>JAWWNF010000484.1:0-1200000 GCA_034641395.1 Darevskia armeniaca | reverse complement strand
TTCTGTACGTACGGGGCCACCCATGTGGCCCAAATATCCACATCCTTCCTATCCCATCTAGCCGAAGCAATTTTATGGGCCCTAGTCCTGAATTTCCTATCATAGGACAAAGCAGCAAATTCCCCGGCCATGGAATAGGCCATTCTGACAATGGACTGGTAAATAAATGAATGAAGAGCTCGTTTGGGGTAAGAGGCCGAAATGATCCCAGCAAAAACTTGGAAGCAGTCCAACCATCTCTCAAACGTTTTCTCCACCTTAACTGTCGAAGCCCGCTTCCTGGAAGAGGAGCCCGACCCCTCGGCCACGAGGCGAGCATCCTCAGGAGGGGCCAATTTAAATATGTCCACATACCGGCCCTCCAGGATCCTGTTCCGGATCCTGGAGGACAGGTGGCTGCCTGGAACAATGTCCCTGGTCTTATTGGTGGAATTCCTTGTGTCCGGGACGGGGCGACCGTTCAAATATTCCAGAGGAGCCCCATATTTGGCCCTATGTGAATTGGCCCTATGTTGCCACGCCCATTTTGGAAGACCTGGAGTACCTTCCCCATAGCCCCAATAAAGCCCGAGTTTGTCCCCGGAATCTGTGTCGGAAGACTGCGTTGTACCTGAGCTAGAGGCGGAAGACTCACGCTTCTGCCTCTTGGAATGATGGCAACAGGTACGATGTCTGTGATGCTTCCCCCCCGAGGATGCCCTGGCTGGGATTGGTAAGCTGTCATCAAGGGATGACTCAGACTCGAGGTCAGGTTGTTGGGACGTCGATGCCCTCGGTGACTTCTTGCGCCGTGCCACAGCGCCTTCCGCTTCTGAAGAGTCCGAGGAACTCAGCCTGCGGGATGATCTGCCGGTCTTGGCTGCCTTTGCTGAGGCCCGCCTGCACCGGCCCTTGGCGTGCGGATGACACGCCTTCTTATGGGACCGAACTGGTTCCGGGGACCCATGACCCGGAGCTGGACTGGCGTCATCAGAGGAGGCATCCACTCTGGTATCCCGGCGTGAGGAACCTGAAAGGGCTGGAAAAGACACCTTGCGTGAGGGCGCAGCCTTGCCCTTCCCAGACACCCGCTGTTGCCGAAGGGAACCTCCCGTTGCTCTGGCCCCTTGCGCCTTACGCCCACCAGCCTGCCTCCTCTTAGCACCACCCATTGCCTTAGCCTTCTTCCTGGCGGCCACCAAAGCGGCAGCCTGGGCCAGGGGAAGGTCCTCGTCCACACTGGAAGACTCATGCACAGGGGACGAGGCAGCTGCAGGTCGGGAAGAATCCTCTTGCATGGCACCCTGGGAAGAAAGAAGCAAAAGACCTTCCAGATCATTTTCAAAACGTGCTAGCGCTGCAGGATCACCAGATAGACTAGCCATGGCGTTGCTAATTCTCTCCAACTTCCCAGCAGCACCAGACGAAAGCAAGGCCTGCGATGAACCTTGACCACTTCCCTGTTCAGATGGCGCGTCAGCCACCTGCTGAGTGTCCTCCCTCTGGGACATCCTGGACAGTCGCAAGGGAGACAAAATTGAAAGTGAACAACCTGACCGTTAACACAACCAGAGGAGAACAGCGAACCCAATTCCCCTCCAAACTCCAGTAATTAGAACCAAAATATAATAAACTAAACTAGCTGAAATTAATTCAATTTAAAACAGAGAAAATAAAATACTAAATAACCACAATTAACTGAATAAGTACAAATGACCTGTCCACACAGACAATAAAATTACAGCAAAATAAGATAAACCAAATAAATAAAATAAATAAATTAAAATAAAATAAAATAAAATAAAATAAAATACCCCCTGGAACAAATTAAATTACCCAAAATATAAATCAAAATGAAGGAATAAATAAACCAAAGCAAAAGCTAAAGCGATAAAAGTTAAAACCGGTACTAACTGCAATAATAAGCAGAAAACAAAAGGCAGCAAAACAATGCTGTACTAAATTTCACCAGCCTGGCTGCAATTCAAACAACGGCCAGCAGGTGGCGCCAAAACACAAGATTACAGAGGTTAGAAAATGGCGTTCCCGCCAACTGCCTCCGAGAAGGAAGGCAAAATGGCGGCGACCACAGAGGAGCCGGACTGCCAACAGTCCAGCCACACAGGGCGCAAGCAGGATGGCTCAACGTCGGCCAAATCCTGGCCGCGTGGGCAGCGCCGATCCTGCAACCCCCTTTCCAGGGGCGCAGCCTTTTTCCAAGCCCGGGGGCAAGCGAGGAGGAGCGACCTAGCCGGCACCGCTTGCCCCGGCACCCGGCTGCGGCGCGGACGCGAGAATCGCTGCCGCGGCCCAGAAACGGCCATTGCCCACCTCAAGCCGGCGGGGGCTGCGCACAGAGGCCAACCCAAAGCCGGCACTGCTCCAGTAAAGCGCGCAGCGGGGGAGAGCCGCCGGGAGGCTGGCTGATCCGGCGGCGGCGGCAGCTGCCGCCTGAGGGAATCGGCTGCGCAGGCCCCAGCCGAATGCAGCGCGTCCCGGGGCCTCAACGCAACGGCGGGAGCGCACGGCGGCAAACGCTAGCCCCCCACGACAAGGTCAGTGCAACGGGGGGGGTCAGCGGGATCCCCAAAGAGAAAACAGGCCCCCAAGGGGTGGGGGTGGGGTGGTGGGAATTAACAGGAGGGAGGGGGGGTCGGGACTAAATAGGGATATGGGGAGGGGGTAGGACAATAGGTGCAATAACTATTAAATAAGGATTAACCACTGAAATTAATCCAATGAAATCGAAACAAGGATCAAATGCTGAACTTAAACCAATAAAATCTAACAAGTAAGGAAACAAGAAGCACAAGGCCACAATCCAATACAACCGTAACTGGAACCTCCGATCAGATCCAAAGCTCCAGCCAGAGTGCTTACCCCACTCTGGGTGGCTCCAATATAAAGGACGCTGGGCTGTCCATCAAACTTGCTACATGCAAGTTAACCCAGCAACAGCCTGGGTCAGCAACCTGTGGCCACTAAGCCCTGCCCCCAAACCAGGAAGTGACTTCCAATGCCCCCACCGCAACGGCAGCTCTCTTGAGAACTCACATTGGCATTGCACTCCCTGCAAACAAAAACTTCATCACATGCCCTTAACACGCACCCTTTAGAACACTCAGGTTGCTTCTGCACACTGGCCCAGTGGCAATATGCCAGCCTTTTGTGCAACAAACGTGCGCACATGTGGTGTGTGGGCTCAGTGGCGCACTGAGCCTGTACCGCATCAGTGCTACCTCCACCTGTACCTGCTTGAGGTGTCTCAACAGCCAGCAACCCTTCTTCATTGCATTCCATGTGAACAAACAGCCTTTCGCCCCTGGAAATACAACAGGTGTTAGTTTCAAAACAGACTTTAAAACCATCAGACATAAGGGTTGACACAGACAATAAACACATTTCCATGCCAGAAACCACATAAGTGTCCCGTTCTGTCTCTAAGAAACTGTCAACAAGTTCAAGCCTTGACTTGCTTCCAGCAGCCATCACAGAATCACAGAATCACAGAATCATAGAGTTGGAAGAGACCACAAGGGCCATCCAGTCCAACCCCCTGCCAAGCAGGAAACACCATCAAAGCATTCCTGACAGGTGGCTGTCAAGCCTCTGCTTAAAGACCTCCAAAGAAGGAGACTCCACCACACTCCTTGGCAGCAAATTCCATTGTCGAACAGCTCTTACTGTCAAGAAATTCTTCCTAATGTTTAGGTGGAATCTTCTTTCTTGTAGTTTGAATCCATTGCTCCGTGTCCGCTTCTCTGGAGCAGCAGAAAACAACCTTTCTCCCTCCTCTATATGACATCCTTTTATATATTTGAACATGGCTATCATATCACCCCTTAACCGTCTCTTCTCCAGGCTAAACATACCCAGCTCCCTAAGCCGTTCCTCATAAGGCATCGTTTCCAGGCCTTTGACCATTTTGGTTGCCCTCCTCTGGACACGTTCCAGCTTGTCAATATCCTTCTTGAACTGTGGTGCCCAGAACTGGACACAGTATTCCAGGTGGGGTCTGACCAGAGCGGAATACAGTGGTACTATTACTTCCCTTGATCTAGATGCTATACTCCTATTGATGCAGCCCAGAATTGCATTGGCTTTTTTAGCTGCTGCATCACACTGTTGACTCATGTCAAGTTTGTGGTCTACCAAGACTCCTAGATCCTTTTCACTTGTACTGCTCTCAAGCCAGGTATCACCCATCCTGTATTTGTGCCTTTCATTTTTTTTGCCCAAGTGTAGTACTTTACATTTCTCCCTGTTAAAATTCATCCTGTTTGCCTTGGCCCAGTTCTCTAATCTGTTAAGGTCATTTTGAAGTGTGATCCTGTCCTCTGGGGTATTAGCCACCCCTCCCAATTTGGTGTCATCTGCAAACTTGATCAGGATGCCCTCAAGCCCATCATCCAAGTCATTGATAAAGATGTTGAATAAGACTGGGCCCAAGACAGAACCCTGTGGCACCCCACTAGTCACTTCTCTCCAGGATGAAGAGGAGCCATTGATGAGCACCCTTTGGGTTCGGTCAGTCAGCCAGTTACAAATCCACTGAATGGTAGCATTGTCTAGCCCGCATTTTACCAGCTTCTTTACAAGAATATCATGGGGCACCTTGTCAAAGGCCTTGCTGAAATCAAGATAGGCTACATCCACAGTGTTCCCTTCGTCTACCAGGCTTGTAATTCTGTCAAAAAATGAGATCAGATTAGTCTGACATGACTTATTTTTCAGAAACCCATGCTGACTTATAGTGATCACAGCGTTCCTTTCTAGGTGCTCACAGACCGTTTGCTTAATGATCTGCTCTAGAATCTTTCCTGGTATTGATGTCAGGCTGACTGGGCGGTAATTGTTTGGGTCCTCTCTTTTCCCCTTTTTGAAAATAGGGACAACATTTGCCCTCCTCCAGTCTGCTGGGACTTCACCTGTTTTCCAGGAATTCTCAAAGATTACTGCCAGTGGTTCTGAAATCACCTCTGCCAGTTCTTTTAATACTCTGGGATGTAGTTCATCTGGCCCTGGAGACTTGAATACATCTAAACTAGCCAAGTGTTCTTGTACTACCTCCTTACTTATTCTGGGCTGTGTTTCCCCTGCTGAATCATCTGCTCCATATTCTTCAGGTCGGGCATTGTTTTCTTTTTTGGAGAAGACTGAGGCAAAGAAGGTATTGAGGAGTTCTGCCCTTTCTGCGTCCCCTGTTCGCATTTCACCATCTTCTCCTCTAAGTGACCCCACTGTTTCCTTGTTCTTCCTTTTGCTACGGACATACCCATAAAAACTCTTTTTATTGCTTTTAACCTCTCTAGCAAGCCTGAGTTCATTCTGTGCTTTAGCTTTTCTGACTTTGTCTCTACATGTGCTGGCTATTTGTTTGAATTCCTCTCTGGTGGTTTCCCCCTTTTTCCATTTCTTGTACATATCCCTTTTAAATCTTAACTCAGTTAAAAGTTCTTTAGATAGCCACCCTGGCTTCTTTAGGCACCTTCCATGTTTTCGTCGCATTGGTACTGCTTGAAGTTGTGCTTTTAATATCTCCCTTTTAACAAACTCCCATCCATCATGAACTCCCATCCCTTTTAGTATTACTGACCATGGGATCACATCCAGCATTTCCCTAAGTTTTCTGAAGTCGGCTTTCTTAAAGTCTAGAATTTGAGTCTTAGTATGCTTGGTTGCTCCTTTCTGATGTATAATAAACTCCAGAAGAGCATGATCACTCCCACCTAATGATCCTGCCACTTCTACCCCACTAACCAGGTCATCACTATTGGTTAGGACCAGATCTAAAATGGCTGATCCTCTTGTTGCTTCTACCACTTTCTGGACAATGAAGTTGTCTGCAAGTTGTCACTATGAACTGCTGTGTGGAAATGGACCTGCAGTTCCTCTCATGTCCACCAGGTGGCACGATGTGGTGTGACGTCGCTCTGTCGCTCACCCATCTCCGCTTCCTGGGGTTGGCCTTCACTGTTGCCATAGCAGCTGGAAGATGACAGCCGTCGTTATCTACTTCCTGCCGGCCACCGGAGCACTTGTGATTCCCACACTTGGCCCCGCGTGTTCTCCGTCGACTTCCCTGGGAAACGACCTTGGCCTTATCTTCTGGACTCTGGCAAAACAAACTGCCAGCTGTCTTAAATCCAAAACAAAGCTCCACAGCATAGGCATTCATGTGTAGCCTGAGCAAAAGCAGGGTTCAATGTTGCTCCCGAGGGAGAGGGAGGAAGGAGTCAAAATGGACACCTTCCATTTTGTGTCAGACATCAGCAATCTGGAAGACCTATGCACACATCCAAGAGTCCAAAATGTCAAAAAGAGGTCTTATCGTAAGATAAGGAGGGACCAGTTGGGGATCGATGATGTCTTCGGGAATTAATGCCAGGACGAGGACATCCTCCTCTCTCTTGTGCTGCTTGCTTTGTCACTCGACCTGCCAGGCGGTTGCCCCTGGCCGAATCAGATGGTCCCGAATGATGGCCCGGGCTGTGTATCACAGCCAGCTGGCGAGGCTCCCATACAGCTTCCAACAACAAGTCCATAAGTCCCTGGGGATGCTGCACGGAGAGGTCAGCATCCCTCGCTCTTTCCAAAGTGCCCCATGGGCATGGAGGATGAGGAAGGCATACTTCCCTTCCCTTAGCTAGTTGTAGGGCTCTAGTCAAGGCTATACGAAAGCCATCCTCACTATTTGTTCCTGACCAAGGTCCTCCTCGGTCAATGGGGGTATATTTCCTTCAATCTTTCTAGGAACGCCCCTGGAGACTCATCTCCGTGGTCCCTGCACTACGGTGGTTACCTCCAATAGGTATCCAACATAATTGACGGTGGGATTATATGTTTTAATATAACGCCATTATAGTGCCATACATCTCCAATCCAAAGGCTCCGGATAACCCTCGAACCAGAAACATACAACACCCCAACAGTGCCATACCAAAAACATACAACCTGACTTTTCCAATTATACACATTCATACTGCTAAAAGGAACATGCTGTATTGTAAATTTCCATTCCACCTGGACTTGGCCTGGAACGGGAGGTGACAAAGGATCATAAACACGGCACAGTGGTGCAATAATAAGACTACTTGCTCCGGCTATCGGGCGTTCGGCATACCTCTTTAACCCATCCCAGGCTGCCCTCCAATTTTTTCTCTTCTACTTCCATCCTTCCATCCTTTTGCCTCTGCGGCGGTTAACAAATGCTGGCTGATGCCCCCGTTGCTAAAAAAAAATGGCTGCACCACCTTCCTTACTCTTTCCATCTCCTTCTTTGTCCATTCCCTATCATCATCTAACTTTTTCCTAAACTCTTCCATCACTAATTCCTCATTTTTACCTTCCGTGTCATCTACCTCCAGGGGTGTCGCCCCCCGGCCCCCTTGCTTCATCATCATCCTGGGCTACCACTCCCCTTGCCTGTGTGCAGATGCCTATCGAGAAAGCCAATAGCTTTTACCCGTACAGGAACCTTGCTTATACAATTGATACAGACTTAAAGCAAGTATCCAAAACAAAATACACAATGAAAAAGAGGGAAGGAAAAATCCTTTCAGAAAAACTTCTAAAAATATGAGAATTATGGGGTCTGGGATATCACCTAATTATTCTTAAAGCTATTAAATTGGCACATCCATAGAACACAGATATCACATATCTGAAACAATTTGAGAGAACAATTCTAAAACTTCCATAATGACCTGAAATTATTCCCTGCACCATCAGCTTTGCTTGAAAGACACACTTTTCCTCTTTCAAGATAGAGAAACTGCCGCAAAGGGGAAGAAAAAAAAAAGTTCTTTGCTCTTTAAAATGAGGCTTCTCTGCTCTCTACTCCCCCCTCTTTATTTCAAGGTGGGAGAAGGAAAGAGCAATTGCCCTATCAGCTAAATTTCAAATAGACGGATGTCTGGAGCTATCCTTATAACAAATCATGCAAGAATTATGCCTTTGCCATGCGAAAAGGGGAAGAAAGAGATAACTTTTACAGCCCCCCTCTTTCACAAGCCTCAATACAATTTCCAAAGAGAGTTCTCAGAAAGAGAGCTTCCGTTGCGGTGGGGGCATGAAAGTCACTCCTCCTTGGTTTGGGGAGGGCAGGGCTTAGGCCACAGGTTGATGACCCAGCTTGTTGCTGGGTCAACTTGCATGTAGCAAGTTTTGATGGACAGCCCAGCGTCCCTTAAAAGGTTCTCAGCAGAGTGAGGTAAGCACTCTGGCTGGAGTTTAGAATCTCCCCCCCCCCCGGTATAGGATGGTGCATTGACCTTGCTGTGCCTGTAAGGGGTCGTCTCAATTGAGAGGCCTGGTAGGAATTTTGCCCAAGTGGCATATTGGCACTTGCCACTTGGTTTTTGCCTACTATACAGCAATTAGTCACAACTTGTACGGTTGGCGGTTAGGCATTGGTTCAGTGGTTGGGGTGGGCAAGGCCCACCCAGTGGTGATGTCAGTGTTGGGAATTCCGTTAAAGGAAGCCAGGGGCTCCACAGTGCTTGTCCGGGCCCGAGGGTTGCAGGGCCATGCCGGAGCCCCTGTGAACCCCTGGGGAGGGGGAGGCGCTGATTTCACCAGCTTCCCTAACTCTCCCCAGCTAATGGTTTCCCTGCGCTGACAAGTGGTCAGCTCTGTCCAGCGGGACAGCTAGTCTTGCAGACTAGGGTCAGCACTGTCCAGGAGGACGGATGGAACCAATGCCTACGCAACCACTCACGTGTTTTGTATTCAATAAAAGAAAAGTTGTGGCCAAAATTTTAAATGCCAAAAACCCAAACCAAAATTACGTTTCCAGTGTGAGTTATTAGGGGGGGTGACTGGGTGCCTTACACACGCAAAACATACACATATTCCAACTTAAAAGGGTGTCATTCTGCAATGACCTACTGTATCCAATTTCTGGACCCCTGAGTTACTGTGCACAATTTGGCATGGGGTACATTCCTGCATTTTTCCTCAACCATAAGAGGTGAAGTGGAGATTCCTCCTCTAGTTTGAAGCCCCAATCAATCATCCCCTTTTGTGGCATCTTTCCAGTTGTCCAGGAAACATTGTAGGGGGGTAGGTTTGCTACTACTGCCTCCCATGTTTGGAACACTCGCACTCCTAGTAATTTTCCACACTCACGCACACACTCTGGGCGTCCTATTCGTGGCCCGATCGAACTCTCGCTGCCCGAAAACGCACGTTTAGGACCACACGTCGCTTCGCCAGTGACTTCTGAGTCCCAGTGTCTCATTCACTCGCACCATTCACTGGAGTGTCCCCATACCCCAATCTCCCCCCTCTCCTATTCCCTTTTCCAAAGCTGGCGGCACTCTACTGCTCACTGCCAGCACCGGTGGCAACTTTACTTGCACACTACCGGTGGGGGTGATCAAGCCCCTAGCTCCCACAAATGCTCTGGAGCTTACCTGTCTTCTGTGAAGTTCCCCCGATCCCCCTGCGGCCGCACTTTTTCTCTGGCCTCCACCACATCTCCACTCCTAGGCGGGGTGGCTGGTCCTACGAACAGGTAGGATGCGCGCTGGGTCCACCGACGCCGCCCGGAGCTGTTCGCCAGGTGGTGACGCCTCGGACCTTCGTCCCTCGACCTCGGGGAACGTTCGATTCCCAGCCAATGCACCAAATGTAGCCTGAGCAAAAGCAGGGTTCAATGTTGCTCCCGAGGGAGAGGGAGGAAGGAGTCAAAATGGACACCGAGGTTTGAATCAGAGAAAAAGTTTATTTCTACATCCTAGGACTGTAGAAAGGCACTTGCGTGATCGTTCACAGCAAGCCCCCCAAATGCTGTTTGCATGCAGCTTTTATACACTTCTACCCAGGAGTTCTGTAAACCTTATAAGGAAGATCCTTCCTTCTTCCATATAAGGAAGTTCCTTCCTGCCTTGTACTTAGTTTACCTTTGTACTGTGGTTTAGCCTGTTTCCCAGTGATGCATGTCCTGAGACCTTGTTGCTAATCTTGCCGTCCTTGTGTCTGGTTTGTGTTCTTTGCCTTGAGCTAATGGAAGTAAAAGTTCATGATACTGCTGGAGCCTTCCCTATGAATTATGGGGATGTGGGGCCTCATGCAAAGGGGTCTGTGAAATAGGTTAGCACTGTAACATAGGAATTTCAGGTTAGGATAACCTCCTTCACATGACGTCATCAGACTGGGGAAAAACTCCACACTGGGCTGCCTGACCCCCCTGCTTTCTCTGTTGACGTTGCTTTTCAACAGCAAAACGACCCGACAGGACAAAGAGCTCAACTGGGGGCAGTTCTTCCACAGACTCTTCAAGAGCTGATCCCTCTTGGAACTGTGCTGGAACTTTCCACCCATCATAGGCACTGGCCACACCATCATTGCGGTGGTTTGAGGATGCATCCACGCTCAGAACCTTCAGTGAAGTTGGTGCTGTATTTACACAGTCACTCAAGCCTCCCTCCTGTTGCACAGGCTTTTGGATGGGAACGACACAACACCCACAGTCTCCCTCCATCTCCCTTCGGGGCTGCAGGTTACTCACGATTTTCATGACTGTCCACCCTGCTCCGAAGATGAGGTTTACCAGAGAGGTGCCACTGCCGGCTGCAGGACCTCAATCCGGGCTTTTGCAGCCTTCTAGCTGCAGCTTGCAGTTTGCATACAGCCAAGCCATTTAGCAGACTGCTCTCTTCCTCTGCCGGCTTAGGAACGATCCCTGGATGTTGCAACTCAGCCTCAAGTCCAGAGAGGCTTCTGGCATCCTGGCACAAATGTTCTGGATCCTTCAGAACTTTCTCAGAACTTAATAAAAAGCAATAACCCATAACCTAAAGCAGTGTTTCTCAACCAGTGTGCCTCCAGATGTTTTGGGACTACAACTCCCATCATCCCTCGCTAGCAATAACAGTGGTCAGGGATGATGGGAATTGTAGTCCCAAAACATCTGGAGGCACACTGGTTGAGAAACACTGACCTAAAGAATAACTCAGTTATTCAACGCAGCAGCTGGGGTTTAATGGAGATTGCACTTAAACCCACAGCTATTTACCAGCTGCGCCACAAGGCGTCCACACGCTTCCGTGCGTGTTTCTGCCTTTTAAACCTTTTCCTTTCTTCTCAAAAGCAGAGAATTCCACAGCAGAAAAGTTCTTAGAGAAAGTCGCCTCTGAAGTTAGTCCTGACAATAAACCACAGCAACTCCAGCTTCATTAAGAAGATTTATTGTATAAGGGCTCCAAGCCAGGAGACGTTGCCCCCATCCTGGCTGATCACCGGAAACGGACTGACGCAGCAGTCCGAGACACACAAGTATCACATTACAAAGAATACAAACATCACATAACAGAGACTTCCGTACATAGATAATCCCCGGCTGGGCATTTGAAGGGCTTGGACTGTGAAGAGTTGCAGTCTGTAGGTGAATGCAATGGAGATAAGGATAAGCTGGCTGGAGTGGGGGAGCAGTCAGCTCCCACTGAGTTGGAAGCTGTGCCTGAGGAAATGGGAGAGGAACCCAAACCTGTGAGGAAGGCAGTGGATGCCAATGTACCCATGGAAGGGGCAGCAGCTTCCTGTGAGCTCGGGGAAAAGCTAGAGGAGCAGCAGGCGGCTGCTGGATCAGCGCCTTTGGGGTGCCAGGAGAAGGGGAGCACATAGCTCCTGCTGAATCTGTAATGGAAGCGGAAATTGAGCGGGCAGAGTTTTCCTCTGTGGAGGAGAACACGCAAGGAAAGCTTCAAGAAGAGGCAGGTCTGCGTGGGCCAGAAGTACAAGAGGAATGTGAGGCTTGTGTGCCTGCTGGATTTGGTGAGGACAGTCCTTAAGTGGACTCTAGCAGCCAAGGCCTCCCAAAGTCTCATGAGTTGGGGAGAAGAAAGCCACTGAGGAATTACTTGTCTTTGTTTAGTTCCAGGGGTAAGCAAAGAGAGGGGTTGCTAGCCACCCCTGTGGGTGGGCTGGGCTGAGAGGTTCTAAAGAAAGTGCCCCCAGAAAAAAACCTGGTGGCAAAATTGTGATTTGGAATTTGGGGCAGGAAATGGTATGGACTGGGCCCCAGAGAACAGATTCCCCATGTGCCAGAGGGGAGGCATGTTACGGCACCTAGGATTGCCCGCCAAAGACCAACAGGCAGCTGCAGATAAGGATAAGGTCTCTTGCCAACACCGGGGTCCAGGAAGTCAAGGTCAAAAACAGTCCAAGTCGGAAGCCAGTCAGGAGTCAGGAGTACAAGAAACACATCAGGGGGTCACAAACACAGGTACCAGGCAGGAATCAAGGACACAGGAGCAAGGCTGGATTCACAGACACAGGAACAAGGCAGGATTCACAGACACACATACACCAGCACATCAGTTGCAGACGCTGCAGAATGGGGCAGCCAGCTTCCCTAAGTAGCTGGTTCACTCCCCCGCTTCTTATGAGCTACAGCTGTCTCTAATTGCTGCCTTCGCTTCTCAGCACAGCATTCTACAACTGAGAAGGGAGGAGGAGAGGGGGCCGGCTGATTCTCCTCCTGGCTGGGACCTGCTCCTGGCTCAACTTCTTCCTCTAGCTCTGGTCTTCCCTCCTCCCTGTCAGATTCCTCCTCTTCTGAGGAGTGCCGCCACCAGTCTTCCCCAGGTATGAATTCCTCAGATTCCTCTGGGGGTGCCACCTTGTCAGGGGGGGGGCTTGCCACCACTCCTCCTCATCTGACTCGACCCTGACAAGGCAGCTGGGCCCCTGAAATTATGTTTGAAGCAGCTGCAGAAATTGTTGTGGGACTGGGGGTGTGAGTTTGGGGGCCCTGACCCACAACCCAAAAAGAATAGGAGGGCCTCAGAAAGACAGAAACTATGAATTAACCAACACGGACTAAGAACTGTTTGATTAACTCAAGGATAAGAGTAAACAGACATGAGAATTATCGCTCCGAGTGATCCTCGCTATTGCGGGCAAATTGGGGGGAGCGTGGGCATCACTCCCTCTCTTTAAAGCTCTGGGGGTACTGGAGTGTCTGGGCTCCACAGTGTGGTTGGCCACCTCCCCCGACTTTGGAAGGTCCCGGAGGGGGCCTGTTAAGGTTTGGGTTCAGTGGCAGTGCAGGACGCCATTGCTCTGCCCATAACAGGAAGCCTCTAAGTCTGAGCCTCAGTGGTGACTTCCCTAAAAATTCAATTTGCCTTTTATTGGATTTTTTTTTTAAAAAAGAATTTGCTTGAATTTGGCATTCCTTTGGGATGAAAAAGGGAATCCATCCCAGAAGTGGTGTTTTTTTTTTGTTGCATGGGGACAATCTGACTGTCCAATAACAAAAGGTAACGAAAGACCTACCATATTTTTCGCTCCAGAAGATGCACTTTTTTCCCTCCTAAAAAGGAAAGGAAAATGTCAGTGCATCCTATGGAGCGAAGGCTCCACCCCCGCCAGCGCGCTCCACTCACAAAAGCAGAGCGCTCTGTCGGCGGCGTCAGCAGGGGCTTGGGTGTGTGTGTCAGGAGTGCGTGCAAGAGCCAGGCCCTGGGACCAGCAGAGCTTCAGCTTGTTCTGGAGAGGCAGGGCGCGGCCACACAGGTGAGGCTGCTTGGTAATTTACTGAACCTGGTGAGGTTGATTGGTAACTCGCTGCACCTGGTGTCAAGAGCCAGCAGGGGATATAAGGCCAGCATTTCCCCTCAGCTCTTTGCCACAGCAATGCCTTCCCTGCGTGCCTCCTTGCTTCTGGACCGTGACTTCGTGCTTCTGGCTTCTTGATCCTCAGACTGTGACTACGTGCTTCTGGTTTCTCAACCCTTGGACTGTGACCTCGTACCTCTTGCTGCTCGACCCTTGGACCCCTGCTCTTCGGACTCTTGTTCCTGCCATCTTGCCCCGGGACCTGGTGTGCCTTGCTGGAACTTTGTTTGTTAACAGCCCGGACCGTGACAGGGAGCCTGGGCTGCTCTTCCTCTCCCTCCTCCCTCCAGCGCGCTCCGCTGTCAGTGGCTTTGGGGCGGCTTGGGGAGAGGAAGAGCAGCCTGGGCTGATATTCCTCTCTTTCTCTCTCCCCCCTGCCACATCCCTCTGCCGCTCCCTGCTTCTTTGTTAACAGTAGCTCCTTGACCTGGAGCAATCAACTTTCCTGTAAAAGTTGGTAGATGTAGAGAGACGTTTCTCAGGGAGGTGGACAGAGGGTCGACAAGGGTGATACCCTTAGTTGGATTTCCCTTTGATGGTTGAATAACTTTATTTGGCCCATTGGATCTTCAATCAAGTCCTCCCTAAAGTCTTGTAATATAGCAGTAATATCCCTTTTTTGTTCAGGTGTGCGGGGATCTCTTGGTAATTCAGATGTTGTGAAGGGGTTCTTTTGAGTATTCATTTGTAGATTTGATGTTGTTTTGTCTAGTATAAAAGAAGATTCAAGGTCCGGCATAGAAGAATGCGTCAATGAGTGTATTGAATCATGTTGATAGATTAACGCGCCCTTCATCACTAAGGATTCCTGAGAAGGAGGATCAAGATCTATTAACAAGGGTGTTGGGATAGCCTCTCTCTGTGCAGTGTTCTTTTCAGACATTGTCTGCATCTCTGGGGTTTGCCGAATAGGCGTGGGTTTAGGAATCGGACTAAATTGTAGGAGGTCATCAGTTTCCATCAGGCATGTTGCCACCTGCTTGTTTTGGTTTTTAATTTTATTTTGCACTTGCAGAAATTGTGATTTAAGTATATCAAGTCTCTGTATTGTTTCTGCTTGCTCTTCGGTCGGAAGTTCGCCGAAGGAATTGATAAACGCACTTTCATCTAGGGATGCTTGTAAATTGACGGAGACAGATGGAAGCCTCTCAGGTGTTTGAAGAGGTGGTAAATTTGACTCGGGAGGTTGAGTTTCAATGTCATTTCTCGATATGGTAGGACTTTCTGCACTTGACGGAGTATTTCCAGGCACTTTGCATAGTAAAGGTTTAATCATATTGTCCCCACTCTCATAGGAGTGATATTAGACACAGCTAAAATCTTTTTCCGACACATTATTTCAGTAGGGATCTTTGAAGAGTGAAAAGCTAGTATCACTTTAAGAGAGCCATCCCCCTGTTTGAGAGGGAGCACCGCATGTAGATCAATTTGTTGGTGCTTAATCTTTAGAATTTCGCTTCTAGATTTAGCCATTTCCTTGTTCCAGCCCAGATAGAGAGGCAGATTTTTTTTGGGTGCAGGGCTAACATCTGTTTATTTAGGTGGTTATTTAAACAATATTTGTACTTCCCCATCTTTCCAACTTTGGGAGGTTGGGCAACTGGAGACTCTTTCATACGGTAGAGATAGGTTTTGTAGTGGATTAGGTTTAAAATTCCCGACTTCCTGCGTGAGATTATATACTTGCAGAGCTATCTCGTCTATTTTTTTAAAAAATGCAGTGAAGAGTCCTTATGATCAAATGCAACTGCTCACTTCTGGGGCATTCCACGGGGTCTGGCAATTCTTCCTCAGCCAAAGGAGTTTGTTTGCTTTCTAATATTCTTGTCTGGACATTTGTTTGGGGGGAAGAAGATTGTGTCTTCAGGGTGTGGGATGTTTCAAGATCTTCCAGCGGGAGAAAGCGGTTGTAAGTTTCTACTTCAACCTGAGAGTTTGTCTGGCCACTCCCTCTTTTGCCCTCTTGCAGGAATGTTTTCTTTAACTTTGCCTTAGGAAAGGGCAAAAAATCATCATTCTCCCTCCGACGCTTGCCTTGACCCATGGCTACCCCAAAAATTTTAAAATAAGGTGAGTTCCTTAAAAGAATTTGAGAAAATCACTCAGCAGGGACGTAGCGAATTTTTACCATCTGCAGGTTTCTTTCCCATCAAGACCAAAGCCACTCCGTCCTCTACACACACGGCCTGACAATATAAAGTTCTTAAAGTCTGTGGTGTTAATAGCTGATAAAGGTGGCCATACCGGGGGAGGTGGAGGGGGGTAGAGTAGAGCGGCAATTTCCCTAGTTACAGCTATAATCGTAGATCTTCCTTACCTCCACCTCCGCAAGTCGATGAAAGGGAATACCTCCCAAGGCCACGCCGGGCCCTTATCAGGCTAAGAAGAAAACTTTGTCTTTCTTCCCGGGGCTTTATCTTGGCCTCGTTAACTGCAGTGGAGGCTCGCTGTTAGTTTCCTTCGGCTATTTGACCTCGTTCTCGGTTAAAAACAGTTTAAAACAGTTTAAAACATTAGTAAAATGATAAAATACTAATGAGGAGCTCAAACGGTGTCTCTATAGCCGACGCCATCTTGCCACTCCTTCCTGCCCCTGCAGTAGCGGATATCTTTATGGGTGAATTTGAAAAATCCCATATTCTAAATAATCATTCACATCCGCTTTATTACTTTACTACAGATTTATTGATTTATTTTGTCTGTTCACTGACGAGGGTGAATTTTTACGGTTTTCTACTTGGCTTAACACCTTACATCCGCCTCTGTCTTTCACGGGGCATCACAGTACCGCATCTTGTGTGTTTCTGGATGTAGAGGTCATCAAACAAAATGGCTTTTTAGCTGTAAAACCGCATAAGAAACCCACGGATTGCAACTCTCTTTTACATTATTCTTTTCATCCTAAATGTTTAAGAAACAATCTACCTTATGGACAATTTTTACGGCTCAAGAGGAATTCTTCCCTGAATGATGATTTTGATAAGAGTGCGGACTTGTTAGCTGATTCACTACAGGCTAGAGGATATCCTGCTGATGTAATTAACATATCAAAGATCAAATCATCCACTAAGGATCGTTCCGCTCTCCTAAATTCAACTTCCACCTCCCGAACTCTTAACCGAATCACGGGTTCCTTACAGTATACCTCCCATGCGGACAGAGTAATTAGACCAGTGTTTCTCAACCTTTTCTGGGCCAAGGCACACTTGTTGCATGAAAAAAATCTCGAGGCACACCACCATTGGTCGTTATGAGTGTGATGGAGAAGGAATAATATTTGAGGAGGGAATTTTGCCTTCACAAAGGATGCATGGATCCTGCCCTCTTTTACACCTGACCACCCTGCTGCCAGTGGATTGTGTAATTCTTCCTAGCTGCACACGAATGCACGAAATCCCAGCGGCTCGTGGCCAAGGTGGCGGGATCAGGGTGCGCTCGCTCGGTGCCTGCGCCCTGTCCAGCGCCCTGTCCAGCGCCCTGTCCAAAACCAGCGCCCTGTCCAAGGAGAGCTCGGCGGCTCCCTCGCCACAGCAGCAGCCCCACAGCTCCAACCGGCACCGCCAGGAAGACACAACCGCCGCCTTCGCGCTCCCGAGCGCATCAACTTCCAAATTCCTGACCCGCGCCCACCAGCGCCTCTTACTTCCCCGCCGCCTTCGCGCTCCTGAGCGCAGCAACTTCAAACTTCCTGACCCGCGCCCCTTACCAGAGTGGATGCCGAGCTCTCCGAGGCGCCGCTCCTTGTCGCTGCGCTGAGGTAGAGGCCGAGCGGGGGGAAACCTAGCAGCAGGCGCTGGGCCTGGACGGCTGCCGGGCTTCAGTGCCCCCCAACAGAAAAATGGCGGCGGCTACCGGCAGCCCTTGCGTCTCCTTCCTCTGTCTTCCTACTGGTCCCTGGCAACCAATCAGAATCGGCGGGGAGCTCCAAGCTGGCGCATGCGCGGTAGGTTGGCGGTGGGTTTCTGCGCTCCCTTTCCCCCACTGCAGCCGCTGCTACGCGTTTGCGGCTGCGGCATGGGGTCCCGAACCACGGTTTTCCCGCGGCACAGCAGCCGGTGTCTCGCGGCACACTAGTGTGCCGCGGCACACCGGTTGAGAAACGCTGGATTAGACTAATACGCAAACACTGGCATGTGCTTTGGAACGTACCAGGTTGTTCGGAATTTCTGTTAATAGGTCTCCGGCGGACTAGATCTTTCAAGGATTTGTTGGTACATTCTTACATAAATACTGCTACTCACACCACCAGTCTGGCTGCTCCTTCAGGTCCCACTGGACATTATAGATGTGGCAGATGTTCGTCCTGCCCTTTTGCTTTACAAACTAAGGAGATTTATAATGAGAAGACTCATTTCAGGTTTATTATTAACCAATTCAGCATGTGCCAAACTAAAGATGTGGTATACCTAATTCGATGCCTATGCAACTTACTGTACATCAGCTCTACTACTCGGGCGGTAGGAGTACGAATAGGGGAACATCGTTCCCGCATCCGCAACGCCGTTTTGGAAGCACCTCTTGTGGAGCACTTTATGTCCAAAAACCATTCTGATACAGACTTATTATTCACGGTGCTGTGGGTGAACCGGAATGTGATTAATAGTAGACAAGATTATGTTAGACGGTTGCGACAGAAAGAATCCCAGTTCATCTTCATGTTTAAGACCATGCATCCTGGGGGACTTAATTCTGAACTGGATCTGAATTGTTTTATTTAATGCTCATACAGTGATACTATACCTTTAAATCCACTACCTTTTGGCCAGTTGCTCAGTAATGAGCACCACCTGAGTCTGTTTGGCTTTTTAAACCTTGGGTTTCATGCAGTCAGTAGTAGTGGTTACATACCTTTATGACCACTACTCCACAGTTGTTGTTGTTCAGTCGTTCAGTCGTGTCCGACTCTTTGTGACCCCATGGACCAGAGCACGCCAGGCATGCCTATCCTTCACTGCCTCTCGCAGTTTGGCCAAACTCATGTTAGTAGCTTCGAGAACACTGTCCAGCCATCTCATCCTCTGCCGTCCCCTTCTCCTTGTGCCCTCAATCTTTCCCAACATCAGGGTCTTTTCTAGGGAGTCTTCTCTTCTCATGAGGTGGCCAAAGTACTGGAGCCTTAACCTCAGGATCTGTCCTTCTAGTGAGCACTCAGGGCTGATTTCTTTAAGAATGGATAGGTTTGATCTTCTTGCAGTCCATGGGACTCTCAAGAGTCTCCTCCAGCACCATAATTCAAAAGCATCAATTCTTCGGCGATCAGCCTTCTTTATGGTCCAGCTCTCACTTCCGTACATTACTACTGGGAAAACCATAGCTTTAACTATACCCCGTTCGCCAAAGCAGGCTTGTTTTTGCGATCGGGGTTGGCAGGGAAGAACCAGCAGCATCCCTTTGCCACCGCTCCCAGCCTTTTAGAGGAGGAAAACCAGAAAAATAATGAGGTGCAATTAATCCAGAATGCGGCAGCTAGACTGCTGACTGGGAGTGGCCGCCGGGACCACATAACACCGGTCCTGAGAGATCTACATTGGCTCCCAGTACGTTTCCAAGCACAATTCAAAGTGTTGGTGCTGACCTTTAAAGCCCTAAACGGCCTCGGTCCAGTATACCGGGGGGAGCATCTCCACCCCCATCATTCTGCCCGGACACTGAGATCCAGCGCCGAGGGCCTTCTGGCCATTCCCTCACTGCGAGAAGAAAAGCTACAGGGAACCAGGCAGAGGGCCTTCTCGGTAGTGGCGCCCGCCCTGTGGAACGCCCTCCCATCAGAGGTTAAAGGGATCAACAACTACATGACATTTAGAAAATAATAATATAATAATAATAATTCTTTTATTTGTACCCCGCCCTTCTGGCCGGGTCTCCCCAGCCACTCTGGGCAGCCTCCAACAGATATAAAAATACATTAAAATATCACAGGTTAAAAACTTCCCTAAATAGGGCTGCCTTGAGGTATCTTCTGAATGTCAGATAGGCAGCCCTGTTTAGGGAAGTTTTTAATCTGTGGTGTGTGAATGTATTTTAATGTTTGCTGGAAGCCGCCTAGAGTGGCTGGGGAGACCCAGCCAGATGGGTGTGGTACAAATAATAAATAATATTATTATTATTATTATTATTATTATTATTATTATTATTATTATTATTTTATTTATTATTATCTAACTGTTGGAGATGCAATAGGGATAATGCTTCTCTAAAACATGTTTTTTAAATTGTCCTATATTGAAAGACTTTTGGCAGAAGGTAACTGTAACCATCAACAGAACTGTACGGAACAACCTCACATTTTTATTATTATTAAATTTTATTATTTATTATTTTATTTATTATTATTATTATTATTATTATTATTATTATAGAGCAAAACATCCTCTTGAATTATATACCCAACACATGGAACCTTACAAAAGGACAATATGAGTAGACTCTCCATGCCCTTACCACAGCAAAAAGATGGCTACTAATGAATTGGAAAAATAAAAATGTGGCTCCCTTCTGTGATTGGATCGAAGACTTGTACAAACCCACAACATATGAACAACTTGCACATAAACACAGACTTGTCATGGACAAATTCAATGATATTTGGAATTCATTCTTACAAATATTGTAATAGGTTGATATCTGGTGAAGTACAATATCAATCTTGTAAAATACACAGTTTTGGGTGTGGGTGTGTGTCCCCCGTTTTCCCTTCTGCACGGGTTCTGTTTCTTCCCCCCCCCTTTTTTTGGTTGCATCTCACCATGTTATTTCAATAATAAAACCAAAAAAAGAAAAAGAAAGAACAAGAGAAGATTAAGGAGGAAGTCTCTACAAATAAATTATTGTATGAACAGACCCTGGGCAATATGATGGTCTTAGAAATGCAACAAATAGAGCTATGGCTTCCCTTTAGATCCATTCCATAACAGCAGACAGAGGATATAAAAGCCAGCATTATCATAGAATTAAGTGCCCTGACAGAGATAAAGGGGGGAGAAATACAGAAAGCAATAGATAAAGCATTCAGAGTGAAATCAGCATATGCCAAAGCTAAAGAACTTCCAGGGGGCAGTCTGGTTTTATGTAACTCAAGAGCTGTTAAAGATAAAGTACTTCAGAAGCATTACCAAAAAACCCTGCAGATTGATGGCCAGAGGGTTACAATTCTTTAAGGAGATACCTTCAAGATTGCTGGGGGGAAAGAAGTAATTACATTTTTTTTTTTGCCAGATGCACTTAAAAAGAAGTTGATTCCTTTCACATGGGAATATCCAGAAGGAATCTTTATTTACAAGGGGGGGGGGGAGAGGCAGATGCATTCTGGAGGAAATACAATAAAGAACTCAGTGACTCAGCTGCTGACAAGCTGGCAGAAGAGGATAGCAACTAAAGGGGAATATAGCACAAGAAGAATAAAACTGAATTAGTGATTTAATAAGTAAATTTTAAAATGGAGTTAAAATTTCCCTCATGGAATGTAAATGGACTGAATGATAAAACCAAATGAAATACCTGTAAAGTAGTACATATTTTTAAGAGACAGAAATTAGATGTTACTTGCTTACAAGAGGCTCACATTAAGACACAGCACAGAATATAATTGTTAAATAAGACGATATGGGCCCAAACTCATGGAGGCGTGAAATGCAGTTGGTTGCCATGAGTTTGAGACTCTCTACCTCTTTTCTTTGGACGCAAGGTTTTTAGAGAGCTAAAGAATTGCTGTATTTTTTTCGTGTATAAGACGCCCCCATGTATAAGATGACCCCTATTTTTTTTTACCCAAAATTAGGAAATCAATATTTAAAACATCAAACAGAACAACTTTGATATTTTTTAAATACTCACCATCCATGTATAAGACAATTTTTGACTAATATTTTAAAGCAAAAAATATTGTCTTATTGTCAGGATGCTGTCAGCGGCTCCCGTCTGGTTGCCCAGAAAAGTATAAAGACAAGGAAAACTCTTACACTCCTTTTTTATTTCAAACCTTACAGAGAGAGGCTATAGAACCCAGCATTGTCCCGAGTGACTCTCCACCCCCATCTCTCCCACTTCCTCATTCATCATCTTTATCACCTCTACAGGTGCTGACAAGTGCCTTTGAGCTCTCTGCTCTCCTACTTTTAAGGCTCTCCTGGTTCTGGGAGATGGTGGGTCTGGAATGCTTTCTAATGACAATGTGTCAGCCAGGTGTTGCTCCGGCATTCCCATTCTTTCCCAACTTTCCCCCTCATCTGCCTCTGAGCTGTGACCTCCCGCAACCCCCGTTGTAAATCTATACTGTCTTCTTCATTCTGACACTTTATACACAGAAAAATACGGTAATACTCCAAAGGCTTAGCGACACTGAGATTGGGACAAGAATTTATATCTTCTGATAAAACAAAAAGAAGAGGGGTGGTACTATATGTGAACCCCAAACTAAACCCCAAACAAACCTTTAAAGATGATGAACGAAGAGTCACTGCGGTGCAGGTGATGGTAGAAAGAGAAAGGGTATTACTAGTGGGAATTTACACACCAAATGAAAGAAATCGTTATTTAAACAACAATAGGAAAGGCTGTTTGAGACAATGGGAATACAATTATTATGACTGACTTTAATGGTATAGTTTCATTAGATTATGTTGGAACCTTGAGGGGAAAGGTGTCAAAAGAGGAAAACTACCCATTTTTTTTAATGGTGTTGACAATGGACTTGGTGGACACTTGGAGATTCAAACACCTGTTAGATTGGGAGTTCTCATTTCATCCCAGCTCAAAGCACTCTGCAGGACAAATTAGCAAATTGTGGATCTCAAGATTAAAGAAGATTAGAAGAATACTGTAGATTAAAGAAGGTTGAGATCCAACCAAAAACATTATCAGACCATAAATCAATAATGATGACTATGAGAGGTGAGAGAAATACACCATATAGATAGAGATTACCGGTAAATGAAGGAATATTGAAAAACCCAGAGACTTTCAAAACAGGTGAGAAGGTCCTGAAATGGCCACTTACCTGGTCCAAGGGTGGGCGGCACTTGTGGCCTGGTGCGGTGGCTCCTTCCTCCCCCCCCCCCGGAGCCACACCATGTTTGTTTTGGCTGTTGGCACCTTCCCCTGGCCACCATGGTGCTCTCTGGGTTCCAGCCAGACCCAGGTTTGAATTTGCACCTATTCATGGCAGCTTGGACTATATAGATTCAATAGTTTTTTTCATATATTTCCAGGATATATTGTCAAAGGCTTTTTCGGCATCTACCAGCATCAAAATTGCTTTTTTATCCATTCTTGACTCACTCGGTCCTCCAGTTGTTTTGGGACTACAACTCCCATCATCCCTGACCACTGGTCATGTTAGCTAGGGATGATGGGAGTTGTAGTCCCAAAACATCTGAAGGGCCAAGTTTGCCTATGCCTGGTCTTAGTGTATGATTTCATTAAGTATTTTTTTTAACCTGTTTGCAAGAATGTCAGCAAATATAAGAAAATAACAGAACACCACTAGTAATCACATACAGCTCCCAAGTTAAAACAGTACACCACATCATCAGAGATCTACAACCTCTCCTAGAAAATGACAGTTCTCTTTCTCAAGCTCTAGGAGGAAGACCTTTCATCGCCTACAGACAGTCACCCAATCTTCAACAACTCCTCACCCACAATAATACAACAACCAGACTTAACATGGACACTGGTACCAGAGCCTACAATAAACCCAGATGCCAATTTTGCTGCCACATACACCCGGACAACACCATTACTGGCCCCAACAACATCAAACATACCATCTCAGGACTATTTAATTGCTCATCTTCTAACATTGTGTATGCCATCAAATGCCAACAGTGTCCTTCAGCTCTCTATATTGGACAAACAGGCCAAACCCTATGCCAAAGGATAAATGTACACAAATCTGACATCAGGAATCACAAGACAGAGAAACCAGTAGGAGAACACTTCAATCTCCCAGGACACTCTATACAAGTTCTCAAAGTAGCTGTCTTGGAGAGCTGTGATGGGTGTATGTGTGTGTGTGTGCATGTGTGGCTTTTTTGGTGTGTGTGTGTGTGTTTTGTGCTGGTTTTTTTCCTTTTCTTTCTGGTTTTTACGGGATGGCATGCAATTTCGTTGCACTTGCATAGCGTTGTGCTTGTACTTGTGCAATGACAATAAATAAATTATCTATCTTATTACAAAGGAATTTCAGAAATAGACTGGAAAGAGAAGTTGCTGAATTGCAACTTATTACCAAACTTAAAACCATGGAGAGACCTGGTCTGAATAGAGACATTGGATTCTTATCTCATTATACATGACAAAGCTATTTTTAGCCATCTCACCCCCTGCTTTTTCCTGTAAGACCAATTGCAGTCATTAACAGTCGTCAACTGGTTTACCTCACCTATCAGCCCATCACCCATTCCCACCACCCTTCTGAGTAATATCCCTCCCCACCCTCTCACTATATATAAGGGTCTGGTGACTTCTGTTTCAGTGTATCTGAAGAAGTGTGCATGCACACGAAAGCTCATACCAAGAACAAACTTAGTTAGTCTCTAAGGTGCTACTGGAATGAATTTTTTTATTTTTTTATTTTGTAGCAAATATCTTATAATTGTTGTTTAAAAATGATATCGGTCTATAGTTATTAATTAAAATTGGGTCCATTCCTTGCTTGGGTATAAGGGTGATAAAAGCTTCTTCCCATGATTTTGGAATTTCCCCTTTTTAAAAAATTCTGTTCATCACTATTTTCATCGGTTCTGACACTATATCTTCTAATTTCTTGTAATACATTGCAGATAATCCATCTGTCCCTGGTGATTTTCCTGATTTCGATTTGAAGAGTGATTGTTAAATCTCCGTTCCATTTTTTCACTTGTTATCCTTGGTAGTCTGTTATTTGCTATACAGTGTATATGTTTCCATCTCCTTTTGGTCTTCCTCTTATGCTTGATATAACCTCCTGTAGTAGTCTGTAAATTGTTCACATATTTCCTTAGGTTCATCTATAATTTTCCCTCCGTCTATCAATTTTTCTATTGTCTTGTCTTTTGTTTTTTTCTTTAGTTACCAGGCCAGCATTCTGCCTGGCTTGTTAGGAAATTCAATTTTTTTCTGCCTTAGCATTTTTATCTTTTGTTCTATTTCTTCATTCAAAATCATGGATGTCAGGTTTACGGTGTCTCTCCCACACAAGACACGGCAAACTGGTAGGTTTATTATGGTACTTTCAGATTTATTAGGCAATTACAAGGTCTCGGCAGTCCAAGCTCTCTTAGTTCAGCCTTCACTGTTTGAGCCAGTTGACTCTACTAAATGACGTGGCCTGCGCCAACAAGATATTTTCCACCTTTCCCCCCACTTCCTTCCGGACTTACGTTACTGTAGGGGAAACAACTCGGAAGACATTGTTACGAGGAGATAGGATGGCATGTCCTGGAGTTTTCCCCATACCTGAGCCGCGCCCCAAACTTAGCACTTGTGTGGATGTTTCTTTAAGGGAAGAGAGCTTGTCAGCCACAGGTGTTGCCACTTAGGGGCAGGCTCTCTATAAAAAGCAAGCAGGGAGGGGGCTGGAGTTAGGAGGGGAGGAGAACCGAGAAGTATTGTCATGGACCCAGAGCTAGAGTGCTGTAAGCATTGGGTATGTATGTTTTGTTTCTTGTAATAAAGGTCCTTTGGTTCACCTTCCACCTGTGCAGTTTCCTTGCCCTGATATCCTTTAAAAGAACCGCTACCTTTGGTAGAACAGTTGCTCTGATACCCAGCTCCTCCTTCTGCTCCTAGGAGATTTGGGTGCAGCCAGCCCCCCCTCCTCCTCTGGAGTCGAGTCTAAACATGGCTGATCTCCTGCAGCCTGCTCTGTTGGCTCTGTGCTGTTTTGAGAATTTACAGCCAGCATTCCAGAGCGAGAGAGGCTTATCTCACTCTCACTGTGTGAAGGAATCAAGTTTCTACTCCCCTCAGACTCTCCTCCCTTCTCTTCGGATTCTTCGCTGTCTGTCTGAGCGGAAACGTCCCTGACATCACCCCCAAGCCCTCCCTCCTCCTTTTCGGCCTCACTGTATGCCATGGAGGGCTCTCTTGATACAGGTCTCCACCATCCCTCAGTCTCCTCTGCTTCTTCCTCTTCCTCACTGAGGTTAGCCTCCTCCCTCCTCCCTCTAGGTTTGGGCTTGTGTGGGTAGCGGAGATGGAACTCTCGCTGCAATAAAGGGGCATGCACATCCTCAGATCTCTCCCATGAATTTTCCTCAGGACCATAGCCTTTCCAGGAAACCAAATTCTGCAACTTTCTCATGTAAAATCTAGAATCCAATATTCTCTCAACCTCATACTCCTCTTCGTCATCGACCATTACTGGGGGAGGAGGTGCCTGCCTAGGTTTCCAGTACTGGTGGGCTGGAGTAAATGGCGACAGGAGGGCCCTGTGGAACACAGGGTGTATCTTCATCGAGGTGGGCAATTTAAGTCTGAACGATACAGGGTTAATCTGTTCTACGACCTCAAATGGCCCCAATCTCCATGGTTCCAGCTTCATGCACCTCCCCTCCATCAGCAAGTCTTTTGCCGACAGCCATACCTGATCCCTCACCTTAATCTCCTTGCCCTGCTGCCTATGCTCATCAGCACCCCTCTTGTACGCTGCCTTAGCTGTGTCTAATTTTTCCTTTAATAACTCATGCAAGGCCTCCATTTCCTCCACGAACATTTCTGCCGCTGGCACCTACAAGTTACTTCCTTGGTCTGAAAACACCCTCGGGTGTCTTCTGTGGTTGGCTACGAACGAAGTTTGCTGTGTAGATGCATGCACAGCATTATTGTAAGCGATTTTTTTCAGGCCCAACTTGTCTACCCAGTCGTCTTGCTGATAGGTCACATCACAACCAGGGTACTGCTGCAACATCGCTTTGGTTCTCTCCGACTCTCCATTGGTTTGTGGGTGCCTTGCCGAGGTCAGGCACACCTCTACGTCCAACAGCTGCATCAGCTTCCTCCAAAACTGGGAAGTAAATTGTGCCCCCCTATCTGAAATCACTCTCAAAGGCAACCCGTGCAGCTTAAACACGTGGTCGACAAACATCTTTGCCATTTCTTGGGCCGATGGCAGCTTCTGGTATGGCATGAAGTGTGCCATTTTCGTTAACAAGTCTACCATTACCCATATTACTGTCTGTTTCTGTGAGGCCGGTAAGTCTGTGATGAAGTCCGTCGCGATTGTTTCCCACAGTCCTTGTGGTGTGGGCAGTGGTTGGAGCAGTCCTGCAGGCGCTTCCCGAGGCGTTTTTGCCCATTGGCAGGTCTCACATGCCCTCACGCACTCCCTCGTCTCTTCTCGCACCCTTGGCCACCAAAATTGCCTCGCCAGCTGATACAGAGTCTTGTAGTGTTCAAAATGACCTGCTGTGGGATTGTCATGCCACTGCCGTAGCACTCTTGCACGCAACTCCCCTTCTGGGATGTAGAGCACCTCTCCCTTAAACAGCAAGCCTTCTCTCTCGGTGAAACCCTCAGCGGCATCCTCACCTCTCCGCACCACTTCTAACTTGCTTTGTGTGAAGTCATCCACTTCCGTCTGTCTCTGGAAATCCGTGGTTCCGACTACAGGTGCTGCCACGAGCTGTAACTGTTCTGGGTTTAGAATCTGCCTCAGCCCGGAGTTTGACTCTCCCTCCAGATACTCAGGTTTCCGAGACAGGGCGTCCGCCCTCTGGTTCTGGTGCCCCAGCACATATCGTATTCTGAAGTTGAATCAAGCAAAGAACTGCGCCCATCTGATTTGCTTCTGGTTCAGTTGCCTCGCCGTTTGCCAGTATTCTAAGTTCTTGTGGTCTGTGTGCACCTCCACTTGGTGTTGCGCCCCTTCGACAAAATGTTTCCACACTCCTAGAGCTTCTTTTATGGCGAGCAATTCCCACTCCCAAATAGCTTCCGGGAGTGGAAGGCACATGGCCTCAGGTCTCCATTTCTGTCCTCTTGTAACAGCACTGCCCTCAAGGCTCTTTCCGAGGCGTCCGTCTCCACCACCATCAGCCAATGCGGATCTGCATGGTGCAGGTATTCTTTTTTTATTATTATTATTATTATTAAATTTTTTTTATTGAGTAAAAAAGATAATACAGAAAAGTACAACAACAAAAAAGTAACAACAACAGAAAACACATACAATTCAACGCTATCATACATCACATCTTTTACATACATCCTCTCTAACATACTTTATCCTTACAACATCCTGTCATCCTCACCCTCCTCATCCATCCTACCTTTCGTACCCTTACGTACCTCGACATATATTCCCTCATACACTCCCTACATACATCTTCCCACTCTTCCTCCTATCATTCCCCCTTCATATTACATCCATGTTTATCACATCCATAATATTTACACACTTCCCTATCCCCTCCCCCCTCCCTTAAGATACTTCCCTCCCCCCTTCTTGTACCCTCCCCCCTCCCCCCCTTAATTAAAAGAAAGAGAAAAGGACTTCCTACCATTCTTCTTCATGTGTTCTGTATAATCATTCCTTTATTTTGCGATCTTCCTATTGTTTCTAGTATTACTTATTACTACCTATCTGTCTCCAATAGATAAGTATTTAATCATTCATTCTTCATTGTTTCCTAATTCCTTATCTTAATCTAAGCAGATCATCAATTCTGTATTAATACCTTCCTTCCCTAAATAAACCTCTACATAACTCCATTCCCCTCTAATCCTCTGTTTTGAAATACCTCTTATTACCGCTGTCATTTTAGCCAATGCCATATATTCAACTATTTTACCATGCCACTCCTGTAATGTTGGTATACTATCTAGTTTCCAGTATTGCGCCCATAATATTCTCGCCGCTGCACAAGCGTATAGGAAGATGTTCTTCCTATCCCCAGATATTTCACTTGGGACGATGCTTAATAGCATCGCTTCTGGTGTTTTGGAGAAGGTTAATCTCATCATTTTTTTCATTTTTTCGTAAATTAAATTCCAGTACTTTTTTGCTTTTTCACATCCCCACCAACAGTGGTAGTAATCACCTGATTTTCCCCTACACTTCCAGCAGGTATTAGTTTGCGTCTTGTCCATTTTGGCTAATTTTTCTGGGGTTACATGCCACCTATAAAAAAGTTTTAACATGTTTTCTTTGATGTTTGTACAGGCAGTGAATTTTATACTACTTTTCCAAATACTCTCCCACTGTTTCAGGTAGATTGTCCTCCCTATGTCCTGAGACCACTTGATCATTGTATGCTTCACCTCTTCTTCTTTCAAATCCCACTCCAGTAAATATTTGTACAATTTGGACAGGGGTTTCTTAGTATTTTCAGTAATGAGTTCCTGCAGTTTTGATTTTCCCTCCAAAAATCCTATTTCTCTATGTTTAGCAAACATGCTATGAATTTGGGTGTAGTTTAACCAGCTTGTACATTTATCTTTTAATTGCTCGTATGTTTTTAGCTTCCATTGATCTTCGTCCTTTATTATTATATCATCATATGTTAACCATCTTTCTTTTCCTCTCTTTTTAGATACCGCCGTGATCTCGAAGGGGGAGAGCCATTTTGGCATTTTCGGTTCCAGCCTGTCTCTATAATTTAACCAAATTTTAAATAAAGACTTTTTAATGACATGTTCCGTGAATTCTTTCGCACTACTCTTATTTTCCTGGATCAAATACGAATGCCATCCGGCAACGTTCCTAAACCCCTCCAGCTCCAACAATTTTTTATCCTCCAGTGTGACCCAATCCTTGATCCAGCATAGCCCTGCTGCAGCATAATACAGCTTGAGATCAGGTACCCCCCATCCCCCTCTTTCTTTGGCTTCGGTCAGTAATTTATATTGAATTCTAGGCTTTTTATTTCCCCAAATAAATTTACTGATATCTCTTCTCCAGATTTCAAAGTTTTCATTCCTGTCCACTATCGGCAACATCTGAAAGAGAAACAGCATTTTCGGTAAAACCGACATTTGGATCGCGGATATTTTCCCCATCATTGATATTTTTAATAACTTCCACCTTTCTAAATCTTTCTTAATTTCCTCCCAAATTTTAGTATAATTATCCTCAAATAATTGCGTATTTTTTTCCGATATTCTAATTCCTAAATATTTGACCTTTTTCACTATTTCCCAATTAATTTTAGATTTCAAATCCTCTAATTCTTTGCCTCTAATATTCTTAATAATCAATTTAGTTTTATCTCCATTCACTTTGAATCCAGAAACCTCCCCATATTTTTGTAATATTTTCTCTAATTTCCCTATCCCCTCTTTTGGTTCTTCCATCATCAAAGCAATGTCGTCGGCAAATGCTTGAATCTTCCATTCGCTCTTTCCCACTTTAATCCCTTGTATTTCTTCATCTGAATCTATCTCTCTTATTAAATACTCTATTGCCGAGATGAACAAAAGCGGCGATAAGGGGCAGCCTTGACGGGTCCCCTTTGTAATGGGGAATTCGTCTGTGACCTCACCATTTATTATTAACCTTCCCACTTGCTTATTATAAATGGCCTTGACTCCTCTCAGGAAACATCCCTCAATACCCCTTTCCATTAAAGCTCTTTCCATAAAGTTCCATTCGAGGTTATCAAAGGCCTTTTCAAAATCTAGGAAGACCAAGGCAGTCTTTTTGCCAGGGTTCCAATCCAGGTATTCTATTAAATTTAACACAATCCTCATGTTTTTTGCCATTTTCCTACCTGGAAGGAACCCTTGTTGATTGTCTTCTATAAGTCTATTTAGGACTCCCTTCAATCTTCCTGCTAGTATCGTTGCGTAAATCTTATAATCAATATTCAGCAGAGATATCGGTCTAAAAGCTCCTGCTTGGGGGTTGGGGTCTGTCCCTTTTGGGATCAGGGTTATGTGCGCCTCTTGCCACGATTGGGGTAGAACTCCTTTACTCATAATTTCATTTACCAATTTACCATATATGTTTTTAAGTTCTTCTTTGAAAGTTTTGTAGTGTAGCGCTGTCAGGCCGTCAGTGCCAGGCGCTTTCCCTTGTTTAAGCTCTCCAATAACTTTTTCAATTTCCTGAATTGTAACTGGACCGTTTAGTATCCTTTTTTCCTCCTCTTTTATTTTTGGTAATTTTTGGTTTGCAAAATAATTTCTCATTTCTTCCTCTGAAATATTCCTTCCCTTATATAAATTCTCGTAAAAATTTCTCAAACACTTTTTAATATCTCTTATATCCGTCAAGTTCTTCTCTCCTTCTTTGATACTAATAATTGTTCTATCTCTTTGCTTTTTTCTCAATTGCCAGGCTAGGAGTTTTCCCACCTTGCCTCCCGATTCGAATATTTTTTGTCTCATCCACTTAATTTTTTTCCCTATTTCTTCACCTATTATCGTCGCTAATTCATTTTGTAATATTTTAATTTGGTTTGCCAATTCTGCATTTTTTGGGTTGTTTTTTAATTCTTTTTCTTTTCCCCTAATTTCATCCTTTATTCTATTCAGATTTGCTTCTCTCTTTTTCCTAACCAGATGCTTCTGTTGTATATACAAACCTCTGATATAGGCTTTACTTGTATCCCAAATTGTCGATAAGGTGGTATCTTTTTCTGTATTATTTTTAAAAAACTCAATCAACATTTTCTTACATTTCCCCACAAATTCTTCGTCATTCAATAGATAATCTTCCATCCTCCACCTTCCTCTCCCTTTTTCACTCACTTTTAATTTCAGCATAACCGGATTGTGGTCTGATAAAGATTTCTCTAAAATTTGGCATTTATCAATCATAGGCATTAATTTTCTAGAAGACCAAATTAGATCTATTCTTGACAGGGATTTTTTCGCATCTGAATAGAAAGTATATTCTTTTCCATTTAAGTGTTTAACCCTCCAGCAGTCTACCAGTTCATAGTTGCTTACTAATTGGTGAAAGGTCTCAGGTAATTTCCCTTTATTTTTCCGTTTCCCTGATCTGTCTACTCCTGGTTCCACTACCCCATTAAAGTCTCCCACAATCACTATATCCTCTTGATCTACTAATTTCCCCATTGATTCTCCTAAATCTTTGAAAAATTTTGCTTTACAGCCATTCGGCGCATAGATATTAATTAGGATCAATTTCTCTTTCCCTGTGTTGATTTTAACTACTACTACCCTTCCATCTTTGTCTTGGAAAATCTTCTCCGCATTAATTCCCTCCCTAACATATATTACTACTCCTTTCTTCTTCTTGATGTTCGATGCAACAAATTCTTTACCAAGCTTAGTATTACACAACAACCTCTCATGCTTCTGGGATATATGAGTCTCCTGTAAGCAGATAACATCCCATTTACCTTTTTTTAATATATATTCAACTCTATTTCTCTTACTTTTATTGTTTAATCCGTTTACGTTCCAGGAAACTATATTTAAATTCATCCTTTATTTCACTTCAATCTACCACTTAATAACTTTGGCTTTCAAAGTGTATCTCAGGTTTACAGAAAAGATCAGAGAGTTAGTAAATCCACTATCAGTAATCGTCACCTTCACCAAAATTGTTTTACATAACCAATTATTCCCCCCCCCTTACTCCTCTTCCTGGTTCTCGTCCTCCTTCAGCTCCTCTTCTTCCAGAAAAAGGTCTTTCTTGTATCTACTGCAAAACCTCTTGGCTTCTTCAGCTGTTCTCAAAGTCTTTTTTCTTTCTTTAAAAATGAAGGAGACCCCCTCCGGGAACTCCCACGTGAACCAAACTCCTTTTTTCCTTAGAGCTTCAGTTAAAGTCTTGTAATGTTGTCTTTTTGCGGTTAGCCTCTTGGGAATTTCTTTATAAATCGATATTACCTTTCCTTCAATTATCAGTTCCATCTGTTTCTTTTTTTGTAAAACTTTGTCCCTTAGCAGCATTGAGCTGAAAAATATTAGGCAATCCGCAGGTTTCTTGGCTCCTCTTGGTGCTTTAGTTCTGTCCATTCTTAGTCTAAAAATTTTGTCTATATCTAGTAGCATCTCATTTTCATTCACACCCAACCAGCTGGCCATTTCTTTAATTATTCTTTCATCCACCGGTTCGTTTCCAAGTTCGGGCACGCCTTTTAAACGAAGGATGTGCGCTTTCTGCTTTAATTCCAACATCGCCATCTGGTCCGCCAGATCTTCCTGCATCTTCCATAATTCTTTCCTTTCTTCCTCTTCTTTTCCTTGGATTTTTTTAATCTCTCTATTATCTGCCACTAGTTTCTTAATCTGATCGTCGTGCTTGGATAATTTACCATTCATCTCTTTCATCGTTGTTTCCAGTTCCTTATCTTTGGCATGTAGGTCTTTAATTTGCGTCGCCATACCCTCAATCGCTGCTGTGTTTGAGTCAATCGCTTTCGTATTGGCCTCTACTTTACAGATTACTGAGTCCAATTTTTCGTTTATCGTTTTACTCATCTCTGCAATTGCCTTTCTTATCGCTTCTAGGGCCTCCGCTTCTCCCGCCGCTGCCATTGATAGTCTTCTTTGTGTGGCCCCACCAGCAGTGTGCGTTGTTGCTGCTACTCCTTTTGTCTTTGATCCCGTCATTCTGTAAATTTACAAGGCTTTAAATTTATCAGTTATAACCAGTGTTACTTTTCTAAGGTTATCTCCTTTAATGGGAGTTCCCGCCCCTTATGGTATCAGGGGGTCATCCGCCTTGTCTTCTTTTTAGCTTAAATTCTGTTTTTATTCAGATAGTGTCTTTCCTTTGAAAAGTTATTAGGGAACAGTCAGATTCCTCTATGTAGGAAGGGATGCATAGAGAGGTTGAATCTGAGACAATTATCAGAGTCACCAGTAGATGTCGCTATAGTTTATAAGCTGGTGGCTCACTCACAAATCCTTGCTTCCGTAAAGAAGGCGGATGTTGTCTGCTGCCTTCATTACTCAGCAGTCTCCTCCATTTTGTCTTCCTTTAGCCCTCTTTCCCTCTCTCCGCAGTCCCTTCCCTCGTCTTTCTTAAATTCGTAATGCCGTCTCTCTTACTTAGTTATTCAGTTCTATCCTCCCCTATGTCTCTTATGCGCCTAGACGCTCTGCAGCCTCCACTATTCGTGCCGGCTCAGTGCCCGTCGTTCAGCGCACCGCTGCTTTATCTAATTCGGCGATTCCCCGGACCTGCTGTCTCCGTTACACACGTAAGTGACAGATAGTTCCCCTTATCGCAGCCCCAACATGGGATAGAACAGTCCTCGGGTTACACTGTTCCCCCAGAGTCTCCCCTTTTTTTTTTCTGCGCCCCGTGTTATTGTAGTATAATAAAATTCACGTTCCACACTCACGGGTTGTTCTGGCCTTGTTTCTTAAGCCCGAGGGCTTCAGGCGCTTGCTAGCCGGGTTCTCCGGTGCCCTTGCAGCCCGCAGCGTACTAGGGAAGCGTCCAGCTCCTCTCGCGCCCCACCGAGATGGCAGTCAAGAACGGTGTCCGTGCGGAGATTGCCCCTTACCGACGCTGCTCCCTTCTGGCTCCGGTCCCGCACCTTTGCCTTTCCACTTTGCTTTGTGGGGGGGTCAGATATAGGGCACTAATCCTCCCCCCTTCTCGCTGCAGCCACTTGCCGGGTTGCCTCGTTATCGGAGGCTCCCGTTTTACGACCCGGTCCGTAGCGCGCCCTTGCCGGAAGTCCATGGTGCAGGTATTCTTCGGTGGCGAACATCTCCTTGAGCCTCTCGAACGCATCTTGGGCCTCCTTCGTACAGATGAACGGTTTCCTTGCCCCTCAAGCAGTCCGTAAGGGGAGTCATGAGCGGAGAATAGTTGGGCACGAACTTGCGGTAATAAATAATAATAATAATAATAATTAATAATAAAATTATATTTGTATCCCGCCCTTCCCGGCCGGAACTGGGCTCAGAGTGGCTAACATCATATAAATAATACAATTTGGCGAAGCCTAAGAATCTCTCTAAGGCCTTCTTAGTCTTTGGCTTCTGCAAATCTAGCACCGCCTGCACCTTAACCGGGTCCATGTGCACCCCTTCAGGAGAGATGCGATATTCCAAAAACTCCACTTCCTTGACGTGAAACTGGCATTTTTCCAACTTTGCATAGAGGTGATGTGCCCTCAACCTGCACAGCACCTCCGTCATGTGTTGCACGTGCTTTTTTGGGTCCTCAGAGTAAATTAATGTGTCATCCAGGTAACATAATACTGTAGAGTCCAATAATCCTGCCAGCACGTGGTTGGTGAATGCCTGGAATGTGGCTGTGTCTGATTGTAACCCAAACGGCATAACTAAGTACTCAAAGCTTCCATATCTTGTACAAAAAGTTGTCTTGTACCAAAAACCTTGTCTTCCACGTATCAAGTTGTACGTCCCCCTCAGATCTAGCTCGGTGAAAATTTTTGCCGACCACAGTTGCTCCAGCAAATCACCAATACAGGGCAAGGGGTAGTGGCTAGGAATCATGATCCTGTTGACCTTTCTAAAGTCCACAACTAGCCTGCATTCTGGGGTGTCCTTATTCACAAAGAACACTGGGGACCCTCCAGGAGCTTGGGACAGCCTAATAAACCTGCGTTCTGAGTTCTTCTTCAGAAACTCCATCAAATTGGCCAATTCTGCCTCCGACATAGAGTATGGACGACTGGTGGGCATCTGGGCACCAGGCAGCAGGTCTATCTTGCAGTCATAAGGCCTGTGGGGAGGTAGCCTATCCGCCTCCTTTTCGCAGAACATGTCTCTCTATAGGCCTTATACTGCGGGGCTATCAGATCTTCCTTCCCTGTGAGTTTCCCCACCACCTCGCCCCCCTTGGCCCTCACCGTCTCAGGAGTCTCAAAACCTAGACAGTGTGAGTGGCAATAGGCTGAAGCAAAAGTTATGGAGCATTGCCCCCAGGTTATTAACAGGTCGTGCTTGGTCAACCACGTCATCCCTAAGACCAGGGGGTATGTGGCTAACCTTGTGACATGAAATGCCATCGTTTCCTTATATCCCGGCAGTTCTAGCACCAGCGGCTGGGTGGCATAGACAACTTGCCCTGGCACCAGAGGCCTGCCATCGATGGTCTGCACCGCCAGCGGGGTTTCCAACTGCTGCGTCTCCAGCCCCTGTGCCTACAAGAAATCTGAGTCCATGAAATCCGTTAATGCCCCCAAATCGATTAGACCCTGCACCTGCACCCTGTGACTGTCTGGGAGTTGCAGCGTCACCTGCACGGTGATTCTAGGAACAGCCGGTCCCGCCTGAGGCCGTTCTATAGCCTTGCATCCCAGCTGTGGGTCTCCTGTGCGGACTGGAGCTTCCCATTTCCCACTGGCACTTCTTTAGGCTTGGGCTCCTCCTCCACACAGGCCCCTTTTTACTGGGGCACTGTCTCGCCAAATGTCCCTGTTTGCCACATGCAAAACAGTGTCTTGTCTCTCTGCAGCGTCTGCCTCCATCAACGCTGCTTCAGGGATTGGCCCCCCTGCTGAGCCCAGCTGCATCAGTTCAGACTCCGCTTCCTGTCTGGGCGCACTGCCAGCTCTCCTCTCTGGTATTTCAGGAACGTGGTTTCTCCCAAACACCAGCCCTTTCTGCCCTCTCTTCTCTAACATCCTCTGCTGCTGGCGCAGGCCGAGTTGTAGAGAGGCTTTCACTAAATCATCTAGTGAATCTTGGGGAGGCCATTCTCGATAATTCATCCAGAATAGGTTCACTCAGCACTGCCCTGAACAGTGCAGCAACGGGCTGTCTGTTTGCCTGCCACCCAAGCTTCTGTATCAGCATGTGAAACTCAGCCCAATACAAAGCGATGGATTTATTGCCCTGGCGCAGGTTCAATAACTGCTGAGATGCCGTGGCACCTTGGAGGGGATCTAAAAAGGCGTTCTCCGTCATTTGTACAAACATCCCCAAGTCTGAAAGCATGGGATGCCTGCCGGCCATTAAAGGAATAATCCAGTCTTTTGCGCTTCCCTCCATCAGGCTTATCAGGAAGGCTGCTCGCTCCTTATCAATTTGAAAATCTCCCGCCTTTAGTTCTAGGACATAAAGTGCCTCAGTCTTAAACGCCAAATGTTCAGCTGGCTTCCTGAAATACCAAGCGGGGTGGGCTATGATCATCTTGCTTGTTCTGAGGGCCCCCTCAGCTTCTAACTGCACCCTCTGTTGCCCGAACACTCCTGCTAAATTATCTAATTGTGATTTTAGCTGTAAATTATGTTGCCAGAGTTCATTGATGGGGTCCCTCAGTTCAGTTGCCCCAGCTCCCGCCACTCCCGCCACTGTGTCGACAGCCCCCAGTACTTGACCTTCCATTGCCGTTCTCTGCCGTCCGTCGGTGTGAGAGAGATTTGAGTAGAATTGGGCCTAGGGGGCGGGGCCCACACTCACCTCCACAGCTTAAGAGGCTCCAGGGAGGCCTTCGGGATGCTGCTGCTGCGACTGCTGTGAGTGTTTGGGAAGACCGCTCCCTCCTGCAAGCCAATTCCATCGGACCTAGGCGGTGGGGCCCACACATACTCTGAGCAGCTCTCTTCAGCAAGTGGAGAAAATGTTTTTAAATGTTTTAAAAGTGTTCTTGATTTGTTGCACCTCGAACAGTGGTTTTTTATTATTTTATTTTATTATTTCATTTCTGTTTGGGGCGGGACAAATGTTTAGTTGGGGCTGGGATTAGTTTAATTTTAGCATAATTGTTTCTTGCTTTGCTTTTACTTTTACTATTTTGTTAGGTTACTGTATAGTTTGTATTTGGTTTTTTAAGGGGAAAGGGTCAGGGCTGCCTGGGAGTGGGCCTCAGCCAACAGAATGGCTGGGGCAGGTTCCACGGGGGGGGGGATGTTTTGGGACACCCGATCTCAGTGATCATGGGTAGGAGGAGGAGTTGCGCTAAGACCAGACCATGTCATTACCGATGAGGCAGGCTTAGTTGTTTTTTTGAGGACTATCCCTGCCTCCGGGTCTGGTCCTGACCGGTAGGATACTGGAATCAGCAAGGGAAACCCACATGACCTGAAAGTGTTGCTGTGGAATGCCAGGTCAATGATGAATAAGACCACTGCCATCCACGACCTGATTGTGGATGGAGGACTTGAGCTGACATGTGTGACAGAGACTTGGTTGGATGAAGCAAATGGGCCTGTACTTGCCGCTGCTTGTCCACCAGGTTTCTCTTATGCACAGCAACCCAGGTCATGTGGGCGGGGAGGGGGGGTTGCAGTGATTTTCAGGAAGTCATTAGTCCAGGCATCCTATTGGGAAGAACCAGTTTTCTGAGTGCATGTTCTGGAAGTTGGGCAATAGGGGCAGTACAGGATTCTTTTTGGTGTACCAACCTCCCTGCAGCACCAAGGATTCCCTGCCCAAGCTGCTTCAGGTCGTGGTGGATGTGCTCCTGGAGACACCTAGTTTGGTTGTCCTAGGGGATTTTAACATCCATGCTGACACGAATTAACAAGGGACTTCGTGAAAAGCATGGCCTCCATGGGGCTGTCCCTAAATAAGTTTGGCCGAACTCATAGTCGCGGATATGCCTTAGACCTGGTGTTGACCTCTATGGATGTTGGTGATCTGACACTAAGTAAAAGCGAAACTAAAGAAATGCCATGGTCAGATCACTTCCTGGTGCAACTGGACTTCTCCACGACCCTTCCCCTCTGCAGGGAGGTGGGACTGATTCGGATGGTCCGCCCCCACCATTTAATGGTTCCAAATGGCTTCCAGAGAGTGGTAGGGGATGTTTTATCCTATGTTGATGGCCTTTCAGCTGATTCCCTGGTGACCCACTGGAATGCGGAGTTAACCAGGGCTATTGACTGTCTGGCTCCGAAGCGCCCTCTCCGATTGCATGGAGCCCAGACAGCCCTGTGGTTTTCCCCAGAGCTGAGGGCGATGAAACAATAGTTGAGATGGCTAGAGCGCTGGTGGTGGAAAACTCATTCTGAATCTGACTGGACACGGGTTAGAGCTCAACATCGAGCCTAGCAAGTGGCGATGGTGATGGCGAAGAGGACCTTCTTCACCGCCTCTATTGCACCTGCAGAAAACAGCAGCAGGAGACTCTTTCAGGTGGTTTCCAATCTAGCGGAACCACCTTCGTCACCAGGGCCCAGTAGGGACACCAAGATCTGCAATGCTTTTGCAAAGTTTTTTGCAGATAAAGTTGCTCAGATTCGAAAGGAGGTAGACTCCACCGTGGGAGTAGGGCTGGGGCAGGAGAGTGCTGGAGTCCTGTCTAGTCATGTTATATGTGATCAATTCCAATATGTTACCTCCGAGGATGTGGACAGGCTGCTTGGACGAGTGCAACCAACCACCTGTCTCCTTGATCCTTGCCCATCCTGCCTAATAAAAGCGATCCGGGAAGGGCTGGGAGATGGGCTCTACGGGGTGGTGAATGCTTCCCTCTGCGAGGGAGCCTTCCCAGACCAGCTGAAAAAGGCGGATGATACCCTGTGAGCCATATCAGAGCTGACAGGGTTAAGCTGCTCTGCTATGCGACGTGCTGTACACTGGGTGGGTCTACATACGGGTTTTTTTGCTCTCTGTGTGTAGGCACTTTCACTTTCTGTTCTGTATTGCTGGGAGTCAGCCATGCCTTGGCGTTCTCCCGGGTCGTTCTGCTGTAGATAAACAAATGCTTCTAGATAAGACAGTCTCGGTGCTTCTGCTCGTAAATACAAGGGGGAAGGCACAACAGGACAGAAGCATTAGAAGCCCTAAAGCTGAGAACTAAAGACGGAAAAGGGAGTAGAATCCCTAGAGGCACACCGAGATAAGGGACAAGCACGAAACCTTGCTTGTAAAACAATACTCTCCACTTCCCGTAGGTGGGAAACTGGAAGATAAACATAATCCGTCTTGTGATTGAGCCAAGTGAAGCCAAAAAAAAACCCGGGACTAAGAGACTCCAGCAAACTGCTCCCAATTACCTTTTCCCGCGCTCAACATGGTCCTTCCAAGGAAGAACTATATGGACCTGGGAATTGAACCAATAAATAAAATCACCAAATACTTCCCCCACAAAGAAGGGAATAAGAATCCACAGCACGAGAGCACTCCAAAAGAAATTGCTCCTACTGTGCTGGATTGGTCAATACAACGCAAAGACCTACTAACTGAGCATGAAAGACCAAATTATTCCAAGAGCTGGGCGCAGGAACTGGACTTAGCTGAGAACGTCTTGATGAGTGATCCCCCCAACTCCAACGATCTCGAGCACCAAAAATCAACCCAGAATACCAGGGAAAACCAGCAAGACCCTCAGCCCCCAGCGAAAGCCAACAGTATAGAAGAGAGGGGTGACCAGTTACACGACCAAATAGATCAGATACGCACAGACCTCTACAATATAAAAAACTTCCTAGCAGTAACAAATGGCCTACTCCTGACGCTGGTGGAGAATTTCAAACAAGCAAAAAGAGCCACAGATCAGACCCTGGACTCAGATGCTAGAATTCACATACCACCCAAAAAGAACTCACGCAAAAGAAAACCGGAACCCAAGACGAAGAAGACAAAAAACATCAAAAATTTTAAGCCGTCTAGAAAAACCCAACACATCAGTAAAAAACAGTGGCAGAAACTCTTCAACTTATTATCATCACCTCCTATATCCACAAAAAAAATTAAAGCTCAAGGCACCAAGGAGACCGACAAGGGAGACTCGCCAAAGTCCGAACCCCGCCCCATATGTGGAATTAACTCCCCAAGTACATCCAAAGCAATAAGCCCCCCCACGGCCGTTCTCCCCCTGTGTGCGTCCAGCTTGACAAAAGCAACCAAACTACAGTTGGATGCTCCTGTCTTGAATCCATCTAGGACCCCTGTAGCAACTGCAAACAGAAGTAAGTCGGGGATCTCCAACACAGACGGGAACTCGCAGGAACTCCAAGCCCCCAGTAAAAAGAAAGAATGGATCCTGGTCCTAAGCCCGGAAAAGATGGTATTCACGAACTATCCAAAACCACCGGATCCTCGCACAGGGACAGACCGCGTGAGCCACCTGCTGACTATTATAAATAACATTCTACCTGGGGCAGTCAAAGCAACCGACATAGTCAGTATAGACTACCTATATCAAGATGGACATTCAGTCCGTGCCCTGATCACTTTCACAGATCATAATCTGGTCAACTTCATCTTTAGAACAAGAAATCTATTTTTAAAGAAATGAATAGATTTATTAAGAATCTTTGAAAACAGAGCTCCGCCAACCTCCCTACTGGCGGCCAAGAGGGAAAGGAGACCAGGAATAGAAGAACAAAACGATAGAGTGTATATGCAACAAAATCAACAAAACCTGAGCCTAGGGCACCAGCAGGATAACATAGCCTCTATTGAGTCTCTAATTCATTTGAACGACAGAGAGGATTCTTTCTCTGTAGAAGAACATGCCTTAATAACTAGGTTTTGGTCACTGCAGATGCCAGCCCAAAAGGAAATTTTGGCCAGATTGGACACCCTGAGAAGCAGATTGACCAATAAGGAGGCTCATGTTGAGACTACGGAAGGCTCACACACACGGCCCATATCCCCCAAGTGCCTAGTGGACAAGAGGACGGTGGGAGGCGCCTTTAAATGTGTAGATTCGGAAGACCAATCGCAGCCCCCGCTGGTGTATGGTAAGGCAAAATTAAAACAGACGGTCACATCTCCGAGCACCTGGTTCAACTATCTAAAACTCTCCCCAAATGAAATAGCTACCCCCCCCCAGTCCAAACCCCCCTCTTAAGTCTGCAAGAGCTATGGATAATCATTCCCTTATGCAGCAGATGCCTACTGACAAACTCAATGGGAGTGTTTTTTTAGATCTAAAGGGGTTACTGGACACCGTGGACCTAACAAATCTACACCACGGAGGGACAGAGAGTTAAAGCTGCCGTCCTGGAACATTGCAGGATGGTGCGCTAAGAAAAATAATCAACAATTTGCAATGTTCCTTAAGCGATTCGATATCATCCTCCTGCAGGAGACTTGGCACAGCGACCCCATTCTGTTCAATGGGTATTCTTGCCACTCCCTATTTGCTACTCCATCTGTGAGGGGAGGTAGGCCTAGTGGAGGTTTAGGTAGCCTTATCTCCACAGAGCTTGAACATTCCTTAAAAGCCCTCCCAAACTGCAATTCACTAGCCACGGCAATCCTACTTAAATTTAAGAGAGGTGCACTGGTACTGGTCAATGTCTATCTGCCCCCTTGCCAAAAAAAATATTTAGTGAAAGCTAATTGGGCAGAGCTAGAGGAATTCCTAGAGTCCATAGAATCTTCATACCCTTCTATACCGATTATAATCGGGGGGGATTTCAACGCCCGCATGGGAATTGATGATAACAATCTTTACAGCCAATATAACCAGATTCAGGACCCGGAAAGTCCAATCGAAGCAGGTGTTTCACGACTCTCTAAAGATAATAAATGCAACTTCTCGGGGCTATGTCTAGCCCAGGTCGCAAAAAGAAGGGAGTTGATGATATTAAACGGTAGGAAGGAAGAGGATCACCCAGGAGAGTATACCCATTTTTCAAAGATGGGAGGAAGTGTGATAGACTATATCCTGATATCAAGATTTGCCTACAACTCTATGTCGAAGTTCCAAGTGGGACATAACATCGAAAGTGACCATCTCCCATTAATATTAGCGTTCGATGGCCCATCGCCTAACAAACCCACGGCTAACCTTTACTACACCCCCATCGTTAACCTGGGATCACTGGCCCCCAGAAGAATTAAATGGACCCCCATGCTCAACACAGAGCTAACTCATCTCCTCCATTCGGAAGAAGTGAAGACCATCTACTCAGCCATTGTATCAGCCAAGACCGGGGAAAAGGCCATGGACACGTTCAACGAGTTATTAGCAAGACTAAAGACCTTCCTAACAACTGAGATACTTAATTCTGTTACAAAGCGGGCAAAGGATCAAGAGAGATGGTTCGATTTGGAGTGCAGACAAGCAAGGAAACGTCTGAGATCAACCTATCGGAATTACAGAAACACCGGAGCACCTTCGTTATTTATGGTTTATGTCTATTTAAGATGAAACTACAAACAGCTATTAAAGGTAAAAAAACAAAAAGCGGAGAGATTGGCCTGGTGCAATTTAGTGAAGGCCTCGAATGAGAAAGACTCAACCTCCTTCTGGCGTACCATTACGGGCCTCCTGGGCCAGGAGCGGATTGGCCCCACATGTACTGTAGAACCCCAGGAGTGGATGAAATATTTTCAAACCCTCTTCTATGACAACGAAGCCCAGCACAATGCTCCAAGTGCTTACTCCGAGAATTTATCATATTGGCCTCCTGTCTCCACAGAGGAGGTGGGGAAACTAATTGCCCAATTAAAAAACAACAAAGCTCCAGGCATAGACCAAATTCCAGCAGAGCTCATGAAGAACAATATCAGTTGGTGGGCTCCTATAATGGCATCAATATTTACATACATCGACTCAACAGGCACAATCCCTGGTAGCTGGACAGAGGCAGTAACCATCCCAATCTATAAAAAGGGTCCTATGGCAGATCCAGCGAGCTATAGACCCATTAGCCTCCTTACTATCCCCAGCAAATTGTATGCCAAACACCTCCACACCAAACTAATTGACTGGATGGAAACTGAGGCAGTTCTGGCAGAGGAGCAAGCCGGTTTCAGACAGGGCAGAACAACAATAGATCATTGCTTCGTATTAGCACACCTCATTGACAAATATGTCAATAAAACACGTGGGATTCTATACGCAGCATTCATTGACCTGAAGGCGGCCTTTGACTCGATTTCACGAGTCAAACTTTGGGCTAAACTCAATGCCACCAACATTGACAAAAGATTACTATTCTTGATAAAAAGTCTATATAAAGACTCCAAGTTATATGTAAGAACCTCAGTAAATGGGCAACTAATTGGCCCTGTACCAGTCACCAAAGGAGTCAAGCAGGGCTGTATTCTGGCCCCAGCTTTATTCAATTTATATATAAACGATATGGTCAAACACCTAACATCCTCGGAGTTTCATGCCCCCAGACTGGCCGAGAAGTCAATTCCAGCGCTCCTCTACGCGGATGACGCGGTTCTCTTATCACGAACTAAAGTAGGTCTCAAAAGGCTACTAAGAGAATTCTCAGCCTACTGCAGGAGAGATCAACTGGTGGTCAATCACCAAAAAACTAAGGTCATGGTCTTCACTAGAAAACACAGACATCACAGATGGGAGATAGACAACCACCCAATAGAACAGGTAAAAATTTTCAAATACCTCGGAATAGTTTTCCAGGCAACAGGGTCCTGGGAGGCTCATCACAAATATGCCAGGGAAAAGGCATCCCAAAGCGCCAAAATACTGTCTCGCTTCTACTTTACGAAGGGGGGCAGACATATCCCAGCAGCTCTGGAGGTCTTCCAAGCAAAACCCTTGGCACAATTGCTCTACGGGGCCCAAATCTGGACGGGAAATCATTGCCGCACACTCGAAACGGTCCAGTCTAAATTCTTAAGACAGATTCTAGCCGTTCCATCATGCGCACCAAATGCGGCTCTACGGCTGGAGACTGGCCTCCTCTCCGTCGAAACCCGGACTTGGTTAAGAACATTCAACTATTGGCTACGCTTAAATTTAAACCCATCCGGCCTACTACCTCTAGTAGCACAAGATGCTCATAGAAGTCGGTGGTCCAAAGTAGTGCATCAAAAACTACTTACATGTGGCCTCCAAGCACAGCATCTCCTGAAAATGGGTCTCCCCAAGGCAAAAACCATTATCGACCAGCGCATGAAGGATATAGAGCAGCAGGATAATCTGGCCCATATTAAGAAATTTAGTGCTTGGTACGCATACTTGCCCCCTTCCCATTTTGATCTTCGGGCATCTTATTTGTCTACCTTAACTATCCCAAAATTCAGGCGGGCCTTTACACTGGCCAGACTAAATATGCTACCCTCAGCTGTCCTCGAAGGTAGATATCAAAAAATTTCATTCGAGAACCGGCTCTGCCCCTGTGGAGCTGGCTACGTAGAGACTGCGTCACATGTTCTCTTGTCTTGCTCCCTATACAAAGACCTGAGGGAGGAGACCATAACGCCGCTCCTATCTGCCATCCCGGGCCGCTCCTGCGAAGCCAAACTGTTCTCACTCCTAGCCGACCAGAACAGCTTGATAACAGAGAAGGTTGCCAAATTTATCGAGAAAGCAATGAGACTGAGAGCTACCATTTGAATGACATCAGTGTCGTCACCCGGATTCCCCGCCTAGGATCTTATTATTATTATTCTTATTATGTTTTATCATTATTATTTTATAACCCCTGCCAAGTTCTAAGTATTGAAATTATTAATTTATTTGCAGCTGGTTATTACTATCTTTCTCCCTGTCTTGACCATCCCTTCGAGGCTATATTTATATTTGCGTGTGTAGGGCACCCAGCCATTCCCCCCCAGTAACTTCAGACAGGACTCATAATTTTGGTTTGGGTTAATGGCATTAATTTTGGCCACAACTTATTTATTGAATACAAATCAAGTGAGTGGTTGCATAGGCATTGGTTATCGCTGTCCGGCGGGACAGAGCTGACTACCTGTCAGCACTGGGAAACCATTAACTGGGGAGGGTAAGGAGGCTGGGAGCATGATAGCCTTCCCCCTCCCCAGGGGATCACAGGGGCTCAAGCTTTTCAGCCCTGCAACCTACCGGGTTCGGACAAGCATTAAAGAGCCCCTGGCTTCCTTTAACGGAATTCCCATTACTCACAGCACTTCTTGGAGGCTACCGGCCTCCCCTAGCACTGAACCAATGCCTAACCGCCACCAGAGCCAAAGGCTCACCGCCAAAACCACTCACTGACCCAGCCAATTTTTGAGGGCCCCCCCAACAGCCCCTAACCACAAGTCATTTCCCTCCGGGGAAAGATGAACACCATCAGGGCGGAAGAGAGAATCATTCCTAAAGGCAATATTAGGGTGAGCAATCTCCAACCCTCCCATTTCCAAAACCGCCCGAATTGCGGCACTATTGGTGCACCTACGTGCCCTTTCTACCGCCACAGCTGAGCGCGCTCCTCTCCAGGAGCGGCGCTGCAGCAGATGAGACCAAAACAGTTGCACCTGTGGGAATAAAGAACCAATCTCCCTCAAATCATGCTGGTTCTTGTAACGCAATGCCTTGCATGGAGTGGCAGGTAAGTCATTTTCGCCCAGTTGAATAATGATAGCATCAGGCGGACCCGCCCCAGCAACCTGGGAGCAAAGCAACGGCATCAACTCCTCCCACAGCATACCCCTTTTTCCCAACCAACAAACAATAACATTGGGTGAAAGTCCAAAGTTGGGCATAAGCCCTGCCTCCCGAGCTCTGGCGCCGGCCCAGTGAACAATGCTGTGCCCGACTATCCACACTCGCACGGGTGCAGGACCTGAAGAGAACAGAAACAACCACAATTAAAATCAACATTAACGACGTACATAACCTTTATAGGCATTCGACTTCCACCGCCCCAATTCCTTGATCCTCTCAGTGGACAACCCCCAACGAGCAGCAGATGTGGCCGCGCCGATTCTGAAGGAATGGGGGGCGTAACCCACCGCCTCACGACCACACGCCGTAATGGCTTTTCGCATTATCCTGGCGAACTGCTGCCTGGTCAAAGGCGAGCCATCCTCATGTATCAGAAAAGGGCCATTCCCCACAGGGCGCACCGCCATATAGCGCGCAGTGTCCTTGACCGGGCAAGGCCCAGACCCACCCGTGGCTGGCAACCGGATAACCACACCCCGGCCCAGCTCGTCGGTCTTGGAATTCCGGACGGTGATAACCACCTCTGAAAGAGAGAGATCTACATCGTTTAGCAACAAGCCCCGCAAACCAGCGAGGTGGGAAGCCTCAAGAACCACCTCCCCAACCCGCAGCGCCCCGTAGAAGGACAGGGAAAAAGCCGCCGAGAACAAGCGTACTTCAAAGCGCGACCAGCAAACTACGCGAAGTTTGGTTCGCATCCTGGATAAAAGAGCGAGAGAGATAGGGCGCCTGGCCTGGGCCTGCGATGGAGCCATCCTAGCCCACCCCTTCAACGTCTGTCGAATATAAAAAGTCGAACAGGTATCTGTCTCAAAGAAAAGCTTGGCAAAAAAGGAGATAGCCGCCGACTGGATCCTAATGGTCCGGGGAGCGCAGCCTGACTCAAAAAGGTGCGTCAGATATTCTAGCGCCATATCTGACGTCGGGGGCGAGGAAAAATGGCCCACCCCAGACTGGCCAAAAAACTGGAGAAAATCAGCCCAAGCCTTTGTATAAGAGCGGTAGGTGGACGGGGCAACAGAAGAGGCTACTCCCTGCATCGATAGTTGCCTCCAAGGCTCCACAAGCTGTCTGGAAAGTGCTCCGGAAGCTCTCGCGCCTCCGGAGCCAGGGCTCTGAACCGGGCCATCTGAAAACGGGATAGAGCATCGGCAATTTCGTTAGATAGGCCCGGGACAAAGCGTGCGGAAAAAACAATATTAGCCCGCAGACATTGAAGCACAAAAGCTCTAAGTAGAGCAGATACCCTAGGGGAACGCGATGACTGTTTTGCGAGGACGGCTACTACTGCCTGGTTGTCCGTCCAGAAGCAAACACGCCGGTCCCTGAATTCCTCGACCCATATATGCACTGCCACTGCGATGGGAAAAAACTCGAGAAAAGTCAAGTCCCGCGTAATCACCTCCCCTTGCCATGCCTCTGGCCAGGGCATGGCACACCAACGACCCAACCAATATAGTCCAAAGCCCAAGGAGCCAGCAGCATCTGAGTGGACCTGGAAATAATTGCGGAGGTTCAGAGTGTCCTGCCACAATGAAACCCCGTTGAATTCCTGAAGGAATATCAACCAGTTCCGAAGGTCCTCCTTCACATCCTGTGGCAAACGTGTATGGTGGTGAGGTGCCCGCAAGCCAGCAGTGAGTCTTGCCAGGCGGGAGCAAAAAGGCCTCCCAGGCGCCACCACCCTACAGGCAAAGTTCAAATGGCCCAACAACGACTGAACCTGCCGCAACGTCACCTTGGAGAGGGGGAGGACTCCCTCAATAACCCTCCTCAAGGTGACTAGCTTCTCAGCTGGCAGACTGGACGTTTGAGCTACCGTGTCAAGCAAAATGCCCAAATAAACCAACTGGGTCGCTGGGCCCTCCGTTTTGGCCGACGCCAAAGGCACACCCAGCTCCTCAGTAAGCGCAGAGAAGGCCTGCATCAGGACCAGGCAGTCGCCTGAGTCGCTGCTAGAGGCCAATAAAAAATCATCCAGGTAATGCGACACCCCTTGTAGGCCTGTTTTCTGGTGCAGGGCCCAGTCAAAGAACGTGCTGAAAGCCTCGAAAGCTGCACAGGCTACAGAACAGCCCATGGGCATAGTCTTATCAAAATAATAAGCCCCCTCAAATTGAAAACCTAGCAGCCAAAAATCCTGAGGATTAATTGGCAGCAGTCGGAACGCCGACTCAATGTCACATTTTGCCAGCAGTGCCCCCCGTCCAAATTTCCGGATCATTTTAACAGCATCATCCAGTGACGCATAGCGCACTGAACAAAGCTCTGGGGGAATAACGTCATTGACCGACGTGCCCCTGGGGTGAGACAGATTCTGGATCAATCGGAATTCACCTGGCGCCTTCTTAGGCACCACTCCCAGGGGAGAAAGATGCAGTCCAGGAAAAGGAGGAGCAGCGAAAGGGCCCGCCATGCGGCCCAGAGCCAGCTCCTTCCCTATCTTCTTCCTGGCCACGTCCGGCAGCTCACGTATTGATTTCTGATTAACAGGCTTGCCCGCCACGGGAGGCGTTGACACGGGAATCCTGAAACCCCGGGAAAAACCTTCCCTCAGATACTGAGCTGCTTGCTGATTAGGATATAGGGCTAGCCACTGAAGCAACGGGTGTAATTTTATGGGAGTCGGGGCTAAAGATTGAGCACACTCATTTGGAGGTGCCTGCCGTAGGCTGGGAGGGGGCCGATTTTCCAGACTGCTGACCTCCCCCCCTACCCCCTCGAAAGGGCCGATTGCCCCGGGGACAAGCCGAGGCCTGATGAGCACCTCCGCACTTCTCGCAGACGTGAGGGAAGTTGCAGGGAGACCTAGAGCAATTCCCCTTTTGATAACTCCAGCAACAAAACCTCCTAGTCCCCTTCGACGGCTGCGACTTGGAGGCCCGCTGCTCAGGAGCCCGTTTTGTGACGTAGGGGGCCACGTAGGTGGTCCAGACGTCTACGTCCTTCCTATCCCATCTGGCCGTGGTAATCCTGCTGGCCCTAGTCCTAAATTCCCTATCATAAGCAATGGCAGCAAGTTCGCCGGCAGCGGCATAAGCCGAGCGAACTATGGACAAATAAACAAAAAGGTGAAGATAACGCTGTGGGTAGCAAGCGCAAACCACGCCAGCAAATACCTGAAAACAGTCCAACCAGCGTTCAAATGACCTATCTTTCCTGCCCAAAGACCACCTCCTGGAGCTCGACCCGTCGCCCTCGGGGCGGTCCTCTTCCCTGGGGGCCAATTTAAAAATGTCGACATAGCGACCTTCCAGGATTCTATTGCGCATCCTGGAAGATAAATGACTCCCAGGAATGATGTCCCTGGTCGTATTGGTGGAAACCTTAGTTTCTGGGACAGGTCGACCATGTATGTACTCAAGAGGGGCCCCATACCTAGCCCTGTGCGCATTAGCGTGACGCTGCCACGCCCATTTCGGTAAACCTGACCCCAATTCGCCATAGCCCCAGTACAGCTTCAACTCATCCTCAGATTCCGTGTCCGAGGTCCGCGAAGTACCTGAACTGGACTCTGACGTCTCGCGACGCCTCCGCTTCGCACGGTGGGCACAGCAGTCACGCCTCCGCCGACGCCTGCCCCCTGAAGACGCCTTGGCTGGCACTGGCAAGCTGTCATCAGGCGACTTCTCTGAATCAGGCTCCCTTCGAGATGACGGCGCAGCCCTCAGGGACACCCTCCGTGGAGAAACAGTACTTTCGGCAACCGACGATTCCGAGGAGCTCAGTCGACGGGAATAGGTGGCATCCCTGGACGCGGCTGACGAAACACGCCTTCGCCGTTTACTGCCCTGTGCGCGTCGCGCCCTCCGTCCAGGCCGCTCTGCCGACGGGGACCCTTGACCTGGCACAGGCCCCTCATCCTCGGAATGGACATCAACTGCCATCGCCTGGCGCGAAGTACCTGGGGATGCTAAAAAGGACACCATGCGTAAGCGCCCTGCCTTACCCTTCTTGGGAGCCCGTTGCTGCCTCGGGGCACCCCCTTTTGCACTGGCACCCTTCGCCGAGCGCCCGCTGGCCAGCTTCCCCTTCCCTGCCCCCGGCCCTTAGCTTTTCTTTTGGCAGCCACCAAAGCAGCGGCCTGAGCCAGGGGAAGATCCTCATCTACGCTTGAAGAATCAGTCACGGCGGCCTCCTGCCGAACAGAGGCAGCTGGCACGGTACCCTGAGAAGAAAGAAGCAGATCCAAGCTTGATTCAAATCGTGCCAACGCAGCAGGATCACCTGCCAGGCTGGACCTGACTTTGCTAATCCTTTCCAACTGTGTAGCCGGCTCCGACGATCGCGAGGGCTGTGCCACCTCATGACTGGCTCCTTGTTCCGGAAGCGCCACGGCAACCTGCTGAGCGCCCTCCATCTGAGCTATCCTGGATACAGCAAGAATCAGATTAGTCACTGGCAATATCAAGGCCAGGAACACAAGCAGTACAAACACAATTGGGTTGCCCCAGGAATCCAAAGAGAGCTGCCACAGTAGGCCAGGAAAGCAGAGAGCCAAGCACACCAAAACTCAAAACAGGAATTAAAATTGACTTGAGCAGGAGAAAATTCTAAAATAAAATCAGATCAAATCAAATCAAACCAACTAAAATAAATAATGCCAAGCAATCAGCAAAATATCAAATAAAAGAAAGAAATAAAACCAAATAACCAAAATGAATTAACCAAACTGGGTGTAAAATCACTTAAAAATAAAATCAAAATCAAATCAAAACTATACCTAAATAAAACCAAGGCAGCCTACTATGGAAACAACTGAAAACCAAAATAATACCAAACAAACCAAAGAGGAAAAAGGAAGGTGAAAAACAAATTAACTCAATTAGAAGCCAAACGCCAGGCAATTAAAGTAAATGCAAAATAAATGCTTGCCTAGCTCAAGTAAAATCAGGCCGCAATGTGAGCAATGGCCACAAGGTGGCGCCAAAACACAGGCGATGCAGCTGCAGCTCCACAAAATGGCGATTCCCGCCGAAAGCAGCAGCCACAGCAAGGAAAATGGGGCCTGCAGGCCCGTGGATCGTGCCGAGCGCTGCAGGGGCAAGCCACCCAGCGATCCAGGCACTCGCGGGGTGCCCACCGGACACCACGCACAGCTGGCCAAGGCCTCGGCCGCTTGGGGAGCAGCGGACCGGTGGAGCACTCTGGGGAAAAGGATTACAATGGCGGCCCCCCGGCGCCACACCAGCAGGTAGGTAGCCGGCGCGCTGGGCCTAAACGGGCCACCCCAGGGGGCTAAAACCCAGAAAATAGGGGGGGAGCCAGGCCCACCACCCAAGGCCTCCAGGAGAAGGAAGGGGAGGAAAAAAACCCCCGGGGGGGGAATACAGGGGAGGGTATTTACCCAGGGGGGGAGGGGGTCTGGAAGCCGAGGAGGTAATTAAAGAAAATTAACCAGGAGAAAGAACAGCAGACAATATAGCATAAAATTCTACCAGATAAATACGTAGGAAGCAAAAGGCAAAAAGCCGGAGAAATACAACCGTGCTAGAGACTCGAACACCAAGATCCGAACTCAAGCCAGAGTGACCACTGGGTCACATGTTCAGGCTATATATACTGCTGGGCTGTCAATCACTATGGTCGTGGCCACAAGCCCCTCCACCAAACAAGAGGAGAATGGCCTCTTTGCCCACCCCGCAACATATGCTCCCTTGGGAACTCCTTTTTATAATTCTTCAATTTGGTTTGCCTATTTACTTAACCGGCCTGGAACAACCTACCAGAGAAAAGGACGCTGCCCATGGGACAGAGGGTCATTGATGAATGATAATCCAGCTTCTACCTGAGGTTCCAATAGGTCATAAGATTTTATGTCAACCACATTTGTAATGTTTTTTGTCGGTATCTGTCCTTTTGATGCTATGGCCTATCGGCTACGCAAATAAAGTTTTATTCTATTCTTCTAGATAAGAAAGAAAGAAGCCGGCTCCAGTGAGATTTATTACTGCAACTCCCTTACACACAGACCATCTTCCGCTGCATGAGTGACCCTGAAATTGCTCTGCTAAAAGCCCAGAAACTGGGAGGAGAACATGGCACAGCTGAAAACGTGCTGGACGCCATTGCTGGTTCTGGGGAACCAATCCAAGTTTCTGGACAGGTTATGGGAGGTCACAGCCTGAACCCCAGCTTAATGGGGGTCCTGCATGGTCTGGTCTGCATCCAGAAAGACAGATGAAAGCAGAGGGCATCTGTGTAACGGCTGGCTTTCAGCTTCGTGTGCTAGAGGAGCTCCCGATAAGACTGAGCTCCATTGCCATGGCAACTAGCTGTGGAATGCAGTGTGCTCTGCCAAGTTTGTGGAGGCAGGGGGCCAGCTGGAGAAGCCTGCTTTTGCTCTGTTTCTTAAGGAAAAAATAGCAGTTTGAACTCACTGGCTGAAGAGGAGACTGGAGGCATCTTCAGGTCGGGAGGAAAGCTACTTGTCAGGGACTGGCCCGAGCCAGGAGGGGAGGCGGAGGGGCCAGTGGGAGCAATGGGCCACCCATGCACGGCGGAGGAGGTATTGCGGGCATGGGAAGAGGAGGAGAGAATGCCGAGGTTGTCACCAGAAACAGGGAAGGAGGTTTGGAGAGGTGGCAGTGAAGGGGGGTCGCCGCCTGTGCTGACGGCGGAGAAGCAGGTGGCGAGGGAACCAATAGGAGGGGAGGAGAGGATGGAGTCAGAGGTGGAACAAGGGGTTGAGGAGCTGGTGAGAGCCTCGACGGCAACATCTAGGGAAGATGAAAGTGAAAGGGAAGGGGCCAGCGCTGGGACCAGTAGGGTCAAGAAGCGGAAAAGGAGGAGTGAAAGGAGGCGCTGGAATTTCGCTAAGCTTTTATGCTGGGGGGAAAAGCGGAAGCCCTTACTCGAGGGATCTGGTTCATCGGAGGAGGATGAGGAACTGTGAAGCTTGTCAGTGAAATAAACGCTTAGTTTAGTCAAACGGACTGTGGAGTGGTTTACTCTTGAGGAGGACACACTATCCTCCTTACAGCATCCCTCGAGTCATCGCAACCTCCTCAAGGGGTGAGAGGCTGCCGAGATGTCTAACTCCCAAGAAGACGGAGCCGGAGCAGCGCAGTACGTCGACTGGGAAGAGCGAGCTAGAGATCTGGCGCAAAGGTACGAAGTGGCTCAAGCTCGGCTCGAGGAGGCGAGGCTGCATGCCGGTGCAGGGAGAGGGGCAATGGGAGGAAGGAGAATGCCTTCCCACGGCAGCAGGTTTTATGGCAAACCAGAGGACTATTTGGGGTTTAAAACGGACATGATGTACACCCTGGAATTACACAAAGAAGAATTCAGAACTGACGCTGAGCGGGTGGGGTTTGTGATTGCGCATTTTGAGGGACCCGCTAGGGATTGGATTCGCCCCTTGATTTTAGCCAAGAATCCCGCCTTGCAGGACTTAAAGGCGTTTTTTGAAGGCATGGATATTGTTTACACCTCGAGAAGCGCTATGGATCTGGAGGCAAGGGAGCTTTTGTCGCTGAGGCAAGGGAACATGTCTGTCAGAGAGTATCAAGCCAAGTTTTCGCTCCTTGCCCATCGTTTAAATTGGGATCTGAATTCGCCGCCGCTGCTAGCGATGTTCAAAGTGGGACTGTCGGACGAAGTCCAGGATGCGCTCGCGAAAGCAGGGCCCCTGGAGGACTTAGATAGTCTGACGCAAGCTGCTTTGGCAATTGGGGTGCGTCTGGAATGCAGAGACAAGGCAAGGCGGGAAGGAAAGCAGGGAAGGTGGTTCAGCTTTCGGTCCCCTCCCCCGGCGGAAAGGCCGGTGAGCGCTCAGCCACAAGCCCAACAGGAAACGCCCATGGAGTTGGGGGGAGCCCGCGCACGCCCTTTTTCAAGTTCAACGGTTGGGAAGGGGAGTGACACAAAGGGCGGGAGAGTTGTAAAGAAGTGTTACGTATGTGGGAGGAGCGATCACCTGGCCAAGCAGTGTGAACAAAGGAAAATCTGGCAGGGAATGGCGGGGACGCTCCAGAGAGAAGGGGGGGAAGAAGCTGCGGTGGCGGGAAACGAAAGTGCCTGGCGGCAGGGCAAGGGGACGTGCAGCCAGGCGCAATCACAGTAAACCGTCCTCAGAGCAGCGAATCCCCAAAGGTCCCGCCCCCCCCAACCCTCACCACCCCCCCCCAACACACCGAAGCCAGGAATAGTGCTAGAGATCGCTCTGGAGCTGCCCAATGGCTGCGCTTTGCAAATCCCGGCTTTAATTGACAGTGGGGCGAGCACGGATTTTTTTGATAAGGACTTTGCTCTGCAGCACCAAATCCATCTTCTGGAGGTGGATTTCCCACTCCAAGTCACCACAATAGATGGAAGAGAGCTAAAGGGAGGGGCCGTCACGCACAGCACACCTCCCATGAGAATGCAAATCGGGAGACACTCTGAAGTAGTCGCATTCCACGTCACTGCTTTGGCAGGTCCGCCCATCATTTTAGGCATGGGATGGCTCACTCAGCACGATCCTGTCATAAGCTGGAGCCAGCGATCTGTAACGTTTGGATCAGCATATTGCATGGAGAACTGTTTGCAACAAATGCACCCCCACAGCCCAGCGGCAGCAGCAGCACTGCAGGCAGGGGACGTATCACTTCCTAAGGAGTATGCAGATTTCCAACAGGTGTTTAGCAAAAGAGAGGCCGACAAGCTGCCCCCCCACCGCCCCTATGACTGCCAGATTGACCTGCTGCCAGGAGCGCAGCTGCCACCAGGTAAGCTCTACACTATGTCAGAGCAGGAGTTGGCGAATTTGAAGGACTTCATTGATAAGAACCTGGCCAGAGGTTTCATTCGGGAAAGCAAGGCAGTAGGGGGCAGTCCCGTGTTCTGGGTGGACAAGAAGAACACGCAAGAGAAACGCTTAATTTGTGATTTCAGAATTTTAAATTCGCTCACAATACCAATTTCTTACCCCATGCCCAGGATTGATGACCTGCTGGCAGCAGTACGCAAGGGTAAGATTTTCACCAAGCTGGACCTAAGGGGGGCATACAATCTCATCAGGATCAGGGAGGGTGATGAGTGGAAAACCACCATGTATACACCCCTTGGAGCTTATGAGTATTTAGTTATGCCCTTCGGTTTACAGGCAGGCAGCCAGTGCTTTCAGGCATTCATGCATCACGTGTTGGGGCCCATGTTATTCAAACACGCAGTCGTGTACCTTGATGATATCTTGGTGTACTCCCAAAACCCGGAAGAACACGTGACACACGTCAAGGAAGTACTGCGAAGGCTCCAGGAAAACCAGTTGTGTGTAAAGCTGGAAAAGTGCCAGTTTCATGCAACAGAGGTGGACTTTTTGGGCTATCGTCTTTCGGACAAGGGCATTGCCATGGACACCGACAAAGTAGAGGCAATCCTGCAATGGAAAAGCCCCAAAACCAAGAAGGACGTCCAGCGTTTCGTCGGTTTCGCAAACTTCTATCGCAAGTTCCTACCGGCATTCGCCGACATGACTGCTCCAATCACCGACTGCTTGAAAGGTAAAAAGAAATTCCGGTGGACGGAGGAGGCTCAGCGCACCTTCGAAACTCTCAAAGAGGCTTTTGCCTCAGAGGGGCAGTTGCTACATGTGAATTCTGCCAAGCCCATCAGGATAGAGACAGATGCCTCGGACCGAGCCATAGCAGCGGTTCTGCTCCAGCAAGATCCTGCGCAGGAATGGAGGCCGTGTGCGTTCTATTCCAGACAGCTGAACAAGTCGGAGGCCAACTACGCGATTTGGGATAAAGAGCTATTGGCTGTGGTGGCGGCATTCAAGCACTGGCGTCACTTTTTAGTGGGCGCACAGCACCAGATCCAGGTTTACACGGACCATAAGAACCTGGAGTACTGGCGCACGGCCAGAATCCTCAACCAGAGACAAATGCGATGGGCAGAGTTCTTTGCGAACTTCAACTTTCACATCCAGTATGTTCCAGGTGATCAGAACATCAGAGCAGACGCCCTATCCAGAAAGCCTGAATACCTGGAGGAACAGGGGCCTCCGGTGGCAAGAGCGATCTTCAAACCTGAACAATGGAGGTGTGGGGCAACTTTAGGGGGTCGGGAAGAGCTTGTGCGCCTCACGCAAGCCGATGACTTTGCACTGCGCAAACTGAAGGAACTGAGGGAGGGGGATCCCAAGGCGAAAGGGTTTGAGGAAAAGGAGGGGCTGCTGTTGTTCAAAGGGGCACTGTATGTTCCTGGGGAGGAGATGCGTGCTAGAGTTCTCAGACAGCTCCATGACAACCCCACGGCGGGGCACTTTGGGCAATTCAAAACCATGGTGTTGGTCACAAGGGAGTTCTGGTGGCCCAGAGTCAGGCAGGAGGTCAGGGAATACGTCAGGGGGTGTGAGGTGTGTCAAAGAGCCAAAGGGGAGAGAGAAAAGCCTGCTGGGTTGCTGGAACCTCTTCCCACTCCCAGTAAGCCGTGGGAAGCGGTCTCCCTAGACTTTGTCACAGATCTACCCCCATCCAAAGGAAAAACTGCCGTGCTGATAGTAGTTGACCTTCTAACCAAGATGGCCCATTTCATTGCCTGCCCTAAGGTGGTGTCGGCTGAGGAAACAGCCAAGCTGTTTGTACAGCATGTTTTTAAGCACCATGGCTTGCCAGAAAGGCTAATTTCGGATCGTGGAGTTCAATTTACCTCACGCTTCTGGCGTAAGCTCATGCAAATCTTGCAGGTACAGGTCAACTTGTCCTCTGCTAGACATCCTCAATCTAACGGGCAGTCAGAACGTGTGAATTCGATTCTGCAACAGTACTTGCGGTGTTATGCCTCTCAGCAACACAGCGACTGGAGCGATAGGCTGGCTCTGGCCGAGTTTGCGTACAATAATGCTCTACAGGTATCTGCAGGTATGTCTCCTTTTCAGGCAATCTACGGCAATCATCCAAGAGCCTTTCCAGCAGGGGAGGGCAAGCGGAATGAGGGGGACGTGCCAGCTGCGGAGCTATTTGCAGAGGAGTTGCTCGCACTGCACCAATTGCTCAGAGACAATCTAGAAAGGGCGAAAAGTGCTTACAAGAGGGCAGCTGACCAACACCGCAGGGAGGGGGAATGCATCCAAGTGGGAGACAGAGTGTGGTTGTCCACGGAGGGGTTGCCCATGCAAGGAAGGTGCAAGAAGCTGAGGCAACGCAACATTGGGCCCTTTGAAGTAGTGGAGCAGATTAACCCCGTGGCGTTTCGGCTGCAACTGCCGGATTCCATGAGAATTCATCCTGTGTTTCACAGGTCGCTCCTCTCCAAGTTCAGAGAACCACACAGGTATCAACAGGGGCACCAGCAGGGGTCGCAGGAAGTACAGCTGGTAGACATGGAGCTCTTCAATGAGGCTACGGCCATCTTAGACTCCAGGTGGAGAGGGGAAGAGTTGCAGTATTTAGTAGCATGGGAGGGGGAGCCAGCGTCGGAGAACGCTTGGATTCCGGCGGAAAGCGTCACCAAAGAGTACTTAGTGTGGGAATTCCACGAGCTGTACCCCCACAAACCGAAGCCGTACAGATGGCAACTGAGAGAGGTTTTTCAACCCACAGATTCAGAAGAAGGGGACTTTTGGGGTTTCCCACCCTCGAGTGCAGGGAACAGTGGGGTTGAAAACGAGTTGCAGGAAAGCCTGCATTCACCAAGGGGAATGTCGGAGGAGGAAGGGGACGTCGAAGCAGCAACAGATGAATTGTGGTCGGGTTATCCCTCTCCTCCCTGGTGCAGAAAGGATTGGGAGGAGGCGTTCCCATCCTCATCGTCGTCATCAAGCGCAGACACCACGGTTTTTCTGGGATTCCAGTCCTCACCTGGAACGGCAGGAGAGAGCGAAGTGGGGGAATGGGACCCAGCAGGGGATCTAGGTTATTCTTGGGAGGCACCCACCGAGCCGCCTCAGGAGGGGAAGGGGGGCTTGGGAGGGGGGATGGATGTCAGGGACTGGCCCGAGCCAGGAGGGGAGGCGGAGGGGCCAGTGGGAGCAATGGGCCACCCATGCACGGCGGAGGAGGTATTGCGGGCATGGGAAGAGGAGGAGAGAATGCCGAGGTTGTCACCAGAAACAGGGAAGGAGGTTTGGAGAGGTGGCAGTGAAGGGGGGTCGCCGCCTGTGCTGACGGCGGAGAAGCAGGTGGCGAGGGAACCAATAGGAGGGGAGGAGAGGATGGAGTCAGAGGTGGAACAAGGGGTTGAGGAGCTGGTGAGAGCCTCGACGGCAACATCTAGGGAAGATGAAAGTGAAAGGGAAGGGGCCAGCGCTGGGACCAGTAGGGTCAAGAAGCGGAAAAGGAGGAGTGAAAGGAGGCGCTGGAATTTCGCTAAGCTTTTATGCTGGGGGGAAAAGCGGAAGCCCTTACTCGAGGGATCTGGTTCATCGGAGGAGGATGAGGAACTGTGAAGCTTGTCAGTGAAATAAACGCTTAGTTTAGTCAAACGGACTGTGGAGTGGTTTACTCTTGAGGAGGACACACTATCCTCCTTACACTACTGAAAAGCAAGTAAGTGAGCTGCACCCCCAGGGAAGATGGGCAACCGGAATGATGATTTTTCTGTTCCTTTTGAACACTTGAGTGGACACAATTATGAGGAATGGTGCCAGCGCTGCTAGGCTTGGCTGATTGGCAAAGGGCTGTGGGAAGCCACGCAGAATTTACCTGTTCAGGCCCCCCCAGCTGCTGCGGAGGTTGCTTTGCACAAGGACCAGAGGGCTTTTTCTGCGTTGATTCTGAGCATAGATGGGACTCAACTCCCCCACGTACAGGGCCTGACACAAGCACACAATGTGTGGGACACTTTACAACGCGTTCATCAAAGAATTACTGCAGGGGCTAAGATTCATGCAATGAGGAACCTATTTGATTTAAAGCTCAAACTGGGATATACATGATATACAGAACCATATAGCGCAAATGCTTGCTGTGTTTAACAGGCTCAGGTTGTTGGGGATAAATTTCCAGGAAGACGTGAAAGTTTGTTCTGTTGAAGTCGTTGGATGCAAGCTATTCCAATCTGTGCCTGACTCTGAAATCCATGCCAACTGCTGATTTGACGCTTGCTTATGTCTCTGGATGACTGGCAGACAAAGAAGCCAAAAGGCAGAGACAGGGAAACTGACACCCTGGAGAGGAAGGTTGTGCAAAGAGCGGGGAAGCAGAAAGGCAGGAAGGCACTGTGAAAGCTTTTGCTACAACCAGGCGCTGTTTCAAATGTGGTTCAACTCAGCATTTGAAGAGAAACTGTCCCCAGGCTGGGAAGGCTGTTTCCCAGGGCGACAAGATAAGGAGCAGAGTACAGACGCGTGGAAGGAGAGGCCGAGACTTTCGCAGAAGCCGGGGAGGAGGCAGCAGTGCTGATCACAGTACTCACTTCTCAGCTGCCATGGCAACCGTGAAGGAGGGGCCGAGTCGAAGCTGGATCATAGACAGTGGGGCCAGTCACCATTTACTGACCTCTGGTGGCCAACTGAAAAACTGCAAGGAACTTGCTGAGTCAAAACTTGTCTCTTTGGCTGATGGCACTCAAAAACAGTTGCAAAAATCTGGCACTGTGTATTTAAGCTGTTTGAATGCTAATCTTGAAGGTTTTGTTTTGCAGGGCATGAAAAGCTGTTTGTTATCTGTTTCTTCTTTGCTTAGAGATGGGTTCAAAGTCAGTTTCGAAAATGATGTATGTACAATTTCCAAAGGAGGTAAGCAGCTTGTTAATGTTCCAAGTCAGGATGGGTGGTTTATCCTGGAGGAGTCTGTGAGAGCACAGGTAAAGTGTGCTAATGTACCCACACACAACATGTGTGTGCATCTTTGGCACAGCAGGATGTCGCACTGCAACTGGGGCTATGTCAGGAAGTTGCAGACGTGTGCTGATGGGTGCAGCATGAAATCATGCTCCAAATTCCTAGATTGGCGAGCTTGTAAAAAAGCGAAAGTGAAGACGTAGTTATCCAAGGTCTGACAGGGTAACTGCAACACCTTCTGAATTAATTCATGCTGATTTATGTGGGCCTATGTCCATTGCCAGTATGGGCGGAGCCAGATATGCTCTATCTCTGACAGATGACCACACCCGGATGGGGTGGATTTTTCTTCTGAAAGAGAAGAGTGAAGCCGCCAATGTAATTAAGGAGTGGATTGCTGCCATGGAATGCCAGTTCCCACACAAAGTGAAGTGTCTGCAGACCGCTCGTGGTGGGGAATTTACGGGTTCTGTGTTGAAGAATTTTTTCCGCAGGAAAGGCATGCGCCACAGGTTAACTTGCGCGTTTTCTCCTCAAGAAAACGGGGTGGCTGAAAGGCGAAATCGCACCCTCCAGGAGGCTGCAGAAGCCATGCTGTTCGATGCACAGCTTCCACCGAGGTTTTGGGGAGAGGCTTGGAGAACTGCCAATTTCACTTTGAACAGGACATTTAATTCCACTATAGGGGACACACCCTATTTTCTTTTGCATGGAAGGAAGCCAAAGATGGATTTATTTCGTGTTTTCGGGTCTGAAGCTTGGGTTCTGGTCCTAAGAGCTCAACGCCGGAAAGGAGATCCCAGGTCCCGAAAAATGATTTTTTTTTGCGGTTATGAGCTAGGGACAAAGGGATGGAGGTTTGCCTATCCCGAGGGCAACCAGTCTAGAGTTCTGGTTAGCAGGAGTGCTGAGTTTTGCGAGCAAGGTGGATGGACTCTCATTCACAGCAATCCTGATGTTCTCTCAGAGTGTCTGGATGTCTCTGCTGATGAAGAGGATTAGGCGCCAGCACCAACTCCAAGGACAGGGGACATCTCCAAAGGCTGCAAACCAAGAGCCTAGGAGTGCTCCCACATCCCCAGTGGTGAGACCTGGAAGGCAGAGAAAGCGCACCAGGTCACCCACATCTCCCGTAGCTAGTCCGGGGGAACAAAGGAAGTGGAGCAAGTCACTGGGAAAATCTCCAGATGGCAGGGACGCACAGCCTGGTCCCAGCACATCTGGGTCAGAGGGGGAATCTGACCAAGTGTTGAGGCGTTCTGAACGCACCACAAAAGGAAACCCCCCTGAAAGGTATACAGCAACCAGTGTTTGGGCGTCCGGAACGGCAAGATGGCGAACGGCACCCAGTCAGCGTGAGCTCTCTGATTTTATCTTTTAAAGATTGTTTTAATGAGTATAGAAGCCTGATAAATTTAGGCACTCCATAGTACTTTTAAGTCTTTTTAGTTTACCAATTAGGGGGATTCCTTTCGTTATTTTGGGAGATATTCACTGACCTTGAAGCTTGAGGCGATTGTGTGAAGAGAGAGATCACTCAGCAACCGCGCAGCCCTGCTGATAAGAGGAGAGGAACTGGGAAACGCACCAGAGATATAGATGATATAGAGGAATTGGTGTGCCTGCCTCTTGCCAAGCAAACGAAAATTAGTGAATTTTCCCCTGAAAAAACAAAGGATATTTTTAATATTCCGGTCTCAAACACCTTCTCCCCGCTAGCAGAGATGACTGACAAGGAAGCCATGCTGAAAGAACCTTCTGATAAACAGCTTACTAACCCCTCAAGCAACAACACCACCAAATCAAGAAGGTCTAAAAAGGATACAATCACTGGTATCCAACCGAAAGACTGCATTGGAGAACGAGAAAGCTGCCTCTCTGATATATTATTTGAACATTCGACCACTTTAGACCTAGTTGCCAAAACAGTGGACTGTATCTTTAAATACATAAGAGACATCCGAGGATCCCTAGAGAAGATTATTTCACTTGTATCCTTAAAAGGTAAAGACAGTCCTCCAGATGCCTTACCTGAGGATAGGACTATACAAATGCCCAGAGCACCTGATTTACCTCACATAATCTCTCAGGTCGCCTGCAAACATGGAAAAGAACAAAACAAGGAAGAAGAGCACTCCATATCTTCTCATAATCTTTTTCTGCAAACTACTAAAGTCTGCCTAACTATTTGCCCCTTCAGAGGCCAGGTGATTAACTGGCACTACAAGAACGATGCAAGGAGGCATCTAGCTGGACTTTTGGGGGTAAATCCTCGCTCCATTGATCTGAATCATATTGATCACATTAGCAGCAGGCCTCATATGCAGAGAGTGCTGCTTTCCTTTGAATCCAAAAAGTTCCCTGCACTTATTATGTCTTTAAGAAGCACTTTAATCAACTTTGGAATCTTTGCCACAAGAGTTTTTACCAATAGTAAGATTTGCCCTCTTTTACCCAATTGTTTGCTCAAAAAGAAAGTAGTCAAGCCCGAGGGCCCCCCAATTACTACGACTTCAACTTCCTTGGCCACAGATCTAATCAGTTGGACTGATGCCCCCCTTCCCCTACTGACGAAGGCCACCCATCTGGAGAACTCCATAGAGCATGAATTACTTTTATCTTTCTCCCACCTGCCAAAACCTGAACGAACAGAGATAACGGACAGACTGGACGAGTTGCTACTCTGTCTCCGTAACTCAGAAGATCATGTTCATATAAACAAGACGAACTCCTCCCCAAATCTAGACCATCCTACACAAGCCCAAGTGGAGCCTGCTGTAATGATCCCCAATCTTCAAATTGGCTGCACACTTCGTAAGGATGCCAAGCCAGTGCAGGATACAGTGGGAGACTCGACAGCCCTTTGGTCAGACTCGGAGGCAGTGGCAAGGTTGAACGCCCTTTTGGAGGCAAACCGAAAAGGATGCCTCCCACCTGCCTTGCATTGTATGTTCCCTCCAGCAACCGTAGACCCAAAAGGTCCATCTCCCTCAATTATAGAGCATACCCTAAATGCAGAGTCTATGGACCTGTCACTAAGTGATATCTCCATGCACCAAGACCTATCCCTGCAGTTACCAACAATTAAGCCCCAGTCATCGATTGTTGCTGCGGCAAGTGGTGCTCGGAAACTGACTGGCAAGCAAGCTACAATTACTTCCTTCTTTCAGCCTATTGCTCCTCCTCGTAGCATGCATCCCCGGGTGGATTCCTCTGCGCTGATTCCGCAAGGGTCAGCATGACCAGAAGGGGAGACCAGGAGGCCACTTACTTTTTTATCCTGGAATGTAGCTGGTATTAAATCTAAGTTGATGGATCCATCCTTTGTCGCCTATATAAAAGGCAGCGCCATCATTTCACTGCAAGAGACATGGGCTTGTGAGGATTTCTTCTTGTCAGGGTACAAGGGCTTCTACCTGAGTGCGAAGCAGAATCCTCAATCACCTGGTAGACCGCAAGGTGGGTTGGCTATTTTTGTTTCCTTGGCCATAAATCTCCAGGTGGAACAAATCGATATCCAGTCGTCACTCATGCTAGGTGTAAAGCTACAAATAGCAGAGGAAGTGTTTGTGCTGATCAACGTTTACCTGTACCCAGTTTACAAGAAAAATCTGGTCGACCAGAGATGGAAGGAAATTCAACTGACACTCGAAACTCTCCTCGAGAAACATCCTGAAGCCACCTTCCTGATCGCAGGAGATTTTAATGGCCGATTGTCCTATACTGATAAATCCTTATTTACTAAATATGAGAAGTACCCCTCATTACCCATTATAACTACAGATCTTTTACCCAGGAACTTCAAAGACAGTGTTGCCACATACGCAGGCTTTAAATGCAGGCAAACTTTGTCGGCCCTTAATTTTTACCTGTTAAATGGAGCTCTCAGCTCTGATTACCCAGCTGAATTTACTTTCTGGTCAGGTTCCCATGCCTCTACCATCGACTTTATTTGGACATCAATAGATTTGATCCCCAAAATTTCCAACTTTAGGGTGGTAACGAGACTGGAAAGTGATCACTTTCCTTTAGAACTCTCCCTGACCCTGGCTGGAGAACTGGTCACGTATTCCCGTGTGCATGTAACAAACAATCAGTTGCAGATGAGGCCTACTGCCTTAAAATAGACCGACAAAATGGCTCGACGGATAAATGAACTCCTTTGGTCTGACCAACTTCAAGCGACAAGGGACTCCCTTATCCAGGCAGAAGAGCCACTGCCAATATATGATAATCTAGTAGAACTGCTAAAACCATCTATGGCACGGGCTCCGGTAATGAATAGTAACCATTTTTCTCATAAAAAATGGTTTGATGAGGAATGCAGGCACTTTAAGAACTGTCTATATAATGAATTTTTGGCATATAGGGCATCAAATGACCCCTTGCCCAGTAGTCACCTTATGAACCTCAAGAGAAGATATAAAGCATTATTAAAGGAAAAGAAGCTTGCGGCAGAAAGAAATAATTGGAATAATATTCTAAAAGCTGCGGAGAATAGAAATCCCTCCTCCTTTTGGCACCAAATTTCCCAATATTTGGGCAGACCGTTGACAAGGATAGAACCCCAAATTTCAGCCGACACCTGGGAAAGTTTCTTTTCCGACCTATATGCAGCCCATGCTGCTGGCGGAGGAAGGATAGAATTGGCCCCCTTGCCTGAGTGGGACCCAGTTACCTGCTCTGAAGTGGAAACACTTATAGACCAATTTAAGGCGGGCAAGGCACCTGGAGATGATCTTATATCCATTGATGCCATCAAAGCCAACAAGGATTGGTGGTGCCCACTCCTAGCAGCACTCTATACTTATATAAACAACACAGCAAATTTTCCCCCAAGTTGGAATTCCACACTGATTGTATTAATACACAAGAAAGGGCCGCGCACTGACCCGGCCAATTTTAGGCCAATCAGCCTGCTGAATGTTATTGGGAAGATTTACTCAAGATATTTGCTCAGCAAACTAACGATCTGGATGGAGAGCAACAATATCATCGCAGAGGAACAGGCGGGTTTCCGCCCTGGAAGATCGACAACAGACCAAATTCTAATCCTGAACCATTTGGCCAACAAATATGCTGGTAAAGGCCTTAAAGCCCTCCATGTCGCCTTTATCGACTTTAAGCAAGCCTTTGACCAAATTCCCAGGAACCAGCTATGGACAAAACTGGCAGCGACATCTATCGACCGCCGTCTTCTTCTCCTGATGATCAACTTGCATAGAAATACCTTCTTGAGAATTAGGTTAGATAGTAAGGGGCTAGTCTCCAATCCGGTTGCCACCACTAGGGGGGTAAGACAGGGCTGTTTGCTTGCCCCTGCCCTGTTTAATTTCTATATTAACTCACTAGTGGGGCATATGGCCAATGCTGCTTTCCATCCGCCAAAACTAGCAGGTCGAGCTTTGAATGTCCTCCTGTATGCGGACGATGCCGCCCTTTTAGCTACCTCCCCCATTGGGCTGAGGAGGATGCTTCGAGCACTTCATGAATACGAGATCCAACACGAGTTCCAACTTAATTATGCCAAGACCAAAATAATGGTCTTTGCTGCTCGGCCGAAACTCAATTTGTGGTCGATTAATGGTATTCCTCTAGAACAGGTTAGTTGCTTCAAATACCTGGGCCAGGTAGTACGATCAAACGGGTCTTTCCTGGCACACAGGGAATATATAGCCACAAATGCATCTAAAGCAGCTTTGCTGATTAGATCCCTATATGCCAAGAAACAGGCACAAACAGTGGAAGTTGCCCTGAGACTCTTCCAAATGAAAGTCCTCCCACTACTACTGGTGGGCATTGCTTTGGGTTCACGTAGGGACTTTGTAAGATTGGAATCTATCCAATCACAGTTCCTCAGGGCCATTCTCAGGATCCCCCCTTCCGTTGCGGGTGCGGTCATGAGATTGGAGACCGGCTGCCAAGCCTTTAGGTATGTGGCCCTGAAAGCGAAATTATGGCTATGGCTCAAGCTCTGCTTCAGACCGGTGGGTTTGGCCCCTCTGATACTGAGGGATAATTTTAAATCACCATGGGAAGGGGAGGTGATAGAGGAAGTACAGAAGTGTGGACTGTCCTCCCTTTATATAGAGTCCATGACGTATAGCCATGCTAAAGCGGTGATCGCTCAGAGATTGGGGGATATCGCCAGACAGGAGGACATAGCCCGCGTGAAACCTGGGATGTTTCTGGGGGAGCAGGTGTATCGGGCTGCACCAGCCCGTTACCTGGCGGATATCCACTATGTGGAATACCGCAGACTACTCACTGCGGCCAGACTGAACGTTCTTGACTCTGCGGTTTTGAGGGGAAGATTTAGAGGAGTTCCATATGATCAGAGAACGTGCCATTGTGCTTTGGGAGAGGTAGAATCCACAGAACACATTCTACTGAGCTGTCCCTTTTATAACGACCTAAGGCAATATCTCATAGCCCCATATTTATCTCAGTTTAGTTCCCAATTAAGAGAAAGGCAGGTAGCATATCTGCTAAATAAGCCCACTGGGAAAACAACCTTATCGGTGGCTAAATTCCTCTTCCTGGCGCTCAAGCGTCGGAAGTGTAAAATCGAATGCCTGGATGTGGGTTATCTGTATGAGGTCCAGTAGTGATGTCGTATTTTATTTGTGTACCCCCTGATGTTTTTAGTTTTATAATTTTATAATTTTGTATTGAGAAATGTTTTTCTTTCTGACTATTGGTCGAATAAAGGATATGTATGTATGTGTTTGGGCTTGTTTGGCTCAGTGCGAGCCAGAAAGCTTCAAGGAGGTCTCACAAGTGCCTGAGGAAGAAGTCAGTAAATGGCACGAGACAATGATGAAAGAACTTAACTCCATGAAGTCGTTGGGAGTGTACACCACCATGACACTGCCGGATGGCAAACAAGCAGTGAGCAGTCGTTGGGTGTACAGAATCAAGCAAACAACCACAGGAGAGCCACAATACAAGGCAAGGCTTGTTGCGAGAGGCTTCTCACAGAGGAAAGGGCTCCATTACACCGAGGTTTACACACCAACCTCCAGAAGTGAAACTCTGTGAATGCTTTTAGCAGTCGCTGCCCAGAGAGGTTTTCAGGTGAACCACTTTGACGTGGACATTGCCTATCTGAACTCGGACCTGGAGGAGGAACTCTACATGCTGCCACCTCCAGGGTTCAAGGGCAATGTGCCAGGTCAGGTGTGGAGGCTACAAAAGTCCATCTATGGCCTGAAGCAATCAGCCAGGAACTGGAACTTGTGCCTGAATAATGCTCTGGAGAGCATGGGTTTCAGAAAGAGTCAAGCTGACAGCTGTCTGTATCTGAAAGGTTCAGGACAGCAACAGGAATTGGTGTTGGTCTTCGTTGATGACTTTCTCCATTCCGGAAAGACTCAAAAGCAGGTGCAACAATTTGCCAAGAAGCTTGAAAAGCATTTCAAATTCAAGAGTCTAGGGCCTATAAAGGTTTACCTAGGTATCCAGGTGGATAGGACTGAGAACGGGAGTTTTATGCTCAGTCAAACACCCAAGGTTGAGCAAATGCTTGAAAGGTTCGGAATGGCTAAATGTAAAGGTATCAGAACGCCCATGGAGACAAACTTTGTGAAAGACAGTCAGTTTGGGGAAAGGTCCGATTTTGACAATTCCGAAGTCTTTCAATCTGCTCTGGGAAGTCTCCTATATATTTCCCAGTGGAGCAGACCAGACATAGCATTTGTGACAAATCTGCTCAGCAGAGAGGCCTGGAACGGGATCAAAAGAATTCTCAGGTATTTGCAGGTCACCAAAGATGTTTGTCTCAAACTGGGCCGATAGTGATTGGGCAAACCTGAGGGACAGAAAATCTGTGTCTGGACTGGTGGTAAAATTTGGAAAGTCTCTAGTTGGTTGGAAGTCGCGGAAAAAAGAGCTTATTGCACTTTCATCCACAGAAGCCGAATTCAGTGCTTTGTCTGACGTGTGCAGGGAACTAGAGTACTATCAATGTTTGGTTCGAGAAATCTGTGGGGATTGTCATTTGCCCGTCACTGTTTGGGAGTACTGAATGGGGTAGCTGTGCCCCTGAAGGACCAGGTGCGCAACCTGGGAGTCATTTTGGACTCTCAGCTGTCCATGGAGGCGCAGGTCAATTCTGTCAGCAAATACCCCACCTGGGGCAGTTTGTGAGACTGCCCCAAAGCCAGAGCAAAGCCATGTGCACACATCTCCGGCTACTGAGAGTCCGGTGGTGCAGTCATATGTGATTGTTCCCAGCATGAAGAACAACACACACAAGCTATAAATAAGGCTAAAACTATTTATTGTAGGAATAGTGCAGAGAGAATCTCTGCTGCCAGCCCGTTAAGACGGAGCTGCCATATAGCTGTCCTTCCAGCTTGAGGACTAGCCAGAAGAGAAAGCACAAAGGCTAGTATTACAATAGTACAGTAAAACATGAACATTCCATGTAGGAAAAGATAAGGCAGCTTTCTCACGGCTTGGTGAGACAGGCAAAAGTGAAACCATCCTCACGGCAGCTGCGTGCCGCTCGGCTTGGACAAATATCATAACAAATTCTGTGTCCAGGGCAGCTGGACCAGCTCCATCTGGTACGCAGAAACAGAGTATGCAAAAACTGTGAAAATCTCTAGAACGGGTAATTATCTGGTACACAGGCTGAGACCCTACCTGCCTGCAGACTGTCTCACCAGAGTGGTGCATACTCTAGTTATCTCCCGCTTGGATTACTGCAATGCGTTCTACATGGGGCTACCTTTGAAGGTGACTCGGAAACTGCATTTAGTCCAGAATGGTGACTGGGAGTGGCCACCGGGACCATATAACACCGGTCCCGAGAGACCTGCAGTACGTTTCTGAGCACAATTCAAAGTGTTGGTGCTGACCTTTAAAGCCCTAAACGATCTAGGTCCTGTATACCTGAAGGAGCATCTCCACCACCATCATCCAACCCAGATACTGAGGTGCAGCGCCAAGGGCCTCCTGGTGGTTCCCTCACTGCGAGAAGTGAGGTTACAGGGAACCAGGCAGAGGACCTATTCGGTAGTGGCGCCTGCCCTGTGGAACACCCTCCCATTAGATGTTGAGGAAATAAGCAACTATCCTACTTTTAAAAGACATCTGAAAGCAGCCCTGTTTAGGGAAGTTTTTAATGTTTAATGCTGTATTGTCTTTTAATATTAAATTGGGAGCTGCCTAGTGTGGCTGGGGAAACCCAGCCAGACGGGCAGGGTATAAATTATTATTATTATCATCATCATCATTCATGCCCTTCTTACCGGTAGTTAGAAAAGCAAAGGCCAGAGTTGTGTGACCTAGAAGCCAGAAACAGGAGGAAGCCAGAGAGAGAGGCATGCTTGATTTCTGTTGGGATCCAAGGCTGTGGCCATGGGAAAAACAATACCTGTTTGAGGTGTTAATGCCGCAACAAGGGAGAATTCTCCCAAAGTTCTTAAGTTCAATTTCGAACGTCTCCTCTCTGCAAACGCTGAAGAATGTTGCCCTCTTCTTGGCGTTGTTGGTGATCTCTTTAGCTTCTAGTAGGAAATTGAAACGGGTGGCGTACCCTTCCCAGTCTCCTGATGCTGGGTTGAATGGTGGGAAGCTGCTGTCCGTTGCCATTCTGAGTTCCTTGGGTCCCGGAGCTGAAGCCTGGATACACGGTGCGAGGCAGCGGTGTGGCAGGTGGCGGTGCTGCAGTGCTGTGCGTGACGGTCATCTCAGCGGGATCCCATCTTCGTCGCCAGTGAAACTTACTCGGAGTCAAGTGTGAATTTCATGCTCTTTATTCAGCTCGTAGTAGCAAGAAGAAGAAGGTCTGTTTCCCCAAAACATCTGCTATATATACATTATTTACACAATGGGCCTTGCATGATTGGCTACTTCTGGGCTGTTCCTGTAGGCCAACCAGGTTGCGGATTCACTTCCTCCAGAAGCCTGATTGGCTGCTCCTGCAGGCCAATCAGGTTGCTGACTCACTTCATCCAGGAGCCTGATTGGCTGCTCCTGCAGGCCAATCAGGTTGCTGATTCACTTCCACCTGGAGCTGGATTGGGTGGCTCCTGCAGACCAATCAGACTGCTGCATTCTGGGTCCTATTGTTCTAGCATTCAGCTCAGTACATAACAATGGTGTTGGAGCATTAGTTTTCCTGCTTTCAATACTGTTTGCATCTTTAAAAGTATCAGAACAGACAGGTTGCTTAGTTTCCAATCTGCATATTTCCTGTTGCTTCCTGCTGAAATCCTGTGACTTTTTATACCACAAATTTTCTAGGGTTGTTGGTGGGTTTTTTGTCAGAGTGTCAGGGACTAGCAGGGCTCCAAAGAGTGTGTGGCAGAGGCAGGGGATCAGGAGAGGGGACCAGTGAGTTAAGGGGTGTCCTATCACCCATAAGGCAGGAGCCAGGGGAGGAGGGAGAGTCAGGACCGTCAGAGGCAGAGGAAGGCATGCAAGATGTGGCGGAGGAAAAAGGGACAGTTCAGGTGAGGGATGGGTCAGTAGATTCCCCAGCTTCCCCCGCCCCACTGTCTCCAAGAACCAGGAGGGGGTTGAAAAGGGAAAAGCAGTGACAACCTTTGTGCAGAAGTCTCAAGTTGTGGGCACACAACCCACCAGAGGAGGGTATATAAGCCAGAGGAGGGGAGGAACATATGGTTGCCACCTGTTCCTAGAAAAATGGGATCGTCACTTTTTGGGACAAAAATGTCTTCTATCCTGTTTGGACTTCAAAAAGGAAGCCTTTTTCCAGTATTTGAGCTCCTCCTCAAAACTGTGTGGGCAGAGGGTGGGTCTGGAGAAGAGCAAGAGCAAGAGCAAGACTTTGTGAGCGCAGGGCGGAGGGTGGGTCTGGTTCACTGGTTGGGGGGGGAAGTAAGATGGCACCGAGGTAAGATGCGTTTATCGGTGCTCCTCGGACTTCTTTTAATCTTTTAATTTTTTTATCTAATTTGACTCCTGGATGTCAATTTTATTGGCCGGAAAAGACTCTAAGGACCTTGAAGTACTTATATATATATTTTTGAAGCTCCCTGCTGTTTGTTAAATTGCTTCAGCCTGCTCCCACTCTTATCAGCCGGCCGGTCAAGATTGCCAGAGAGGGGAGAACGCCACTGCCTTGTTGGGATACACAGAATGCTGTGTAACACAGTAAATCTGCAGGCTTGAGCTTGCTTGTAAAGTAAAAGAAGCTGATGCAAGAGGCTGATGCAACAGGCCTACAGTGACTCAGCAGGAGTGTGCCGACAGATGATTGGCTGTTGTTTTGTATTAAAGGGAAACCTGTTAAGCAGGGTGTGTTGGTGTAGAGTGTTATCAGAGATATAGAGAGTGAAGTTGTCCTACTTGTCTTGCCTTTTGGTGCAGCCAGGTGTTCTGCTGCATGAACTGTCTGTATGTATATAGCTTACAATAAAAGAATACTGCACTAAAGAACCTGTGGCTTTTGCACTGCTCTGCTACAACACCGTGGAGGAATCTGCGACAGGGTTATGGGCCCAGCACGCTTCCGCTGCACAAAAGTCCAGGTAGCAGTTGTCTAGCCGTGGTGAGCTGGAGGTGAGCTGCAGGCATGGAGCAGTCCAGAGCTGGCGTGTTGCTGGAGAAGCTAACGGCCACGAACTACAGCACCTGGTTGGTCCGCATGCAACACTTCCTCAAGCGTGAGGGTCTGTGGAAAGTGGTGGAAACTACACCGCAGCCCCCTGAGGAGGACTGGGAGGACGAGGAAGAGCTGGCATATGCAGAGGCCCAGCTAGAAAAGGATGAGAGAGCCCTGGCTACAATCATCCTTGGAGTGGACGACAGCCAGCTTGTCTATGTAGCAAATAAGGTGACGGCGAAGGAGGCGTGGAATGCACTCAGAGCTGTCCATGTGCGTGAGACGGCTGGCTCTCTGATAACACTAACCAGGAGAATGTACCGGTGTCAGAAGAAACCGGGTGACTTTCTGGTAAGCCACCTAAAGTTCCTAACAGACTGTTTCCAGCAGCTAGCCTTAAGAGGGAAGCCTGTGGGGGAAGAGGACAAGGTTTTTATAGTCCTGAGTTCTCTTGACGACAGCTATGATATGCTGGTCACTTCCCTCGAGTCGGTAGAGACTGATAAGCTGACTCTGGAATACGTCACTGGGCGGTTGTATGCAGAGGAGGACAGGCGTGCCGAACGAAAGACGACCTCAGCCCAGCTGTTGGAGCATCCCAGAGGGAACAACAGCCGGGAGGAGAAGAGGTGCCAGGAGCCAGAGAAACAGCCAGGAGGAGCTGCTGCAGACCAGCCGGTGGTCAACAAAGTAAAAAGGTGTTTTTGCTGCAAGTCCGGTGGACATTTGCTTCGGGACTGTCCGCGAAAACGCCAGAAGCAGCAAAAACACAGGAGGCAGCAGGAGTCTACCGCTTGGGTGTCTGCAGATGGCCAAGAAAGTGAAGAGCTGTGGGTCATGGACAGTGGAGCTTCACAAACTTTTTGTAAGAAAAAATTCAGGACTCCCTGGTCCTGAATGGGGTAACTATGCCCCTGAAGGACCAGGTGCGCAGCCTGGGAGTCATTCTGGACTCACAGCTGTCCATGGAGGCACAGGTTAATTCTGTATCCAGGGCAGCAGTCTACCAGCTCCATCTGGTACGCAGGCTGAGACCCTACCTGCCCGCGGACTGTCTCGCCAGAGTGGTGCATGCTCTAGTTATCTCTCGGTTGGATTACTGCAATGCGCTCTACGTGGGGCTACCTTTGAAGGTGACCCAGAAACTACAACTAATCCAGAATGCGGCAGCTAGACTGGTGACTGGGAGCGGCCGCCGAGACCACATAACACCGGTCTTGAAAGACCTACATTGGCTCCCGGTACGTTTCCGAGCACAATTCAAAGTGTTGGTGCTGACCTTTAAAGCCCTAAATGGCTTCGGTCCAGTATACCTAAAGGAGCGTCTCCACCCCCATCGTTCAGCCCGGACACTGAGGTCCAGTGCCGAGGGCCTTCTGGTAGTTCCCTCACCACGAGAAGCCAAGTTACAGGGAACCAGGCAGAGGGCCTTCTCGGTAGTGGCGCCCACCCTGTGGAACGCCCTCCCTTCAGATGTCAAATAGAACAACAACTACCAGACCTTTAGAAGACATCTGAAGGCAGCCCTGTTTAGGGAGGCTTTTAATGTTTAATAGATTACTGTAATTTAATGTTCTTTTGGAAGCCGCCCAGAGTGGCTGGGGAGACCCAGCCAAATGGGCGGGGTATAAATAATAAATTATTATTATTATTATTATATTATTAAAAGCATTGCTGACTGATGCTAGGGCTTCTAACAAAAAGCATGTAAGTCTTGCTACAAGCCAGAAAGCTAATGTGGTCTGTGAGGGGGAGGTTATGTTCCCGCAGTTGGAACACACATTCAGGAATGTGTTGTGTGTGCCTAGTTTGCAAAACAACCTCCTGAGCATTCCTGACTTGGCCAAAGCAGGATTTGAAGTAAGTTTTGTGGGGGATCAGTGCCAGATAAAGCAAAATGGGGCAGTGTTGGCAAATGCTGATCTTAGATCAAATATGTATGTGTTACGGAGTGAGTCTAAGGTTGCAAGTGTGCAAAATGTCCCAACCCACAATTTGTGTATTCATCTTCTGCACAGACGTATGGCTCATGCCAGCTTTAAGGTGCTGAACAAAACTTTGGAGTTGTGTGGGGGGATGAAGAGCATTAAAAGTTGTGATAAATACCTAGATTGCAATATTTGCAAAGAGGTAAAGATCAGAGCTTGCCCAGTAGCAAGAGCAAGTCAGAGAGAAACCAAAAGACCACTGGAGCTAATTCATGCTGATGTAACTGGTCCTTTTCCACCAAGTGTCTCCCGTAATAAGTATTGTTTAATTCTGGTGGATGACTACTCCAGGTTTGGGTGGGTCTACCCCCTAAAGCAAAAGTCTGAGGTGCCCCAAACTTTGAAGTTCTGGGTAAGAAGGGTAGAAAGGAAACTTGCCCAAAAAGTGTGTTCTATCAAGACAGACAGGGGAGGAGACTTTATGGCAAGCTCCCTGAGAGACTGGTTGCGGTCTCAAGGTATTAGACATAGACTTGCCAATGTAGCAACTCCTCAAGAGAACGGGGTAGCAGATCGTAGGGGAGGTGTCCTGCAGACACAGATGAAAGCATTTTTAGCAGATGCAGAGCTTCCAATTAAATATTGGGCAGAGAGTATTAAAATGGCCAATTACATTGGAAATCGTCTGTGGTCACGTGTGTTAGATGACATACCCTACAAGGTTCTGTATGGCAAAAGTCCCAGTCTGCAACATTTGAGAATCTTTGGGACAAAGGCATGGGTGGATATACCTGTAAAAAACTGGAGAAAAGGTGGGAAAAGGGCACAGCAGTTGTTGTTTCTTGGGTATGAAAGCGGAACGAAAACTTACAGGTTTGAAAATGATAAAAACTTTCTGAGCTTTAGTCGGTCAGCCAGTTTTAATGAACAAAGAAATTGGCCCAAGATACATGCGAACCAGCTGCCAGAGAGTGTTTTACTGCCGAGCATAACTGATAAGGCAGTTGAAACAAAGCCGAGAATTGGCAGTGCTCCCAGAGAAATAAAAGGGGAGGGGGTAAAGTCTGAGCATTTTTCTCCAGCAGCTTGCAAAAAGCAAGGGGGAAAGTGAAAGCATAGCAAAGACAGGAGGAGGTAAATCTCCAGTGTCAGTACACCCCAAAAGCAGCCCTGAGAGTAGCCCACAGGGTGAGGAGAATGAACTCAGGAGGTCTGAAAGAAGTAATAAAGGTCAATCTCCAGCCCGTTATGGTTTCACAGACACAATAAACCAGGTTTGTGTGACTGAGCCAGAAAACTTTGAAGAGGTGCAAGAGTTGCCTACTCGAGAGAAAGAGGCGTGGTTAAAGGCAATGTAGGCAGAGTATGACTCTTTGCTAAACAACAATGTGTTTGTGCCTGCAGAATTGCCTGATGGGGAAAAGCCCATAAGCTGCAAGTGGGTTTTTAAAGTGAAAAAGCTGGCTGATGGTAGTTGTCAGAGGAAAGCCAGGCTAGTTGCCAGGGGCTTTACGCAAAGGAAAATGGTACACTATGATGAAGTGTTTGCCCCAACAGCAAAGGCTGAAACAGTAAAATCATTTTTAGCAATGGCAAGCCTGAGGGGGTTAAAAGTTCATCACTTTGATGTTTCCTCAGCTTACTTAAATGCTCCCATTGACACCGAGGTGTATCTGCAGCAAATACCAGGTTATGAGCTGGAAAGAGACAGTATGGTTTTGAAGCTGCAAAGGGCACTATATGGATTACACCAAAGTGCACGTCTATGGCATGAGTGCATAGACACAACTTTGAAAAAGATGGGTTTTAAACAAAGCCTGGCTGATTCCTGTTTATATTCAGCAATGGTGCAAGGGAGCGCTTGTTATTTAAATCTTCATGTTGACGATTTATGTCTAGTAACTACTGCAGAAAAACAAGTGTCTTGGTTCATGAACAACCTAGGAAACAAATACAAACTGAAGTATTTGGGAGAGATGCAAAACTACTTAGGAGTAGAAGTTCAGAGGAATGGAAAAGGCATTTACTCCCTGAGTCAGAAGGAAAAGGTTGAAAGGTTATTAAAGACATATGGAATGGAAATGGCTAATGAGGTCGACACTCCCATGACTACACAGTACAAAAATGAACCAGAAGGGCAAAAATGTGAGAATGCAACAGCATTTCATTCTTTGTTGGGTTCTCTATTGTATTTAAGTTGCTGGAAGAGACCTGACATAACATTGGCAGTGCACATGTTAAGACAAAGGAGTGCAGACACAGCTCAGAAAGATTGGGTAGCACTTAAAAGAATTTTGAGATATTTGAAAGCCACAAAAGATTACAAGCTGGTGCTGGATACAGGAGGTGATCAGCAAGTGTATGCATACACTGATGCCAGCTGGGGAGATAGAGAAAATGGAAAGTCTACCACTGGCTATGCCATATATATTGGAAATGCCCTGGTTCAATGGAAATCCCAGAAACAAACATTTGTTGCCACAAGTACTTGTGAAGCAGAGTACTCAGCCATAAGTGAATGTGCGTCACAAATAGAGTGATTTGCTTGCCTAACTAAATGTTGAGTTTTTCCATGAGAAACTGCAGCTTGGGAGTGAACCAATTAGTGAACTGGCAGAAAGCCAGGAAATGATTAAGTGACTAAGCAGTTTTGCCTAGAGATAGGAGCCTAGCAACAGGTTGCTGATTGGCTAGGAGTTCTCACTTAAGCAGCATGACACAGTAACTTAGTTGTTGGAGAGTAGGAGAGTTAGAGTTTAGAGCTATGTGGAGATGTTTGGAGAAGTGTGTAGTTGTATATAGTAACTTGTATAAAGCTGTAAATAATAAAGCTACAAAGAACCAAGTTACTGCTCAGCAAGTTTGTTCCTGTGTTTCTGGGCAACAACTCAGACACCAAGCTTCGCGCTGCTGATATTTTATTCAGGCTATTCGTCAATAGGTTATGGGTTCGAGATTCTGAGTGCCCAGACTGCAAGAACTGTTCCAGGTGGTGAGCCAAGCTGCGGTGGTGTTCCAAGTCGTTGAAGCAAGGGCGTGCTGAAACAATCGGCGGGAGAGTGTCGTGGTATCGATGCTAGGAGCTGATCAGCGGCAGTCCTGAGGCTAGTGGACGACTGGACACCGACATGGCTTATCCAGCTGCGTTACCTTTTGAGCGTTTGAACAATCACAACTACTTGCTGTGGTCTCAGCGGATGCAAGCTACGCTGCAGAGGGAAGGTCTCTGGTGTGCGGTGTCTAAACCTCCTTTAAAGCCTGATGAGGAGGAGCAGGAGCGAGACCAGAGGGCAAGAGCTACGATTGTGTTGGCGTTGGACGATTTGCAGCTACCACACGTGCGTGAGTATGACACTGCTAAGGCTGTGTGGGTTGCTCTGCGAAATCTCCATGTGCAGGAGACGGCGGGTTCAAAGCTGTCTATTCGCAAGGCTCTGTACAAATCTCTTCTTCAACCGGGAGCGTCTATGCAGGACCATCTCCACGGGTTGCAGATGAAGTTTGTGGCTCTGCAGGAGAGAGGTTGTAATCTTCCAGATGATGAGAAGGTCTGCATAATTTTAAGTTCGCTCCCTGACAGTTGGGACAATCTTGTTCTGTCGCTTGAATCAATGCGAGAACGGGATTTGACACTGGACTATGTAACTAATAGATTACTTCAGGAATGGCAGAAAAGGGAGTGCAGGCAGCAAGCAACTACTGTTTCGACAGGCAGTCGGTCTGTTAAAAACACTGGCAGTGAGGGGAAGCAGCCGTCGCAGCGTTCCCAAGAGGCTGTCAGCGAGGAGTCAGCATTTGCGGTGAGGTGTTGCTACCAGTGTGGGTCAACAAAACATTTGCGGAAGGAGTGTCCAGAAGCGGCAGGTTCCCAGGGTCAGCGTCGTCGTCAGCCAAAGAAACGAGGTCGGTTCAAGCAAACAGCACAGTTCGTCACTGCAGTGGACATTTGTCCAGATGATGAACAATACAACACGTGGGTGGTTGACTCTGGTTGTTCGAGGCATCTGGTAACATCTGAGGCATCATTCATCGAAAAGACATCTACGCCAAGCAAGGCGGTTGTGCTTGCGGACGGGAGGAAGTCAGAAGTTAGATCTGCAGGATCTGTTTCTGTTCCATGTCTGCGCACAAAGTTGGACAATGTGTTGTGTGTACCTTCGTTGAAAAATAATTTATTATCTGTATCATGTCTTATGCAGGCAGGATTTATTGTGCAGTTTATTAATGGTCACTGTGAGATACAGAAAGATGGCAAAATTCTGGGGAAAGCCTGGCCAGAGGGAGGAGTGTTTATGCTAAAAGACAATGTCAGAGTTCAAGAGTCTGTTTTAGCCAGCACTGATAAGCAGGTTGGTCATAAAAACAAGGAATTTCATCAGAAATGCTTGCATTTATGGCACAGACGTCTAGGTCACATTGGATGGCACAGTGTCATAAAAATGCCAAAGCTGAGTGATGGTTGTAATCTACAAAGCTGTAATAAGTATTTAGACTGCAATGTTTGTAAGCAGGTTAAAAGTTACAGAGGTCCCTATCCTAGAAGTGAAAGGATCAGTGAGAGACCATTTCAACTTGTGCATGCCGATGTAGTTGGTCCGTTTAAAGCTAGTAGAGGCAATTCTCGTTATTTTTTAACCATCATTGATGATGCAACCAGATTTTGCTGGGTGTACACGATGAAACAAAAGGGAGAGGTTTTCACCAAGTTTAAAAGTTGGATTGCCAATGTAGAGCATCAATTTTCCCTCAAAGTTCTTAAAATCCAGACTGACAAAGGTGGAGAATTTATGTCTAATGCGTTTCAGGCGTGGTTGAGCAAACATGGAATTGGGCATAGGAAAACTAATGTTCATTCTCCAGAGGAACATGGATTGGCTGAACGGAAAAACCGATCGTTGCAAGAAATGATGCAATCAATGCTTGCAGATTCGGGTTTATCTCATTTGTTTTGGGGGGAAGCTGTCCAGTGTGCGTGCTATACGCAAAATAGATTATTCCATAGTGCGATAGGCACTACACCCTATTACAAATTGTTTGGAAAGAAGCCCAAAGTAGATCATTTGAGAGTGTTTGGAATAAAAGCTTTTGTTCATTTACCCAAAGCTCAGAGGAAGAAAGGTGAAACTAAGTCAGAACAGCTCATTTTTGTAGGCTACCAAGATCTAGGAAAAGGGTGGCGGTTTGCAGCTGGAAGTGCTGGGATAATTGTATCCAGGAACGCAAATTTTTGCGAGCACAGCGGCTGGGAGAAAATCCATGTTAACACTGAAGTGTGGTTTGCTTCTTCTAAAAGTTTTTCTAAAAGTGTTTCTAAGAGTGTTTCTGGTAGTAAAACTCAGCCAGAAGTTGTTACTTCTGAGGGGGAGGATGAGAAACCAGAAATGTCAACATCCACTGAAGTCAGACAGTTTTCGCCAGCTTCAAAGGGTGATTCTGATGAAGGGGGGGCAAAAGTCTGAGGGGGATGATTCTGAGGAGGACAGTAATTTAACTCCAAGAAGGTCAGAGAGGAAAAACAAGGGAGTTCCTCCAAAACGTTTTTCGCCTGGGATTTCTAAAATTTGCAATGTAACTGTAGAACCTCAGAGTTACAGTGATGTTTTAAAGTTGCCAGAAGAACAGGTTTTGTGCTGGAAAGAGGCCATGCAGGAGGAAATGCATTCTTTGCAAGAGCACAAGGTTTTCACTTCCACACTACCACCCAAAGGTGCCAAGGTGGTTGGTTGTAGGTGGGTGTTTAAGCTAAAACCCTTAGCTACAGGGGGGTTCAAATATAAAGCGCATCTGGTGGCACAGGGATTTTCACAGAGGCCTGGTATTGATTTTGATGAGGTTTTTGCGCCCACAGCCAGGAGCGAAAGTTTAAGAGTTTTACTTGCTATTGCTGCAAAGCGTAAACTATTGGCCAATCATTTCGATATCCAGACGGCATATTTAAACGCTGATTTGGACCAGGAGCTATATTTAGCTGAACCACCAGGATTTGAAACTAAAACTGGAAACTAAAACTGAAACTAAAAATGTTTACCGGTTACATAAAGCATTATATGGATTAAGGCAATCCGCACGTAACTGGAATTTTTGTTTAGATGAAACGCTTGTAAAGCTGAATTTCAAAAGCTGTATTGCTGACAATTGTTTGTATACCAGAGGGTCCGGAGACAAACAGGAATTTTGTCTAATTTTCGTGGATGACATCTTATATGTGGGAAACAATAATAAACAGGTCAAATAGTTTGCAACTCAATTGGCAAAGAAGTTTAAAGTTAAAAATCTTGGCCCTGTTACAAACTATTTAGGCGTGGAAGCGTGCCGGGCAGATGATGGATCTTATTTGCTCAGTCAAGGCAATAAAATAAGGCAGTTGTTACAAAAATTTGGCATGCAGGATTGCAAAGGAGCAAAAACGCCAATGGAAACTGGTTTTATTAAGAGTATGCATTCTGAGCAAAGTCAAGAGTTTGAAAGTCCAGAGCTGTATCAGTCAGCTATAGGCAGTTTAATGTATCTGGCCCAATGGTCACGCCCTGATATAAGCTACGCTGTTGGAATTTTAAGCAGACAGGTATCCAATCCTTCTGTTAGTGCGTGGAAAGCGGTTAAGAGAATTTTACATTATCTTAAACATACTGCTGACAGTGTTTTGAAGCTAAGTGCAGCAGGAGAAGAAGTTTTGAAATGTTACTCAGACAGTGATTGGGGAAATTTACCCGATAGGAAATCTGTTACTGGTATCGTTATTTTGCTATGAGGTGCATTGATCAGCTGGAAATCCAGAAAGCAAAGTTTAATAAGTTTATCTTCAACTGAAGCTGAGTACGCGGCGTTAAGTGAATTGTGTAATGAATTGGAGTTCTATAAACAATTGCTGATGGATTTGGGTGTTAAAAATGTTTCTCCTGTGAAAGTGTGTATTGACAACCAGGCATGTATTACGTTGTCTAGGACAGAACAATTTAAAAGTCGATCAAAACATGTTCACTTGAAATACCAGAATGTAAGATTTAATGTGCAAAATAACAACATTGTATGTGAATATGTGCAAAGTGCTGAAAATGTTGCAGATATAATGACAAAGCCATTGTCATGGGTAAATTGGAACATTCTGTGTCAAAATATGAGTCTGATAATCAAAGTTGGAGAATAATACTTTGTGTATGCTCAGGAGCTAATGTCACTCTACAAGCTGTGAGGGGGTGTTGAGTTTTTCCATGAGAAACTGCAGCTTGGGAGTGAACCAATTAGTGAACTGGCAGAAAGCCAGGAGATGATTAAGTGACTAAGCAGTTTTGCCTAGAGATAGGAGCCTAGCAACAGGTTGCTGATTGGCTAGGAGTTCTCACTTAAGCAGCATAACACAGTAACTTAGTTGTTGGACAGTAGGAGAGTTAGAGTTTAGAGCTATGTGGAGATGTTTGGAGAAGTGTGTAGTTGTATATAGTAACTTGTATAAAGCTGTAAATAATAAAGCTACAAAGAACCAAGTTACTGCTCAGCAAGTTTGTTCCTGTGTTTCTGGGCAACAACTCAGACACCAAGCTTCGCGCTGCTGATACTTTAGTCAGGCTATACGTCAGCTGGGAATACCTTCGGAAATGCCAATCACTGTACTCAGTGATAACATGGCAGCACAGCAACTTGCTAACCAACAGAACTTTAAGTGTAAAAGTAAACATATTGCAATAAGGTATGACAATGTTAAAAATGCTTTGGAAAGAAATGTGTTAAAAGTACCGGTACAGCATTGTGACACAGAATGTAATGTGGCAGATATATATACAAAATGTTTGGTTGCTCCTAGATTTTGAAACTTAAGGGAATTGTTAGGTTTCAAGCCTTTGACTTAAGGAGGAGTGTTGGGATATACAGAATGCTGTGTAACACAGTAAGTCTGCAGGCTTGAGCTTGCTTGTAAAGTAAAAGAAGCTGATGCAAGAGGCTGATGCAACAGGCCTACAGTGACTCAGCAGGAGTGTGCCAACAGATGATTGGCTGTTGTTTTGTATTAAAGGGAAACCTGTTAAGCAGGGTGTGTGGGTGTAGAGTGTTATCAGAGATAGAGTGAAGTTGTCCTACTTGTCTTGCCTTTTGGTGCAGCCAGGTGTTCTGCTGCATGAACTGTCTGTCTGTATATAGCTCACAATAAAAGAATACTGTACTGCCCTAAAGAACCTGTGGCTTTTGCACTGCTCTGCTACAACGCCGTGGAGGAATCCGCGACATGCCTTTCATCTGAGATCGACTCGCGGAGGGCCTTACGATAAGCCTTGAAGGAGGTGAGAAAGAGCTGCGCCTGCAGCTGTAGCTAGAGAAATTTACAGCCCCATTCTATCCCCCTCTGGCCCCTCCTGTGTGGCCACCCTCATCGGTTGTTAACATCTAAAGACTTTAAAGACTTTTAATCTACCGGGCCGTGTGTGCGGGATGGAGTGGCTTTTGTCCTAGTGGAAAAGAAACCCCGCAGCTGGTAAATCTCATTTTATGGCCCTTGCTGCGTAATTGAGAAGAGGGAAGCTAGAGGACACAGTTTGGTGGAGTTGGAGTTGCTCACACTAGCTGCCGAAGAGCCCCCCCCCCCAGCACAACTGCACCTGTGAGTTGGCCTCTCGGTTCCTTTTAGGGGTTCTTCAAATTTAAACTAATCTTCCAAGAACTCATTTTATTTTAAACTTTGGGTTATCCATGGGTCAGGGCAAGCGTTTGAGGGAGAATGAAGAGCTTTTGCCCCTCCCTAAGGCAAAGCTAAAGAGAACAGACTTGCAAAGGGGCAAAAGAGGGAGTGGCCAGGCAAATTCTCAGGTTGAAGTAGAAACCTACAACTGCTTCCTCCCTCTGGAAGATCTTGAAACATCTCATACCCCGAAGACACAATCCTCTTGCTCTCAATCCAAGGTCCAAACGAGTATACCAAAAGACAAGCAGACCCTTTTGGCTGAGGAGGAAATGCCAGACCCAGTGGAATGCCCCAGAAGTGAGCAGTTACATTTGATTAACAGGACTCTTCATTGTATTTTTTAAAAAATGGATGAGATATCCCTACAAGTGTCTAATCTCACGCAGAAAGTCGGGAATCTTAAACCTAACCCATCACAAAGTCTATCTCTATCCTACGAAAGAAAGTCTCCAGTTGTCCAACCCCCCAAAGTTGAAAACATGAGGAAGTATAAATATTGTTTAAATAGCCAATTAAATAAACAAGCGTTAGTCCTGCATTCAAAAAAAAATCTGCCTTTCTATTTGGGCCAAAACAAGGAAATGGCTAAATCTAGAAGGGGCAAAAGAACGTCTAAGCGAAATTTTAAAGATTAAGCACCAACAAATCAATCTACATATGGTGCTTCCTCTCATACAGTGGGATGGCTCCCTTAAAGTGATACTAGCCTTTCATTCGTCAAAGATTCCTTTTGAAATAGTGTGTCGGAAAAAGACTTTAGCTATGATTAATATCATCCCTACGAGGGTGTTTGTGGACAGTATGATTAAACCTTTATTATGCAGAGTTGATTGAAATACCCCTCAAAGTGCAGAACGCCCTATCATATCAAGAAATGATATTGATATCCAACCCCCCCAGTCAAATTTACCCCCTCTTCGATCACCTGAGGGGCTTTCACCTGACTCCGATAATCTACAAGCATCCCTTGATGAAAGTGCGCTTATCATTTCTTTTGGTGAGCTCCCGCTGGAAGAGCAAGCAGAAACAATACAGAGACTTGATATGCTCAAATCACAATTTCTGCAAGTGCAAAATAAAATTAAGAATCAAAATAACCTGGTTACAACGTGCCTGATGGAAACAGATGACCTCCTTCAATTTAGCCCGATCTCTAAATCTATGGTCGCTCGGCAAGCTCCAGGGATGCAGGCAATGCCTGAAAAGAACACTGCCCCGAGAGAGGCTCCTCCAACACCCTTACTAATAAATCTTTATCCACTTCCTCAGGAATCCCCAGGGATGGAGGATGCCTCAATTCATCAACACTATCCAAATTATTCTTTGACGCATTCTTTTACGCCGGACCTTGAATCTTCTCCTATATCAGACAAAATAACATCTAACCTACAAATGAACATTCAAAAGAGCCTTCTCACAGCATCTGGACCACCAAGAGGCCCTCGGCCACCCGAACAAAAACGGGATGACCCTACTGCTATATTACAAGACTTTAGGGAGGATTTGATTGAAGATCCAATGGGCCATATAAACAAAATTATTCAACCTTCAAAGGAAAATTCAATTAGTGGTACCACCCTTGTTGACCCATCGCTTACCTCCCTGAGTAATGCTCTTTTACATCTACCAACCTTTTCTGAAAAGTTGATTATTCCAGGTCAAGGATCCACCACTAGTGGATCAAGTGCTTCAAGCCCGCAGCCAAATTATCCCAACAAATCCTTTTTGCCAGGATGCTCTGCTCGTCTGCTACCCTCCCAAAGGAAAATAACAGATTTTTGGGGGGCTGGAATTCCCCTTAATTCAGAACCCCTTCCCCACCTAAATTGACTATCAAAGAACCATCTTAAATACCCCCCCTATGTTATTTTTATGCTGGAACATTGAGGGATGGAGGGGGAAGAAATTCTGAGTTGGCTTTAAGCCCGGAAAGCCATGAAATAGAAAGCACAGTACCTTTTGGCTCGGGTCCAGCAGGCTTCCCTTTGATTCTTTTCTCAGCTTTGCAGAGTTGTAGACAAACAGCGCAGCGTCTTCAGTTTGCTTTCTGCCCAGGAGCTATATCAGTAATCTACACAGAGTCCATGCTTCTAATCTAAAGCATGTATTTACAAGCGGATTACACAGATTCCTCCGGAGCTAGCCGCCATAGCTTCACTCCGTCCAGAACCGAAAGAGAAACTGAAAACAGTACAGCACGAACAAAGGAAAAATCCCCGGCTGTAGACACCTCCTCCCAGTGACACAGGACGCACTTCCTGTAGCTTCTTAACCCTGTAAGCTCAGGATCCACTCACACCCCCTCTCGTCCCGTATCACTGGGGTGCGTAAGCATTACAACTTACCCAATACACAACCCTTCACAGAACTCCCTATGACGTTGGAAGCTCAATGGTTTAGTGAACCCATCTGCTAGGTTCAACTGACTTGGACAGTACTTTAGCTTCACTAAACCTGTCCGGATGCTCTGACATACGTTCTGGAAGCGTATGTCCAGATGTTTGGTTCTGGCCTTAAACTGGCCAGATTCCGCCAGCTTCAAGCATGGCTGGTTGTCCTCCCAAACCATGATGGGTAGGCAACATTGTCCGCAGACTTCTTGGACCAAACACCTATAGTACTCCAACTCTCTACAGTGCTCTGACAGCGCACTGAATTCGGCCTCTGTAGACGGCAACGCGATGAGGCTCTGCTTTCGGGACTTCCACCCGATGAGCGACTCACCGAACTTCACTACCATTCCAGACACTGACTTCCTGTCCCCGAGATTTGCCCAATCGCTGTCAGTCCAGCACGTGAGCTGGGGCTCTCCGACAGCTGATAACTCCAGGCAAAACTCCTTTGTCTCCTGCAAATACCTCAGCACTCTCTTGATGCCGTTCCAGGCATGAACACTGGGCTTTGTAGCCTCTCGGCTGAGCAGATTTACAGCAAATGCTATATCTGGTTGGCTCCACTGAGAGAGATACAAAAGACTCCCGAGAGCTGACTGGTAGACCTGGGGATTCTCAAACTCAGAATGCTCCCCGGACTGACTGTCCTTCGCAAAACAGGTCTCCATGGGCGTTCTGACACCCGCACACTCAGCCATTCTGAACTTCTCCAACAACTGCTCTATCTTGACTGTCTGACTGAGCAAGAAACTTCCGTCCTCGGTTCTGTCTATCTGAACACCTAGATAAACACTCACAGGACCTAAGTTCTTGAGCTTAAAGAACTCACCAAGCTCCTATGCAAACTTCTGCACCTGTTCTCTGGTCTTTGCCAGAAAAATGATGTCATCCACAAACATGAGAACTAACTCCTGCCCCTGGCCTGCTCCCGCCAGGTAAAGACAACTGTCAGCCTGACTCTGGCTGAATCCAAGCTCTTCCAAAGCTTCATGCAAACACAAATTCCAGTTCCTAGCAGACTGTTTGAGTCCGTAGATGGACTTGTGTAGTCTCCACACTTGATCCGGCCTATCCCCTTCGAACCCCGGCGGAGCTCGCATGTACAGCTCCTCCTCGAGATCAGAGTTCAGATAGGCGACATCAACATCAAAATGATTCACCTGGAGACCTCTCTGGGCAGCAGTTGCTAACAGCAAACGCATGGTCTCGCTTCTGGAAGTGGGCGCATACACCTCGGTGTAATGCAGACCCTTCCTCTGCGTGAACCCTCTGGCTACCAACCTAGCCTTGTACTGCACGTCTCCAGATGCTGTAGGCTTCAGTCTGTACACCCAACGACAGCTTACCGCCTGTTTGCCTGCTGGTAGCGTTGTGGGAGTATACACACCCAAAGACCTCATCGAGTCCAACTCCTTACCCATTGCCTCCCGCCACTTCTCGGCTTCCTCCTGAGGCAACTGTTGAACTTCCTCAAAGCTTTCTGGTTCACACTGAGCCAGACAAGCCCACACACTAGTGGCTGTGAACCTTACCGGTGGAACCCCTTTTGTGGTTCTAGCAGACCGTCTAGGTCCGGGTTCCCCCTCTGAACCTGTTGCGCTGGCCTCGGCCTGCGTGTCTCCGCCCTCAGGCTTCTCACCAACTGACCTACTGCGCCTCTTGACCCTCACTGGACTGCCTGTGGGTGACGTTGGCGCACTTTTGGGCTCCTGCTTCACCTTTGGTGGTCCCCCCTCTAACACTGGGATTTGGTCCTGGTCAGTTCCTCCAGCTGGTACGGCTGGTCCTATCACCTCATCATCAAAATCGAGAACTTCCCTCGTTAACACATCAGGGTTTCCGTGAATGCGTGACCATCCACTCTGCTCACAAAACTCCGCGCTCCTGCTTACCAGAATCTTGGACTGGTCTCCACTAGGATACGTGAATCTCCAGCCTTTTGTTCCTACCTCATATCCGCAGAAAATCATCCTCTGCGACCTGTCACTACCTTTCCTTCTCTTGGCTCGGGGTACCAGGACCCACGCTTCCGAGCCGAACACTCGAAAGTAGTGAACTTTTGGCTTCTTGCCATTCAACAGAAAATAGGGCGTCTCCCCTACCACAGAATTGTGAATCCTGTTCTGGACAAAGTTGGCAGTTCGCCAAGCTTCCCCCCAAAACTTCCTGGGAAGACCAGAATCAAACAACATGGCCTCAGTGGCCTCCTGAAGTGTACGGTTCTTCCTCTCTGCGATCCCATTTTCCTGAGGGGAATAAGGGTTAGTGAGTCTCTGCACCAGTGTTTTTCAACCTTTTTTGGGCAAAGGCACACTTGTTTCATGAAAAAAATCACGAGGCACACCACCATTAGAAAATGTTAAAAAATTTAACTCTGTGCCTATATTGACTATATATAAAGTAATTCTCTTGAATAGGAATCAAATAAACACAAAGAAAGTATTTTATAATTACTTTATTATGAAATAGTAAGTAAACAGAAATATGAAAAATTATAAAATACTTTATTCAGTGCGCAACCTGGGCCTGTTTGGCTGAACAGCACTCGCTCCCACCCACCCACCACCTGCGTGCATGGCATGGAAAGGGAGGCAGGCATAGGAGCCAACGCCAATGAGATATTCGAGGGAGCCCCCCCCCACCAACCACCCGAAGTTTGCCATTCAAATGGTTTGTGTGCGCCGCTTACTGTGATCGCTTACCTGCCCCCCCCCGCTAAATATTGCATCCCTGGCTCAGGGAGGGGACCCACCCTTTCTCCAACCCCGGGACAAGTAAGAACAAGCTGCTTAACAGCGCAATCTCAGCCACCTCTACTCAGAAGTAAATCCCGTGGGATTCAACGGGGCCGACGCCCAGGAAAGCGCGCTTCGGATCGCTGCCTTGGCCACCCCCTTAATAATTCCGAGTAGAAATAGGCCGGTTTCCAGAGGATGTGAGTAATAATCCTATTGCGGGCATTCCCAAGGGAGGGGGCGGTGGATTTAAGCGGCAAATCCTTTGCCCACTTCCTTGGGCGTAAGAGGTGCTGAACTGGGGGGGGGCGCCTTACTTCTCCCATGAGGCTGACTCGGGCCGGGCTATGCAAGGCTCAAATGAGGCGGAACCGAAAAGCAGCACTTTCCGGTTCAGTGTGATGGCCTGGGATTCAGACTCAGACGCTGAACCTGAGGGATCCCAGCCTGCACAGGATTCCCTGCCTCCAGAACCAGCAGAGCCAGGGCTGGGGCCTGAGTCTGAAGGGGACTCACCTGTGCTAGATCCTCAGGTGCAGGCATCGGCTGAGTTTGATCTGGCCTCTGATGGAGGGGAGGACTCATTGCCTGCAGGTGCTCCACTCCCCACCCAGTCAGGGGAAGCTGAGGTTGCCTCTGGGTCTGGTAACCCTCCAGCTTCTCCTGAGCTGCAGAGGCTCAGAGCAGAGAGGCGAAGGGAACTAAGTTCCCGCAGGAGGAGTGCTCGCCTCCAAGCCAGGAGAGGCGAGTCACCTGACGATCGGAGCCGCCCTGTGCCTCGGGGCAGATAAAAGCCGGCCACTCCCAGTCCCAAGTTGCAGGAGCAACATCGTTGCTGCCCAGTCCCTGTTCCTGGTTCCTGACTCCTGTGTTCCTGACCTCGGCTTTGTCACCTCGGCTTCTGACTCCTGGCTTCCTCCTGACCTCGGCTTTGTGACTTTGGCTTCGTGACTTCTGGATTGGACTGACCTTGGACTGGACTAGACCTCGCCTATCGGATATCCCTTGGGACCAGCACATTCAGCTTCAAAGAAGCGCAAATAGTCTCTCGAAAGCGGCGGGAGAAGAAAAACTTAACGAGGCTTTTTCGGCAGAATGCAAACGCGCCGCTTCGAGAAGCGCTAAAGAAGTGCGCCAACTCCTCTCTCGGAGAAAGAGCCGGGCGTTAATCCCCCGCCGCCCCACCTGTTGCCGAAGCCTCGGCGGCAGCAGTGCCACAAAAGCAACTTCGCGCCACTTGGTCGCCGCCAAGTTTCCTTCCTGGTCCCCCACCCCCGGCTCCTGTGAGGACCGTCGAGGGTGGGGTGGGATTCCGTTCGAGGGTCCTTACCTCGCCGTGGCAGGTCCGTGTGGCTCCGACCAGGCAAGGCGGCTGCTGCGGCTGTTACTGGGCGTCCGCTCCGGCTGCGCTCTTGGTCCCCTGGGCGTGTGGGCGTCGCTGCTGCCCCTCCCCGGCTGCTGCTGCTGCAATATGGCTGACGCGCCACTGCGCGGGCAAGCGCCACAGGTCTCGCCTCGCCTGCCCTTCACCCCGCCTCCCCTCCGCAAGCCAGCCAGAGCCGCGCGCGCGCTCGAGCTGCGCCTTCCTCTCGCCTCGACGGCTCGGAGCGCTGCGAACCTGCGGAAGGAAGAGGCGGAGCTCTCTTTTCCCACGGCACACCAGGCAACATCTTGCGGCACACTAGTGTGCCGCGGAACAGTGGTTGAAAAACACTGCTCTGCACCACCCCCCTCTCACGGAAAAAGGCTTTCAGGGATGACCCAAGGAACTCCCCGCCGCGATCGCTTTGAAAGCAACACACACGGCTGGAGTACTGCAACTCCACCTGTATTACCCACTCTTTAATCAGATCTGCTGCTTCACTCTTCTCCTTCAGCAGAAATGACCAACTATTCCTTGAATAGTCGTCAATCAAGGTCAAGGCAAAACGAGATCCACCCAGACTGGGTTCTCTCATTGGACCTGTGATGTCCATGTGGACTATCTCAAATGGTTTGGTGGTAACCCTATCAGATCTGGGGTATGAGCAAGTTTTCACTTTAGCTTTCTTGCACGCTCTACAGTCAAGGTACGTGTCACATGACTTCATCTTGCAAACCTCAGCAACTTCTGGTTGCTTCTGCACCTTCCCCCAATGCCCATGAGCCAACCTACGATGCCATAAATGGGCACATTGGTTGTGAGGTGGCACATTTGCACACTGGGCCTCAACTGCTCCAGTGTTACTCCCACCTGCACTTGGGGGTTGCATCTCAATAGCAAACAGCCTGTCTTCTCCACGTTCCACACCGATAAGCTTCTTCCCCCCCTGTAAATAGAACAAGTGTTATTCTCAAAAAACACTTTAAACCCATCAGACAAGAGTGTTGACACAGACAAAAGACACACTTGCATGCCAGGCAGAACATAAGTCTCAAGTTCTGTCTCTAGAAAGTTGGCGTAGACCTTTCCAACAGTTGTCAACTGTTTCTGTGAGCCGTCTGCCATTTTCACAAACTGCTGTGAAGAAATGTCCTTGCAGTTCCTCACGTGGGCACCAGGGGGCGAAATGTGGTGTGAAGCTCCTGAATCGATTATGTAGCGTAGTCTTCTGGCATCCTTCAGCGTTGCCATGGAAGCTGAAAGCTGATATGTGTGGTTTTCTCAACGGCCTCTGGAGCTCCCTCCGCGCCGGTTCCCACGTCTTCCTGATCTCGTTTCTAGGGGCAACGGCCTTGGCAGCTTCCTTTTCTGGGCATTGAGCCCGCAGGTGTTGAGTACTGCCAGTTATAGCATCGCCTAGCAACAAAGGCTTTCACAGTGTCTTCAGGCTTTCCTGCACCCCCACTCCTGGGAACGCAGCCCACTGATCCCTGTTGGCCCCCCTTTGCTTCCTGTCGCAGTGGCTTTACAACTGCCAAGCAGGCCGACATGTCTCTGTGCTTATCTGGGGGCTTCTTCGACCTGTTCACCACAACCGTGAACCCGGGCCAGTACTTCCCACATCTCTGGGGCGGTTCCCACATGCTCGATGAGGTGGAACTGGGATGCCTCAACGCATTGGGCCAGCAACAGCCTAGCCTTCTGCTCTCTGCGTTGTGCTTCTGCTGCTTTCTCTGCTTCTGGATCTGTGCCAGCAAGCTGTGGGGGCTTTGTGGTTCTCACGCTGGACCACAAGCCTTTCCTCCGTAGCAGCTTCTCCATCCACCCAGCCCAGCTCCTGTAGTTGGCCCCATTAAGCTTCTCAAAGCTGACTATCGTGACTTCTCCCCCCTCAGGGTTTGCAGCCGCCATCTCTCCCCAGGGTACTCACACTTTCCGTGGCTCCTCTGGGTCCCAAGACGCGGCTCCTTCACCAGGAGGTTCTGCTGGGCTTCCAGGACCTCAAACTGGGATTTTGCTTGCTTTTAGGCTTCAGCAAAACAGCCAAGCCTCTCAGCAAGCTTGTAGCTCTCTGCATTCTCCGGCAAGAGCTATCGGACATTGTCTCTTTCAGCCTTCAAGCCGCGGCTTGAAAAAGCTCCTATCTTCTTGGGCAAAGCAAACTTGGCAGAAAAACAGCTTCTTCTTGCCAACGTGGATGGACTTTCCATAACCTCTGAGTTGGCTTTAAGCCCGGAAAGCCATGAAATAGAAAGCACAGTACCTTTTGGCTCAGGTCCAGCAGGCTTCCCTTTGATTCTTTTCTCAGCTTTGCAGAGTTGTAGACAAACAGCGCAGCATCTTCAGTTTGCTTTCTGCCCAGGAGCTATATCAATAATCTACACAGAGTCCATGCTTCTAATCTAAAGCATGTATTTACAAGCGGATTACACAGATTCCTCCGGAGCTAGCCGCCATAGCTTCACTCCGTCCAGAACCGAAAGAGAAACTGAAAACAGTACAGCACGAACAAAGGAAAAATCCCCGGCTGTAGACACCTCCTCCCAGTGACACAGGACGCACTTCCTGTAGCTTCTTAACCCTGTAAGCTCAGGATCCACTCACAGAAATTTGACCCTGATTTCTTGAAATTTATAAATTCATTTCAGATAATCCTTCTACAAGAAACCTGGGAAGAGGAGGTGATTGACATAAATGGTTACGATCTTATTTCACTTCCAGCATGCCCCTCACTTAAAGGTGGTCGTTCTAGAGGGGGTCTGACAATAGCCATTTCTCTCAAACTACAGGCAAAACTCACGCTTGTGAAAGCACTTCCTCCCTATGCTATCACAGGCTTGATTTCAGGAGGGAAATTTGAGTTATTGATCACAAATGTCTATTTTCCCCCCCTCCCCCGGGGGCCAACTGTCGGATCTCCATCTTAAATGGGAAACCCTTGAGGAGCATTTACTATTTTGTTACACCAAGCACCCAAACGTCCCCTCAGTTTTGGGTGGTGACTTTAATGCTCGTACAGCTGCAAATTGGGAGGTTCTAACCAAGGCTAAGTGGTGGGTTCCCTTTGGCCACCAAAATCTCGATCTAGTTCCACTTGCACAGAGACTATCAAAAGACGGTAGAGTGAATGAGGCGGGTGTCCTTCTTTATCAACTGATAATCTGTTTAAACCTTGTTATTTTAAATGGTAGTTGTCCCCCAGATATTCCTGGTGAATTCACCCATTTGAGTACCTCATCGAACAGTGTACTTGACTATTTTATAGTCTCTAGGGACATATTTTCAAATTTCTTTTTCTTCAAAATGTTGAGTTGTTTACTTAAAGGTTCATTACTGTTCCACCGGTGTATATCCCTTTAAGAGGTAGAATGTAACCCTGTGATCTGATTTGGCAGCTGTGGAGCTGTGCAACAGGTGTTGCTGCATTTGTACTGATTGTATAATGATGTACTGTATAAAAGGGATGTGATGTATCTTCCCAGTACCCCTGGCGGGAGGGCTTTTGAAATGGGGTCATGTTTCTGTAATCTTAAGATGCAGTATGCTTTCTGTTACTTTATTTTTCCTTTAATTAAAACAAACTTATGTGCAGTATTGTCCTCAGCGTGTTTCTGCTTGAAACTCCAACATAAAATAGAAAATGTCCAACTGAGTGACCACCTCCCTCTGGTTGCCAAACTTTCTTTGGAATGGCAGCCGGTTGAGACTACACACCCAACACATATGGGACTAAACGCTGCTGCCCAAGTGAGAGGAATAAAATGGTCTGTAGTTCAGGCCCAAAAATATTCGGAATTTTTTCAAAAAGAAATAGTTCAAACCCATATTGCTTTACTGTTAGAGTCATCTGAACAGAGCAATATCCTAAATTTATTTTCTTTATTTACAGAGGATTGTACGCCTTTTTTTTTTACAGTACCAGCCCACCGGGTCAACCGGATTCATTTTAAGACTGGTGCTCCTTGGTTTAATGTACAATGCAAACAAGCAATATCTTACCTCTATGCTATCTATAATGATTATAAATCCTCTGGTGCCCTAACATTGCCCCCAAATTATCAGCAAGCTAAAAACGCATATAAGCAGGCACAGAAAATAGCTAAGTATGAGTGGCAGCAAAATCGCTGGCAGGCGTTAATTGCTGCCTCCAGATCCCATAGCTCACGGAAATTCTGGCAGCTGGTAAATAGAAGATCAAAAAAGTATCCCCTGTCAGTCATTCCTGCCCCGTCTGGGAAACATTCCTAAGGAAATATTTTTCGTTGACAGAAACCACTACCTGTCCATCCAATGACTTATTTGAACATTTACCTATTTGGCCTAATACCGAGCCGGATGAAATTTCAGATTTAATTTCTAAACTAAAAATTGGTAAAGCCCCTGGTCCCAGCGGAAGCCATAAAGCTTCACCCGGATTGGTGGGCAAAAATTTTAGCCATTACTTTTGATGCTATCAATACCACTGGTCTCGTACCGAAAACGTGGAAGGATGCTATCATAGTTCCAATTTACAAAAAAGGGTCTCCTGATGATCCGGGGAATCACAGAAATATCAGCCTCCTGTCGATTATCGGGAAAATATATGCCCGTTTCTCGTTAACCAGACTTGCCCAGTGGTCTGATGAAAACCAGCTGATTGGCCCTGAACAAGCTGGATTTAGATCAAACCACTCAACCACGGATCATGCAGCAGTTCTGTATCACTTAGCCCGGAAATATTCATCTCCAACCCGAGGCCAACTTTGTGCGGCCTTCATAGATTTGAAGGCCGCGTTCGATAGCATACCCAGAAGGCTATTATGGGGAAAACTGGCACGCTGGGGAATTGATAGAAGACTTCTGTGGTTAATGATTCAGCTCCACGAGGCGTCGGCTGCCAGGGTGAGAATAACTCCTGCCGGGGACCTTACAAACTCTGTACCTATCAGCAGAGGAGTTCGCCAGGGGTGTATTTTAGCCCCTCTTCTTTTCAATTTATTCATCAGTGATATGACAACACCTTTAGTCAAATCCCAACTGGCCAGTCACGCTCCCCGCCTCGCAGACTATAGATGCCCACTGTTGTTATATGCGGACGACGCTGTGATTCTCTCCTTTTCAAGAATCGGACTTAGGAGAGCTCTCAAAATTTTGGCTTTATATTGTAAATTAAATTCCCTTACCATAAATCAATCTAAATCCAAAGTTCTAATTGTTTCAAGATGTCGGAAAACATATAAGTGGGAATTAGACGGGAAAACTATTGAACAGGTCCATAAATTCCAATATTTGGGTGTCTACTTTCAATACAACATGGGCTGGAAAGCACACACCGCATATATCTTAAATAAGGCCAAAGCTCTTTCGTTTGCACTTTTGCGCTTTTTCTTTTCTGACGGAGCTCTTCACGTTCCATCTGCCTTAAAGGTATTTAAAGCTAAAGTAATCACGACAATGGCCTATGCTGTCCCGTTATGGGGGGCATCCGTAAACCTGACTCCTTTGGCGATAGTTCAGAACCAATTTCTGAGACGGTTGTTAAAACTGCCGCATTGTGTAAACAATTCAGCCATTCGTTTAGAATTAAAAATCCCTTCTTTAGAAAACGCCCTATGGAGGCGTATTTTTTGCTATTGGCTGTCCTTGTGGCACAGGCTCCCAAATCTTTATCTTATCCAGTGTCTCTGGTGAGATGAATTTGCTAGTCCATGGGCTGAGAAGATCCATGCAAAAATCGTGTCCTACGGACTGTCCCCATCGGACCTACTGAAGCTTGATCTCGCCTCGGCCAAAAGAACTCTTATACAAAAACTGGATGAGTTTGATTGCCAGCAAAATATCATAATGGGAAGTGGTACATGTTCACCGCTGAATCTTGGTTTATGGCTTACACCGCAGATTCCAGCTTACCTGTCATCTCTATCAGTAGCGGCCCATAGATTTGCTTTTACTAAAGCTAGATTTAACATCTTTCCATCCAACGTCATGGGTAATAGGTTTACCAAAGGGCAAATTTCAGCACTATGTGCATGTGATAATAAAACTATAGAATCCCTCCATCATATACTACTCTGTTGTCCCTTGCACATAGTTGCCCGGACCAGATTTTTATTCCCTTTAATTTCAGAAAACTTGGCTGAGACCCCGGAGTCTCAGTTAATATATCGGCTACAAGACAGTGACCCATGCAGATCACTGCTCGTAGCAAGATTTTTGATTACAGTTCTTTCGTATAAAAGGAAAATCGGTTTACTTTATGACTACTGATATCTCACCCTATTACCTGATTTATAGTGTAGATCTCCTGAATTAAAATGTACTGTCGCATCTATTTTAGTTAAGGAATTTACATAAATCACAATCGTATATATGTATTGAATTATTTTAGCTTATTTATATATTTTTGCCTTGTTCTATTTTACTCTGTTGTATCCAGTGTAGATGTACACTGTTTTGCATATGGTTTTATATTATGGTCCTCTGGCCGTAAAAAAAAAATAATAAAGTAAAAGTTTCATTGGTTGGCATCGCCTGCGCACCCCGCCTTCCCCTCACTCCCTGTTGCTATCCTTGACACTACTGTATTATCCTCCCCAACCCCAGGAGCAGCCACTCCCTTCTTTGACACCATCAGGCGTGTGAGGGAGGCAATTGGCCCCAAATGGTGGCTGCCTCACTGTTGGTGCAGCTGAGAAGGAGCCTGGCCCATGCTGCTGCTGCTGCCGAGGTGGGTGTGGCCCTCAGGGAAGGGGGCGCATCTTCTCGCCTCACTGGGTCCCTCCGGCTTCCTAACCATGCTTTCTTCCAGCTCAGCTGGCCACTGATGAAAGCTGAATGAGACTTTGATTCTATTTTCTGTATTAATGATTGGTCAGATTGCAATAAATGTCCTGTGATTCTCAGAGGTGCTCTGAGGAAGCGTAAAAAAAAAAAAAAAGTAAAGGGGGAAGGAGCAACCTCCTCTCCCTTCCTCACCCCCTCCATCCTTCCCTTTCACTGGTACCTTTGAAGGTGACCCGGAAACTACAACTAATCCAGAATGCGGCAGCTAGACTGGTGACTGGGAGCGGCTGCCGAGACCATATAACACCGGTCCTGAAAGACCTACATTGGCTCCCAATGCGTTTCCGAACACAATTCAAAGTGTTGTGCTGACCTTTAAAACCCAAAACGGTCTCGGCCCAGTATACCTGAAGAAGCGCCTCCACTCCCATCGTTCAGCCCGGACACTGAGATCCAGTGCCGAGGGCCTTCTGGCGGTTCCCTCACTGCGAGAAGTGAAGCTACAGGGAATAAGGCAGAGGGCTTTCTCAGTAGTGGCGCCCGCCCTGTGGAACACCCTCCCAAGGAAAAAAACAACTATCTGGCTTTTAGAAGACATCTGAAGGCAGTCCTGTTTAGGGAAGTTTTTAATGTTTGATGTTTTATCACTTTATTATTATTATTATTATTATTATTATTATTATTATTATTATTATCCTCAGCTGCTGTCTAACAAGGTAAGGGTCCACTGCTGTTTGGCCCCCTCTACCGCCCCGACCTGACCTCTCCTCCTCCTCCTCCTCCTCTGTGCTTGAGTCTCTTCTGCTGCCAGCTTGGGCAAGAGCCTGGAGCTGCAGCTCAAGTCCCCTGTAGGAACTGGCCGTCTACCTCTGGCCCCTGCCCATCTACGTGAGTTGAAGGGAAGAGAGGAGCCAGGGTGGTGAGGGAGGTGGGAGGTTGAATGCAGGGAACCACCCTCCAATAATAATAATAATAATAATAATAATAATAATAATAATAATAATAATTTATTTTTTGTACCCTGCCCATCTGGCTGGGTCTCCCCAGCCACTCTGAGCGGCTTCCAGCAAGTATTAAAATACATTAACATGTTACAGATTAAAATAGGGGAGGGGAGGATTTGGTTTCAGGAGAGTGTGTGCGCCCCTCAATCGCCATCCCCTGACCTATCCCGTATGCTGCCCAACCAAAGGTGGCAAACCTAGAGAGGTCCCGCTCTAGCTGCAACTGTTCCACAGGGCCCAAACCTGTGGACAGCTACCCAGTGGTGTAAGGAGCTCCAGTGGCCATGGGGGTAGAGCATGCTGGAGGTGGGATGTGCCACCAGAGCTGCATCCCTTCTGGTGCCCTCCAGCTGGCAGCTGGGGAGGGGGTGCAGCAGCTTGGCACCCTGCGAACCCAGCTCCAGGCCGCAGTGCTTTTAGGAGCAGCGCACTGGGTTCTGGGGTGCCTGGACTTGCATGCCACCTTGGGCTCTGGTGTGCCACCCCAAAGGTAAGTGCCACCAGGGGCACTCCGCCCCCCATCCCCCTAGCTACACTACTGCAGCTGCCTAGAGGTGAGAAGCATGTTTGTGCGTGTGTACCCAGAGCACCGTGGAAGCAGCTGCAAGTGTTTCTCTTGCCAATAAAGAGTTCACTATCAGGTGTGTGCCTTCCTTATCTGGAATAGGCCATAACAAAGAATGCCCCTCTGACCAATAATAATGATGTAAGATCAGGGAAGCATCGAAGAACAAGAAATAAAACCGAACAATGTGTGTGATGTCCATATAGTATAAATTCACCAACACACTGTTATTGTGTCAATCACATCCAAATAAGGCAGAGCAAAAAACCAATTTGGAGGAGCCCTCTGCTTTCCCTCTTGCCCCTCCTTTTTTCTTCAGGGTGGCAGTGGGTGGGAAAATGGGATTCTTTTGGTAATTAAAGGCATTGATACATGGAGATTTGACTCCTGACCAGATTAAAATGTAATAAAACTGGGAGGTGCCTCAGAAATCTGGGGAAATTGCCAGAGAAGAGAACAATGTGGGGCAGACTGGACAGATAATAGGTGAATTCCCCCCACCCTCACCATCAGTCCATCAAAAATGTTTGCTGTATCTACATTTGGTTTCCTTCCAGAGATTTGAGAGAGGAGAGCTCTCTTTCCCCCACCTCTAAGTCTCTTTGTCCATCCTTTGTAATGGAAAGAGTTCCTCCTAAATCAAAGCCATGACAATGTTATTGTTTCTCCACTAAGGTCAGGAATGTGGACAGTTGCTATTGGGGCAATGGAGCCTGGGTGGTTGGGGGTAGTGAAGGGTCAGCCTGTCTCTGTGGGTCATCTGACAAATCCTTTTGAGAATATCTACCCTTCATCACTGCCAATATTGTCTTTTGCCAGCAGGGTCCTGGCACAGAACTTGAATGGCTCTAGCTTCAGCCTCTGTCCACTGCATCGGTCAGCATCTGGGAATGGAAAGAAGGGCATTGTGTGTGAAAAAAGCTTTGTTTTAAGTCACAGCTGCCCGGATTTGGACTAGGACTGACCAAAGCCCTGGTGGGTGGGAGAGAAGGGGGAGTGGGAAAGTATGGGTCAGTGCTTCCTAGAGTGTTTTCCCACCCCTCTGGGCCAAATACTTTTGTGTCCAAACTTTAGAGAGCCAAGATGACGAATTTTGAAGGGGCCATTCTCCTTCGCTTTCTCCCTTTTTAAAAAGTGGGGGAATTTATTAGGGGAGGGAAAAACATATAGAAATGAAAATTCTTCCTATTAAAAAAAAGGCAAAGAATTAAGCCAGATGTTCTTGTGGAATTAAGAAATCTATGCTGTGTGTTAAATGAGGGATAAAACACATTTGGTTGGAAAGTAAAATCAATATATCTGTCTGCTTTTGCTTTTTTTAAAAAATTGAAGCAGTATTTTATCGAAAGTAAATCGTTTTACATCAGCTGATGTGAGTCAATGTGGGAATTTTCTATCCTAAAGAAATGAAATATCTAACAAAAAAAGAGGACCCATCCCTATTTTCTGATATCTGTCCCTAGTAAAACATATCCTCATTTTCCCTCTCTGTGTGATTTGCAATAGATTGGCAAGACCTTCTACACACAAATAAGTGTTTTTTACTTTTTATAATACATGGAAAATGGATCTCCCTCGGGAGGTTCTGACCTCTCCTTCCTTGGAGATTTCTAAGCAGAGGTTAGACATATATGCTTTAGTTGAGTTTCCTGCATTGCAAGGGTTTTTACTAGAAAGATGATCCTTGGGGTCCCTTCTAGCTCCATGATTTTATGTTTTTCTGCTTTAACAATATTTCATTATGTTCCTATCATTTTATGTAATTGTATTTTGTATAAATTAAAGCATTATAAATAAAACATGTTTCATTTACAAACAAAGGTTTTTTCCCTTTCCATATAAATTTTGAGATACCTTTCTGCCAATTCTTGAAGCATGCTGTGTTACTTATTACCGGTACTGACTGGATCAAGAACAACATGTTTAGCAATGCATTCATCTCAATTGCTGCAATTCTTCCTAATAATGTTAAAATCATTCTGCCCCATATTTCTAGATCCCTTTTTATTTCATTCCAGATCTTAATAATTATCTTTAAAAATGTTAATATTCTTAGTTGTGAGCCAGATTCCTAAATTTTTAACTTTTTTATTAATTTCTATTTCTATGATCTGATGTAATTATTTTTTATCCAATTCTGATTTTTTTGACTAACAGCTTTGTCTTATCTTTATTTAATTTAAAACCTGCTACTTGCCCAAATTCCTGTATTTTTTCTAAGACTTTGGAAGAGAGTTCTTAGGGTCTTCAACTGTAATTACAAGGTTATCAGCATATGCTGTCAATTTATATGTCTTTTTTCCTACCATAATTCCTCTGATATTTTCATCTGCCCTGATATTTCTCGTCAGGACTTCTAGAACCAAAATGAATAATAATGGTGATAAAGGACATCCCTGTCTCGTTCCCTTCTGTATCTTACATTATAATAATATAATAATAATTTATTATTTGTACCCCACCCATCTGGCGTTACTCTGTGTATATAAGGCGTTACTCTGCGTGGGCGTTACTCTGTGTATATAAGGCTCAGTTAGAAAGCAGTTGTTGTTGGGAGTTTGGAGGATTGTGGGAGTGTGGGGAGTGTTGGAGGGTTAGTGATGTGGGAGTACGAGTTCTTTGACACAGCATATTTGGAACTAGTTTAAAAGAGTTTCTGAGAGAAGGCTAGTAGCAAACTGGGAGTTCTGACTTCATTTACTACTACTAATAATAATAATTTTTTGTTTGTACCCCACCCATCTGGCCGGGTCTCCCAAGCCACTCTGGGCGGCTTCCAACAAATATTAAAATACATCAAAATCACAAGTTAAAAACTTCCCTAAACAGGGCTGCCTTCAGGTATTTTCTGAATGTAGGATAGTTGTTTATCACTTTAACCTCTGCTGGGAGGGCGTTCCACAGGGCGGGCACCACTACCGAGAAGGCCCTCTGCCTGGTTCCCTGTAGCTTTGCTTCTCGCAGTGAGGGAACCGCCAGAAGGCCCTCGGCGATGGATCTCAGTGTCCAGACTGAACGGTGGGGGTTGAGACGCTCCTTCAGGTATACAGGACCGAGGCCGTTTAGGGCTTTAAAGGTCAGCACCAACACTTTGAATTGTGCTCGGAAACTTACTGGGAGCCAATGTAGATCTCTCAGGACCGGTGTTATGTGGTCCCGGCGGCCACTCCCAGTCCCAGTCACCAGTCTAGCTGCCGCATTCTGGATTAATTGCAGTTTCCGGGTCACCTTCAAAGGTAGCCCCACGTAGAGCGCATTGCAGTAGTCCAAGCGGGAGATAACTAGAGCATGCACCACTCTGGCGAGACAGTTTGCGGGCAGGTAGGGTCTCAGCCTGCGTACCAGATGGAGCTGGTAGATAGCCGCCCTGGACACAGAATTAACCTGCGCCTCCATGGACAGCTGTGAGTCCAAAATGACTCCCAGGCTGCGCACTTGGTCCTTCAGGGGCACAGTTACCCCATTCAGGACCAGGGAGTCCCCCACACCCGCTCGCACCCTGTCCCCCAAAAACAGTACTTCTGTCTTGTCAGGATGCAACCTCAATCTGTTAGCCGCCATCCATCCTCCAACCGCCTCCAGGCACTCATACAGGACCTTCACTGGTTCTGATTTGAAATAGAGGTAGAGCTGGGTATCATCCGCATACTGATGAACACCCAGCCCAAACCCCCTGATGATCTCTCCCAGCGGCTTCATATAGATATTAAAAAGCATGGGGGAGAGGACTAATCTGATCGCATTTTTTGACAGAATTACAAGCCTGGTAGACGAAGGGAACACTGTGGATGTAGCCTATCTTGATTTCAGCAAGGCCTTTGACAAGGTGCCCCATGATATTCTTGTAAAGAAGCTGGTAAAATGCGGGCTAGACAATGCTACCATTCAGTGAATTTGTAACTGGCTGACTGACCGAAACCAAAGGGTGCTCATGAATGGCTCCTCTTCATCCTCGAGAGAAGTGACTAGTGGGGTGCCACAGGGGTCTGTCTTGGGCCCAGTCTTATTCAACATCTTTATCAATGACTTGGATGATGGGCTTGAGGGCATCCTGATCAAGTTTGCAGATGACACTGTGGGATGTAAACACTAGAGCAGTCAAGTACAACAATGCTAGAAGGGGTTTCAGTCCTCCAGCCACAACTTCCTGGTCACCTGGACTGAAACAACTTCCTCTTGCAGCTAGATGTGGGAGTGGCTTTACCTGGGCAGGTTGGAACAAAAGACACAGGTCATGTAGCCATTCTCTCTCTTCTCTCTCTCCCTCTCGCCTGGATTATCAGGAAGGATGCTCAGTTGGCTTCCAGCCAACTGGGGCCTAATGGAGTTCTCTCCCACATGGAGAGATTCCAACTGTACATATCTTTACTATGCATAAGCCTGCCTTCTTTTGGGAGTCTTCCTGTCTCTGCAGATGAATGTCCATGAGTAAACCTTTTATATCTTTTTATAGAAGACGTGTGCTGTGTCTTATTTGAAGAGGGACAAAGGGGAAATATATAGTGACAAACCGACTTCCGGTCGAGCTGCGAGCGGAGACGGTCGGGGGGAACTTCGCTCCGAAGTTCCCTGCCCGAAAAAGGGGTGAAAGGGGTGACAGCGACAGCACCGCTGCCCCCAAAACTCCCGGGAAGGGCGTCCTGGGACCAGCAGATCCGGCAGACGCTCGGACGACTCTCTTACTCCCGAGGAAACCCGGGAATGGGGGAGTCGGAGCGCAGTGGATCGAATACCATCTATCCCCCTTAGGGCGAAGCTGCACGACCGGCCCTGCAGAGCTGCTTGATTCCTCCAAAAGAAGAATTGGCAACTAAGAAGTGAGTAAAAAGATACCTATTTGGACTATTTTGGCAAGAGGCTTGGGATTTAAAAAGCGGAGGTCAATCCCGGCAGTTGGGGAGGAAGAAACAGGAGACATTGTAGCTGAAGCAAAGACGTTAACAGTAACAGGGGAAAACTTTTGTTACAAGTTTAAAAGTGCCCCCTTTCTCAGACCCTCAAAAGAAATTTGACTAAGAAGTCTTTAAGGAACTTTGAAAGTAACTATTTGGGACATATGTAACTTTAAAAAAAAAAAAAAAGTTGCCCCGGACCATGGAAATGCTGGAAAATTTCAATGTGAGACTGGATGAACTAAGAGACTTAATCATCAAGCATTTCCTGAGGGGGAGCAACTCACAGGAAGAGTGCATTTCTAAGCAACAACAAAAGGACAGAGAGAGACATGAGATTTACAATGATCACACACCACTGACCGTGGGAAAGAGGAGGATAAAGAGGAGAGGAACCAGGAGATTTAAACATCTGCAAAAGAGAAAGTGTCAACAAGAGAAGAAGCCCTGCAGGAAATATATTAAGAGAAAAAGGACTGATGGATTGCAAAGAAGAAAAGATGAAAAATCAGGCAAGAAACTGCAGAAAAAAGTGCAAGAAATAATGGATCATCTCAGAATGGACAATTCTTGGTACTGGACTCAGGAAAGACGGGGTGAGGGGTGAAAGGAGAGAATGTATTTTAAAAGGACGGTTTTTTCCTTTGATGGTTTAAAACAAAGGTATGGTTTAAGGACATGGCACAAGTGATTTATAATATGATTTGGATTAAGTAATAATGAAGTAGAATGTTAAGTCAAGTTTTCTTTTCTGGGGAATGGGAGAGGGGGAAGACAAATATTAGATAAGAGGCAGAAGGGTAAAATGGCTAAGGCTGAAATAGAATTTGAGATTGGATAAGATGATTTTAATGAATATAAAATTAGATTTAAAGATGATAGATAAATAATTATGTTTTAAATGATGATGAAGAAACCTGAGAAACAAGAACTAAATGATGCAACCAATGTAAGGGAGACGGGGAAGTCTAAACCAACATTAAGGACATAGATAACTTGACCCAAGGGAATGGGTCAAGAACAGGCAAGATTAGAATTGTTGTAAGGTTAAACGAAATAATGAACTGTATTCCTCTGTGAGAGGGGGAGAGATGAATTGATGTAATGGGCTCCTCTGAGTGAGAGAGGAGGAGCCCAAGAAAGTTTAACCAAGATGATGTAAGCCTTTAAAAATTTGTAAAACCCAATAAATATTATATATATATATATATATATATATATATATATATATATATATATATAGTGACAAACCTGGAAACTAGATTAAGTTGATTCTAGTGAATCAAAGCAACTTCCGCTCTGTGTATTTTAAAAGGGAATGTTACTCTGCTAGTTGAACTTGCAAGCGCAAGTTAGGATGAGATATATTAAATTATAAATCATCATCCACGTTCCCAAACATTCCCACAGACACCAAATTGGGAGGGGTGGCTAATACCCCAGAGGACAGGATCACACTTCAAAATGACCTTAACAGATTAGAGAATTGGGCCAAAGCAAACAAGATGAATTTTAAAAGGGAGAAATGTAAAGTACACTTGGGCAAAAAAAAATGAAAGGCACAAATACAGGATGGGTGACACCTGGCTTGAGAGCAGTACATGTGAAAAGGATCTAGGAGTCTTGGTAGACCACAAACTTGACATGAGTCAACAGTGTGATGCAGCAGCTAAAAAAGCCAATGCAATTCTGGGCTGCATCAATAGGAGTATAGCATCTAGATCAAGGGAAGTAATAGTACCACTGTATCTGGTCAGACCTCACCTGGAATACTGTGTCCAGTTCTGGACACCACAGTTCAAGAAGGATACTGACAAGCTGGAACGTGTCCAGCGGAGGGCAACCAAAATGGTCAAAGGCCTGGAAACGATGCCTTATGAGGAACGGCTTAGGGAGCTGGGTATGTTTAGCCTGGAGAAGAGAAGGTTAAGGGGTGATATGATAGCCATGTTCAAATATATAAAAGGATGTCATATAGAGGAAGGAGAAAAGTTGTTTTCTGCTGCTCCTGAGAAGAGGACATGGAGCAATGGATTCAAACTACAAGAAAGAAGATTCCACCTAAACATTAGAAAGAACTTCCTGACAGTAAGAGCTGTTCGACAGTGGAATTTGCTGCCAAGGAGTGTGGTGGAGTCTCCTTCTTTGGAGGTCTTTAAGCAGAGGCTTGACAGCCACCTGTCAGGAATGCTTTGATGGTGTTTCCTTCTTGGCAGGGGGTTGGACTGGATGGCCCTTGTGGTCTCTTCCAACTCTATGATTCTATGATTCTAACCCTGAGGCACCCCACAAGTGAGAGCCCAGTGGTCTGAGCACTCATCCCCCACCACCACTTTCTGAACACGGCCCAGGAGGAAGGAGCGGAACCACTATATAACAGTGCCCCCAGCTCCCAACCGCTCTAGACGGTCCAGAAGGATGTTATGGTCGATGGTGTCAAAGGCCGCTGAGAGATCCAGCAGAACTAGGAAACAGCTCTCACCTTTGTCCCTAGCCCGCCGGAGATTATCAACCAGCGCGACCAAGGCAGTTTCAGTCCCATGATGAGGCCTGAATCCCGATTGGAAGGGATCCAAATGGTCCGCATCCTCCAGGCGTGCTTGGAGTTGTTCAGCAACCACCCGCTCAATCACCTTGCCCAAGAATGGTAGATTTGAGACTGGGCGATAGTTGGCCATATTGGCCGGGTCTAACGGTGTTTTTTAAAGAAGCGGTTTAATGACCGCCTCTTTCAGCGGGTCTGGGAATACTCCCTCGCAGAGGGAAGCATTCACCACCCCACGGAGCCCATCGCCCAGCCCTTCCCGGCTAGCTTTTATTAGCCAGGATGGGCAAGGATCAAGAAGACAGGTGGTCGCTTTCACTCGTCCAAGCAGCCTGTCCACATCTTCGGAAGTAACAGATTGGAATTGATCCCATGAAACATGACTAGACAGGGCTCTAGCACTCTCCCGTCCCGGCCCTGCTCCCACGGTGGAGTCTACCTCCTTCCGAATCTGAGCGACTTTATCTGCAAAAAACTTTGCAAAAGCATTGCAGGAGATCTTGGGGTCCCTACCAGACCCCGGTGACGAAGGTGGTGCTGATAGATTGCGAACCACCTGGAAGAGTCTCCTGCTGCTGTTTTCTGCAGATGCAATAGAAACGGTGAAGAAGGTCCTCTTCGCCGTCGCCATTGCCACTTGGTAGGCTTGAAGTTGAGCTCTAGCCCGTGTCCGGTCTGATTCAGAATGAGTTTTCCGCCACCAGCGCTCTAGCCGTCTCAGCAACTGTTTCATCGCCCTCAGCTCCAGGGAAAACCACGGGGCTGTCTGGGCTCCATGCAATCGGAGAGGGCACTTCGGAGCCAGACAGTCAATAGCCCTGGTTAACTCCACATTCCAGAGGGCCACCAGGGAATCAGCTGAAAGGCCATCAACATGGGATAAAACTGTTGTGAATTATGTCCAATCCAAGTGGCTAAAGCTGCTGGCTGGAAAGGTATGGCTGTTATCTCTCACACAGACCCGTGAGAATGTATGCTTTGTTTACTTCCTGCTCAGAATGTACTATTGTAATCTGAGCCTGCGAGCTCACTTACTCTCTCTTTACTGCTTGTCCTGAAGCAAGACGGACGGCGAAATGGCAGCACCGTTTTACACGGGCTGGCAGCAGAGAATAACTCTGCACAATTACTTGGAATAAAATAGATTAGCCTAAATAACGGCTGTGTGTATTGTTTCTTTCTATCTGGGAACAATCACATATTAACTGGCACTCCAGACTCTCTGTAGCCGGGTATGTGCTCAACTGATGTGCTCTGGCTTTTGGGGCAGTCTCACAACTTGCCCCAGGTGGGGTATATCATAACAGTGGTAGCAGAGGATGGTTGGTCAAGATTCATCGACTATGATGCATGATTCCAGAGATGGTGAAAAGCCTTCCTGCAGTTTTATCCAGCCGGTAAAAAGCTGCTGAAGACGGCGTTCCTGTTCCGTGGGAGTTCGTGCTGAGAAACAGCCGATTGTTCCAGCCGAGAGGGAGCAGCTGTAAAAAGACTGTGAGTAACGGAGCTGATTTATGAGGATATAAAACCTCCACTGCATTCCTGTTTCTTTGAAGTCAAAGGATTAAAGCTCTCTTTTTCGTGATGGCGAAGAAAGAGAAAACAACTAACTCATCGTTGTGTCCGTTATTAACTGATGATAATTATCAAACGTGGCGAATTAAGATGGAGGCTGTGCTTACATGTCAGGGTTTATTAGAAGTAACTATTAATCCACCTCCGGTTCTGCCTGGTCCACGATGGATTTCTCGCGACGCACAGGCAAAAGCCACATTGATATTGCATTTGGATGAGTCACAGTTGATTCATGTAAGAGACTTGGATCACGCTAATGACTTTTGGAATGTTTTACAACATGAACATTTATGTATTCAGGTGGCCAGTTCAATGTTACATTTCCAGCGCCTCACTAATCTTTGCTTGAAGAAGGGTGAGAATTTACGTTCTCATTTGAACCATATGAAAGAGTTACAAAGCGAATTGCCACAGCGAAACGTCCAGCTGCCAGAGGACGTATTTTGTTTTATGGTTCTTAATAGCCTTCATGATGGTTTTAGTTCCATAGCATCTCAGCTAGGGGCTCTTGATGCACAGAACTTAAATGTTGCCAGAGTTTTCTCAACTTTATTGAATGAGCAAGACAGGTGTGCTGCTCAAAATGAGGCCAACGGCAGGGGGAGAGAAGAGACTTCCGTATCCCCACCTAGTGCTTCAACTGAGCATGTGCAAGCTCTTAAAGTCATACGCTGTACAAACTGTGGGCGCAGAGGACATACAAACAAGCAGTGCCGCAAGCCGGATATAAACAATTCTTTTGTCTTAGACAGTGCCGCCACACATCACATGTCATCAAATAAGCGTTTATTCAAGCACTTTAAGAAGCATGAAAGTACTGTGTCGCAGGCGAACGGCGCACATCTGAAATCAACCGGTTCTGGGACGGTTTTTCTAAAAAGTCTACAGTTGAGTATAAATAATGTGCTGTTTGTGCCTCAGTTACAGTTCAATCTCCTAAGTATTCCAAAGATTACTGAACTGGACTTGGAAATAAAAATGCACAAAGATTTGTGTATGATTTCCAAAGATGGAGAGGAGATCCTAAGAGCTTAGAAGAACAGAGATGGACTGTTCTTATTGTCATTTGATCCTAATGACTGTTGTTATAATGTTGTTGATCAATCTTTTGCAGGTACAGCTAAGTCCAAGAAGACTTCAAAACAGCCCAGCAAAGACAGTGTCACACATTGTTTCCAGCTAGTTTATGCTGATGTAATAGGGCCTTTGCCACAGTCCAGAGGCAAAGCTTGTTTTTATTTGCTGATTATTGACAAATTTTCCAGGTTGTCTTGGTTCTATCTGTTGCAGAGACCGCAGCAGACCTTGGCCAAATTCGAAGAGTATTGTGCTAAGATGAAGTTCATGCATGATGGAAAAATTGAATGTTTGTATACTAATGAATTACCAGTGTTTCTTTCACAGGAATTTCAGGATTTCCTAGACCAACAGAGCATACGGCACAAGGTTGCTGTAAGCCAGTCATCATGGGATAATGACATGTGTGTTAAGGTTAATGCTGAATTGAAAGCTGGAATGCAGGCGCAATTGCTTAGTGTAAAGCTGTCTGAATAGAATTGGGCTTAAAGCCTATCTGCTTTCACTTATACATGGGTCAGAGATGTTCCAACAGGTATGGAGAAATCTCCATATGAGATACTGTTTAAAAGGAAACCTTTTGTGAAGCATCTTAAGGTTTTTGGTTCTCTTATTTGGGTAGAGTCAATCGAAGGTACCCCTACTCAAGGCATGTTAATAGGCTATGAGAAAGGTCAATACAGAGTTCTGTTGCCTTCCTCAGACACAGTAATTCTTACTAATGAGGTAGAACATACTGTAAAGCAGGAGGCACAAATTCTCCAAAGCTTTCCTATTGATGCCGATACACATAATGACACCAACAATGTCAGGGACTTGCCCTTCCCCAGAGCTGAGCTGACGGGGGGAGGCGGCTGGAGAGAAACAGCAATCAGGTCAGAGAGCAGTTCGCAGGAGAGCCAGGAAAGTCGAAGTGGCGGGGAAGGGGAACTGCAGGCTGACAGGGAGATACAAGGTCTTGAGGAGGCTGGCAGAGACCCTGCAACACCAATGGGAGAGGGAGGGGGGCTGACGGAGCCACCCAGCGCCAGCCCACAGGTGTGCAGGGGGAGAAAGCGCAAAGAAAGGGGGAGGCGCTTTGGTTTCCCAAAACTCCTATGTTGGGGGCGGAGCCAGGAAAGACCACTCCCGGAATCTGGAACTGACTCAAGCGGTCATGAACTTTGAGAGCTCTGATGTATACGGTATTTTTGTTAATAAAGCAACTAGTTTAGCAGACAACGTGGTCTGGCTGATTACTCTTGAGGAGACATCACAGAGCCCTCACAAACAATAGCAGTGAAAGCTCAACAACGGCTAGTTCTGACACAGATGACACAGTCATTGAGAAAGAAGCTCATGCTGTTCACAGGCCATCAGATACATATGATGAAGATGATGTGCTAGAATCTATAGAGCCACTGTTCACCATTGGTAAGAGTTCTCCCAAAAGTCCTGAAAGGGAGAAACACACCAAAGATTTGCATCTCATGCGCAGATCTGAGAGAGTTACAAGGGGTCAACCACCTAAAAGGTACTCTCGTGAATTTGCAATCTCAGCCAAAGCCAATATATATATTTTTTTCAAAAATTTTACCGTATTGGTTTTTACAATTTATTTTATTTTTTTTATTTTTTTTAATAATCTTTATTATTTTAATACCACTATATTTACAGAAAAGCAACTATGTTTTTTTTAAAATAATTTTTATTAGTTTTACAATTACATAAACAAACAGCATATCGGTTAAACTTCAATATTTCCCCCCTCTCACCGAGGGAAGCTCAAATCATCCCCCCCCCCTCACAGAGGTATACCCGTTCATTTTACGTTTAACCTTTTTGTCCATAACATTGCTTAAGCCTGGCCCCACCATAGGCCAGGCAATTCTATTCTCCTCAATTTCATCCTGGGGTGACCTCCCCGCCTCCCACCCCGTTGGTTTCATATTAAGTCCTCTTTCTCAGGTTCATCTTCCTGTCAAATTCATACCTCTTCTATTTTTTCTTAAAAAACAAATTACTTATAAATCCTATATTCAAACCTAAGCTCTAGGTGCTTCTGCAACTTTCCTACCTTTCTCCTTCTCTACTCCCCCCTTCTTCCCCTGATCTCGGATTATCCAGCCACATTGACTTCTTTAACTTAACATCATAATCCATATTCCTCACACAAGCCTTTGCCATGTCCAAACATATTATCCTTAGGGCCATAAAAGTATTCCATCTCGAAAGCATAGTCCTTGCTCACCCTTCTCCTTTTTTCTCCGCAGTCCATTTCCACATTTCTTGCTGCCCCCATGGGGGTGGATCTTCTTTTCCCCCCAACAGTTCCATTCTCATCATCTTCCAAATCTTTTTGCCTTCTTTAGTAACTCTGACTTTTTTGTATCCTTGTCTTTTTGATCTGTTGGGTCTAGGTGATTTCTTCTTTTTCACAGTCCTATTTACTTTCTTCTGTCTTACAGACTGTGGCACTGTTTCCCCCCCCCTTCTCTTCCTGCTTTTTATCTTGTAGCTTTGTGTCAATCTTGTTTATACAGCTGTACATCCTTTGGTTGGAGGCTCTGAGTTCTTCCCTCCATTCTTGCAATATTGCTAGTAGCTTTCCCACGGTTGTGCCTCTCAGAGTTTTTTCAGTCCTTTCAAGGTCAGATGACATCATATTCAAATCCCAATAGTCCTTTTTGTAATCCAACGGTTTTTACCACATTTTCTTAGCTGAATTCCCCAAAATCACGGGGGAAAGGGAAACTTTAAACACTGTTGCAGAAGTTATCCTTTTTAACTTCCTATGCCAATTAGCTCAGTTACAAAGTTCCCTCTTTCCTTCACCACAACGACGTGGAATCGACCTCCGTGTTTGGAATTCCAACGTCTAAATAATTATGTCCAAATCGTCCTTTACTTACTATTACTATAGTCCAAATCTTCTTTTTGCAGGAGGAATCAAAGAACTCGAAGCGGCCAGTCACACAGCTTCTCCCGGCAGAGGTAATGGTGGACCCAAAGAGCTCCGTCTCCCCCCGCTCTCTCTCGGCAGCCCTAACAAGGGCTTACCGGGGAGCAGGGAAGACGTTGAAGAGCTCGGCCGGATCGCTATGGTCCCGGGACGCCCTTCCCGGGATTTGTGGGGGTCGCCGCGCTGTCGCGGTCTCCCCTTCCCCCCCTGCCAGGTCGGGGAACCTCGGAGTGAGATTCCCCCCGACCGATCGCTCCGGTTCTTCGACTGGAAGTCACTATGTTGTACACCATTATCAACAAACCAACCATTCAACACAAAAGCTTAGAGGTGTATCCCGGGAAAAAGGAAAAAGAGGAAATTTAATAGTGATATACAGGAGAGGGGAAGAAGAAAGTAACGGAAGGGAAAAGAGAGGGGGGAAGGGAAAAAAGAAAGAAAAAAGAAAGAAAGAAAGAACAGTAACAATAATATTCTAAAATCCATAAATAATTTCTCACAACATTTCTGTTAAAATGCTTGACTTCCAATTAATGTCATTACATTTAATTCCTTTATCTCTTATCTCACACAGTTCTTGTTTTCTTTTATATACTCTTTACTTCTTTACTAACTCTATTTCGGCTTTTCATCAGGTTCAGTTTAGTTCTACCATCACGAATTCTCCTATTCCATTACTAACCATATATTCTTTAAAGATTTTCCATTCCTTATGGACTTTTTGATTTGTTTGACCTCTTACCCTTCCAGTGACTTTCGCTAGATTCAAGTACTCCACCATTAAAGTCTGTCATTCTGTTATATTAGGTAGTTCCTTGTTCTTCCATTTTCTAGCAACTAATATCCTGGCTGCCGTTACCCCATACAATAGTATTGTTCTTTTTGGTCTTTTTATCTCCTCTGGTACAATACTTAATAAAAATATTTCAGGTTTTTTCTTAAATGTGTACTTCAACAATTTTTTGAGCTCCTCATAAATGTTATTCCAAAATATACGAACCTCTGGGCACTGCCACCACATATGCATGAATGACCCGTTTTCTTTTTCACATCTCCAACATAATGGTGATCTATTTTTATACATTTTTGACATCCTTTGTGGGGTATAGTACCAACGATACATCATTTTTAATGTATTTTCTCTGAGGGAATAGCAGGCTGTGAACTTAATATCCACCTGCCATAACCTTTCCCATTGATCCATCATTATGTTGTGTCCCAGGTCCTGGGCCCATTTTACCATTGTGTGTTTCACCTGTTCCTCCACAAGATCCCATTCCAACAAAAGGTCATATAAACGGGATATATATTTCCCTTTATTTTGTAATAATTCCTTTTCAAATTTTGATTTTTCTTTTGCCAGGCCCAATTTTTTGTCTGCTATAAATCTTTGATAAATTTGATGGTATTGCAACGAATCTGATAGGTGTTGTTTAATTTCTTCATATTTTTTTAATGACCAATCTTCATGCTTTCTCTCTAGCAACATATGGTATGTGGCCTGATTTCCCACCATGTTTTCTCTCCTGACCCTTACCACATCTATTGGTGAGGTCCACAGGGGTATTTTGGGTTCTAATATCCCTTTATATTTCTTCCAGATGTTATACAGCGATTTCCTTACAAGATGATTTAAAAAGCCCCTGTGTACCTTAACCTTGTCGTATACTAAGTATGAGTGCCAGCTAAATCTATTGTCAAACCCTTCTAGATCTAGTATGTCCAGGTTTTCCAACATTATCCAATCTCTTATCCATACCAATCCAGCAGCAGCGTGATATAACTCAAGATTAGGCAGCGCAAACCCTCCCCTTTCTTTCCTATCTGTTAGTAGCTGATATTTTATTCGTGGCTTTTTCCCGTTCCATATAAACTTTGTTATTTCTTTTTTCCAATCTTTAAAACAATTCATCCCCCCCAAAATTGGGATGGATTGAAATAAAAAATTCATCTTAGGGAGTATATTCATCTTGATAACAGAAATTCTCCCCCAAAGTGATAAGTGTAATTTATTCCATATCTCCATATTTTTCTTAATTTCTTTCCACACCTTAACATAATTATCCTCATACAAATTTATACTTGTTGGGGTTATCCAAATCCCTAAATATTTGGCCTTATTTTTGATCTGTATTCCTGTTACCTGTTGTAATTCTTTTTTCTCCCTTATATCTAGATTTTTTTGTTAATAACTTTGTTTTTTGATAATTTATCTTCAAGCCTGCCACTTCCCCATATTCTTTAATTATTCCTATAGCTATTGGTATATTTTCTATTGGGTCTTGGGTAGTGATTATTATATCGTCCGCGAAGGCCCTCACCTTGTACTCATTTTTTCCAATTGTTATTCCTTTTAGCTTCTTATCGTTTCTGATGTTTTGTAGGAGTATTTCTATGGTTAATATAAATAGTAGAGGTGAAAGTGGGCATCCCTGCCTCATTCCTTTTGTTATTGGGAAGCTTTTTGTTAAATTTCCATTTATTATTAATCTTGCCCTTTGTTGTTTATATATTGCCTCAATTGCTGTTTGTATTCTTCCTTCAATACCTATTTTTTCAATTTGCTTTTTCATGAACTCCCACGAAACGTTGTCGAACGCTTTCTCTGCGTCCAACAACAAAAATGCTGCTTTTTAATCTGTTTTAAATTCCAAATATTCTGTTATGTCTATTATATTTCTTATATTATTGTACATTATTGTACATAAACCCTGTTTGATTGGGATGTATTTTTTTGGGTTATTTCTTTTAGTCTATTTGCTATTATTCCAGCGAAAATCTTATAATCACTATTTAATAGAGAGATTGGTCTGTAGTTAGTTATCATTTCATTATCCATTTCTGATTTGGGTAGGAGTGTGATATATGCTTCTTTCCAAGTTTCCGGAATTTCTCCTTTTTCTAATGCATGATTCATTATTGCTAATAGAGGGATGGACAGGGTCTCTTCTAATTTTTTATAATATTTGATCGGGAGACCATCTGGCCCTGGCGTCTTTCCTAGTTTGCTTTTCTTTATCATGTTCTTAACTTCTAATAACGTTATGGGGGTATCTATTTCTTTAATCTCTTCTTTTATATCTACTCCAATTTTATATTTTCCCAGATATTGTTTTATCTCTTCCTTATTTTCTTCCTTTTTTTTGTATAATTCCTCATAAAATTGATCAAATTTTTCCATTATTATTTGTGGCTTATCTATGGTTTCTCCCCCTACTTTAATTTTATTTATCATTTTTTCATTTCTTTTTTTCTTTAATTGCCATGCCAAATATTTACCCGCTTTATTTGCAAATTCAAAATTATTTTGTTTCCAAATTCTTAAATTCCAATCCATTTCCTTTTTTACAATTTTTTAAGCACAAGACATAGCGGTTATCAAATCAAAGCTTTATTACGGTCATACACCAGCTATTAAACTAAAAATGCTTTACAGAGCTATGGGGGTTAAAACTCGGAGTGGATATAAAGTCTTGTAAGTTTGAAGTGGCTAAATTTCCAGGGGTGGGGGAGTCCAACTGGCCTTTTCCCAGGCACTGCTCTAGATCTTCAGCATTGTATCCAAGCAGGGGAGCTACTTCCCACAGTCCAACACCGAATTCGCTATTTCGTTGGCAGGCTTGTTCTGGGATAGGAAACTGGTCCTGCCGATCTGCGTACAGAATCTGGCAACCATCCGCGTTAACTTTTGGTCCTTTCCTAATAATAGGGCATTTAGTTTGGTCTTTTCTGGGAGGTCGGCCAGGTTCTCCAAAATGGGGGCAATGATTTCTCTTCGAGCCTTATCATACAGCGGGCATCTAAAAAATAGATGCTCAGGGCTACCTACTTCCCCCGATGAGCAGGGACAGAGTCTCTGCTCGTATGGGATCTTTCCAAAGGCGCCTAACAGCACTGGCGAAGGCAACGCCGAGCTTCGGGCGAGCGTAAAAGCTCTTCTTGATATTCTGGATTCGAGATAATAGAGATACGCTGCCGGAGCAGCAATATATCTCTCGTTTTCAGCTATGATGTAATCCGGGGACCTCGTGCTGTCCACCTGTCTCTCCGTATCCACTATTCGTTGTCTGACCTCGGATCTCGCTTGGTCCATGCCCAAGGCCAATAGGGCTTGGGGTGAGAAGCCCAGTCTCCGGAGAGTGGCCTGGACCTCGAGCTGCCAGCCAGACTGGAATTGGTCTCGAAGAATTAGAGGAGCTAAGCCTCGAGGGTGGAATTGAAGGGTCAGCCATTTATATATTGAGGCAAGTCTAATATGGGCCTCAACTCTCATTTGCCCAGTTTCTAATCTTACCCAGGCGTTAGAAACACACCTGGGAACCTGCAGTAGGGCTCTGAGGAATTTTGATTGGACTCTCTCAAGTACGATAAAGGAAAGGGAAGGTGGGCCCAAGAAGGTTCCGTAGGTGAGCTGGGGCAAAGTTTTGGCCTTGTATAATTTTAAGGCCGCAGGGACGAAAAGCCTCCTTTTGATCTGAAGAATTTGAGGATTGAATTTGCGGATCTTTCTCCAGCACTCCCTGAGGATGTTATATGGATTTTGTTGGATCCTGTGGATTGGACCACCATACCCAAATACCTGTAACTTGAGACTTGTTGTATCTTATGGCCTTGGAGCTGCCAATTTCTGGTCCTTGGTTTTTCCCCGAAGGCTAAGATCTTTGTCTTCTGGTAGTTTATTTTGAGGCGTTCTATATCGCAGTAGGCTGCTAGTTTCCTTAAGGCTCTTCTTAGCCCTACGGGGGTTCTAGAGAGGATGATGGCATCATCGGCATATAGAAGAACCGAAATATGCTGGTTTGCTATCTTCGGGGGATGAAAGTCAGGGTTGTTAAGAGCGTCCACCAAGTTATTTAGATAGAAATTAAATAATAAGGGGGCCAAAAGGCACCCCTGCCTGACGCCCCTGAAGGTTCTAATGGGATCTGTTAGATGGCCTAGACGGCTACATCTGACTCTTAGGGCCGTATTTGAGTGCGTTGCCTGAAGTAAGAATAGAAGCCTTCTGTCAATAGTAGAGACATGGAGTTTGTCCCATAGTCTTATTCTAGGGACTGTGTCGAAGGCTGTTTTGAAATCCACAAAGGCGGCGTAGAGTGAGGCCTGCCCCCCTGAGTTGTACTTTTCTATTAGATGTTGTAGAGTTAAGCAGTGGTCGGTTGTGGATCTGCCAGATCTAAAGCCTGCCTGTTCTATGGCTAAGATGTTTTCGTTTTCTATCCACTCTTGGAATTTTAAGAGTAAGTGCTTTGTATACAGCTTACTGACCACGCTAAGTAGGCTGATCGGCCTATAGTTTGAAGGGTCCCCTCTATTGCCCCTTTTGAAAAAAGGCACCACTATGGCTGTTCCCCAGTCCCTTGGGATGCGGCCGGTGTCATCTATATGAGTGAAAAGGGTGGCTAGGAAAGGAGCCCACCAGTCCACCTGAGATTGTAACATTTCAGGGAGGATGCCGTCGGGGCCTGGTGCTTTGGCCATTTTCAATTGATTTATATATGTTTTCACTTCAGTCTCGGTAACTTCAGGCCATTTGTTCAGCTGTTCCAATTCAGTGGCCTTGGAGGGAGTTTCTACGTCCTCGTACATGGATTGAAAATAGGTGACCCAGCGGTCAGGTGGAATGGAAGAAGACAGGGGGGATGTGCCCCTAAGCGAGCCAGGAGAGACCAATCTCCAAAATAAGGACTGGTTTTTTGATTTGGCTGCAGTGATTAGTTCTGCCCAGCATTTCTTTCTATAGTTTGTCTTCTGAAGGAGTATCCGAGCTTTATATTCTTTTTTTAGGGCACAGATGGAGGAGTAGGCTTGCTGCCTGGTAGAATTGTCAGAAATTAAGGCAGCTTTATAAGCACTTTGCAAAGCTTTCTTTGCCTGCAAACAGGTGTGGTCGAACCAAGGTTTGTTTGCTGTTCTCGGATTAATTTGTTTCTTCTCTGTAATAGAGAAGAGGTGAGGTTTTAGGCTGAGGAGTAGATGTTCATATTCAGCTACTGGGTCCTCTGGGTTGGCCTTTCGCCTGGTGTCATTTAAAGAAGTGCTTGGTTTTTTAGCAGCTAAAATCTCCTTCATTTTGGTGTCCAGTGCTGGGGACCATTTAACCCGATACCCAGGGCGCTCTAAAGCGGTGATCTCTGCAGGGTAAACAGTTTTAAGAGAAATCGGATTGTTTTTGAAGGACAGCTGCAGATGAAGAGGGAAGTGATCTCCTTCCACGTATGGGAGCACTGTTAGTCGCTCTACTGCCTCCAGCAGTTCGCCACACACCAGTGCATAATCAATTGTGCTAGTCCTTGACCCTGACATGTATGTGAATTCTCCTGGGATATCGCCGCTAGTACTACCGTTTAGGGTATTTAAACTTAACTGTCGTGAAAATTTGAAAAGACAGGCCCCAGCGTAGTTTGAGAGTTGGTCCTTGGACCGCCTTAGTTGACGTCGAGTATCTTGTGCCAGTTCCTCTATGAACCCGATCTTATGCCTGTATTTTATTGCTAAACTGTAGTCATCTGGCCCTAATCTTGCATTTAGGTCTCCCATAAGTAGGACCTTTGCCTCTGGGTGGTCTGAGAGTTGTGATCTGAAGTAGGTTTCCATGCTTTGCCACTTACTCTCTGTGTCAGAATTTTTGCTAGTTGGGGGGATGTAGGCATTGATAATTAGTAATTTACTGCCTCCCCATGATAAAAGAACAGCCATGGCTAAGTGCTCAAGGGGATGGAGCTCCTTGCATGTAGCCTTAAGGCATAACGAGATTAGGATGCATAGCCCTCCTTTCATTCTCCCTGGTCCTCTGCCTGGGGCTGCCTTAAGTACATGTGAGTAAAAACCCTCCAACTCTATGTTTTCTGTCGTCCATGTCTCTTGGAGGGCAATAATATTGTAATTTTGACGATAAAAAGGAATGTCTGTAGAATGGGAAAGACATCTTTCCCATCCGGCCACATTCCATGAGAGTATATTTAGAGTATTGGTTGGATCTCGGGATTTCTTAGGAGGGGTAATCTCTGCAAGGTTCCACCTATGGTTCTTCTGGGTAGGTGGTTCTGCTGGGCTTAGCAGAGACCTAGTCTGGTCGGGGAGTTCATTGGCCTTAGGTATCTTGAGCAACTGGGCGGGGTCGTCTGCTTTTGCCAACTTGCTTCCGTCTGCAGTTGTTGATCCTTTGAACATTCGATTATGAAAAGGTTTAACAGCGGAGGGGGTGAGTTCTCTTTCTTGGCTGCCTATCGAAGTCCCTGATGGGGCACTAAGATTGACTTTAACATTGCTGGAGACTGTCCTCTGTCAATTCTCTTTCCACAGACTTTTTGAAATTGTTGTGCTTTGTATCAGCCGGCTACCCTTCATTTTGGTGGAATCCTTGTGTGGGGGGCTGTCCGGGAATTCAGAGATTTCGGATGGAAAATATAGGGTACTCACATTGGAAATCGTGGGGGCTTTCTTTTCCGGTGCCTCCTCCTGAGGATGTACTGTCTGGCTGGAACCTAATTCCTCCTCTTCAAGGTATCTCATTTTATCCCATAGGTCTGAGGAGAGCTCCATAGGGATGGTTTTCCTTTCAAGGGGCTTTATACTTCTCTCCTTTGTTTGTAGTGCTTTCATCGTTGCGGGCAGGTTTATATCAGCCTTTACTTGGCGTTTGTGTGGATGACCGACTTCTGTGTTAAGCTCCAGAGTAGATGTCTTTTTAGAGGTAATCTTGCTATATTTTTGATCGTCCTGCCTGGTGTCTTTAAGCGATGTTTCCCCAGCTAGTCTAGTTCTTAAAGTATCTAGTCTTTCTATTATTTCTGCTTGAATTGGGGGCGGGAATGTCCAAAATTTGCTTATTAGGATGTTTTCTTCTGTAGAAAAATTGTCCCATCCCTCGCTCTCAGGGCATTGCAGGTCGAATGTATGTGTGCCTTTCCCCTTTAGTTTTGGGATCTCATGTTTACGTTGTTCATACCAGCCCTTTGGGGGGCGGTTCTCCGTTATGGGCTTTTCCTGATCCTCCTCAACCAACGGCTTAGCGCGCTTGGTATCTAGAAGGAGGGTCATGGGTACCATATTTTCAAAAAGTCTTAGGATTGCTATCCCTTTCTTCAGGGTCAGATGGTTTGCTCTATAAACGAGTTTGGCCAGATCTTGATTCCGAAAGGTGATCATTGCCCTTATCGAGTAACCATCGTGGTGCAGGTATTCCACAGAGACAATGTCGGATGGCTTCACTACTCCTGGCAACACCTCATTTAGAATGTTCAAGAGGTGCGTTATACGTTCAGTCTGTGAATGGAAACAACTTGGTTTAGGGTAATTTATAAATACAAGTTTTTGTGGGATTAGTCTCAATTTCCAATCTTTCTTCTGGATTGGGGTTTGCCTTTCCCGAAGTGTTTCATCCTCAACATTCTGGGCCACGACCTCGATAGAATCCGTAATTCTGATGGGATTCTTTCCAGGGCTCTGGGTTGTTACTTCTGTCTCTAAGTTGGCTTCGACGATTTGCAACGAAGGTTCCTCCTCCGGCTGAGGAATTACCCCAATAGGTCCTTGTTTGTCTTTTACTTTGCTGACTTGTCGGGGAGATTTGTTCGGGCCAGTTGTGGTAGCTGATGGCAGTAAGTTGTAAAGTTTCTGCCATTGTTTTTTGCATAGCGGTTAAATTTTCCACACTTCCCCCCTCTCACTGCGGGAAGCAACATTAATCCCCCTCTCTTACAGGGGTGGGCATAATCATTGTACATTTAACCTTGATAACTGTCAGGTTTTCAGGGCTGCCCCCCTTCGCTGGTCGTTCAACAAAGAGTCCGAGCCATCTAGCTTTGAAGCTTTTATCTAGGCTAATTACTTTACAATGCAGAGCAAGTCATAAACTTGTCTAATCAATCACTTGCAGAATCCGGAAGTGCGTCGCCACGATTTTCCCACCAGCATGCCCATCTGGGAAAACGAAAGCATCTTTTCCCCTTCCTCTTTCTTTCCCCCGGATGTCCTTCATCCAAGTCCCGAGGTCTCTCCCTGCTTACCCCAAGCCCTTGCAACACCTCCTCTTCTCGCCCACTGCTGCTTTCAGATGTGGAGGAGGAGTCTGTCGTTAAAATGGGCATCTGTTCTCTGTACAGACTCAACGCTGGGCTGGAAGGGGGGGAGCCCCCTGACAATAACAATTATTTAAAATCATTGCTTGGGCCTGGCCCAATTCTGTGGGCCAGGCATTCCTTCTTCCTCAATTTCATATTTCGGTTGACTTCCTCAAGTCCCCCTCTGTTGAATTCAGTATCATTCCTCTCTAACAGTTTTCATACTTCTAAGTTTAAAAACATCATAAAAAACAAAATCATTTTGCTTAAAGAAATTCTTTTTCCAAACCTCAGCATCTTGGTACTTCTGCTCTTTTCCTCTATTCTTATCCCCTTCCCTTACTTGAACCTAATTTCAAACTCATACTTTATACTTTTGCACCCTTACCTTCCTGCGGTCTCGGAATTTTAGCTGAATTTACCCCTTCTTAACTCCTAATTTAAACCTAAAATCATTTATACCAATAGCCGTATCCATACATCATAACCCTTAGGTCAGCCAGAAAATCAAAATCAAATTCAATTGTATCTTTTTCAACCCACCCCCACCCTCAGAGCGGTCCAACTCCAACAGTCACTTAAAACTGTGCGACATTCTTTGCACTGCAGCTTGGTGTCCTTCATAACATTGTCCTTGTTCAGATCAAATCCTGGTGTTTGTGTTTCTTTCCCTTTTTTCTCATTTTACTGTCCATCTTTGTCTTCTTCTTGGTAAATCCATCCATCTTCTTCTTTCTCTTCTTCTTCTTCTTCTTCTTCTTCTTCTTTTTGACAAATCCCTTCTTTGCGGCCTCTGTTGACACCTCTCTGCAGGGTAGTCCTTTTGCATCAGATGTTAATACTCTCTCTTCAGTTGGTTGTTGTAAATCCTTTGACACAGGGTCTGTGGTGGGATTTGTTCCTTCCCCACATTCCGGCAGCACTATTTCCTGTGAGACTGGCCCTATAGTTTCAATCTCTTTATTATTACATGGGCATAATCTTTGATCCCAGGGAGTCTTGTTGTACCTACCAGTTCATAGCGCTGAGGGTAGAACGTTGAAGCGGGCCCTGCAGAATGCCCAGCGATGTTTAGGATTATCAACCGACTTAAGGTAATTTGCCACATAACTTTCGGTGGACATATAAAGGTTTGTAATTTGGTGAAAGCCTGGTTAAGTCATTTTGCAGTTCATTGTCGGTGATTCTTTCCTTGATTAGGTTTTTTGCCCTCCCCATTTCCAAGCTTAGGAGGTGCTCTGCAGAGAGTCCGTATCTGGCCAACTCCCTAAGGATGTTCTTCTCCCAACTTGATTGGAATTTATCACAGTGTATCAGGGGGAGAAGGCCGGATGTTGTCTTGTTAAATCTTAACCACAGGTGGAAGGCGGATTGCCATACCTTGGCTTCCACCCTATGCAGGCTTGATTCCAATCGAAGAGCTGCGTTTGGCACACATTTTGGCGTTTGGAAAATTGTTATTAAAAATCCGGATTGTATTTTTTCTTGTGCGTCAGATTGACAGACGGCATGAGTGGTGCACCGTATAATAATTGGGCTAGTGGTCTAGCCACGAATAGTTTAAGGGCCGCTGGAATATACTTCCCTCCCCTTGATCGAAAGAAGCTTACGATTGCTGACGAGCTTCTTTGCGCAATAGATAAGGCATATTTGAGATGGGCCGTTTTCCTCCTGGAGGCTTGAAAAACGACTCCCAGATATTTAAAACAAGGTACCTGTTCTAATTCAACCGCTCCTAGTTATACAACCCGGTCGATCAGAAGAGGCTTATACCAACTATCTGCTAGTTGACACAAACATAGAGACTACTAGAATCATAGAATCATAGAATCATAGAGTTGGAAGAGACCACAAGGGCCATCCAGTCCAACCCCCTGCCAAGCAGGAAACACCATCAAAGCATTCCTGACAGGTGGCTGTCAAGCCTCTGCTTAAAGACCTCCAAAGAAGGAGACTCCACCACACTCCTTGGCAGCAAATTCCACTGTCGAACAGCTCTTACTGTCAAGAAATTCTTCCTAATGTTTAGGTGGAATCTTCTTTCTTGTAGTTTGAATCCATTGCTCCGTGTCCGCTTCTCTGGAGCAGCAGAAAACAACCTTTCTCCCTCCTCTATATGACATCCTTTTATATATTTGAACATGGCTATCATATCACCCCTTAACCTTCTCTTCTCCAGGCTAAACATACCCAGCTCCCTAAGCCGTTCCTCATAAGGCATCGTTTCCAGGCCTTTGACCATTTTGGTTGCCCTCCTCTGGACACGTTCCAGCTTGTCAATATCCTTCTTGAACTGTGGTGCCCAGAACTGGACACAGTATTCCAGGTGAGGTCTGACCAGAGCGGAATACAGTGGTATTATTACTTCCCTTGATCTAGATGCTATACTCCTATTGATGCAGCCCAGAATTGCATTGGCTTTTTTAGCTGCTGCATCACACTGTTGACTCATGTCAAATTTGTGATCTACCAAGACTCCTAGATCCTTTTCACTTGTACTGCTCTCAAGCCAGGTATCACCCATCCTGTATTTCTGCCTTTCATTTTTTTTGCCCAAGTGTAGTACTTTACATTTCTCCCTGTTAAAATTCATCCTGTTTGCCTTGGCCCAGTTCTCTAATCTGTTAAGGTCATTTTGGGCCGTATACTAGGGCCGTAGCTAAGTATTGCTACTCAGCGACAAGAATAAGACAAGCTAGGATGAAAGCAACCAGTCAATCCATAGCAGATGGAGAGGCGACAGAGACTTAATTTTTAATAGCCATGTTTTTAACAGCCAATTTTAAAACTGTGAAATATTTAATATTATTAAGAGATAGAAATCCTACTTATGAACTGAATTGTATTATTTATTGCTGGTCTTTGACCGTATTAAAGTTTACTACTACTACTACTACCTGTGAGACTGGTACAATGTTTTTATTTTTCCAAAAGTTGTCCTGAGCCATATTTGATGCTCTGACCATCTGTTGCATTTCAAGTATTATGTCTAGTACTTTCCCCAAGACATCATCACTCAAGTCCTCAGCCATTTTCAAGGTCAGAAAACAACTTTGCGTTCACACCAATCCCAAAACCATTGTAATCCAGAATCCATATTAAACGTTCCTTGCTAAAATTCCCAAAACCTCGGGAAACAGGGTAACTTTCTTTCCAATCAGCATTTGTAACAAATATTTTCTCTCCAGAAACTGTTACAGAAGTTTACTTTCTGTTACTTTCACTTTGACAGTTGCTTTGGTTACAAAGTTCCACTGCTTCCTTTTTTTTCGACGACAAGGGACCGACCTCCATTTTTTTGAATCCCTTGCTACTTCAAATTAAATCCAAATTGTTCTTTTTACTTACAATTCCAATGTTTCTGATCCATATTTTGCGGAGAAATTTAGCGCTCAAAGCGGCCGGTCACTCAGCTTCACTTGGCAAAGGCAGACGATAAACCCATAGGGCTCCGTCTTCACCCGGCTCTCTCTCGGCAGCTCTTACTAGAGCTTACCGGGGAGCTGGGGAGACGTCTAGAGCCCCCGCCGGATCACCATGCCCCCGGGACGCTCTTCCCGGGGTTTTAAAAGGGGGTCCGCAGCACTGTTGCGGTTCCCCTCCCTTGCCAAGCCGGGGATCTCGGAGCGAGATTCCCCACGACCGATCTCTCCGGAGCTTAACTGGAAGTCCCAAAGCCAATATAGCTGTAGTTCAAACTCACAACCAAGGTACAGGCACACAGCCACAATTCACAGGAGTGAACAAGCCACAGCAAAAGGTTGGAACCGCAACAGGTTGGAATGTTCGACACTGTTCCTGCCAACACACAAAGAGCAAATGCTCTAGTCCCCCGGAGGATTGGTAAACAAAGGCTCAATCTGGTAAAACCAGTCTCAGAGAGTTCCATATGTGGAACACAGACGAAAGGTTCATACTTTGTATATGATAACTGTTTGTTTCATTCTCTTAAAGATGCTTTAGCTTTTGCCACTCTCTCTTTGTCACAATTCGGGGGAGGATGTTGTGAATTATGTCCAAGCCAAGTGGCTAAAGCTGCTGGCTGGAAAGGTATGGCTGTTATCTCTCACACAGACCCGTGAGAATGTATGCTTTGTTTACATCCAGCTCAGAATGTACTTTTGTAATCTGAGCCTGCGAGCTCACTTACTCTCTCTTTACTGCTTGTCCTGAAGCAAGACGGACGGCGAAATGGCAGCACCGTTTTACACGGGCTGGCAGCAGAGAATGACTCTGCACAATTACTTGGAATAAAATAGATTAGCCTAAACAATGGCTGTGTGTATTGTTTCTTTCTATCTGGGAACAATCACATATTAACTGGCACTCCAGACTCTCTGTAGCCGGGTATGTGCTCAACTGATGTGCTCTAGCTTTTGGGGCAGTCTCACAACTTGCCCCAGGTGGGGTATATCATAACAAAAACATCCTCTACCACTCTCTGGAAACCAATTGGATCCATTAAGTAGCGGGGGTGGACCATCTGAATCGGTCCCACCTCCCAGCAGAAGGGAAGGGTCACGGAGAAGTCTAGTTGCACCAGGAAGTGGTCTGACCATTAGGGTGGGTCATAAAAAACTTTTTTTCGAAAATGTTTCCTCCCTTGATCTTATCTCAGGCATATGGTATAAACATAGTTAAATTTCAAATTTGGGACAAATCTGTTAATATTTAGACCCTGCTCCTACAAATTGAAATTTTGCCTCACCATGAGTGATAAAAACATAGGAATTTGACTCATTTAATTCTCAGTATGTTAAATTGTGAACTAATAAACATAAATTTTAGGTTTTATGTAGAGCAATAATAGTTGCATACTATTATTTTCAGCAATATTTATTTATTTAAGATAAAACATGTTGATAATGTACATGAAAATGATAATGCAGGTTCAACCGTTTATCAGAGAAAAAGACCTAGTGAGTCAACTTGAAGCAGTTGCTTGTGATGGGACAAACACAAACATAGGTGCCCGGGGAGGAATTAACCATCTTATTGAAATAGACATTGGCCGGCCATTGCAATGGAATATTTGCCTCCTTCATGCCAATGAACTGCCTCTACGACATCTCATCATTGAACTAGATGGACCCACATCTGGGGCTAACACCTTTTCAGGGCCTATTGGGAAATTACTGCCCAGTGTCACCGATTTGCCAGTTGTTGAATACAAATGCTTTGCACGATCAGATTCAATTGCAGAAATGCCAGAAGTAGTTTGGAAAAATCTATCTACTGACCAAAAGTATTTGTGGCAAGTTACATCTGCACTCATCTCTGGAGAATTCAGCAGTGACTTACAGCTGCTCAAAATTGGCCCTTGAAGCCATAGTAGGTGGCTGACTAGTGCCTGTCGTATCTGCTGGCTGTATGCCTGCATAAAGAAACCATCTCGAGTTCTAAAAAAATTGACTTCATACGTTGTAAACATCTACGCACCAATGTGGTTTAAAGTAAAACATCACGAATTGGCTATTGAGGGTCCACAGAACTTTTATTTTCTAATGATGAAATGTGAGCAGATCGAATACAAGGAGGCAAAGGGAATTGTACAGCGATGTGTGCAGAGAAATGCTTTCTTTGCACACCCAGAAAATATTCTTCTCGCCCAACTGGCTTCTGCCCAGAAGTCAGATCGCGTTGATGCTGTTCAAATCATCATTGAAGCAAGAAGGAGAAATGAACCGTTGGCTGCAAGTATTCGTCCATTTCGAGTGCCAACCCTTGATTTTAAAGCAGTGAAGTGGCAACAAATGATAAAATGGTCAGAAACTGACACATATGAGCCACCAATAATCAGGAACATGACAAACAATGAACTGTTAAATATTGTGGCCACTCCATTAACAATTCCAAAATTCAAGTGCCATTCGCAAATGGTTGAACATGCCGTGAAGGAGGTTACTAGAGCATCTAGGATAGTTGTTGGAGAGAAAAGACGTGATGCTACCATCAAAACAACAATGAACAATCGCTCTAAATTCCCAAAACAAGATACAAAGAAGGACTTTGCACCAAAAGAGACGTTTAGTGTAATGCGTAAAAGCATATTTTTAGCATGATATAATATGGTGCACTGTACAATGTATATTGCATAAGGCATAATTTTATTAATTACACAAAATATAAGCATTTAGTACAATTTATACCTAAGTAATTAAGTATAATGCGATGTTTTGATGCAACACATAATATGAGTGGCGTTTTATTGTTTATGTTTAGCACACCGTTTGCTTAATTGTTCCATATAATTTTTTCAAAACCATTGGTTTTTCATGTACATTATCAGCATGTTTTATCTTAAATAAATATTGCTGAAAATAATAGTATGCAACTATTATTGCTCTACATAAAACCTAAAATTTATGTTTATTAGTTCACATTTTAACATACTGAGAATTAAATGAGTCAAATTCCTATGTTTTTATCACTCGTGGTGAGGCAAAATTTCAATTTGTAGGAGCAGGGTCTAAATATTAACTGATTTGTCCCAAATTTGAAATTTAACTATGTTTATACCATACACCTGATATAAAATCAAGGGAGGAAACATTTTCGAAAAAAAGTTTTTTATGACCCACCCTACTGACCATGGCACTTCTTTTGTTTCGCTTTTACTTAGTGTCAGATCACCAACATCCATAGAGGTAAACACCAGGTCTAAGGCATGTCCGTGGCTTTGAGTTGGGCCAGACTTATTCAGGGACAGCCCCATGGAGGCCATGCTTTCCACGAAGTCCCGAGCGGCCCCCTGTAAGGTCGTGTCAGCATGGATGTTAAAATCCCCTAAGACAACCAAGCTAGGTGTATCCAGGAGCACGTCCGCCACGACCTGAAGCAGCTCGGCCAGGGAATCCTTGGTGCAGCAGGGAGGTCGGTACACCAAAAGGAATCCTGTACTGCCCCTATTGCCCAACTTCCAGAACATGCACTCAGAAAACTCGGTCTCTCCAATAGGACAATAATCTGTTACCACCTGATTTAGTTTTTTGGTCCGAATATATTGCTTGGATCCCTTTCCTAAAATTTTCTCCAAAGCCCATTTCTTCAAGAACTTTTTTCATGAACTCCCAAGAGACATTGTCAAAGGCTTTTTCGGCATCTATAAGCATCAGTGCTGCCTGTTTTTCATTTCTTACTTCCAGGTATTCTATTACATCTATAATGTTTCTTATGTTATCATTCATTTGTCTCCCTGGAAGAAACCGTGCCTGGTCTTGATGTATATATTCTCTCAATATTATTTTCCTCCTATTAGCCAATATATTGGCGAATAGTTTATAATTCTTATTTAATAATGAAGTTGGTCTATAATTTTTTTTTTTTATTAAAGTCAAATCAGCCTCTTGTTTTGGAATTAGAGTTATGTACGCCTCTTTCCATAGTGGACCATAAAGAAGGCTGATCGCCGAAGAATTGATGCTTTTGAATTATGGTGCTGGAGGAGACTCTTGAGAGTCCCATGGACTGCAAGAAGATCAAACCTATCCATTCTGAAGGAAATCAGCACTGAGTGCTAACTGGAAGGACAGATCCTGAAGCTGAGGCTCCAATACTTTGGCCACCTCATGAGAAGAGAAGACTCCCTGGAAACGACCCTGATGTTGGGAAAGATGGAGGGCACAAGGAGAAGGGGACGACAGAGGACGAGATGGTTGGACAGTGTTCTCGAAGCTACCAACATGAGTCTGACCAAACTGCGGGAGGCAGTGGAAGACAGGAGTGCCTGGCGTGCTCTGGTCCATGGGATCCACGACTAAACAACAACAACAACTCCTCTTTCCATGTCCCTGTTCTTAAAATTTCATTCATTATATCTTGTAATGGTGCTAATAACTGTTTGTTTAATTTTTTATAATATTTTGCTGATACTGTAATCCATCTGGTCTTGGCGAATTTCCTGTTTTTGCCTGACTGATTGCCTCCAATACCTCTCCCGATGTTATCTGGGCATTTAAATTTACTAATTTCTCCTCTTTAATTTTTTGTAGTTGACTTGCTTTTAGATATTCTTCTATCTCAATCTTTTTCTCAGGTCCTATCTTATATAAGTCTGTGAAATATTTGACAAATGCTTTCCTAATATCTTTTGGATTATCTATAATTTTTTTCTTGCTTTTAATTTTATTTATAGAATTTTTCATCTCATTTTTATTCAATTGCCATGCCAGCAATTTCCCTGGTTTATTGGCATGCTCAAAATACTTTTGTTTCATTCTTTTAATCTTCCACCCTATTTCATTATTGATGATCATCAAATATTGTGTTTGTAATATTTTAATTGCTTGCTTTGTGCTTCCTTTATTTGGTTTACGTGTTAACGCTCTTTCTTTTTTCATTAAGGCCTCTGGATTTCCCTTTTCCCCCCTGTTTTCTCAGTTTTTTCCTATATGCATTTTGCTGAATGATCAGTCCTCTCATCACTGCATTACTAGCATCCCGTGTCGTTTGTAAATTGGTTCCTTTGTTTAAATTTAGATCAAAATAATCCCCTAATATTTTTTCTACTTTTTCTAAAAAATTCTGATCATAGATTTGTAAATTTCATTGGGTCTCCTCAGTGCCAGATTTATGTATAGGCTAAGTAGGCTGAAGCCTAGAGCCTCTAAATCTAGGGGGCAGGGGCCAGCTGGCAGTCTCCCCTCTCCCAAAATTGCAAACCCAAGACTTCATGCAAGGGCAGGACAACTCAGGCCTCTAAATCTAGGGGGCCTCGCCAGCCAGCCCGCTCCCCAGTGGGCAGCCTCCCCTCTCCCAAAATTGCAAACACAGTACATCATGCGAGGGCAGGGCAACTTGGGCCTCTAAATCTAGGGGTAATTTACTCAATCAAACATTTTAAAATGAACACATTAAGGTGCAGCGTGCAAATCCAAGCCTGTAAACACTCAATAAACTGATGGCATAATACTGAGGCTGATGATAATGTCCTAGCGTAATCAAATTATGCAAAAGTGTTGCAAATGGTACTCTACTGAACGTGCAAAGTCTTTTGTGAGGGAGCGGTCACAGTCAGGCAAGAAAACATGGTCATGCATGATGGTAATCGCAGATAGGCCCTCCTTGCCGTCCCTCAGCGAAAGTAGATCTGAAGACCTGAATCCCGGATATAATCAGGTTTCGCCATGGGTGCTCGCTGTGCACCTTCCCTTGCCTGCATTTATATGCAGCATTTTGATTTGGAATATATTTTGAATGATTTGAATCCATTTAGGAAGCATTTGTTAGCTTATTATCGCTTTATTGATGTTTTTTTGTTATGGATCAAGATATATTTTTAGATTTTGATATTTGGCTTAATCAATGCGATACAGATCTCAAATTTACTGGCAAAAGAAGTGATACTAGTATTCCCTTTTTAGATGTTGAATTATGTTTTGGTATTAATAACAATGAACAAGTTGTACATTTACGTCCATTTCGTAAACCTACTGATAGAAATTCTCTACTCCATTATCACTCTAATCACCCTGCTCAATTAAAAAACAGTTTAACGTTTTGTCAGTTTATTAGACTTCAAAAAATCTGACTCGAGGGAAGAATTTATTTTAAGAATGCTGTATCTCTTTCCTCTTCATTAAGAGATAGGGGTTATCCACAGGACGTTATTCACACAGCGTTTGAAAGGGCTCAAAGAACACCTAGACAAGAGTTGTCGGTACCTAAATTTAAAAACAAACATGATAGGATTTTTGGCTCTATTGAATACAATAGTCTGACTTCGTCCATTGAAAGAGTCATCAAACGACACTGGCACATTATCTCTCATATTCCAGGCTGTGAGAATATGCCCATCTTGGGTAAAAGACGTACAAGATCATTTAGAGACGTTCTTTCACATACTGACCTATTTGAATATCGTAGTAATGATTCTAACACCACACTGAAAGGGCACCACAAATGTGGTCATTGCACATGCTGCAGGTTTGAGCTGTCTGTGAAATCTTTTACCAACACTTCAAATGGGCAAACAATTACTTTACAACAGTTCACTAATTGTTCAACTAAGAACTGTGTATATTGCATCTGTTGTCCATGTGGGCTTCTATACATAGGAAGTACCACACGTACTATCAGGACTAGAATATCAGAGCATAGATCAAGGATACGCAACGCTTGCACAGACGCCCCATTAGTGCAGCATTTCCAGCAAAAAGCCCATACTGAAAATGATTTGAGCTTTTTCATTTTATGGACTTAAAAAAAAACCCCTTTCAGAACACTTGATGTACGCAGAGCCCTGCTACAACAAGAGTATAGATTAATATTCCAGTTAGGGACTATGTCTCCTAAAGGTTTGAATACAGAGTTTGATCTTGGATGTTACATATGAATCTTGACCAATAGCAGAGAAGCGTAGCTGTACCTTTAATTTTCTGTGAGTCATTGATTTTACACACCTGTTTGACTTGTGTGGCTTGTCTGATTATCTGTAATGTATTTATATTGTTTTGCCACATTCGTTGCTTACTTTCTGTGCCTGTGAGAATCTATAATTTCATTGTATGGTGTTGTAAAAACAGGTAAGATATAATAATAATAATAATAATAATTTATTATTTTTACCCCGCCCATCTGGCCGAGTTTCCTCAGCCACTCTGGGCGGTTTCCAGGCAAATGTTAAAACAATACAGCATTAAATATTAAAAACTTCCCTAAAGAGGGCTGCCTTCAGATGTCTTTTAAAAATAGGATAGCTGCTTATTTCCTTGACATCTGCTGGAAGGGCGTTCCACAGGGAGGGTGCCACTACTGAGAAGGCCCTCTGTCTGGTTCCCTGTAACCTCACTTCTCGCAATGAGGCAACCGCCAGAAGGCCCTCGGCGCTGGATCTCAGTGTCCGGGCTAAACGATGGGGGTGGAGACGCTCCTTCAGGTATACAGGACCGAGGCCGTTTAGGGCTTTAAAGGTCAGCACCAACACTTTGAATTGTGCTCGGAAACGTACTGGGAGCCAATGTAGTTCTCTCAGGACCGGTGTTATGTGGTCCCAGCGGCCACTCCCAGTCACCAGTCTAGCAGCCGCATTCTGGATTAATTGCAGTCTCCGGGTCACCTTCAAAGGTAGCCCCACGTAGAGCGCATTGCAGTAGTCCAAGCGGGAGATAACTAGAGCATGCACCACTCTTGCGAGACAGTCCACGGGCAGGTAGGGTCTCAGCCTGCGTACCAGATGGAGCTGGTAGACAGCCGTCCTGGACACAGAATTGATCTGCGCCTCCATGGACAGTTGTGAGTCCAAAATGACCCCTAGGCTGCGCACCTGGTCCTTCAGGGGCACAGTAACCCCATTCAGGACCAGGGAGTCCCCCACACCCGCCCGCCCCCTGTCCCCCAAAAACAGTACTTCTGTCTTGTCAGGATTCAACCTCAATCTGTTAGCCGCCATCCATCCTCCAACCGCCTCCAGGCACTCACACAGGACATTCACCGCCTTCACTGGTTCTGATTTGAAAGAGAGGTAGAGCTGGGTGTCATCTGCATACTGATGAACACCCAGCCCAAACCCCCTGATGATCGCTCCCAGCGGCTTCATATAGATATTAAAAAGCATGGGGGAGAGGACGGAACCCTGAGGCACCCCACAAGTGAGAGCCCAGGGGTCTGAACACTCATCCCCCACCACCACTTTCTGGACCCGCCCCAGGAGGAAGGAGCGGAACCACTGTATAACAGTGCCTCCAGCTCCCAGTCCCTCTAGACGGTCCAGAAGGATGTTATGGTCGATGGTGTCAAAGGCCGCTGAGAGATCCAGCAGAACTAGGAAACAGCTCTCACCTTTGTCCCTAGCCCGCCGGAGATCATCAACCAGCGCGACCAAGGCAGTTTCAGTCCCATGATGAGGCCTGAACCCCGACTGGAAGGGATCCAAATAGTCCGCATCCTCCAGGCGTGCTTGGAGTTGTTCGGCAACCACCCGCTCAATCACCTTGCCCAAGAATGGTAGATTTGAGACTGGACGATAGTTGGCCATAATGGCCAGGTCTAAAGATGTTTTTTTAAGAAGCGGTTTAATGACCGCCTCTTTCAGCAGGTCTGGGAATACTCCCTCGCAGAGGGAAGCATTCACCACCCCGCGAAGCCCATCGCCCAGCCCTTCCCGGCTAGCTTTTATTAGCCAGGATGGGCAAGGATCAAGAAGACAGGTGGTCGGTTTCACTCGTCCAAGCAGCCTGTCCACATCCTCGGAAGTAACAGATTGGAATTGATCCCATAAAACACGGGTGTCAAACACAAGGCCCGCGGGCCGAATCCGGCCCGCCAGACCTCGTCATTTGGCCCGTGTAGCCGCCGGGAAGCCTCTTCTCTCTATCCCCCTCCGCCCGCCACCTCCTTCCTGCTGGAGCAGACAGAGCGAGACCGGCAGCTTCCCCTTTCCTCATCGCTCGCTCGCTCGCTCGCTCCTCCCACCCCCACCTCGCGCCTCTCTTCACAACCCTGCAAACTTCAACAAACCCGCGCAACACACCCGCCCCTCGGAGCACTCCCCCCACCCGACGCCTCCGCGTCCCGCCTCTCCCCGGCCAAGGCACATTCAGGCGGTGACCGCTGTGCTCGCGAACATCTCCCTCGCCTCCACGCCGCCCTCCTCCTCCGAGCCCGGATCGTTTCAGGTTGAGAGACATTCTGGCAACGATCCCAACCGAGGAGAGGGAGGCTGGGACCAACGCGCGCTCTCTCTTTCACACACACACACACAGGCGCACCCCAGCTAGGTCTGGGGGTGGGGGTGCTGAGGAAAAAGATCGCCTCGTCGAGGTCCCCCCTCGCCACGCACGGGAGAAGTCTCCCAAGACTCAAGCGTACCGCATGCGATCGTCGCCCTTTTTGGTACTTGGCCGTCGCGGCGTTTCCGCAGAGAGAGAGAAAGAGAGACGAGAGAGAGAGAGGAGCTCTCTCTCCGGCGGACCTCGGCAGGGCAGGTGGGGCTGTGCGGGTTGGAGGGGGGGGAAAGCATGGGCGTACCCACAGGGGGGCAGCTGCCCCCCCTAGAAGGCAGCTGCGCCCACCCCACCCCGCGCTGCGCGCCGATCCCAGCAGGCTTCGTGGGGTTGTGTTTACAACCGCCCACTCCCAGCGTCGGGGAAAAAAATTAAAAAGAAAGCTGCAGGCGCAATTTTGGGCATGGGTGCCTGCTGGAGGGGGGGTGACACTCGGGGCTGCCCCCCCCCCCGCGATCGGCACTTCAAAATTCGAGCCCAAAAGCAGCTTTCTTTTGCCAGGCTGGGGCCTTGAGAGGAGGCGAGGGGGCGGGCTAGTGAGGAGGCGCCATGCTAGTGGCTGGCTGGCATGCCCGTCATGCTGCTCCTCTGCGGCTCCGCCCACTCCCAGCAGCGTCGGGGGAAAAAAATAAAAAGAAAGCTGCAGGCGCAATTTTGGGCATGGGTGCCTGCTGGAGGGGGAGGTGACACTTGGGGCTGCCCCACCCCCGCGATCGGCACTTCAAAATTCGAGCCCAAAAGCAGCTTTCTTTTGCCAGGCTGGGGCCTTGAGAGGAGGCGAGGGGGCGGGCTAGTGAGGAGGCGCCACGCTAGTGGCTGGCTGGCATGCCCGTCATGTCCGTCCTTGCTGGCCTCCTCTGCAGCTCCGCCCAGCCCTGGAGATCTTTGCAAACACGTGGTGCCACAGGCAGCCACGCTGGTGCTTCACTCCTGATTAAAACACAGCCTCCAGACCCGGCCTGCCTACTGTTCCTTCCCACTGCAGGAGTGGCTCCCAGTTTGGGTTGAGCCTTGATAGAAAAAGCTAGAGAGAGGTGTGTGCCTGGGGTGGGGGTGGGGGCTGCGTGTTGGACTTTTCGGCTTTGTTTGCCAGCAGAGCTGAGTGGAAGGAGGACAAAATTGATTGAAAAAGCTACCGGTAGAGAGAGAGAGCTAATGTGTGCCTGGGGTGGGGTGGGGGTGGGGCTGCGTGTATAATAAGTCATTTGTACACAAATTTGTATAATAAGTCATTAATGGATGCCAGAGAGCCAAAAGACTGAACCTGATCAATCCCCCCATGAAGAATTGAATATTTTTTATTAAAGATTTTCTTGAATTACAGAGGTGTGTAAATCATATTTCCCCCCTCTAACATTTTAACAAATCAGTTTTGGTTATTGAGACATTGGGAAGAAAGGGGGGGAAGAGGAGGGTGGGATGAGGAGATGGATGAGGGTGGTGTCCATTCTGAGGAACGTTCTGAAGGTGGGGAAAGATGATGGTGTGTAGCCTGGTGTAAATTAATTTGTAGCCTGGGGAGATTACCACGGCATGGACTGTCCCTGAGAATCATAGACTGTCCCCGGGACAGGTGAAGCTGCTGATCCCTTATTTTCAAATCTGAAACTTGACAGCTATGCCCCCCCCCGTCCTTGCCCCCCCCCCGTCCTTCGCTGTAATTCTAGTACCGGCTGGAGATTTCTCTGCCGGCCTTTTGATCTCTCGCTCGCCGGGATGGTCGTTATAGATACAACCGGCCCTTTGAGGGTGACCAAACTGCTGATGCGGCCCCCGATGAATTTGAGTTTGACACCCCTGCCATAAAACATGACTAGACAGGGCTCTAGCACTCTCCCGCCCCGGCCCTGCTCCCACAGTGGAGTCTACCTCCTTCCGAATCTGAGCGACTTTATCTGCAAAAAACTTTGCAAAAGCATTGCAGGAGATCTTGGGGTCCCTACCAGACCCCGATGACGAAGGTGGTTCTGCTAAATTGCGAACCACCTGGAAGAGTCTCCTGCTGCTGTTTTCTGCAGATGCAATAGAAACGGTGAAGAAGGTCCTCTTCGCCGTCGCCATTGCCACTTGTTAGGCTCGAAGTTGAGCTCTAGCCTGTGTCCGGTCTGATTCAGAATGAGTTTTCCGCCAACGGCGCTCTAGCCGTCTCAGCGACTGTTTCATCGCCCTCAGCTCCGGGGAAAACCACGGGGCTGTCCGGGCTCCATGCAATCGGAGAGGGCGCTTCGGAGCCAGACAGTCAATAGCCCTGGTTAACTCCACATTCCAGCGGGCCACCAGGGAATCAGCTGAAAGGCCATCAACATGGGATAAAACATCCCCTACCACTCTCTGGAAGCCAATTGGATCCATTAAGTGGCGGGGGCGGACCATCCGAATTGGTCCCACCTCCCGGCAGAGGGGCAGGGTCGTGGAGAAGTCCAGTTGCACCAGGAAGTGATCTGACCATGGCACTTCTTTTGTTTCGCTTTTACTTAGTGTCAGATCACCAACATCCATAGAGGTGAATACCAGGTCCAATGCATGTCCGCGGCTATGAGTTGGACCAGACTTATTCAGGGACAGCCCCATGGAGGCCATGCTTTCCATGAAGTCCCGAGCGGCCCCTTGTAAGGTCGTGTCGGGATGGATGTTAAAATCCCCTAAGACAACCAAGCTAGGTGTCTCCAGGAGAACATCCGCCACGACCTGAAGCAGCTCGGGCAGGGAATCCTTGGTGCAGCGGGGAGGTCGGTACACCAAAAGGAATCCTGTACTGCCCCTATTGCCCAACTTCCAGAACATGCACTCAGAAAACTGGGTCTTCCCAATAGGACGCCTGATGCAAACTAATGACTTCCTTAAAATCACTGCAACCCCCCCTCCCCGCCCAGATGGCCTGGGTTGCTGTGCGTAAGAGAAACCTGGTGGACAAGCAGCGGCAAGGACAGGCCCATCTGCCTCATCCAACCAAGTCTCTGTTACACATGCCAGGTCAAATCCTCCATCCACAATCAGATCGTGGATGGCAATGGTTTTGTTCCTCATTGACCTGGCATTACACAGCAACACTTTCAGGTCATGTGGGTATCCCTTGTTGATTCCAGTACCCGTCCGGTCAGGACCAGACCCGGAGGCAGGGATAGTCCTCAAACAACGACTAAGCCTGCCTCCTCGGTAATGACATGGTCTGGTCTTAGCGTGACTCCTCCTCCTGCCCGTGATCACTGAGATCGGGTGTCCCAATACATCCCCCCCTGTGGAACCTGCCCCAGCCATTCTGTTGGCTGAGGCCCCCTCCCAGGCAGCCCTGACCCTTTCCCCTTAAAAAGAGAAATGCAAACTATATAATAACTTAACAAAATAATAAAAATAAAAACAAAGCAAAAAACAATTATGCTAAAATTAAACTACTCCCAGCCCCAAGTAAACATTTATCCCACCCCAACAGAAAAATAAAATAAAATATAATATAATATCATAAAAACCACCATTCAAGGTGAAACAAATTAAGAGCATTTAAAACATTTAATCATATAATTTAAACATTAATCATATAATGATATGAATAATGTGCACAGATTATTTTAACTCTTCGTTCATTGAGATTGGAATGTTACTTTGTATTATTTAGCACGATGAACTCAAGAAGCTCCTGTGAAACTGAAGAAGCTCTGGAGTCCTGGTGCCACTATTCAGAGTACAGACTCCAGGACTCCAGAGCCAGCAGGCCCAGAGTCAACAACCAGCTGCACAGCCTTCCCCAGCTCAAGGGTCAGGTCAGTAGTGGTACATGCTGCACTTTAATTATCGGGAGAGTGCAAGTGGGGGGCTGGCTGGGGCAGATAGACCAGGCAAGCAAGCTCTCCCAAGTCCCTTCCATTCCTTCCCTCCTCCTTGGCTTGAACAGAGCAAGGCAAGCACATGTGACTGGCACTGGCCTCACCCCTTTCAGGCAAGGAAGTCTATCTTTCACACTTCACAGAGCCCTGGCGGTGCCTGCAGCAATTTAAAACCATGTTTTTTAATTCTTCAAAATTTCTTAGCTTTGGATAGTTACCGGTACTTATCTCTTTTACCAACTACCTATAGGTTAACCAGACATTATTCATATTTTTCCTGTGAATTGCTGTTGATTCAATGGGAGAGAGCCACCAAGGTTGAAGGATAGATGGTGGCTAACAGATTGAGGTTGCATCCTGACAAGACAGAAGTACTGTTTTGGGGGGACAGGAGGCAGACAGGTGTGGAGGACTCCCTGGTCCTGAATGGGGTAACTGTGCCCCTGAAGGACCAGGTGCGCAGCCTGGGAGTCATTTTCAACTTGCAGCTGTCCATGGAGGCGCAAGTCAATTCTGTGTCCAGGGCAGCTGTCTAACAGCTCCAGCTGGTACGCAGGCTGAGACCCTACCTGCCCACAGACTGTCTCACCAGAGTGGTGCATGCTCTAGTTATTTTCTGCTTGGACTACTGCAATGCGCTCTACGTGGGGCTACCTTTGAAGGTGACGCGTAAACTACAACTAATCCAGAATGTGGCAGTTAGACTGGTGACTGGGAGTGGCTGCCGAGACCACATAACACCGGTCTTGAAAGACCTACATTGGCTCCCAGTACGTTTCCGAGCACAATTCAAAGTGTTGGTGCTGAACTTTAAAGCCCTAAACGGTCTCGGTCCAGTATACCTGAAGGAGCATCTCCACCCCCATCATTCTGCCCGGACACTGAGGTCCAGCGCCGAGGGCCTTCTGGCCGTTCCCTCGCTGCGAGAAGCCAAGTTACAGGGAACCTGGCAGTGGGGCGGGGTATAAATTATTAATTATTAATTATTATTATTATTATTATTATTATTATTATTATTATTACCATTATTGGTTTGTTTCTCTCCCAAACATGATATAAAGCCTTCCTCATGATGTGGTCTAGGAATCCTTTATGTGCTTTTACTTTGTCGTAACCTAAATATCCGCGCCATCCAAACACATTGTTCCAGCCTTCTAAATCCAGCACTTCGGTATTTTTTAAAGTTATCCAGTCTTTGATCTAGGTCCAACATGCCTCTTCATAATATAATTGGAGGTCTGGGACTGCAAACCCACCTCTCTTCTTGATCTCTGTGAGTTGTTTAAATTTTATATGCGTTTTTTTTTTCCTTGCCAAATTCATTTGGCAAGGTTTTTTTTGCCAATCCTTAAAACATTTTTGTCCGCTGATTATAGGTAACGTTTGAAACAAGAAGGGCATCTTTGGTAAGACCATTATTTTGATAGTGGCTATTCTACCCCATAATGACAAATTTTTGTTTTCCACAGTTCTCCAGTTCTTTTTATTCCTACTAAAATTATTTTTTCTCCCTGTACATTAATTTGTGGGACGCAGGTGGTGCTGTGGGTTAAACCACAGAGCCTAGGGCTTGCTGATCAGAAGGTCGGCGGTTCGAATCCCCGCAACGGGGTGTGCTCCCATTGCTCGGTCCCTGCTCCTGCCAACCTAGCAGTTCGAAAGCACGAAGTGCAAGTAGATAAATAGGTACCGCTCCGGTGGGAAGGTAAACGGCATTTCTGTGTGCTGCTCTGGTTCGCCAGAAGCGGCTTAGTCATGCTGGCCACATGACCCGGAAGCTGTACACTGGCTTTCTCGGCCAGTAAAGCGAGATGAGCGCCACAACCCCAGAGTCGTCCGCGACTGGACCTAATGGTCAGGGGTCCCTTTACCTTTACACTAATTTGTACTACCAGTTTTCTCCCTTTATTATCTTTTTGAATCAGTTTTGGTTCAAGTGCAGGTTTGATATAAAATACCACGCCTCGGTTTTTTTGTATTATCTGCCGAAATAAATTCCATCCCTAATTTTTTATTCATCAAATCCAAGATGGCGCCGGTAGAGGAACTAACGCTCTAAGCTCGCCCTAGCCGTGCGGGTTTAATTGCTTTTAATTGCTCTTTCAGCCTTTTATCTGCCTTATTTTTAAAGTTTTACCAATTTTTATCTACTACTATCCCGTCTGCTTGCATTTCTAACCGCTGTATTCGGCTCCAGTGCTTCTCCCAATCTCTTCGACCTTCACAACTTCGGCACATACCTCCCTCCTCCATGAAGCCCGGCGTCTTTGGAGTGAAGTGAGCTGATTTATCGGGACAGGGTCAAGGGTCTGCAGAGCCGCCTGTTTGTCTTCAAACCAAGAAACCAGGAAACAAAGATAAGATAAGTGGATTCTACTCCCCGGCTCCCCACAGGGGCTCTCATTAAGGCCCAGCTTCTCCCCCCCCCCCCGTGCCATTTGGCGTTTGCAGGTTTTTTTCTGCATCCACCCTGATCTCTTAACTCCTTTTAGTAATAATAATAATAATAATAAACTTTTATTTATATCCCGCCCTTCCCAGCCAAAGCCGGGCTCAGGGCGGCTAACAATCATAAAACCACATAATCATTGAACAGACAGTTAAAATACAGATATAAAATACACTTTAAAAACTTAAAAATATAGAATTTTAAAAGTAGCACTCAAGTTAGCCCAAAAGCCAGACGGAACAGCTACGTTTTACAGGCCCTGCGGAAGGGTGCCAACTCTTGCAGGACCCTCGTTTCTTGTGGCAGATCATTTCACCATATCGGGGCCAGAACCGAAAAAGCCCTGGCCCTGGTGGCTGCCAACCTGACCTCCTTATGACCTGGGATCTCCAGAAAGTTATTATTTGATGACCTCAGGGTCCTACCCGGGGCATACCAAGAGTGATGGTCCCTTAAGTACGAGGGCCCTAGGCTGCGTAGGGCTTTAAAGGTTAAAACCAGCACCTTAAACCTGATCCTGTACTCCACCGGGAGCCAGTGCAGCTGATAAAGCACTGGATGAATGTGATCTCGCGGCAAGGCACCCGTAAGGAGCCTCGCCGTGGCATTCTGCACCCGCTGGAGTTTCTGGGTCAGCCTCAAGGGCAGCCCTGCATAGAGCGAGTTACAATAATCTAGTCTGAAGGTGACCGTCGCATGGATCGCTGTGGCCAGGTCGGGGGGAGAGGGGTAGGGGACCAGCTGCCTAATACGGCGGAGATGGAAAAATGCCACCTTTGCTGTGGCTGCAACCTGCGCCTCCATGGAAAGGGAGGCGTCAAAGGTTACCCCCAGACTCTTGACAAGAGGCGCTGGCACTAATTGAACGCCCGCAAGGGTTGGGGGTTGGCCCCCTAACCCCATGTCGTCCCGACCTAGCCAAAGGACCTCTGTCTTCGAAGGATTTAACTTTAATCGGCTCCCACGCATCCATCTAGCCACAGCTTCCAAACACCTGGCCAGTGTGTCTGGGACCAAGTCGGGACGGCCGTCCATCAACGGATAGAGCTGGGTGTCATCAGCATATTGATGGCAACCCATCCCAAAGCTCCGGACAATCTGGGCGAGAGGGCGCATAAAGATGTTAAAAAGCATCGGGGAGAGAATTGCACCTTGCGGCACTCCACACACCAAGGAGTGCCGCGGGGACATCTCATTCCCTAGCGCTACTCTCTGTCCCCGACCTGAGATAAAGGAGCACAGCCATTGTCGGACTGTGCCCTGAATTCCCACGTCGGCAAGGCGGTGGTCTAAAAGTTCATGATCGACCATATCAAAGGCTGCTGACAAATCTAAAAGAATCAGCAGTCCCGATCCGCCTCGATCCAGCTGTCTACGGAGATCATCTGTTAGCGCGACCAAAGCCGTTTCAGTCCCATAGCCAGGGCGAAAGCCGGACTGAAATGGATCCAAAGCCGATGTTTCCTCCAGAAACCCACTAAGTTGTTCAGCAACCGCTCTCTCAATTACCTTACCCAAGTACGAAAGATTCGAAACCGGGCAGTAATTGGATAGATCTAAAGGATCTAAAGAAGTTTTCTTTAAGAGCGGACGCACCACTGCCTCTTTCAACTCCCCTGGGAAGGTCCCTGTGCCAAGGGACAAATTGATAATCTCACCCAGGGGGGCCCGCACCTCGTCCGGGCACGCTCTAATCAGCCAGGACGGGCACGGGTCAAGGGGACAGGTGGTGGGCCTTCCAGCTCGGAGGAATCTGTCTACATCGGCAGGGAGTATCCGATCAAAGTGGTCCAATACTGGGCCCAAAGACAGTCGAGGGACCTCTAGCTCCGTTACTGTATCCAAATTGGCAGGGAGGTCATGGCGGAGCCGCAAGACTTTCTCCGCGAAGAAGCTCGCAAATGCCTCACAGCTATGGGTCAAATTCATATTTAAATTTGGTTGTTCCTCTAGGGTTGTTAGAGACCTGATTATTCTAAAGAGTTGTGCTGGGCGAGAGCTAGCGGATGCAATGGAAGCTGAGAAGTAGGACCTCTTTGCCGCTTTCACTGCCATCTCATAGGTTTTCATAAACATTCTATAAGATGTTCTTGAAGCTCCGTCGCGAGCACGCCGCCATACTCGCTCTAGCCGTCTGAGATCCCGTTTCATTTTCCGAAGCCCCTCGGTAAACCAAGGGGTCCGGTTTCGGCGGGGTCGCAGAGGGCGCTTAGGTGCGATCTCATCGATGGCTGCCAAGAATCGGTTATTCCAATCCTTGACAAGATCATCTAATGAGTCGCCAGGGGGGGCAGGGTCCCGCAAAGCCTGACGGAATCTATCAGGATCCATCAGCCTTCGCAGGCGAGCCAAAATAGGCTCGCCACCCAAGCAGGGGAGGAGCTGAAAGTCAATCTTGGCTCTCAGGGCATAGTGATCAGACCATGGCACTTCCACAAATGGGAGCATGATCACATCTATGCCAGCACCAAAAATCAAATCCAGCGTGTGGCCTGCTTGATGAGTGGGGCCCAAAACAAATTGGGAGAGCCCTACTGTCCCCATGGAAGTCACTAGGTCCAGAGCCTGTGAGGAGGGAGTGGCATCAAAATGGACGTTGAAGTCTCCCAGAACCAATAGGTTTGGGAACTCCCAGGCCCAGCCCGCCACCACCTCCAGCAGGTCTGACAGGGTGGCTACTGGTGCGCTAGGTGGTCGGTACACCAGCCAGACAGCCAAGCTCTCCTTGGAACCCCACATCAGACCAACACATTCAATGCCGGAGATCGTCGGTACTGGCAGAGCCCTGAAAGGGCAACCCTCTCGGATTAACAATGCTACTCCTCCCCCCCGACCAATGGTCCGTGATTGGTGGAGGACGGAAAAACCTGAAGGTGCTAGCTCGTTCAGGGAGATTACTTCACCTTCTCGCACCCAGGTCTCCGTCACGCAGGCCAGGTCAACCCCCAGTGAGATAAAAAAGTCCCGCATGGTGGCGGTTTTATTGCCAATGGACCTGGCATTGCACAACACCAATGACGGAGGTGGGCAATGCCTGCTCACCCTACCCTCGTCCTTTGGGATGGGGCGTAGATTGGAAGGGATTCGAGCCTTATTGTATCTCAAAGCCCTTCACCCATAGTGATATCTAGCCCCACCGCCATACCTCCTTCGCCCTTCCATAATGGGGATCCCAAGAATAAGCTTCTCCATTCTATTGGTGTGGGACGGATGTGTGGTCTCCTTGGGAGTAAGCATCCACAGACACCGGCTACTAGTCTAATTGCTTTATTTACAGTCTTAAACAGTACAGCCGTTACGACTCTGCATCCGACCCCTCGGAGTCAGATCCCTGAACTACGGATTTGCGACTCCGCCCCCAGCAGAGGAGCTTCGCGAATCCTCGGCGCTTCCTCCCTCCTTTCCGCTTCCTTGCCCTTGACCTGGACGGGTCGCTGCCTGCCCCTTCCCTTCCACTTTCATCATCCACGCTGGTGGTGTCTGATGCTCTGGCAGGCTCTTCCAGCCCCAACTCCTCCCCAGCCTCCATGTTCTGATCCCTTCCCATCGGCTGTGCTAGATCCCTGGTTGGGGCTTCCTCCCATTGCTTCATTATCATCTCTGGCGTCAGCAGGGGCTGTGCCTGCTCCTGATCCCAGACCCTCAGCAGCTCCTCAGGCGCCAGCTGAGTTCTGTCTAGCTCAGCTGTTTCCTCTGGCACTGCTTCGGCACCCGGCCAGCCCCTGACGATTGGGTACAGCGGATGTTAGAGAGGAATGATAAGGTGCGGGAGAAGCCCCTAATAAGGAGGCTGATTTAGGGAGTATATTTTGATCATTCAAGCTTCTGTCCTTTCTGGTCTTCTGTCAATCGGCCTCTTGGATGGACTCTGTCCAACCGTCATGATCTACTAAAATTGCTCCATTTTTAGAGCTTGGCCGCGCGATTTCGGCCTTATGTACTATCAGTTTAGATGTTGAGGGAAGTGCTGGAGGGCCCCTTTCTTCCGGTGACAGGTAAAGACATGCGAGCCATTTCTCTTTTGTTAGAGGCTTTGAATTGCCTTTAGCATAATTAAAGTTCAGAGAAATGGGAGAGGCTACAAAAGGTAAGCACTTTCCTATGACAGAGGGTTTATCGATTAGTGTGTCTTGCGGTTTCTGAATCTTGGCGTTGGTAGTATTCGGCTGAATTAGCTTGGCAGTTTCTGCTGCACTGGGCTTTGCGAGGCCAGGTTTGTCACTAGTTATCTTGCATTTCTCTAAGAGGGGGAAAAGGGGGTCCAGTGTCTTCAAAAAAGCGAAATGTACGTATCCCCTTTCTCCCTAATTTGTCCTTATTTACCAGTACTCGCTTTGCTGCCATCCAGTCCTTAAAGGTCACCAATACCCTATTTTGTATACTGTCATATGGGAGAAATGATATTTTACTGATATTTTCTAAACGTATAATTTCGCCGATGGCTTAGAAGATCTTTCTCCGAATGATGCCTTTCCTTTGTTCTTGTGTTAGCGGAAAGGTGTGGCTGGAGAAGGTTGTAAAGATCAACTTAAGTTTGTTTAACGTGAGGCTCCAGCCTTTTCGTCGTATTCGTGAGGGCATCATTCACTCTTGGGTAGGACGCTCAGTTCCTCCGCCGGCCCAGTTTTGTAGGGTAGTCTGCTTAGTTGTCTGGAGATCATTATTAGGAGCTGTATTTGAGGCTTTTTTGGGGGTCGTCATGGGGGCTGTAGCGTTAGAGGGTGTCAGAGAGATTACTTGCTTTCTTATATCTTCATTTGGAAGTAATCTGGGCCCGGCTGTATTTTGAGGCGTGGCCTCTAGTTGTTTTGTTGGGGCCTTTGGTCTTTGAGTATTTCCTTTCTGTGATGTATAGGAATTTTTTGGTGTAAGAGTTTCCAGTAGGTTAAAAAGTTTTAAAAAGTTCATTTTCCTGTACTGAAAGTACAGATTGCCTGGGCGGCGGCCCGTTTTAATATTTTTAGTCTTTTTAATGTTTTTAATCTTTTTCTTTCGCTTTATGTGTGTTTGAGAATCTCTCTTTTGTATATTGCTGTTGGTCTCTTCATTTAGCTGAGTCTTATCACTATTTGCAAGGTTGTTAGACTCCCTATGCGGTATCAACAGTTCTTGTTTTTTAATTAGGTCAATTAAAGTAGAGAGAAGTGCCAAACTCTCTAGTTGAAAGGTTTTGACTGACTCAATTTCATTATCAAACCGTGAAGAGAGCTTACTAAACAAGTCTTTAAACATCCCGGCTAGGATATAATATAAGTTTTCCATATGATGTGACCACATGCTATCTTGCCATGATTCCAAAAGGTGGCATTGAGGGTCTCTTAAGTCCTTGCCAGGGGGGGTATGGGAGGAGGTTCTGCTTGGTCCATTTGCCAAGCTAGCAGTTAGCAATTCTTGCTCTTGGGTCCGCGCTTGATCTAACCCAGTGACTTGGTCCGCGGGCCCTCTCATTTCTAGCGCAGCTTGATTCTCGTAGTCCTCCTTATCCTCATTTGCTAACGCCGCTTGCTGCAGCTCAGTTGCCAGGTCTATTGCAGTTCCTCTGTCATTTACTATATCTTCTTTTCTATCCCAGAGGCGTTCTACCGACCATTCGAATGGGGGCAAGCAAATGGGAAAGGGTTTTTCCAAATTACCAAGGTCTTTATCCCTTGATTTAAAGAAGGAAGGGATCTTGGGTTGCTTTTTAACCATAGGACTGCCCTTGTCAGGTAAAATGCCCAGATCTTTATAGCATTTCCTTGTCAGTACCATTGCACGTTTTCTGAAAGTTGAGGAGTTTCAGGCCACTTTAGCTTTAACAAGCTCACAGTTGGGTTGGGAGGTTGCCACGAAGGGGAAAATTTAGAATCTGGCAAGCGCGTCTTTCAACTCCCTTAGGTCCTTTGTTGATAAGACTGAGGAGCTTTGTAGGTTTAATTTGCTTGCTCTAGACTGGGACGCTTTCTCCGGCACTTTATCAGCTTAATTAGCTTGGGTTTATTTTGAAAGCAGTCTTACTCACAGTCTTACTCGCGGAGACGAAGAGAAGAGGGAGTTTGCACGGACGCCATCTTAGATGCTTAGCGGTGGCCGATATCTTGACTGATACCATACCTGGAGGTCGATATCATTTATGGTGATGGATTATGGCAAGCGACCAAGAGACTCAGAGATGGAACTGCCCCCCCGAGGTCCAAACAGACTAAAATTGACCACTTCTTCCCCTTTAACCAAACTAAAAAGGAGGCGACCACTTATACAGTGAAAACCTCAAACCGCTTCCTCCCTCTAGCTAACAACTTTGCCGAAGTGACAAATGAGGGAGCTTCTTGCAAAGCAAAGAGACTCCCTAGTGGGGAGCGAGCTCCTCCTCGGCGGCCGAGAGTGCCTACCCCCCCAACTCAATCTACCGCTTCTGAGCCGACCCTCACGTCTCAAAAATCCACTGCTACGGGGGGGTCGTCTGGAACAGGCACAGGTCCAGGAGACGGCCTGGGATTACAACAGCTTGAACTTGAACTCATAACTCGGACTCTCTGCTGCATTTTCAATAGCATTAATGGCCTAACGACCCAGATGGATATGCTTCTTAAGGCACTCTCAACGCATCCCTCTAGCCTGCCAATCCTGCCTAATTTACATCAGGCTCACTCCTTTGCCCGCCGTGCCTCTAAAGGGTCCCCAGAACCTGCTAAACCACCCGAATAGAAATGGAGACTTTTCTGCAACCTTGCCAGACAAACAATCACTCCTCCTGCTACCAGACAAGATATGTCTAACCATCCACTGCAGAGGCCCTAGGACCCCAAGATGGACTACTCAGAGCTTGGCTAAAGGCCACCTTCATGCCATTCTAAGCATCCCTATTTCACAAATAGACCTCACTTACGTAGCCCTCTTAAACTCTACCCCCAGGTTCAACAAGCTTTTGCTCTCCTTCCGGACCCCTAAAATTCCATCTCTACTCTTAGGACGGAAAGGGCACCTGGCTAATTGGGGTATCTTTCCGACGAGAATCTTTAAAGACCTCAGTGTCAAGCCTCTACTCTCCAACTTTACAACAAAAGGGGCTTATGTTGCGTCCCAGCGTGTATTACCTTCCAAACCAAACTCGCATCTTGCAAACCTATCTTCCCCTCCTCTACCAAAGCCCTCTGAGCCGTTGAGCCAGGAGAACCCAGGGCCCAGCCCCCTGGAAATTGCTGAGGAAAGAGCCCTCATAGCCTCCTATGGCAATCTCCCACCTGAGAACCAGCAAGAAATTATCGAGAGACTGGACTATGTCAAACAGCTACTTCTGACCCAACAGACCTTTCCACTGAAAGAGGCTCATAGTAAACACCTCCAACTTCATACCGGGAAGTCGAACACACTCCCCGACCTTCAACTTAACACAAATAACAGGATTCCTACAACGCTTGACTTAACATCCTCCTCAGTGACAGCCTCCACCCCCCTAAAGAAGTGTAGCTCATCCTCGGCCTCGTCAATGGACTTAAACTCCTCTGCTTCGTCTCCCTCCAGGAGGAAGCAAACTTCTATAACCAAGAGTACCAACAATAACCAGAATATAACCCCAGGACTCCCCGGCTCCTTCTCTTCAATGCCTGACTTAGAATCTTCCTTCTGCAACGTTCAGTCAGTAGACCACCAACCATTGCCTTCCCTCACACATCTCCCTCAGGCCACCCCTTCACCAGCGGTCCAACAACTCAATTCTCCGTTCAATGACAAGGAGGCTAAAGCCACAAGTCTTGGCCTATCCCTTATTGAAGACCCAGCCGGGCAAATCAACAAAATTATCGCGCTCACTCCTTACCTGCCACAAGGAATCCCTTCTTCGCCCAAGGAAGTCCAGACCTTGTCTTCCCCCCAAAACAAGGTAATATGACTATTGCACTCTACCCAGCCGAACCCGGGTTGCTTGAATGTCATGTCATGGAACGTGGCGGGATGGAGCTCCAAACAAGGGGACAGGGAAGTCCTGGACTTCCTTTCAAAATTCCATATTATTGGCCTACAGGAGACCTGGGCATTGGACCAGGATACCCCTCCATCCTTACTGGGTTACAATGCCTTTGTGACCCCGGCGTCGAAAATCTACCTGCATGGGTGCCCCAGCGGGGGCCTGGTCCTCTTTATTTCCCAGGCCTGCCGCTTCACAGTCTCCCTCCTCTCATGGTCTGAGTCGAACCATATCCAAACTTTACATATTAATAGTCGACAGCTAGGGGGCTTCATGTGTATAAACCTCTACAACCCTTCTTCCACCTCCAATTCTGGCGCTTCCCACACGTGGACGGACCTAAGTGCTATTTTGGGAAAGGCAGCAGTAGTATTCCCTAACTCGGAGATACTCCTTATGGGGGACTTTAATGCCAGAATCGGTCCGGATATAAAGTTCTTTACTGCCAACTCGCAGTGCTCCCCTGACGTGGACGCATTTATTCCATGGAAATCCCAAGACAAAGCCGTGAATAGGAATGGCATCGCTTTATTCGAACTTGCCATCAACCACGGTCTATATAGTCTCCATGGCACCTTCAAAGATGGATCTGAGGGCTTTTACACCTTTATAGGCCCCAGAGGTGCGAGTGTTATTGATTACATCTGGCTCTCCTCTTCAATGATTCCCCTGGTGCACAGCTTTAACATCTATAACAGGGTGGAGAGCGACCACCTACCAATTGCTATCACACTTTGCTCTCTACGATCTAGCACGCCCTCGCACCTCGTCCATCAAGAGACACAGCTGTTAGCACCAAGAAGCAAGAATTGGGACTCCAAACTGGAGCAGAATCTCCGTGCCCAACTCAACACTTCTGCAATCCAGTCCTTGAAGTTCCGCCTCATTAGCACAAACGAGGTCCACCTTCCTCTCTTATTATACCAGGAAATCGTCGCATCTATAACCCCGATACTTACCAAACTTCCTGGCACGTCCACAACCCCTAGGACCCCGTCCTGGTTCGACCAAGAGTGCAGGCAATGCAGAAGCAAATTCCGTCAACTTCAGATTGCCCTGAAATCGGGCCCTACCATGTGCAAAATTGAGATTACCTTCCTTCGCTCATACTATAAACAGCTACTCAGACACAAGAAACTAAATTACGCAAAAGCACGCTGGTCCGAACTGAATGCTGCCATCAAAAGTCGAGACGATAAGAAATTCTGGCAAATCATAAATAAGGGCTTAGCGTCCCCCGCCTCTCTCTGTAACAACATCACCGCAGACGGCTGGTACAAACACTTCTCTCAACTTTATTCTGCTCCTTCTCTTCCAACAGTCACATCCCTGGCCGTACTTAGTAGGCCCGACCTTCCTCCATGGGACCCGGTCTCCCCTGAGAAATGCTTCCAGCTGATTGGCATGTTAAAGGGTGGCAAATCACCCGGGGAAGATATGATGTTACCTGAGGTGTTTCTAGCAAACCAACTCTGGTGGGCAACCACACTGGCCCCTATCTTCACTGCCATAAACTCTTCCCTCACGATTCCGTCCAACTGTAAACAGAGTATCATCATTCCAATCTACAAAAAAGGTGACCCTCAAGATCCTTCCAACTATAGACCCATCAGCTTACTGGACAAAACCTATAAGATCTACACCAGATTTCTCCTCGAGAAGCTGACCATCTGGGCTGATGAAATCCACCTCTTTCACCCGGAACAAGCGGGATTTCGGAAAGGACACAACACCTCCGGCCACTGTCTGGTTCTTCAATCTCTGATTGACAAATACCAAACAAAGTTCAACTCAAAGCTATACGTAGCCTTTGTCGACCTATCCTCTTCCTTTGACTCTGTCAACAGAACTAGACTCTGGCAGAAGCTTAGCGCAACCAACATTGACAAAAGGCTCCTATGGCTGCTTATGGAGATCCACTCGGACATATTTGCCAGAGTGAAATTTGGCCCTCATGGTGCTCTCTCCCGTCCTTTTCCCTTAGCCAGAGGTGTCAAACAAGGTTGCCTTCTGGCGCCTTTTCTCTTCAATTTCTTCATAAACGACATAATAACAGCCGTCAAGACACTCAACCTACCTGCCCCCTCCATACAACAAATAAAAATTCCCATCTTACTCTACGCGGATGACATGGTAGTCCTCTCGCTAACTAAGCTGGGTCTCAACAACATGATGAGAGGGCTCATGAACTTTTGCGATGAAAATTTTCTAAAAATCAATCTTTCCAAAACCAAAATTATCCCTTTCGGCAAGGTAAGACCAAATCCAACGTGGATACTGGAGGGTCACTCCATTGACCAATGCTCGGCCTTTAAATATTTGGGCATCACTTTCCATCACAGATCATCTTGGATGGCCCACTTAAACACGATCATACTGGCCGCTCGCCGATCTGTGGCTGCTTTGGTGAAATTTTTCTTCGCAAAAGGAGGGCAGCTGGTGGCTCCTACCAGGAAAGCCTACCTCAGCAAAGTACCCCCAATGATGCTGTACGGGGTGGAAATATGGGGGTGGAATCCAAACATCCTTCAAAGACTGGAGTCCCTGCAAAACCGCCTGGCAAGAAAGATCCTGGGCCTCCCCAACGGGACAATGGTCGCCCAAATGAGAGTGGAACTGGGCCTACCATCTACTGCAGCAAAGGCCCACATTAAGATAATCACCTTCTACAAATCATTGGCAGACAGTCCAAATTCATCTTTAGCGAAACAAGCCTTCACAGTCTTCAGGAGCAGCAGCACCTGGTTAAAGGGAATGGAGTTCATATGTAACCACTACTCCCTCCCAGACTTTGCCGCCCTGTCCGTATGGGACAAAGACAAAATTCGTGACTGGGTTTTAGCAAAGGACGAAGCCTTCGACCCTGCACGATCGAATGCGGCCAGACTGTCCACGTGGTTCCCACGCGTGAAAGCAGTCAGAACGCTGGCTCTTTACTTAACTGTCCTGACGAACCCCACGCTAAGAAGGGCCTTCTCTCTCGCCCGATTTCACGCTATCCCTACGGAATTCCTACGGGGCGCATATTTCAACACCCCCCTGGAGCTCCGACTTTGCCCTTGTAACAAGGGAAAGATAGAGGACCTTATTCACCTTTCTTTCTATTGTCCCCTATATGACACAGTCAGACCTAGGCTTCTCCTCCTAATCCCGCCTTCCATCGACCTGGACGTCGAGCGTATGAAATACCTATTGGTGGATGCCAATCCTATGGTTACAAGAGGAGTGGCTATTTACATACTCCAGGCGCTGAAACTTAGGGCCGCCTTTTTGGCTAACTTGTCTTAACACCAGTTCCAACTACTTCCCATCTTAAACAACGCAGACCTGCCCTGCCCCCGTTTTACCATATCTGTATCGTTCATATGATTTTATACTCACTGTTTTATATGTACCGGCAACGTACAATTTCTATCTGTTATATTTTATGTATTTCCTTATCAGGCACCTGTCTGGTTTTTACTATGTGCTATGGCCAGAGGGCTAATGCAATAAATATATTGATTATTCATCCAAAAAAAAATCGTGCTTTTTTGCAACATGTGTCTCCTGGAGGCATATTACATCAAGATTTCGTTTTAAAATTTCATGCTTCACCCTATTTCTCTTCACTTTGTTGTTCAATCCATTTACATTCCAACTTAATAATTTATGATTTCCATTGTCTGTTTTTTAAAAAAAATATTTATCCCCTCCCACTGCTCCCTCCAGTTTCTCCACTGCTTCTTGTTGCATCTCAAAGGGTGTTCTATCTCTTTACCTTTCATGGAACTCTGGGTCTCTGCCATGTTTCTCCAAAAATTCTTGAGCCTGACTTTCTGTCACAAGTCTATATATTTTCCTTCTTTAAGTAAAGGAAACCCCTTCTGGGAATTCCCATTTGTAATTTATTCCTGCTCCTCTCAACAATGTTCAGAAAATCAAATAGCAAGGTTGCAAGGACTCAGGCCAGGATGGCAATAAACAATAATTTCTTCTATTTTTGTTGTTTCAAGTATGACACAAATTCCAGTTGCAATGATTTTTAACTCCAGGACAAGGCCCTGTTTCGTTTATTCTTCATCAGCTGGAACAATCAAGAATCTCAAATTAAACATATCTTCTGACATTATTATACATTTCGTCATTTCTATCAAGACAGTTGTGTAACAAGCATTCCGGCACCAAGAGAAAGTTTATCTATGTTTTATCATGTCTATATGAAAGGAAATACATCAAAAATTATATCAAAAATTATACACATAAAGATTATAGTAAATTATGTAACAATTTGTGTAGCAAACAGAGACAGCTTACCTTTAGTTTCTTAGTTTCATAGTCAAAGTGTACCGAGTGTGTCTAACTTGCTAGCTCTGTTTGCAGCTTATAAGTGTGAGTTAAGGTGTGATCTACTACACAGTTAAAGTGACAGTACTACATCTGCAGACACTCAATTCAGCTGAGGTAGTTTAAAGGGATGGTGTACTAATTTAACTACAGACTGTATATGAACACAATATAAATTATAAAAATGCTGTAAAATCAAGACTATTATTTAACCCCCACGGATGTAGTGTATTGAAGAGATGTATGAACTTGGATTCTTGCTGGAGGAGAAGTCTATCGTTGTTCTTCTGGTGAAAGCGGGCTGGTGGTAGTTTCCGAATTACAAAAAATAGAAAGTCAACTTCTGTATGTTTATACTGTCTGTAGTGCTCGACCAATGGTGCCTCCACAATCTGGTTGCGAATCCTCGAACGGTGTTCACCTATTCTAAGTTTGATGGGTCTGGAACATTTGCCTATGTACATCTTTTGGCATGGGCAAATCCATGCATATATGCAGTTTTTAGTATTACAATTACTAAAGTGTCTGATGGTAAATTTAAACTTAGATTGGTCATTGGAGAACTCCTTAACCTGTAAGGAATATTTGCAAACATTGCATCCTCCGCATCTAAAATGGCCAAAGGAAAATCATTTCTGGGTAAGGTTTTTGACAGCATATCAGATTTTACTAGAACGTCTTTAAAGGACTGTGTTCTTCTGAGGCCAAAAAGTGGTGGTTTTTCACATCCTGGAATGTTGGACAATAAAGACCAATGTTTATAGATGATGGCTTTTATCGAAGATTTGTGTATATTGTAGAGTGCATGTAATACGGCTGGTATTCTCCTTATTCGTGCGTGATTTGAGTAAGTCCTGTTTGTTGATCTTGTCCACTCTCCGTAGTGCTGCTGATAATGTTTTCTGTGAATATCCGCGTTGGATTAAGGAGGTAGACAAATTTCTCGCAGAAGTATTATAGTCCTGGTGGGATGAAGAATTTCTCTTTAGCTGTAGGAATTGACCATACGGCAGATTTTTGAGTAAGTGAGGCGGGTGGAATGAGTGTGCATGTAACAGGGAGTTGCGATCTGTGGGTTTGTGAAAGCACCGTATTTTTAATTGATGGTGGTTGTCTCTGAACACGGTGGTATCCAAAAAATGGACATGTTCCTCATGTATGTGACCCGAAAGACGAATATGGGGATCCTGTGTATTGATCCATTGGAGGAAGTCTAGAGCAGAGTGTTGATTTTCTATGATCATAAAAAGATCGTCAATGTAAAGGTAATATTGAAGAACTTGTGTTTTGAATGGATTGGTCTCAGACAGGATGAACTTTTTTTCAAAATCAATCATGTATATATTCGCTATGGAAGGTGCACAAGCCGAGCCCATTGCTACCCCTTTCACTTGTAAATAAAACTGGTCGAGATGTCTAAAATAATTATGATCCAGTATGATATCAAGTACATCAAGTAGAAAATGTGTGGGAGGTTCCTTTACATGTCTTGCATCCAAAAGATCTTGTATAATCAATCTGACTTCTGGTAAAGGTACGTTTGTGTAGAGGGATTCTACGTCCAGAGTTAATAGGCACGCTGTGGGTGGTATATATCTATGCTCAATGGTTCCAATGAAAGTCTTAGTATCCTTTATGTATGATGGAGTATCACTGGCAAATGGATGAAGAAATTGATCAATGTATTTACACATTGTTCCAATAGTGAATCATTGCCTGACAGTATTGGTCTGCCCGGTGGTGCCTCTAAGGACTTATGGATCTGTCTCTGTTTGCTACACAAATTGTTACATAATTTACTATAATCTTTATGTGTATAATTTTTGATATAATTTTTGACGTATTTCCTTTCATATAGACATGACAAAACATAGATAAACTTTCTCTTGGTGTCGGAATGCTTGTTACACAACTGTCTTGATAGAAATGACGAAATGTATAATAATGTCAGAAGATATAAGTTTAATTTGAGATTCTTGATTGTTCCAGCTGATGAAGAATAAACGAAACAGGGCCTTGTCCTGGAGTTAAAAATCATTGCAACTGGAATTTGTGTCATACTTGAAACAACAAAAATAGAAGAAATTATTGTTTATTGCCGTCCTGGCCTGAGTCCTTGAAACCTTGCTATTTGATTTTCGGGAATCTCCAAGGACTCCTATTTCTTTATTGATTCCTCTCAACAATGTTGTCAGATTCCCATATCTCTTTCTCTTTTTTTAAAAAAAAATTGTTATTAAATATACAAAAACATACATATACATACATACACACTCTTATAAACATTTCTTACATATATATACATATATATATAACGTACCTATGTTAGTCTCCTTTACATCATTTAAAATTCGTCCTCCCAGAGAGGACAGTGAAAAAGAAAAGAAAAGAAAAAGAAGGAAAAGAAGGAAGAGACCAAGAAAAGAAAAGAAAAAGTTCACAAAAGAAAAGAACAGATGTAAGACAAAATATAGTAAACAAAGAAATACAAGTGACTTCCATCACTGACCATAGCACTTCCTAAAGTCCGTATGACTCAATTTTTATCTGTTATTCTTTTTCCTGGTATTTTATATTTTCTTACATTTTCATACATTTTATTCCAAACATAACCGGTATTTTATATTGTCACCTTTTCTATTCAAGTAATCATTTAAATCTTTCCATTGGTTTTGGATTACACTCTTAGGTCTTTGTCTTAACCATTCTGTCAACTTTGCTAATTGTAAATATTCACAAACTTTGTTTAGCCAATCTTCTTTGGTTGGAGTGTAATTCTCTTTCCAATGTTGGCCTATCACCATTCTGGCTGCCGTTGAAGCATACAAAAACAAATTAGTCTTCTCCATTGGGATGTCACTTTTCGTAATACATAATAAATATAATTCTGGTCTCTTATTGTATGTTGTTTTTATCAGTTTTTCCATTTCCTCATGTATCGTACCCCAATATCTCTTTATCACCGGACATGTCCACCACATATGGAAAAAAATAGCATTCAAGTTATTACATCTCCAACACTTGCTGTTCCCCGATTTACACATTTTGGCCAACCTCTCTGGTGAAAGGTACCACCTGTGATGCATTTTCATATAGTTTTCCTTTAATTGATACGATGCTGTAAAGTTTATGTTTTTCATCCAAAATTTTGCCCAATCCTTAATGTCTATTTCATACCCTATAACCTGTTCCCATTTTATTAGACTTTTATCCTTCCTTTCTTGTGCCAAATCTATGTTACCTAATAATTTATATAATTTTGTGATTGCTTTTTGGTCATTCTGTAAAACCTCCTTTTCCAATTTTGATGCTTCTTTTTCAATTCCCCTCTCCTTTAAATCTTTTTCAAATTTTGCTTTTAACTGAAAATATTCCAACCATCTAATTCCCTTTTTTTAAATTCTTCATATTCTTTTAATTTTGGTTTCTCCTTGATCCCCTCTACCAAATCTCTATTTTACTTCACTTTTAATTGTTGAAGTCGCTTCCACCGGAGAGATCCACCATGGGGTTTTCTTTATAATTTTATCTTTAGTTCTCTCCCATACCTCTATCAGTGCTTTCCTTACTAGATGGTTGTTAAACCTTTTGTGTACTTGCATCTTTTCGTACATTAAATATCCATGCCACCCATATACTCTGTCCCAACCTTCTAAATTTAAGATCTCTTTGTTTTCTAATAACATCCAATTTTTTAACCAGCTCCAACAGGCAGCTTCAAAATATTTTTTCAAATCCAGAACCGCAAAGCCTCCCGTTTCTTTAGGCCCCATCATAGTTTCCGCTTTAATTCTCGCCTTTTTCCTTTGCCAAATGAAGTTTGCCAAATCTCGTTGGCAATCTTTTAAATATTTAGTCCCTATTATTAGAGCAACTTGAAAAAGGAAAAAAAAATTGGCGAAATATCTTCGTTTTAATCAGGGAGATTCTACCCAACAAGGATAATTTTAATTTTTCCCATTTTCCTAAAATTACTTTAATTTCCTTCCATTTTTTTAATATTGTTGTCTTTAAATAGATTCGTATTTTTATTTGTTATCCATAATCCTAAATAATTTACCTTATTTACTACTTTTACTCCTGTTTTCTCTTCCAGTTCTTTCTTCTCCCTCTCTCCCATATTCTTTGTCAATAATTTAGATTTTTCTTTATTCAACTTAAAACCTGATAACTGGCCAAATTCCTTCATTTTTTCTAATGATCTCAAGATGCTTTTTAAAGGTGTCTCCGTCGTAATTATTACATCATCGGCGAATGCCTTCAATTTGTAACAATATTTTCCTACTTTTATACCTTGAATTTCTTCTTCTTCTCTTATAGCTCTCAAAAGGGTTTCTAAAGTTGATATAAATAATAATGGGGATAAAGGACATCCCTTTCTGACCCCTCTTTCTATTGTAATGCCCTCTACAATTTCGTTGTTGACTATTATTTTCGCTGTTTGCTTACTATAAATTGCTTTGATTCCATTCAATATTTTATTACCTATTCTCATATGTTCTAATGTTTTAATCATAAATTTCCATGATATACTATCGAAGGCCTTTTCTGCATCCACCAATAACATAGCTATCTTTTTACTCGGATTCATCTCTATATATTCTATTAAATCTATAATTACTCTTGTGTTGTCCCTAATTTGTCTCTTAGGTAAAAACCCCGCTTGATCTTTCCCTATGATTCTTTTTAATATCATTTTCATCCTGTTTGCCAATACCCTGGTAAAGAGTTTGTAGTCTATATTTAAAAGCGAAATCGGCCGATAATTTTTAGTTAATCTCAAGTCTGTCCCTTGCCTCGGGAGTAAAGTTATTAGAGATTCTTGCCATGATACTGGAATTTTACCTTTATTTAATATCTCATCCATTATCAACTTGAGCTTAGGGGCCACTATCTCTACTAATTCTTTATAATATATTACTGGAATCCCATCTGGACCGGGAGATTTCCCAGCTTTCATGTTTTTTATTACTTCCCGGATTTCTTTCAATTCAATGTTTGCATTTAATATAGATTTTTCTGCTTCCTCTATTTCTGGTGGTCGATTCTCTCCTAGATACCTCCCTATATCTTCCTCATCGATTTTTTCCTCCGTATATAGTTTTTGATAATATCTTCTAAGCCAGTGTTTCTCAACCAGTGTGCCTCCAGATGTTTTGGGACTACAACTCCCATCATCCCTCGCTAGCAATACCAGTGGTCAGGGATGATGGGAATTGTAGTCCCAAAACATCTGGAGGCACACTGGTTGAGAAACACTGTTCTAAATCCTTTTATTTGTTCTGGATCTGTGGTTTCTTCTTCCCCTTCTATTATTTTACTAACTATTCTTTCTATTTGTCTTTCTTTCACCATCCAAGCTAACATTCTCCCTGTTTTATTGGTGTGTTCGAAGTATCTTTGTTTGGTCCATATAATTTTCTTTTCTACCTCTTTGTTTAATTTAATAAATCCCTTCCAATTGTCCAATTGGTATAGATTGTCCTATTTGTAACTTCCCTGTTATCTTTCTGTCCTCTAGATGGTGCTGCTATTTTCCTTTTTGCAGTGGCTGTACCGGCTGTGACCACCAACCTCGCTGTTTCTCCCCCTTACTTTCCTTTTTTGGCGTCACTCTTCCTTCACAGCCACTGAACGCTCTTTGACTTCCTTTCCTGTTCACCGTGTTGCCTCTTCCGCCAATGGCGGATCTCCAGCCCTGACTCGGCACCACCAAGAAGCCTTCATTTCCCCCAAAAATTTTTTTATTGGTTTTTACAAATTTTTAAGCACATAACATATCGGTTAAATTTCCATACTCCCCCCCCCTCACTGTAAGAAGCAACATTCATCCCCCTCTCTCACAGGGGTAAGCTTAATCATTGTACATTTAACCTTACTAACAGTGTTTAATATCATTGCTTGGGCCTGGCCCAATTCTGTGGGCCAGGTAGTCCTTCTTTCCTTAATTTCATATTTCAATTGACTTCCTCAAGTCCCCCTCTGTTGGATTCATTTTCATTCCTCTCTAACAGTTTTCATATTCCTAAATTTTAAAAATCATAAATTGCAAAATCATTTTACTTAAAAAACGCTCCTTCCCCCCCCAAAAAACCTCAGCATCTTAATACTTCTGCTCTTTTCATATAACCTTATCCAATTCCCTTACTATAACCTAATTTCAACTCCTAATATTATATTTTTCACACCCTTACCTCCCTCTGGTCTCGGAAATTTTAGCTAAATTTCCCCCTACATAACTCCTAGTTTAAACATATAATCATTTATGCCAGAAATCGTGTCCATGCATCATAGTCCTTTAAGCCAGAAAGAAATTAAAGTTCAAATATGTCCTTTTCACCCCACCCCCACCCTCACGTCAACCCTTGTCCCACAGTCAGTAGAAACCATGCGGCATTCTCTTTTCTTCCTCTGCAGCTTGATGTCCTTCATAGCTTTGTCCCCCTTCAGTTCAATTCCTGAAATTTGTGTTTCTTTCCCTTTCTTTTGCTCTTTTCTGGCCGACTTTTTCTTCTTGTTAACAAGTCCATCCATCTTCTTCTTTTCCTTCTTCTTCTTCTTGACAAGGCCGTCCTTTGTAGCCTCTGTAGACACCTCTCTGCAGGATAGGCCTTTTGCATCAGATGATAAGCCTTTCTTTTCAGTTGTTTGTTTTAAATCCTTTGGCACAAAATCTGTGGTGGGATTTATTCCTTTCCCAGATTCCACCAGCACTGTTTCCTGCAATACTGGCACATTGTTATCCTTTTTCCAACAGTTGTCCAGAATCCTGTTTTGAGCTCTGACCGTCTGTTGAATTTCAGACAATAAGTCTAGTACTTTTCTCATGAACTCATCGCTCAGATCTTCCGCCATTTTCAAGGTAAAAAAACAACAACTTAATAGTCACAACAATCCAAAATATTAATATCCAAAATCCATATTGTATGTTTCTTGCTAAATTTCCCAAAACCTCAGGAAAAAGGGTAACTTTCTTTCCAATCAAAGTTTGTAACCATTATTTTCCCCAAAGAACTGTTACAGAAGTTTTCTTCTTAACTTTCACTTTGACAGTTGCCTTAGTAACAAAGTTCCACTGCTTCCTTTTTTTCCAATGACAAGGGACCGACCTCCGTTTTTTAAATCCCTTGTTACCTCAAATTAAGTCCAAATTGTTCTTTTTACTCACGATTCCGAAGTTTCTGATCCTTATTTTGCGGAGAAATTAGGCGCTCAAAGCAGCCAGTCATGCAGCTTCACTCAGCAAGGACAGACGATAGACCCATAGGGCTCCGTCTCAACCCGGCTCTCTCTCGGCAGCTCTTACTAGAGCTTACCGGGGAGCTGGGGAGACGTCTAGAGCCCCCGCCGGATCACCATGTCCCCGGGACGCTCTTCCCGGGGTTTTAAAAGGGGGCCGCAGCGCTGTTGCGGTCCCCCCCCCTTGCCAAGCCGGGGATCTCGGAGCGAGATTCCCCATGACCATTTGCTCCGGCACTTAACCGGAAGTAGCACCACCAAGAAGCCTTCAGATCGTCTTTAGCTTTTTCCGGTAAGGCTATTTCCCTGCCGTTTCTTAGCAATTTATATTTTTGTCACTGTTAGCTGTTCTTTCCGGACGGTTATATCCCTCTCCGCTCCCCCTCACGGATCCGTCTATCCTTCTTATTCCCGTCCTCTTAATCTCTTTCTCCAGTTCTGCCTTCACTTATTGTATTTTGGGGGTATTTGTTTCTCTTTTAAACGAATTTCTCTTTGCTTTTTATAAGTTATTGTTCGTGCTAGTCTGTGATCCCCTCTTTACTTATTTCACGTCAAGCTCTTTAATTATCAAGCATTTTTTAGTCCCGTCACTCCTTTCTCCCCCTCCTTGGCTTTCGGGGGTCGTCGTGTTTTAGAAATAAAAGGTTTTGATGTTATTTCAATCGGGGTGCACGTCTCTATTTTAGCTGTCTCTTATTCATCGGAGAGTTCAGCACTGACCAAGCCCGGTTTTTGGGCGTTTGTGTTAGAAAGGGAAATTGCCCTTTTCCGCGGAGGTCCTCCTGTGTCTTTTTTTATCCTTAGTTTCTCGTCTTGGGAGACCCCATATATCGTGCTGCCATGGGCTTTGCCCTCAGGTTCCCCCCTGAGGTCGGGAAGCACACGCCTTGCCCCCGTTTCTACCTCTCTCCAACGCTGGGTCTGCCTCGAGATAGCAGGAGCGCAGATCCCCACCCGGCTCTAGGAGTGCTGCTCCGGAAGTCCCCATATCTCTTTCTCTTAATTCTCAATTTAAAGTTTATATCCTTGTAAATTTCAATATTCCGTCCTTCCAACGTCAAACCCACTTCATAACTTTTTTGTAAAATTGCATCTTTCACTTTCTTGGTTACAAAAGTCAGAAGTATGTCTGCCGGCTGTCTTTTCTCTCTGGTTGCTCTTGTTCTGACTCTGTAAACGTTCTCTATAAATTCCTCCATCCCTTCTTGAGTCTCTCCCATCCATTCCCCTAATATCTTTCCCACATAACTGGCCAGGCCTTGTTCTTTTTCATGTTCTGGCACTCCCCTTAATCTTATAGTATTTGAATTTAATATTAGTTGAAGAAGCAAATTCTGATTCTCCAAGTAATTTTGTCTTTCATTAAGACCCCCTATTGCCCCCACCAGTGCTCCATGATCCCCCTTCATACCTTCCACCTCCCCTGCTGATTTTTCCAAATTTGCAACTTTGACTTCCAAAGCATTGACTTTCTCATCAAGTTTATCAAACTTCTGTGATAAAACCTCTTTACTATTCTCTATATCTGCCCTCACTTCAAGAAATTGCTTATTCATAGTTACTTTTTAAAAAAATTCTATAAAATGCATAGCCATAGGTTCTGCAAAGTCTGGTTTTTCTACTTTCTCTAGCTTTGTTGATTTTTCTATGTCTTCCTGTGCTGATGCTCTCCTTCTCTCAATTGCCTTTTGCTTTTGTAAGGCTGCTATGATGCCTCCTCGGGAGTAATCAGTCCAAAAACCTTCTGCATTGGTATTTACAGCTTTATTAAATGCTATATACAAGCAGAGCTCTAAGGTTCATGACCGCTTGAGTCGGTTCCAGAATCCGGGAGTGGCCTCTCACGGGTCCTCCCCCAGCACAAGAGTTTTGGTAGTCCAAATCTCCGCCTAGATTCCTTACGCTTCTTCCCTCTACGCACCTGGGGTGACGGAAGTTCCGTCGCACCCATCTCCTCCATTACTCCAGGCGTTGCTTGGGGTCTCGCAGCATCTCCCTGCCCTGTTTCCACCCCACTTCCTGGTTGCTCCTCCTCCCCACTGAGGGACATCCTACTTCCTTTGCTACTGCTGGAGTGGTGCTGTGGCTCTCCTTCCTCTGACAGCCCTTGCACCACCTCCCTGCCCCTCGCCAGTCCCCTGGCAGCTTTGTTACTTCTTGTTTTAATTTTTCTGCCATGGCTGTTCTCAAAACAGATAGTTCAAAAACACGTATGATTCAAGGACAGCCTTCCGTCCTATCTCTGTTTCCCTCTAAGGCCTGTTTGTGGAAAATTCCACTCTAGGCCTCTTAGTTGCAGTTTCCCCTGTCCAACAATCTTTCAAATATATACAGAAATAAAAAAAGTAAGAAGAAGGGAGTGTCACCAATATCACCAATGTCTCTCAACTTAAATCAAATATAAATGTTTGGCAACAGTACTCAATTTGAATAGTCAAATAGCGTTCTAGACAAATACTAATATTATTTTAAAACCTTGATAAGTTACCACTTTTAATGTCCTCCCATGGGAGAAAGTTATGCAATCCTTTCTTGATGTTTTTGGTCCCTATAAATATTAGGCTTCTATTTCCGTTAAAGGTTCTTCCGCTCTTAATCCAAAAGTCTTCCAGCAAAAAAGCAAATTATAATCCAGATGGTATTTATAATCCAGGTGAAGCTTGCATTCCAATAAATTTTATTTCCAGTAGCTCTCCTCCACTACGTGACCCTCTCAGTTAAAGCTTTTCCCTACTCCTGCTTTTCCAGGCACTTCACCTCCCTGAGGTTAATCCCCCCATTATGGCAAAGTGTCCTCCTGCCAAGCTTTGGTAGGGTTTGCAAAAATCCAGGGTCTTTATTTTCTTTATTCTCTTTCATTAACAAATACCACCAAATGACGGATTCATGTCCCAGAGGGAACGGGGTCTAAAGCTGCTGTCCTGGAACATAGCAGGCGCAATTTGATATTATCTTCCTTCAAGAGACATGGCACAGTGAACCTATAACACTCAATGGCTATAGTAGCCATTCCCTGCCTGCCACCCCCTCCCCGAGGGGAGGAAGGCCTAGTGGGGGTCTAGCCTGTTTTATCTCCACGGAGCTAGACCACATCACAACAGCTTCATCCACCTGCAACTCGCTTGCAATTGCCGTCCTACTTAAACTAAGGAGAGCCTCTTTATTGCTGGTTAACGTCTACATACCTCCTTGCCAAAAAATAAATAAATCTATAATTAAGGCCACTTGGGCACATTTAGAGTCCTTTATAGAGTCTCTCGAATCCATCTATCGTGCTGCTCCGATTATCATCGGTGGAGATTTCAACGCACTCATGGGTGCGAATGATAACAGCCTATACACCCATTATAACCAGTTTCTGGACTCTGACACCCATTTAGATACAGGCACTGCCCGCCTTTCCAAAGACCACAGATGCAATTACTCAGGGCTCTGTTTAGCCCAGGCTGCAAAGCGGAGGGATCTGCTGATATTAAATGGCAATAAAGAGGGGGATCGCCCTGGGGAATGCACCCACATCACAAAGTTTGGGGGTAGCGTCATAGACTATATTCTAACCTCAAGATTTGCATACAAGTTTGTCACGGAGTTCCAAGTGGGATATAACACTGAGACTGACCACCTACCTTTAATTCTGGAGTTTGCAGGCCTGCTCTTCGACAATTCCATCGTAAATCCGCAATATACTCCCAATGCAAATCTTGGCATATCCGCACCTAAAAGAATCAAATGGTCCCCCCCCCCTACTTAATGCAGACCTGACTCACCTTCTTCAATCAGCTGAGTTAAAGGACATCCATACAGCCATTGTTTCGGCCAATTCCGCTGCTGAGGCCTTAGAGCTTTTTAAGATACTGACAGAAAGGCTGAAATTACACCTAACAACCGTGATTCAAAACACTGCCACATAGAGGGTAACGGAATTATCCAGCTGGTTTGACTCCGAGTGCAGACAGACAAAGAGGCATTTGAAGAGAGTTTATCGTAAATATAGGACCACTGGGGCGCCTCTCTTATTCACTGCTTACGTCTCTCTTAGACAAACAACTAATACAAAGTACAAACAACTAATAAAGGGGGAAAGAAAAAAAGCCGAGAGAATCGCCTGGTACAGTTTAGTAAAGGGATCATACGATAAGGATACATCCTGTTTCTGGCGTACCATATCAGGCTTACTGGACCAGGAGCGTAACGGACCAATTTGCATTGTTGAACCTCGAGAATGGACGTGATATTTCCATTCACTTTATCATGACCAGGCTGCTCAGCATAATAACCCAGCCATATCGTCAGAAGATCTACCGGCCTGGCCCCCAGTATCCATGGCTGAGGTAGAAAACCTAATTGCACAGCTAAAAAACAATAAAGCCCCAGGCATTGATTACCTGCCCCCAGAACTCTTGAAGTCCAATATCGAATGGTGGGCTCCTCTGCTGGCGGCAATATTCTCTCACATTGATTCATCTGGTTTACTCCCTGACAGCTGGACCATCGCGGTAATCATCCCAATATTCAAAAAGGGCCCTACATCGGACCCGGCTACCGTGTTTCCCCTATTTTAAGACACCGTCTTATATTTTTTTCCCCTCAAGAAAACACACTATGGCTTATTTTGAGGGGATGTCTTATTTTTATTACGTAAGCCCAGCCTTACGTATTACCTTGGTGCCCTCCAGAACTGTGCCTATCACTATGGCTTATTTTCGGGGTACGGCTTATATTTCGCAAATGCGAAAAAAGCCTGCTATGGCTTATTTTATGACTACGTCTTAAAATAGGGGAAACAGGGTAGCTATAGACCTATTAGTCTTTTACCTATAGTTAGCAAACTATATGCAAAATACCTCTATAATTAATTAATCAACTGGATTGATGCTGAGGCTATCCTTGCGGAAGAGCAAGCAGGATTCAGGCAAGGCAGATCTACTATAGATCAGCGTTTCTCAACCGGTGTGCCGCGGCACACTAGTGTGCCGCGAGACACCGGCTGCTGTGCCGCGGGAAAACCGTGGTTCGGGACCCCATGCCGCAGCCGCAAACGCGTAGCAGCGGCTGCAGTGGGGGAAAGGGAGCGCAGAAACCCACCGCTGACCTACCGCGCATGCGCCAGCTTGGAGCTCCCCGCCGATTCTGATTGGTTGCCAGGGACCAGTAGGAAGACAGAGGAAGGAGACGCAAGGGCTGCCGGTAGCCGCCGCCATTTTTCTGTTGGGGGGCACTGAAGCCCGGCAGCCGTCCAGGCCCAGCGCCTGCTGCTAGGCTTCCCCCCGCTCGGCCTCAACCTCAGCGCAGCGACAAGGAGCGGCGCCTCGGAGAGCTCGGCATCCACTCTGGTAAGGGGCGCGGGTCAGGAAGTTTGAAGTTGCTGCGCTCGGGAGCGCGAAGGCGGCGGGGAAGTAAGAGGTGCTGGTGGGCGCAGGTCAGGAATTTGGAAGTTGCTGCGCTCGGGAGCGCGAAGGCGGCGGTTGTGTCTTCCTGGCAGTGCCGGTTGGGGCTGTGGGGCTGCTGCTGTGGCGAGGGAGCCGCCGAGCTCTCCTTGGACAGGGCGCTGGTTTTGGACAGGGCGCTGGACAGGGCGCTGGACAGGGCGCAGGCACCGAGCGAGCGCACCCCGATCCCGCCACCTTGGCCACGAGCCGCTGGGATTTCGTGCATTCGTGTGCAGCTAGGAAGAATTACACAATCCACTGGCAGCAGGGTGGTCAGGTGTAAAAGAGGGCAGGATCCATGCATCCTTTGTGAAGGCAAAATTCCCTCCTCAAATATTATTCCTTCTCCATCACACTCATAATGACCAATGGTGGTGTGCCTCGAGATTTTTTTCATGCAACAAGTGTGCCTTGGCCCAAAAAAGGTTGAGAAACACTGCTATAGATCATTGCTTCATTCTAGCCCACCTCATAGATAAGTATGCCAAGCAATCTCTTGGTGTGCTGTATGCTACCTTCATTGATTTGAAAGCTGCCTTTGACTCAATCTCCCGAGTAAGACTATGGGCTAAATTGAATACCTCAAGCATAGACAAAAGTTTATTATTTCTGATTAACTGTCTCTATAAAGACACCGTGCTGAACGTACGTTGCTCCCCAAATGGCCAACTCATAGGACCCGTACCAGCCACAAAGGGAGTCAAGCAAGGATGCATTTTAGCTCCGGCTCTCTTCAACTTATACATAAATGACATGGTCCAGTGTCTAACATCTCCAGAGTTCCACGCCCCTAAACTGGCTGCAAAACCAATCTCTGCGCTTTTATATGCTGATGATGCGGTTCTCTTATCCCAAACAAAAAATAGGCCTAAAAAGACTGATAGGAGAATTCTCAGTGTATTGCCAAAGAGAACAGCTGGCCGTAAACTTTCAGAAAACCAAAGTTATGGTCTTTTCAAGAAAATATAGGCCCCACAGTTGGGGTATGGATAACCAGCCAATCGAACAGGTTAAAGCTTTCAAATATTTGGGCCTTATTTTTCAGTCCACGGGGTCATAGGATGCACACCAAAAATGTGCAAAAGAAAAAGCATCCCAAAGTGCCAAAACTTTGACCCGTTTTTTCCACACAAAGGGTGGTAAACAAATACCATCAGCCCTAGAAGTCTTTCAAGCTAAACCCCTAGAGCAGCTACTATATGGGGCCCAAATTTGGACTGTTAACCACCTTAGCACTCTGGAATCTGTTCAATCAAAGTTTTTAAGGCAGATCTTTTCTGTCCCGCCATGCATCTCGAACGCATCATTGCGACTGCACCACAATGCTGTCATGATGGAACTAAAATTATCTCTGCAGGAATCCCTTAGGTGGAGGATGAATGACGCCTTGCTGAGGAATGAACAAATTGTGAATAAAGCACAAAAAACTCTAAAAGACTATTTTGAAATAAATATGAAACCAGAAACAGAATCAAGAGTCTTATGGGACGCAAGCAAGGCGGTAATGAGAGGATTTTTTTTATACAACAAAATTCAATTAGGAAGAAGGCCCAAAATGAGAAGGTCAGCTGAAAGAGAAAGAAAATAAATTAAGACCAAAAGACCAAAACCAAAAGACCAACAGATTCAAAAGGAAATTAAAGCTCTATAATCACAATGTGCGCAGTTAATCAATCAAGAAATAGAATGGAAAATCAAAATGATGAAACAATGGAATTTTGAATCGGCAAATAAGTGTGGGAAACTATCGGTTTGGCAGTTGAAGAAGAGGCAGAAACAAAATACGATTACAAATATTGTGGCCGAAGGTAAATCGGTGGAGAATCCTGCGGAAATAAGATGTTTACAGAAATATTACAAGCAGCTATACAAGAGAGATAAAGAGGATAAGGATAGGATAGAGCAATTTGTGAGATTGAATGGATTGCAGAAAATTCCTGAAAATAAAAAGATCCTACTCAATGGGTTGATAACAAGACAAGAGGTGGAAACAGCAATAAGTCAAATGCAGATCGGCAAGGCCCCAGGTCCAGATGGTCTGACTGCAAAGTATTATAAGACTCTGAAAGAATGGCTTATTCAACGCGATGGACGTTTGCAACAAGATATTGAGGGGAGACAAAGCTCCTGAGACCTGGAAGGAGGCCTATATAACCCTGATACCAAAACCAGATCAAGATAGAACTAATCACTAATGTAAAGAATTATCGTCCAATCTCCCTTTTGAATGTGGATTACAAATTTTTTGCAAATATAATGGCTTCCAGATTAAAGAAGGTTTTAAAGGATTATATACACAAAGATCAGGCAAGTTTCCTGCCTGGGAGACATATGAAAGATAACCTAAGAAATGTCATTGACCTCTTAGAAAGACTGGAAGTCAAGAAAAATTCTGTTGCACCGGCAAAGAACACGACGTGACGACAGGATGGTATGATCGGGAAGGCCACCTCGAGCCACACCCGGGCCCCCCCTTTTATTGACAATCTCACACCTCAGTTAATGATTCGCCCCACAGGTACAGCTTAAGGAACCAAATAAGGAAACATTCAACCAATTGGTGGTACATAGCACCATGTAAGGAAATGCTTACAAACAGTGACATCCCAAAACTTCCCCACATGACATCTCCATTGCGTACGTGCTCACTCTCCATGCTCCCATCACATGCTCCCCTCATGCACCCCTCCCGTGCTCATCTTGTGACTTTCCAGTACTTTTCCACCACCCCTTTGTTCTTTTGTTATGCTGCTAACTCGTGTCTACCATCCTGATGTTACAATGACAGTGTGGCTTGCCAGCGCTGTATTTCTAGCCTTGGCAGGATCGACGTGGCTTGCCAGCGCCAATCCAGCTATAATCCCTACAAAATTCTAAATCTGTATTAATGTTTATAGATGCGGAGAAGGCCTTTTATAATATATCTTGGAGTTTTTTGAGGAGGAATTTAGAAAATATGGAGGTTGGACAAGTTTTCTTAAATGGCATTAAGGAGATCTATTTTGAACAAAAGGCTAAAATTATAGTTGATAATGTGGTATCGGAGGAAATTAGAATTGAAAAAGGAACCAGGCAAGGATGCCCACTCTCCCCTCTACTTTTTATTTCAGTCCTGGAGGTATTGCTGAATATGATAAGAAAGGAAGATGAGGTAAAAGGTATAATAATAATAATAATAATCTATTATTTGTACCCCGCCCATCTGGCCAGGTCACCCCAGCCACTCTGGGCGGATTCCAACAAATATCAAAATACATTAAAATAGTAGTAGTATTAAAATAGCATAGTAGTGGGATCTAAACAATATAAGTGAAAAGCCTTCGCTGATTATTTAGTACTGACTTTACAAGACCCAGAATCCAGTGTATTGAGAGCACTGGAGATAATACAAGAGTTCGGACAAGTTGCAGGCTTTAAGTTAAATAAAACTAAAACCAAAGTTTTGGATAAAATTTAACAATAGAGGAAAGAAAGAGTCTAGAGCAGGGGTGTCAAACTCCGGCCCTCCAGATGTTTTGAGACTACAATTCCCATCATCCCTGACCACTGGTCCTGTTAGCTAGGGCTGATGGGAATTGTAGTTCCAAAACATCTGGAGGGCCGGAGTTTGACACCCCTGGTCTAGAGGAAACGACTGGTTTGAACTTTGTTAAGAAGGTGAAATATCTGGGTGTAAATTTGACATCCAAGAATTTGAATTTATATAAGGACAATTATGAAAAATAATTGTGGAAGGAGATTAAGATTAAGAGAGATCTAGATTTATGGTCAAACTTGAAACTGTCATTGTTGGGCCAAAAAGCAGTGGTCAAGATGAATGTATTGCCAATAATGCTGTTTTTATTTCAAGCAATCCCTAGTATTGACAATGTGAAATGCTTCAAAGAGTGGCAAAAAGCACTATAAAAATTTATCTGGCAGGGGGGAAAACCTAGAATAAAGTTTAAAATACTAACAGAGATCTCAAAGTTCCTGTGGTCGGGCAAAAGACCGAGAATAAGACACAAGATATTGATCGACTCGGTAGACAGAGGGGGATATGGACTACCAGATTTGAAAATATACTATGAGGCAGCCTGCCTCCTCTGGCTAAAAGACTGGTGTCTACTAAACGACAGTGATACGCTGGAGATAGAGGGCCATGACAACCGCTTCGGCTGGCATGGATACCTAGTTTACGAAAAAGTTAAGGCACATAGAAGCTTTCTAAACCACATAGTAAGGAACACAATATATAATGTATGGGTGAAATATAAACGATATTTAGAACCCAAAATCCCCAGATGGACCTCTCCCACTGAAGCAATAGCGGTTAAAAAAACAGATACAAGAGAAAAATGGACTACATATAATATATTACTAACAGAAGATGGGGGCCATTTAAAACTCAAAAACTATGAGAGCATCAAGGAACAATTTACCAGCTGGCTGCAGTACTTCCAAGTTAATGAATTATTTCAAAAAGATAAAAGGACAGGATTTGAAAAGGAAACATCAAGATTCGAAAAAGAACTCTTACATAATAATCTTAAAGTAATCTCAAAAATGTACAGATTACTGCTAGAGTACGAAGTAATGGACGAAGAGGTCAAGGTTCCAATGATTAGGTGGGCCCAAGATGTGGGTCACACAATTATGTTAAAAGACTGGGAAACATTACTAAAAGTGAACATGAAATTTACAGCTTGTTATAATATAAGGGAGAACATGATGAAAATGTTCCATAGATGGTATTACACCCCATCCAGATTGGCAAAAATGCATAAAAACCTTGCGAATGTTTGCTGGAGGTGTGGAGCAGAGAATGGGGACCTGATACACATGTGGTGGACATGTGGTAAAATTAAGAGTTTTTGGGGATTGATATACGATGAACTAAAAAAGATGTTTGGAATTACCTTTATCAAAAAACCCGAGGCTTTTCTACTAAGCATTCTAGACAAGGATATACCCAAGAGAGTAAGGGAACCATTTTTGTATGCTACCGCAGCGGCTCGAATTTTGATCGCCAAGAATTGGAAAAAGCAAGAAGCTCCATATATCGTTGATTGGCAAACTAAAATGCAAGAATTTGCTGAATTGGCACATCTAACAAATTCACTCAGGGGCAATTCGAAATTAAAATTTGCAGAAAAATGGGACAGCTACCGTAGATATATACAAAAACTAACTAACAAACAGATACCCATGCCAGCATTCGAGGGTTAATGTAAGATCAACTGATGTGACGAGTTTGGATAAAACATTTTGAATGTTAAACTGGAAAATTGAGAAATAATGAATCTTTGTGTACATTCAACTTAAGGAATTTCATGCAAAGGGAGATGACAGGAAGTCTTTTTATTTTATTCTATCTGGCTTTTTATTCTTTTTTTTTTCTTTTTCCTTTTTTTTTCTTTTTTCCTTTTAACAAGAAGAGAATGAACACGTGATAATATATATGTATACTTGTGTATATAAGAATCACAAACCAATAATAGCATTCAATACGTTTTTATTTAACAATAAGTGTGTTCTCTTTGTAAGATTCAAGCAATTTTTCTCTTTTTGTTTCTTTTTGTATGGCTGTATTATTGTATTATTGTTCTACTAAACTTCAATAAAAATAAAAAAAAATAAAAAAAAAATAAAATACTAACAGATTCTAAAGAGAGAGGGTTTTTTCCCCTGCCAGACCTTAAAATCTACTTTGAAGCAGCAGTGTTTTGTTGGATTAAAGAATGGATTATGTTAGAAAATACAGATGCTCTAGATTTGGAAGGTTATGATAATGTATTTGGTTGGCATGCATATTTATGGTATGACAAAATGACGGCCCACAAAGGTTTTAAAAACCATATTATTAGAAAGGCATTGTATAATGTTTGGATCAGATATAAAGATCTCCTAGAGAGAAAAACACCTAGGTGGCTATCACCTTTGGAGGCCAAGTGTCAGGGCCTCCCCCTCATCGGTCGTTCAATAAGGAGACCGAGTCATTTGCCTTTCAGTAGCTTTTATCAGTGCTCGTTATTTACAGTGAAGAGCTAAATCATATCATGTCTGCTCAGTCACTAGCAGAATCCGGAAGTGGCGCACGACGATTTTGGCTCCAGCAGAGAAGCTTAGGGAAATGGAAGCACCTTTTCCTCCTACGTAATCTCTGCCCTGGCCCTGCTTGCTGGGAGCTGCCAGGTCTCTCGCTGCATCCCTCGGGCCCTGGCACCCCCTTCCCTTCTGAGGAACAGCTGCACCCACTCCCCGATGAGTCAGTCGTCAGAATGGGTGGCTGTTCCCTATAAGCACTCAGGGCTGGACTGGAAGGGGGAGGCAGATCCCTGACATCCACTCCCCCCTCAAAGCCCCCCCCCACGGGTCGGGCTGGTGAATTGGGCTCTGAGAGAGACCCTTCCCTTAGGTTTCCTCCTCCCCCCACCGTGATCTCTCCAGGGGAGGAGACAAATCCCAGAAAGTCTGTGTCTTCGTCCTCCGGAGATGCAAACATTGCTTCCCACCCCCCCCCCAGACCCTAATGACGGCGATGAGAGCTGCCTCCCACCTGACCCCTCATAGGGGGAGACTGGGGCCTCGCTCGCTGCACCCTCTGTGGTGGATCGGAACCCCCAGAACTCCTCCTCATCCTCTTCCGTGGTTGCGCACACATCCTTCAAAAAGAGCTCTGGAGGCACTGGCTTATGCGGGAACAGGGAATGAAACTCGGCCGTGAGACACTCCTCCATGATCTGGTCTGAAGGCATCCACGTGTTGTCCTCTGGTGCTGCCCCCTCCCATGCCACCAAGTATTCCACCCTGTCCCCATTCCATCGAGAGTCCAAGATCTCTGTTGCCTCATTGCAGGTTTCCCTCTCCTCTAAAATTGGAGGTGTGGGGGGTGTCCCACTCTCCCCGTGAAAGCGGTGCCCCTCCCTATATGGGGAAAGCAGTGACCTGTGAAAAACAGGGTGAATCCTCATGGTGTCCGGTAGCAAAAGCTTGAATGCTACTGGATTGACCTGCTTGATGACCTCAAAGGGTCCCAGCTTGCGATGCTCTAACTTCCTACAACTCCCTCTGATTGGCAGGCCCCTGGCCGACAACCACACCTTATCCCCCACCTGAATGACCTCGCCTTCCCTACGGTGGGCATCTGCCACCCTCTTGTACGCCTCCTTGGCCTTTTCCAGATTGCTCTTGAGCTGCCTGTGCACCGTTTGCATCTCCTCTGCAAAATTCTCTGCTGCGGGTAAACTAGGCTCCTCCCCCCCCCGGGGAAAGCTCTGGGGGTGGCAACCGTAGTTGGCCATAAAAGGGGTCATCCCCATGGACACGTGGACAGAATTATTAAATCAGCCGGCCCCCTCTCCTCCTCCCTTCTCAGCTGTAGAATGCCGAGCTGAGAAGCGAAGGCAGCAATTAGAGACAGCTGTAGCTCATAAGAAACGGGGGAGTGAACCAGCTACTTAAGGGAAGCTGGCTGCCCCATTCTGCAGCGTCTGCAACTGATGTGCTGGCGTACGTGTGTTTGTGAATCCTGCCTTGCTCCTGTGTCTGTGAATCCTGCCTTGCTCCTTTGCCCTTGATTCCTGTCTGGTACCTGTGTTTGTGACCCCCCCCCCGATGTGTTTCCTGTGCTCCTGACTCCTGACTGGCTTTTGACTTGGACTGTTTTCGACCTTGACTTCTTTAACCCCGATGTTGGCAAAGGACCTTATCTTTATCTGCAGCTGCCTGCTGGTTTTCGGTGTGGCAATCCTAGGTGCCGTAACAATGCCTCTGGTTGACATAGCAATGCAAATACTGCTGCAGTATGGCATTGGCTCTCTCAGCTTGCCCATTGGTCTGCAGGTGTCTGGCCGTGGAGAAGCTCAGCTCCACCTCCAACAGGCTCATGAGCTTGCACCAGAACCGCGAGGTAAATTGCCGGCCTCTATCACTCAAAACCCTCGAAGGCACTCCGTGCAGGCGAAACACATGATCTACAAAGAGTTTGGCCGTTTCCTCTGCAGACAACACCTTGGGGCAGGCTACAAAATGGCACATCTTGGTGACCACGTCCACCACCACCAGCACTGCCGTCTTCACCCTGGACATGGGCAGGTCGGTGATGAAGTCAATGCTCACCATTTCCCAGGGCCTGCTGGGAGTGGGCAGGGGCTGCAGCAGACCTGCCGGTGCCCTATTATCTCCCTTAGCCATTTGACAAGTGTCACACGCCCTCACGTAGTCTCTGACATCTTCCCGCACCCCCGGCCACCAAAAGTCCCTGCTCCCCCGGGATGTACAGTGCCCCCTTATAGAACAAGAACCCTTATAGAACAAGAACCCTCCCTTCTCCACAAAACCTTCTTCCGCCCCTCCCTTCCTTGAGGTCTCGGAACTTCTGTTGCGCAAAAGAATCTGCGCGGGTGAGTCTCAGCAGCAGCAAAGCTTGCTCCATCGTGCCTCCACACGCCCACTGCTCTGTCGGAAACATGTGTCTCGCTGCCGCCGGCTCTTCCTCTTCCAGGTACTGCGATTTCCTGGACAGAGCGTCAGCCCGCACGTTCTGCTCCCCAGGAACGTAGTGGATCCGGAAATTGAAGTCCGCAAAGAATTCTGCCCATCAGATCTGTCTCTGATTGAGCACTCTAGCCGTTCTCCAGTACTCCAAGTTCTTGTGGTCCGTGTGCACTTGGATCTGGTGCCGCGCCCCAATTAGGAAATGGTGCCATTTCTTAAAAGCCACAAAAATGGCCAACAGTTCCTTGTCCCAGATGGTGTAATTCTTCTCAGATTTGCTGAGTTTCCTCGAAAAGAAGGCGCATGGCCTCCAATCTCCGGCGCTGTCCTGTTGCAAAAGCACCCCCCCCCAATGGCGCGATCTGACGCATCTGTCTCCAGCCTGATCAGTTGCACCGGGTTCATGTGCAGGAGGTGCTCCTCTGATGCAAAGGCTCTCTTTAGGGCCTCAAACGCCTGCTGGGCTGCCGGTGTCCAGACAAATTTCTTCTTGCCACTCAAACAGTCTGTGATTCGAACGGTTAGCTGCACGTAGCCCCGGATGAATTTGCAGTAGAATTTGCTGAAGCCCAGAAACTGCTGCGCGTCCTTCTTGGTTCTGGGGCTCTTCCAATCTAAAACCACTCTCACCTTCTCTCCGTCCATGGCTAACCCTCTGTCCGACACTCGGTAGCCCAGGAACTCCACCTGCTTGACATGGAATTGGCACTTCTCCAATTTGACGTACAGCTGGTGCTCCCTCAGTTTGGCCAGCACCTGCCTGACATGCTGCCCATGCTGAGCCTCACTCTCGGAAAAGACCAATATGTCGTCCAGGAAACACACAACGTTCTTATACAGCAGGGGTCCCAGTACGTGATGCATGAAGGCCTGGAATGCCGGAGAGCCCCCCTGCAACCCAAACGGCATCACGAGGTACTCAAACGCCCCAAGGGGGGTAAACATGGTCGTCTTCCACTCATCTCCTTCACGCACTCGTATGAGATGATACGCCCCCCTGAGGTCCAGCTTGGTTAAAAATTTCCCCCTGCGCACCACTGCCAGTAGATCGTCGATCCTGGGCATGGGGAGCGCGAGCGGTTCTGTCATGCTGTTGAGGGACCTGTAGTCTACGATCAGTCTCTTCTGGGTGGTCCCATTCTTGTCCACGAAGAAGACTGGGCTCCCCTTGGAACTTTTGGACTCTCGGAGGAATCCCCGCTGCAGATTCTTGTCTATGAACTTCTTTAGCTCCTGGAGTTCCTGCTCAGACATGGAGTAAAGCTTTCCCACAGGTAACTGGGCCCCTGGCACCAGGTTGATCTGGCAGTCAAACGGGCGATGCGGCGGGAGCTTGTCAGCTTCTTTCTCGCAGAAAACGTCCTTGTAGTACTCATATTGGGGTGGGATCCCCCTGGTGACTTCCAATCGCACTGTTGCCGCCTGCGCTCCCCTGCCCGACAGACTCATTTCCTGCAGGCAGTTCTCGACGCAGTGTCCCGATCCAAAAGTGAGCGACCGCTGATGCCAAGCAACCACTGGGTCATGAAGGTCGAGCCAGCTCATTCCCAAGACGATGGGATTCCCCGCTAGAGTGGTCACGTTGAATGCGATGACCTCAGAGTGCTTGGAGATGCGCATTCTCATGGGGGTGTCTGTTGCACCACCTCCCCTCCCAGTAGCTCCCTCCCGTCGATTGTGGTCACCACCAACGGGAAATCCAGTGGGAGCAGGTGTAGCTGATGCTCCCAAGCAAATTCCCTGCTCATGAAATTTGCTGAAGCCCCTGAGTCAATCAACGCTTCTACCTCTAGGGGGTGCCCATTGGGAAGGTCCAGCACCACTCTTAAGACGATTCCCACTTTGGGAGGGTGGGGGGGACGGGGCTCTCTTCCGGGGTCTTCACTGCTTGCTTGCCTGGACGCCGCCCCTCAGCATCTGCTGCATCCAGGCATCCTCGTTTCCTGGCTCTGAGCCACTCTTCTCTCCCTCCTCTGGCACCCTTGCCCCCCTACCTTGCCAGACGCGTCGCTGCGGGCAGAACTTGGCGATGTGTCCCAGGCGGTCGCAGACGTAGCACCTCTGTGTGCCCTTGCTTTCTCTCCCCCCGGCCCCCTTGGGCGTGCCCGCGCCTGAAGGTTGCTTAGCGCGCACTGCCCCAAGCTCCATAGCCTCTTCAGGCGGTAGAGTTGGCTCGCTGCCCATCGCGGGCATGTTGCCAGCTGTCTTCCCTTGGTAGGGGCTCCCGGGGAACCTCTCCGTCTTACCTTCCCTCTTCTCCCAATCCCGCTGCTCAGCACGCATTCCTATCGCAAGTGCCGCTTTCACCAGTTCATCCATGTTCCTGGTCCGGGGTGCCCTGCTCAGCTCATCCTTGATCTCAGGGTCCAACCCCTGCTGGAACAGTGCCTACATCGTCTCTGACGTCAAGTCCCAGCCCAGTTTATGCGCCAACATCGCGAATTGGGAGAAATACATACGCACCGTGCCTCCCCCCTGCTTCAGCCTCAGGAATTCCTGCCGCGTCACGTCCGACTGCACTTCATTGGCAAACATGGCGTCCATGGCCGTGGTGAACTCTTTCAAATCTTTCATCACCCTGCTCTTTGCTGCCATGAGTGGGCGCACCCAGTCCTTCGCTGGCCCCTCCAAGTGTGCCACCACGAACGCTACCCTCTCGGCATCATTGGCAAACTCCTCCTGCAACTCTAGGGCATAGTCAATGTCTGTCCTGAAGCCAGCATAATCCCATGGGTTCCCTGTGAACTTGCTGATCAGCGTCTGTAGCTTCCTCCCCAAGGGGGCTCTACTCTCCCCCCTTTCCACCAACCTCCGTTCCTCCAGTCTCACCTGCATCTCCCTGGCATGCTCTTCCAAGGCAGCATTCCTCCCAGTAAGCTCCCCCACGCTGCGCCGTAAATCAGCCAGCTGAGCCTCTGAAGCTTGCTTGTAGGCAATTAACTCTTGCTCCGCTCTGGCTTTTATCTCTGCCGTGGCTTGCATAATCTGCTCCTGCACAGCCCGGGAGATCCTTTCTTCCTCAGACATGATGCCTCTCTCTCTTTCCAGCATGGAGGGGGTTGGGTGGGGGCTCTGCTGATGAACGACCTTTTAATGACTTCTGGATTGCTGTCAGGGCCTCCCCCTCATCGGCCGTTCAATAAGGAGGCCGAGTCATTTGCCTTTCAGTAGCTTTTATCAATGCTCGTTATTTACAGTGAAGAGCTAAATCATATCATGCCTGCTCAGTCACTAGCAGAATCCGGAAGTGGCGCATGACAATTTTGGCACTAGCAGAGAAGCTTAGGGAAACGGAAGCACCTTTTCCTCCTACGTAATCTCTTCCCTGGACCTGCTTGCTGGGAGCTGCCAGGTCTCTCGCTGCATCCCTCAGGCCCTGGCACCCCCTTCCCTTCTGAGGAACAGCTGCTCGCACTCCCCGATGAGTCAGTCGTCAGAATGGGTGGCTGTTCCTTATAAGCACTCAGGGCTGGACTGGAAGGGGGAGGCAGATCCCTGACACCAAGGCTCAGAAAAAAATAAATATGGAAAGTAATTGGCTGAAATATGTGGACTTGCTGGTGGAAGAGGAAGATGGATTTAAGTTAAAATCATATGATCAGCTTAAAGATAAAATGGTTGACTGGTTACAATATTATCAGATCAATGAAATGTTTAAGTTAGATAGAAAAAATGCAGGTTTTAGTTCAGAGAAATAAAAGTTGGAAACGGAATTACTAGATACAAATACAAAAAATATTTCCAAGATGTACAGTATAGATTATTGCTGGAGTGGCATATGAAAGATGAACAGGTTAAATCGGTGATGATTGATTGGGCCAAGGATGTGGGGCATAATATAATGTTAGAAGATTGGGAAAGATTATGGAAAAAAGGTGTTAAGTTTACCGTATGCAATGTGTTGAAAGAAAATGTGATGAAAATGATGTATAGATGGTACTTAACACCAGTGAAATTAGCAAAAATTTACCATACAAATGACAACAAATGTTGGAAATGTAAAGAATGTGTAGGAACTTTTTATCATTTGTGGTGGACGTGCCCCAAGGTGAAAGACTTCTGGGAGAAGATTTATAATGAGTTAAAAAAAGTGTTTAAAAACACTTTTATTAAGAAACCAGAAGCCTTTTTACTTGGAATAATAGGGGAATAAATTCCCCAAAAAGATGTTCGATTTTTTTCTGTATGCCACAACAGCTGCAAGAATATTATTGGCCAAAAATTGGAAAACACGAGATACTAACGATAGAAGAATGGCAAATGAAAATGATGGACTTTATGGAACTAGCCGAGCTGACGGGACGAATCTGCGACCAGAAAGAAGAGACGGTGGAAGAAGACTGGAAGAAATTTAGAATTTATTTTAAAAAATATTGTAATATTGATAATTAAGAATTTATTTTGGAAGCAAGTAGAAATAGGAGTAGAAATAGATTGTGTGTAGAAGTAAATGAGTATTTAGAGATAATACAAGTCTTTTAGAGAATAGAATTGAAAATGATTTTTATATGATTTTATAAAAAATGATTTGTTTTATATGAATATATTGAGGAAATTGGAAAGTGCTAAGGAGGAGATAAATTGAAATCCAGATTGGGGGGCTTGAGGAAGTCACCCTAGGAATGTGAAGTGAAATATAGCTAGAAGATTCAGAGATGTAGTATATTGTATTTTCTTTTTGTTTCTTTTGTTGTTGATGTTTTTGTGTATTGTTTTGTTTATTATCTGTGTTGGAAAAAGAATAATTTGGGGGGGGATAAAATAAATAAACTGCCCAGACACTGCCAGTTTCAAACAGGGTTGATTGTCTTCCCAAACCATGATGGGCAAACAACAATCCCCACAGATCTCTTGGACTAAACACTTGTAAAAGTCCAGCTCTCTACAAACTTCAGACAAAGCACTGAATTCTGCTTCTGTGGAAGAAAGAGCAATAAGACTTTGCTTCTTGGACTTCCACCCAATCAAAGCTTTTCCACACTTCACTACCATACCAGACACAGATTTCCTGTCTGCCAGATTTCCCCAATCGCTGTCAGTCCAGCACTTGAGCTGTGCGTCACCCTCAGATGACAGTTTGAGACAGAAATCCTTGGTATCCTGCAAATACCTTAACACTCTCTTGATGCCATTCCAGGCACTCACACTGGGCTTTGTAGCTTCCCTGCTGAGCAGATTTACAGCAAACGCTATATCTGGTCTGCTCTACTGGGAAAGATACAACAGACTCCCTAGAGCTGACTGAAAGACTTTGGAGTTCTCGAACTCAGAGCGTTCCCCAAACTGGCTGTCTTTCACAAAACAGGTTTCCATATGTGTTCTGACACCTGTACAGTAAGACATCCTGAACTTTTCCAGCAACTGCTCAATTTTGGCTTTCTGACTGAACAACAAACTCCCGTCCTCAGTTCTGTGAACTTGGATGCCTAGGTAGACACTTACTGGACCTAGGTTTTTGAGCTTAAAGTGCTTACCTTTGCACCTGTTTCTGGGATTTTGCGGGAAAAAATGATTTCATCAACGAAGATGAGAATCAGCTGCTGTTTCTCTCCTGTTCCTTTCAGATACAGACAACTGTCAGCTAGACTTCTTTGGTAACCCATGCTTTCCAAAGCATCGTTTAGACACATGTTCCAATTGCTGGCCGTTTGCTTCAGGCCATAGATGGACTTGTGTAACTTCCACACTGTGTTTGGCTTTTTGCCCTCAAACCCTGGAGGAGGTAGCATGTACAATTCCTCCTGCAAGTCCGAGTTCAAATAGGCAACATCTACATCAAAATGAGACACCTCGAACCCTCTCTGTGCAGCAACAGTTAAAAGCATGCGCAGAGTGTCACACCTAGAAGTAGGTGCATATACCTCAGTATAATGCAGCCCCTTCCTCTGTGTGAAACCTCTAGCTACTAACCTAGCTTTGTACTGAGGCTCTCCAGTGGCTGTGGGTTTAAGTCTGTAAACCCAGCGACAGCTCACTGCTTGCTTGCCTTCTGGCAGCATTGTGATGGAAAACACACCTAGAGACTTCATGGAGCTCATCTCCTTCTCCATCACTTGGTGCCATTTGCTGGCCTGATCTTGAGGTAGCCTTTGCACCTCCTCAAAACTTTCTGGTTCGCAATGCGCAAACACAGCCCACACACTTGTGACTGTGAACCTGTCGGGTGGCTTCCCTTTTGTGGTGCGCTCAGAGCGCCTCAACACTTCAAATGCCCCCTCTGACCCAGACGGACTGGGCACAGCCTGTGTGTCCCTTCCATCAGCACTTCCACCTGCTGACTTGCTGTGCTTCCTCTCTCTGGGAGATGTGGGTGACCTACCGTGCTTTCTCTGTCTCCCAGGACTAGCTTTGGGAGCTGTGGGTCATGTGGGTCATGTGGGCACACTCCTAGGCTCTTGCTTCACAGCCTTTGGAGATGCTGCCCTGCCCTGCTCAGGAACCTGATCCTTGTCTGTGTCCTCAGCAGGTACAGGTGCCTGCTCATTCTCTTCAGCAGAGTCATCCAGGCTCTCTGAACGAATGTCAGGATTCCTGTGGATGCGTTTCCACCCATTCTGCTCACAGAACTCAGCACTCCTGCTGACTAGAACCCTTGACTGATTTCGTCCCGGATATGCAAACTGTCACCCCTTTGTCCCTGGCTCGTACCCACAAAACACCATATTTTGGGACCTGGGGCCACCTTTCCTGCGTTGCGATCATGGAATAAGAACCCAAGCCTCGCACCCAAAAACCCTGAAGAAATGCACCTTGGACTTCTTACAATACAGCAGAAAATAGGGCGTAGTACCTACAACAGAATTATAGGTTCGATTTAGCGTGAAGTTCACAGTGCGCCACACCTCTGCCCAAAAGCGCTTTGGCAGGCCTGAATTGAACAGCAAGGCCACAGCAACTTTTTGGAGCATGCGATTGCCCTTCTCTGTGATCCCGTTCTCCTGTGGGGAACCTGGGCAGGTCTTTCTGTGTTTTATCCCTTTCTGGGGGAAGAAACTCTGCAACTCTAGGAACCCTAGGAACTCTCCTCCATGGTCAGTCTGAAAAGCCACAAAGATCTGCATGCACCAGCTGAAAAGGCTTGGTGGTTACCCTCTCAGATCTAGGATAACTGCATGTCTTGACCTTTGCTTTCTTAAATGCCCTGCAATCCAGAAACTTAGACCATGCCTTCATTTTGTACCCTTCAGTATACTCAGGTATTGTCGGACTTCAGGAGCAGCACGCCAAGAGTCGGGTGGGGATCTGCGCTCCTACGAGCTTGAAGCAGACCCAGCGTCAGAGAAGAGGTAAAACGGGGGCGAGGCATGAGCCACCCGACCTCAGGGGGGTAACCTGAGGGCAGAGCCCACGGCGGCGCTCAAGAAGGGGTCCCCCGCAAAAAGAACTGAACTTAACTAAACGAACTTGAAAATAAAAGGGAGGACGCAAAGGGGCATTCCCCTTCTCGACGCAAACGCCCCGATAACCTGGCAAGGAGAGTGCTGAGCTCCCCAGAATTTTAAAAGAGGGTAAAACGAAGGAAGCGAACTCCCAATTAATTAAAATTAAAACTCTAAAGAGACAAACCTCCCGAGAGGAGAAGAGGGGAGGCGAAGGAGTTGAAGGGAGTGATGGAACAGAAAGTGGTTGAACTTTTAAACCTGACAAAAAATAAGAATAAAGGGGTTCACAGTGTAACATGAACCGTACCTGTTAAAACAATTAAGGAAAATACGGCAGAAACATAAAAGGCACCCCCAACCAGAGTAAGTGTAAGGAGAGAGTAATAAAGACAGATGGAGTCATTAAAGGGGGAAGAAAGTGATTTAAATGCTCGGAAAGACTGAACTGAATTGGAACGGTAAAGAAACAAACTCACAGCGACAGCGGTGGGAACAGTTACATTGTGTGGATTGCGCTGAGTCAAGGTGGGAGGACTGCCATAGACGGAAGGGAACTCAGGCAGAAGGGGAAAGGAAAGACAAGGAAAGACTCTGAGACCTGAGAGAGCGTTGAAAGAGCAGAGCCAGAGTAACAATACAGAAAAAACAGCGACCATAGAGACAATAGTGGTGACTAGAAGTACTGCAATTGGAAAATTTCTCCTCCTGTAGACAGAAGCATACAGCAGATAAAAAAGTTGGATCTGCTGAAAAGAAATACAAAAAACACAAGAAAAAGGACAAAGTTAGAACAAGTGAAAAGAAACACAAAAAAGGAGAAAATAAGTGGACTTGTGAAGAAAAAGGGAAAAACAACTAGGAGACGTCAAAAAGAAAGAACTTTGATAGATGCAGTAGGATTGGTCCGAAGAAAGAAGAGCAAGAAGAGGAAGGCAAAACTGCTGAGAAAGGAGAGGCAAGGCCCATTGGGGCGGGAAAATCAATGGGGATGGATTGCAGTAAGGGAGGGTGTGGGCTGAATAAGATCTATATTTGAACTGGACTACTTTTTCTGGCTATAAGGAGGATGATATATGGAAATGGTGTCTGGCATAGGGATTATTAATGATGACTAATATAAAATGATTATTAAAGAAAAGAAAATATGGCTAAAAACTCTGAAACCAATGGGAGGAAGGGGGAAGTTTTAATTGAGGGGGGGGAAATGAGTATAGTATAGAGTACAGATGATAAGAAATGAGGGAAGGAGCAGAAGTACCAGTAGGCTCAGGTTTAAAATTAGGATTAATAAGTAAATATATTTTTGTTTGGATGTTATAAAAATAGATGTATCAATCTGATAAAGAGGATTTAAAATGAATTCAACAGAGGGGGACTCGAGGAAGTCAACCGAAATATGTGAGAAAGATAGAATCTGGCCCATGGAATGGGGCCAGGCCTAAGCAATGTTAGTAAAAATAAAAGTAAGGTTAAATGTACAATGAATATGTTTACCCCTGTGAGAGAGGGGGATGGATCTTGGCTTCCCACGGTGAGAGGGGGGAAGTATGAAAATTTAACCACTATGTATGTTTTGTGCTTTTAAAATTGTAAAACCCAATAATTTTTTTGAAAAAAACAGATGCATAAGATCGTGCCATGGGGGCGGTGCTTTTGCAACAAGACAGCGGCGGAGACTGGAGGCCATGTGCCTTCTTTTCGCGGAAACTCAGCAAATCTGAGAAGAATTACACCATCTGGGACACAGAGCTGCTGGCCATTTTGGCGGCTTTCAAGAAATGTTGCCATTTTCTGATTGGGGTGCAGCACCAGATCCAAGTGCACACGGACCATAAGAACTTGGAGTACTGGAGAACCGCCAGAGTGCTCAACCAGAGACAGATCCGATGGGCAGAATTCTTCGCGGACTTCAATTTCCTGATCCACTACGTTCCTGGGAAGCAGAACGTGAGGGCCGACGCTCTGTCCAGGAAACCGCAGTACCTGGAAGATGAAGAGCCGCCGGCAGCGAGGCACATGTTTCCCACAGAGCAGTGTGCGTGTGGAGGCACGATGGAGCAAGCTTTGCTGCTGCTGAGACTCACCCGCGCAGATTCTTTTGCGCAACAGAAGTTCCGAGACCTCAAGGAAGGGAGGGGGGCGGAAGAAGGTTTTGTGGAGAAGGGAGGGCTCTTGTTCTATAATGGGGCACTGTACATCCCGGGGGACCAGCTGAGAGCCAAGGTCCTCAAACAACTCCACGACAACCCTTCTGCAGGACATTTCGGACAACAGAGGACCCTTCTGTTAGTCACCAGGGATTTTTGGTGGCCGGGGGTGCGGGACGATGTCAAGGACTACGTGAGGGCGTGTGACACCTGTCAAAGGGCCAAGGGAGATAATAGGGCACCGGCAGGTCTACTGCAGCCCCTGCCCACCCCCAGCAGGCCCTGGGAAATGGTGAGCATTGACTTCATCACCGACCTGCCCATGTCCAAGGGGAAGACGGCAGTGCTGGTGGTGGTGGACATGCTCACCAAGATGTGTCATTTCGTAGCCGGCCCCAAGGTGTTGTCTGCAGAGGAAACGGCCAAACTCATGAGCTTACTGCAGGTAGAGCTGAGTTTCTCCACGGCCAGACACCCGCAGACCAATGGGCAAGCTGAGAGAGCCAATGCCATTCTGCAGCAATATTTGCGTTGTTCTGTCAACCAGAGGCAGAATGACTGGGTGCAATTTCTAAATCTGGCAGAGTTTGCTTTTAATAACTCTGTCCACGTGTCCACAGGGATGACCCCTTTTATGGCCAACTATGGTCGCCACCCCAGAGCTTTCCCGGGGGGGGGGAGGAGCCCAGTGTACCCGCAGCAGAGAGTTTTGCAGAGGAGATGCAAACGGTGCACAGGCAGCTCAAGAGCAATCTGGAAAGGGCCAAGGAAGCGTAAAAGAGGGCGGCAGATGCCCACCGCAGGGAAGGCGAGGTCATTCAGGTGGGGGATAAGGTGTGGTTGTCGTCCATGGGCCTGCCAATCAGAGGGAGTTGTAGGAAGTTAGAGCATCGCAAGCTGGGACCCTTTGAGGTCATCAAGCAGGTCAATCCAGTAGCATTTAAGCTGTTGCTACCGGACACCATGAGGATTCACCCTGTCTTTCACAGGTCATTGCTTTCCCCATACAGGGAGGGGCACCGTTTCCACGGGGAGAGTGGGACGCCCCCCACACTTCCTATTGTAGAGGAGAGGGAAATCTGCAATGAGGCCACAGAGATTCTGGACTCTCGATGGAATGGGGACAGGGTGGAATACTTGGTGGCATGGGAGGCAGCTCCAGAGGATAATACGTGGATGCCCTCAGACCAGATCACGGAGGAGTACCTCACGGCTGAGTTTCATTCCCTGTTCCCGCATAAGCCAGTGCCTCCAGATTTCTTTTTGAGGGATGTGTGTGCAACCACGGAAGAAGATAAGGAAGAATTCTGGGGGTTCAGTTCCAGCGCAGAGAGGGAAGGGAGCGGGACCCCAGATTCCCCCCATGAAGAGTCAGGGGGAAGGCAGCCCTCATCGCCGTCGTTAGGATCTGGGGGGTGGGAAGCTGTGTTTGCATCTCAGGAGGATGAAGACACAGACTTTCTAGGATTTCTCTCCTCTCCTGAAGAGATTGCGGGTGGGGGGAGGAGGGCGAATGGGGAAGAGAAAGAAACCAAAAGGAAGGGTTTTCCTCAGAACAGGCGTCATCAATCTCACCCGAAAAGGAGGGGGGTTTTGAGGGGGGAGTGGATGTCAGGGGGCTGCCTACTCCTTCCAGCCCGGTGTTGAGTGGCTATAGGGAGCAGCCCCCCATATTGATGACCGATTCCTCCTCCCCCTCTAGCAGAAGCAGTGGAGAGGGGGAAGCGGTGGGAGGGCTTCAGCCAAGCAGGCAGAGCCCTCGCAACGCACAAAGGGAAGGAAAGAGGAGGAGGACACGGTGCTTTCGTTTTCCCAGATGGACTTCCTGGCGGGAAAATCGCAGTGGCGTACTTCCGGATTCTGAGAGTGATGGATGAGACAGGTTTATGATGTGCTCGGCATTGTAAAGTAATTAGCCTAGAATAAAGCATTTAAGCTTTATGGCTCGGACTCATTCTTTGAACGGCCAGTAAAGGGGGGGAGCCCAGGCCCCCTGACATGTATCTTCTTCACAGAACCCCAATGCGCATGCGGCATTCTGCGATGCCATAGATGCTGGCATTTGTTGTGCGCCGGCACATTTGCACACTGTGCCTGTGCTGGTTCAGCGTTGTCTCCACCTGTCTCAAGCACATACAGCCCTTTCTCACATGGAACACTTACCAGCTCCACACCCTCTTTGGAAATGGTGCATACCTGGTGTTCAAAGCTAACCTTAAAACCCTCTCTATCTAGAGAAGACACAGAAAGCAAATTGCTTTTCATCCCTGGCAAAGCAAAAACATTAAGCTCAGCATTTAAACAAGGCATAAACACAGTCAGCATATTTTAAAGTTTTCTTGGATCTGTCTGCCAGTGTCACAGCTTTCTCTTCCTCAATGGCTCTGCAGTTCCGCATCTGGACACCAGAGGTTGCCACGAGATGGTGTGATGCTCCGCTGTCAATCACCCAGCGTTGTCTGCAGCTCTGGACGCTGTCCTTGATTGTTACCATGGCAGCAGCCATGTGACTTGAGCCACCTGCATTCCCATCTCGACCTCCTCCCCCTTGGCCGGCTCCTCTTCTCGGCTTCCCACATCTTCCCGTCCCCCTTTTCAGGTTGCTAGGAGACGTGGCCTTGGACTGGCCAGCTTCTCTGAGACAATCTCTCCGGAGGTGCTTATCTGAATTGCAGTTGTAGCAGCATCTTGTTGCAAACGCACTCACATTGTTCTCAGAGCTCTCTGTGCCCCCACCTTTGCCAGCTGCACATCCCCCTCTGGCAGCAGGCCCCCCTGCTCGTTGCCGTCTCTGTTCCTCGTCCGAGAGACGCCCTGTAACGTACCGCAGAGTGAGCTCATTTTGAGGCATGGATTCCAACATGAGGCACAGATGCTCATAGCTCCTGTCCAGCGAGCTCAAAAGGATATAAACCTGCATTTCCTGCATATAAGGCACACCCAACAGTCTCAACTTGTTGAACACAGTGACCATTTTTGTCACATGGTCACTTATGCTGGTACCAGGTTGCAGCTTCATCTCAAAGAGGCTTCTGGTGAGATGGAGCTTTGCCCCAGGTGTAGTTCTATGATGGACGCGTTCCAACGCTTGCCACACCGTGTGCATGGTTTCCAAATTGCCTACGTGGGGCAACTGCAACCCATCAAGGCTCAAGATAAGCAGACCCATCACTCTCTGGTCTCTTCTCTGAGCAGCTTGTGCTGCAGCAACCGCAGCAGCAGCAGCACCATCTTGGATTTGTAGGGGGGGCTTCTGTGTACAATCCCACAAGCCTCTGGCAGTGAGCCAAGCTCTGACACGTCTGGCCCATTCATCATAATTCTGCCCGTTCAAGCGTTCAAACGGGACCTGAAAAGATTCCTGACCATCCGCGATCTTCCCCTGGGGCTATTGACTTACTCACACGTCTGTAGCTCCTGGCACCCAGCTCTGAAGACAGCATCACCAGCGAGTTCCACCCTCTCAGTGCCTTAGGACATGGCACTGAGCAGGACCTCCAGCTAGACTTTACTGCAGCCTGCAGCTCACCGGTTCTGCACACAGACGCTTACACCATCCATCACTCAGGATGTGCTGCTTCACCACCAGTCGTGGCTGAAACATCCATAAGCTGTTGAGGTGAGTTATGGGATCAAGCTTCCATAACTTACGAGACCAACAGTGTCCTGCACACTCCCTGCGCATTTCTGCTTTGTCGGCTCGAAGCAGAGTAACACAGCGTCAGTGGAAGCAGTCCTTTGGTATGAAACACTCCAGCAGCAGGCAATAAATCACGAACACACGGCTTCTCTCTAAACTATGGAAGCATTTATTGCGCAGAAAAGGGGAAAAAACAAATCACCGAGAGACAACGCAGACATTGTCTCTCCCGGACAAGGCTAAAAGCAAAAGTGCCTTTACACAAAGAAACAGTAGCCCGTATGTTGGACACCCCCCCAGTGGAAGGACGTCACATCCCATGAGCTGTTAACCCTGTAAGCTCTGGATCTCCTCACAAGTCTATTGTGATGGCCTGGGAGTCGGACTCAGACGCTGAACCTGAGCGATCCCAGCCTGCACAGGATTCACTGCCCTCAGAAACAGCAGAGCCAGGGCTGGGGCCTGGGTTGCAAGGGGACTCACCTGTGCTGGATCCTCAGGTGCAGGCGTCGGCTGAGGTTGATCTGGCTCCTAATGGGATGGAGGACTTACTGCCTACAGGTGCTCCACTCCCCACCCAGTCAGGGGAAGCTGAGGTTGCCTCTGGGTCCGGTAACCCTCCAGCTTCTCCTGAGCTGCAAAGGCTAAGGGCAGAGAGGCGAAGGGAACTAAGTTCTCGCAGGAGGAGTGCTCGCCTCCAAGCCAGGAGAGGCGAGTCACCTGGGGATCAGAACCGCCCTTCGCCTCGGGACAGATAAAGCCGGCCAGTCCCAGTCCCAAGTCGCAGGAGCAACATCGTTGCTGGAGAGTTCTGCTTGCTCCCTGCCCGGTTGTTCTGCCTGAACTCCTGACCTGCCTCGGTTCCCTGTTTATCCTGCCGTTCCTGACCTCGCCGGACTCCTTGCCCTGGACCCTGCTCCTGTTTATTCGGACTGCCTTCACGTACCTCTGACCTCGGACCGGACTTTGACCTTGCTTCCTGGATACTCCACGGGACCAGCACAGTTTGCTCCTGCCACACCCGCACTCCCCCTTCGTTGGGGTGCGTTCGGGAGGAACCTGTCGTCATGACTGACCAAGCGGCGGCGCTGGTAGCATTGGCCCAGGAGAACCAGGTCTTGACCCACACAGTGCAGCAGCTAAGCAATGCTGTTACAGCGCTTCAGCAGCGTTTGGACGCCTTGCCGGCTCCTGGTGCCGGCGCCCCAGCTCCAGGCAAGTACCCAGTGGCCCTGCCAGAGAAATTCGATGGGTCCCCGGCCAGCTTTCCCATGTTTCTCGCCCAGGCCAAGCTGTATATTCAGGGGCGAGCCCGGGATTTCCCTGACGACCACACCAAGGTGCATTTCCTGGTCAGCTTGCTGAAGGACCAGGCGGCCAAGTGGGCGTTGCCGCTGCTCCAGCAAGACTCCCCCTTGCTGACAGACTATAGGGGGTTTTGCAACCATTTGGAAACCGCATTCGCCAACCCCCAGAGGGGGAGTCAAGCCAATCGGGCGATTCGGCGGTTGAAACAGGGCAAGTCCACAGTGGCCGCCTACGCCACGGAATTTTGTCTGTTGGCGCAGGACTTGACCTGGAACGACTCCGCACTTCGGGACCAGTATCTCGAGGGGCTCTCGGACGAGATACTGGACCAGCTGGCCACGTTGGATCGCCCCGCCACGCTGGATGCCCTCGTCCATCGGAGTCTGCAGATAGACGATCGGTTGGAGGACCGTCGCCAGGCCCGGGCCCGCCGGCACTCTGGGCTCCCAGCTCCGGTGCTTCCCAGCAGTTCCACAGCCAGGGCCGAGTCACCGGAGCAGCCGATGCAGCTCGGGGCAGCGCGACCTTGCCTCTCCCCCTCGGAGAAGACTCGGCGTCGGGAGGGGAACCTGTGTCTCTACTGCGGTGGGAGTGGACACTACGCCCGAACCTGCCCCGGGAAACGCCAGCCGCAGGGAACCATGCCAACCCCAGTAGCCAATGGCTCAGGCTACCTGGGGCCCCAAGCATCACATGATGGGCCCTCACCGGTGGAATTGCAACACCTCATGATCCCGGTGCGTCTGTACCCCCCCGGCGGGCCCTGGATTCTCACCCACGCTCTAGTGGATTCGGGGGCAACCCGCTCCTATATGGACTCTGCCTTCGCGGCTCAGCATCGGGTGCCGCTCCAGAACAAGCTAGAACCGGTACAGGTGGAGGCAATTGACGGACGTCTCCTGCGGTCGGGCGCTGTTACTCGGGAGACCCAGCCCTTGGTCCTGTGCCACCAGCAGCACCGGGAGGTGCGTACCCTGGACATTGCCACCATGCCCCGGTTTCCGCTGGTGCTTGGAATGGACTGGCTGGAGTCTCACAATGTTCAGATCGATTGGGTCAATCGAACTGTACGCTTCCCAGACTCGGGTTCGAATGCTCAGTCCGAGATGCTATCGGCCGCTTCCATGGGGGAGGCTGCGTCAACGCTCCCCACCGTGTACCGGGACTACGTAGACGTGTTCGAGGAACAGGGAGCAGACCGGCTGCCTCCTCATCGGTCCTTCGACTGCGACATAGACCTTCAGCCCGGGGCGCCCCTGCCTGTGAGTCGCCTATACTCTCTTTCAGAGCCAGAGCGTGAAGCCCTGCAGGACTTCCTTCACAAGAACCTGGAGCGCGGGTTCATTAGGCCCTCTACCTCTCCCACGGCCGCTCCAGTACTCTTCGTTAAGAAGAAGTGTGGGGAGCTTCGCCTCTGCCATGATTACCGAGCCCTGAATAAGATCACCATCCCAGACCGGTATCCCTTGCCCCTTATTGCGGAGCTGCTGGAGCGGGTGCAGGGGGCGCAGATGTTCACCAAACTAGACCTCCGGGGGGCCTACAACTTGATTCGAATCCGTGCCGGGGACGAGTGGAAGACAGCATTCGGGACCCGTTATGGGCAGTTCGAATACCTGGTCATGCCATTCGGATTATGCAACGCGCCCGCCGTGTTCCAACGGTACATCAACCACGTGTTCCAGGACTTGTTAGACAAGTACGTGGTGGTGTACCTAGATGACATTTTGATTTATTCCCGTGACCCGGCTCGCCACGAGAGTCATGTCCGGTCCGTGTTGCAGCGCTTGCGGGAGCACCGCCTGTATGCTAAACTCAGCAAGTGCGAGTTCCACCAGCGGTCAGTGGACTTCCTTGGACACCGACTCTCCCCGGACGGCGTGCAGATGGACCCCGGGAAGGTGTCTGCGGTTCGAGAGTGGGCGGCGCCGCGGAACCGCAAGGACCTACAGCGGTTTTTGGGGTTCGCCAACTATTACCGAACATTCATTGCGGACTATGCTCATCGCACCACCCCGTTGACCCGACTGCTGCGCCCCAAGACGCCCTTCGCCTGGGATGAGGAGGCTGAGGTGGCATTCCAGGGATTGAAAGCCTGTTTCCAGAAGGCGCCAATTTTGCAGCATCCTGATCCCTCTCGTCCCTTCGTGGTGGAGACTGACGCCTCCAGTACGGCTCTCGGTGCCGTCTTGTCCCAGCAACACGGACCTGATGAGCCACTGTTACCCTGCGCCTACTACTCCCGGCAGCTCCTTCCGGCGGAGCGTAACTATACCGTGTGGGAGCGGGAACTACTGGCCATCAAGGTGGCCTTTGAGGTCTGGCGCCATCATCTTGAGGGGGCACGACACCCAGTGGAAGTGAGAACTGACCACCGGAATCTGGAGTACCTCCAGACCACCCGCAAGTTGAACCAAAGGCAGATCCGGTGGGCGCTGTTCTTTTCCCGGTTCCAGTTCCGGATCCGCTACATCCCTAGCTCCCAGAACCGGAAGGCGGACGCCTTGTCCCGGAAACCCGAGGACGTCGCAGACACGGTACAGCAGGCAGTACCAACGACGATCTTACCACCAGCCACATTCCTGGCCACTCGGGAGGCTGAGCCACTGCGGGCTCGGGTGCAGGAACAGCAACGGGTCGATGCTTGGGCGCAAGAACGGCTCCAGGAACTGTCCGATGGGTCATGCCCTCGATATCCAGGGCTGGCCCTGCACCAGGGCCTACTGTTGCACCAGGGTCGTCTGTACATCCCGCCAGGACCATTGCGAGCTGAGGTTCTCCGGATGTCCCACGATGCCCCGGCAGCAGGGCACTTCGGGCGGTACCGGACCACCCATCTGGTAAGCCGCGAGTTTTGGTGGCCCCGCCTGAAGGCTGACGTGGCACGCTACATTGCTGGTTGTGACGTCTGCCGGCAGGCCAAGGGTCCTACTGGGCGACCCCCTGGCCTGCTCCAGCCATTGCCAGTCCCACCACGTCCCTGGCACACGGTCTCGCTGGACTTTGTGTTGGACTTACCCTCGTCTCGTAACTGTACCTGCCTCCTGGTTTTCACAGACCATTTCACTAAGATGGTGCACTGTGCCCCCTGCCCATATGTACCCACAGCTAAGGAAACGGCTCGACTGTACCTTCAGCATGTCTTCCGCCTGCATGGCCTACCCGAGCGTCTGGTATCCGACCGTGGCGTCCAGTTCACATCCCGCTTCTGGCGAGCCTTACACCAGGCCCTCGGGACGGAGGTCTGTCTATCGTCGGCCCACCACCCGCAGACTGACGGCCAGACAGAACGAGCAAATGCAGTTCTGGAGCAGTACCTCCGGTGTTATTGCAGCTTCCAGCAGGACGACTGGGTCGACCACTTGGCGTTGGCGGAGTTCGCGTACAACAATGCGGTGAACGCCTCCACCCAACAGACCCCGTTCCAGGCCACTTACGGTTACCATCCACGTTTGTTCCCGGACGTGCTGCCAGCATCCGCTGTCCCCGCAGTGACCGACTGGCTCCAGGAGCTCCAGTCTCAGCAACAACTATTGATGGAGCAGCTGCGCCAGGCCAAGGACGCTTACAAGGCCCAGGCTGACCGCAACCGCAAGGTGGGACCAGAACTCCGTGTCGGCGACCTGGTATGGCTCTCCACTCGCCACCTGCACCCCTCTCGGCCTTCGCGGAAGCTGGATGCTCGCTTCACCGGCCCATTTCCAATCGTGGACCAGGTCTCGCCAGTGGCATTCCGTCTCCGGTTACCCTCGACCCTGAAGGTCCACCCGGTATTCCACCGGTCCCTCCTCAGTCCGGTCGCCCCGCCCGACGAGTTCCACCCAGACCATCCATGACCGCAGCCAGTTTTGGTTCAGGGAGAGCCCGAGTACGAGGTGGAGCACATTCTTGACTCACGATACCGCAGGGGGAAGCTCCAATACCTCATTGACTGGAAGGGGTATGGGCCCGAGGATCGTTCGTGGGAACCAGCGGAGAACGTCCACGCGCCTGCATGCCTCCGTGATTTCCATGCGACTTACCCCAGCAAGCCTGGTCCGGCCCCTCAGTTGAGGGGGGGCCTGGGAGGGGGGATGGTGTGATGGCCTGGGAGTCGGACTCAGACGCTGAACCTGAGCGATCCCAGCCTGCACAGGATTCACTGCCCTCAGAAACAGCAGAGCCAGGGCTGGGGCCTGGGTTGCAAGGGGACTCACCTGTGCTGGATCCTCAGGTGCAGGCGTCGGCTGAGGTTGATCTGGCTCCTAATGGGATGGAGGACTTACTGCCTACAGGTGCTCCACTCCCCACCCAGTCAGGGGAAGCTGAGGTTGCCTCTGGGTCCGGTAACCCTCCAGCTTCTCCTGAGCTGCAAAGGCTAAGGGCAGAGAGGCGAAGGGAACTAAGTTCTCGCAGGAGGAGTGCTCGCCTCCAAGCCAGGAGAGGCGAGTCACCTGGGGATCGGAACCGCCCTTCGCCTCGGGACAGATAAAGCCGGCCAGTCCCAGTCCCAAGTCGCAGGAGCAACATCGTTGCTGGAGAGTTCTGCTTGCTCCCTGCCCGGTTGTTCTGCCTGAACTCCTGACCTGCCTCGGTTCCCTGTTTATCCTGCCGTTCCTGACCTCGCCGGACTCCTTGCCCTGGACCCTGCTCCTGTTTATTGGGACTGCCTTCACGTACCTCTGACCTCGGACCGGACTTCGACCTTGCTTCCTGGATACTCCACGGGACCAGCACATCTATAATCAATTGGCTATAAATACCGGTACCTTGTTTGGAATGTCTGCTGCTTCAGGTGGCGGATCGTGGCTTCAGCTACCGGACTGTAATTTAGCCGTGAGCGAATTCCAGCCAGTCTCACACACAGCCCCACTCGCTGCTGATGCAGCGGCAGGGCTCTGTGAGTGCAGTGAGTTTTCTTGGCGCTCGGCTGGTCCCCTTGAGATCCCACGCGTCCGTGGGGCTTTTTCAGGGGGGTGCTTAACCCTAGCATGCACCCCTAAGGTCCTCATAGCTCGGAAACGGTCATCACCTAAGCAGACGATCCGTTCCCCGCCGCCATTCCCCTTTGCAGGCAAACAGGAAGTCCAAAACATTAGCAGGATTTTAACCACACTTGTAAAGTAATCGAAAATATGGATAATTTAGAAGGATAAAAAATTGGATAAGTATTGGATAAGTTGTAAATATTATCATTAGGACCCAGGGAAGGGATGGGGGGGAAGTCAGGAGATTCAGAGTAATCTCGATATTTGGATTTTGAATTGTTTTTTGTTGTATGCTTAAACTTATGAAAATCAAAAAAATATATAAAAAAGAGAAAAGGTGGGCAACCAATTTTTAAAAGTTGTGGACTCTCCTTCATTGGAGGTTCTTAAGCAGAGGTTGAATGGCCCTCTTTCCTGGATGCTTTAGTTGAGATTCCTGCATTGCAGGGGGTTGGACTAGGTGACCCTTGGGTCCCTTCCAGCTCTAAGATTCTATCAGAATTCTGATTCTGTCTTCTGCAGCATTAGCTACCCCTCCCAGTTTGGTGTCATCTGTGAATTTGATGAGTATCCCCTCAATTCCTTCTTCCAAGTCCTTTATAAAGACGTTGAACAACAATCTGCCCAGGACAGAACCCTGCGGCACCCCACTTGTCACTTTTTTCCAGGATGATGAGCTTCCTCCCAAGAATATCATGGGGGACTTTGTCAAAAGCCTTACTGAAATCAAGATACACTATGTCCACAGCATTTCCCTGATCCACCAAGTTTGTAATTCCATCAAAAAAAGAAATCAGATTGGTCTGGTATGACTTATTTTTGAGAAACCCATGCTGGGTCTTAGAAATCACAGCATCCTTTTCTAAATGCTCACAGATCGACTGTTGAATTATCTGTTCTACGACCTTCCCTGGTATCAAAGTACATCTCTCGGTAGTGACTGTCAGGATTTACGATCTCTCCCTCACACCAAGAGGCAACAGGCTGGCGGTTTTATAACGTTCAGATTTATTGCTATTTACACAGTAGCTCAGTCAGAGCACAATCTTCCTCACTAGAAACGGCAGTTGAGCCCACTGGAGGGCGAGATCTTTTCCAACAGGAAACACGGCATTTGCTGCTCCTCCTCTTATGGGCTTGACGCCAAGCCTGAACTCTGCTCAATCTCCAGGAGTGAAGGGATTCTGGAACCGACTGTCCAGCTTGCCCCTCCTCCCCTAAAGGTGGCCTCACAATTGCCATATCACTCAAACTTCATGCTAAACTTACACTTGTGCAGGCTTTAATCCCCTTTGCTTTTACAGGCTTGATTTCTGGAGAAAAATTTACATTATTAGTTACAAATGTCTATTTCCCTCCTGGCGGTCTTACGTCAGACCTCCATTGCAGATGGGAATCCCTTGAAGAACACCTATTATCATGCTATATCAAGTACCCCAACACCCCCTCAGTAATGGGTGGAGACTTCAATGCCCGCACAGCTGCCAACTGGGACTCGATGAGCAAGGCGAAGTGGTGGGTAGCCCCCTGCCCCCAAAATACCGATTTAACTTCTCTTACATTAAGAACATCTAAAGACACCAGAGTGAATGAGGCTGGAGTTCTTCTTTACCAAATGGCCATCCATGTGAATTTAATCATTTTGAACGGTAGATGTCCTCCTGATATACCAGGAGAATTCACCCACCTGGGCATATCATCAAATAGTGTCCTTGATTATTTTTTTAGTCTCAAAGGACCTATTTAAGAGCTTCTTTTATTTTAAAATAGAAAACGTGCAATCTAGCGACCATCTAACCCTAGTTGCCAAGCTTACCCTGGACTGGCAGTCGGTTGATTGCACACATCCAACTCATATGGGTATGAGTGCCACGGCCCAAGTAAGAGGGATTAAATGGTCTATGGCCCAGGCCCAAAAGTATCTGGAATTTTTCCAAAAGGAGATCCTTGAATCCCATATTGCTCTTGAGGCTGATTCGACTGATTCTAGTGTGACCTTGAATTTATTTTCTCAGTTCTCTGCGGATTTCACTGTCTTTTTTACGTTACCGGCTCATTTGGTTAACCGTGATCAGTTTAAGTTTGGCGCGCCCTGGTTTAATTCCCAATGCAAACAAGCCAGACTCCATCTCTGTACTATATATAATGAATATAAATCTTCTGGCGTCCCTGTACTTTCCCCAAACTATTTACTGGCCAAAATTGCATATAAGCAGGTCCAGAAATCGGCCAAACGGGAGTGGCAGCTAAATCGCTGGCAGGCGTTGATTACTGCCTCTAAATCGCATAGCTCCCATGAATTTTGGAATCTGATCAATAGAAGATCGAGGAAGTATCCCCTGATGGTTATTCCCGCCCCAATATGGGAACAATTCCTGAGGGAAATATTTTGCCCAGGTAGAGACCCCCATTGTTCATTTGGAATACTTATTCAGTTATCTCCCTATTTGGCCGAACACTGACCCAGAAGAAATTATAGATTTAATATCGCAGCTGCCCCGGGCCCGATTTGATCCCGGCGGAGGCCATTAAGCTACACCCTGTATGGTGGGCAAATTTTTTAGCTAAAACCTTTGATGCAATAAATGCCACCGGTCTTGTACCCAGAACGTGGAAGGATGCCATTATTATTCCAATCTACAAAAAAGGCCCCCCAGATGACCCTGGGAATTACCGAAATATTAGTTCATTGTCAATTATTGGGGAAATATATGCGCGTTTTCTGTTATCCAGACTGACCCAATGGGCTGAGGACAGCAAACTGATTGGACATGAACAAGCTGGTTTCAGACCAAATCGTTCCACCACTGACCACGCAATAATCCTCTACCATCTGGCAAGGAAATATTCGTCCCCTGGCCGTGGTCAACTCTGTGCTGCCTTCATAGACCTGAAGGCAGCTTTTGATAGCATTCCCAGAGAGCAACTATGGGAAAAACTTGCACGTTGGGGCATTGATAGAAGGCTTCTGTGGTTGATAACCCAACTGCATGAGAGGTCGGCTGCCAGGGTGAGACTAACATCTGCTGGCGATCTTACAAATTCTGTATTAATAAACAAAGGAGTTCGCCAAGGGTGCATCCTAGTCCCTTATCTCTTCAATTTATTTATTAGTGATATGAGAACCCCCTTGCGGAGTCCCAAGTATCTATTCATGCTCCCTGCCTTGCAGATTACCGCTGCCCCTTACTGTTATACGCTGATGACGCGGTGATCCTTTCCTATTCGAGAATCGGCCTAAGGAGGGCTCTTAAGATTTTTGCTTTATATTGCCAAACAAATCTGCTTACCATAAATCACTCTAAATCTAAAGTATTACTTTTTTCCAGAAGTCAGAAACTCTATCAGTGGAAGCTTGGTGGGAAAGCAATTGAACAAGTCCATAAATTCCAATACCTTGGAATTTATTTCCAATATAACATGGGATGGAAAGCACAAATTAACCACCTACAAAATAAGGCCCAAGCCCTCTCATATGCATTACTGCGCTTTTTCTTTTCTGAGGGGGCCTTACATGTTCCATCGACCCTAAAGGTATTTAATGTAAAAGTGGTTGCAACATTGGCCTATGCCACCCCGTTATGGGTCGCCTTAGCAAACCTTGTGCCCCTGTCTACAATACAGAATCAATTTCTGCGACGCCTTCTAAAATTACCTCCGTGCGTAAGTAATGCATCCATACATCTAGAACTTAAGATCCCTTCATTAGAAGTTTCGCTATGGAGGCGAGTCTTTAACTACTGGCTGACTCTATGGCATAGACTACCCAGCTATTATCTTATTCAATGCTTTTGGTGAGACGAATTTACCAGCCCATGGTCGAATAAAATCCATGCTAAACTCCTGTTGTACGGAATCTCTCCGTCTGATGTATTGAATCTAGATCTCACCTCAGCCAAGAGAGTCATTAAACAAAGACTGGATGATGTTGAATTACAACACAATCTTGTGACGGGCGGAGGAGTTTGTTCTCCGTTGAACCTAGGTATTACTCCTATGCCTCAGATTCCATCATATCTGTCCTCTCTTTCCGTTGCGTCACATAAATACGCATTCATCAAAGCAAGGTTCAATGTGTTTCCATCCAATGTACTGAGTCACAGGTTCTCTAAAGGCCAAGTTTCCTTTTTATGTGCTTGCGATAATAAATCAATAGAATCCCTTTACCATATATTGTTTAATTGCCCCCTGTACACTGCAGCTCGGACCAGCATTCTGAATCCAATAATCTTGGAGATTGCTAATAAACCATCTGAATCTCATTTAGCATGTGTGCTGCAAGACAATGACCCGCACAGAACACTGCAGGTAGCAAGATTTCTGATTTCAGTTCTCTCGTATAAGAGACAAGCTGGAATGTTACATGATTATTGATATTTTAACATATTATTTTTAATTATTCTTTGAAACTGTAATAGTGATATACTTAAAGATTGTGCCCCCTAATTGTGGTGGTGCTTTATGGCTATATTTATTTATGCACCAGAAATGCGTATCCGTGTTTTTATGTTTTATGTTCTGAGCTATTTCTATTTCTGTGGGCTTATAGCCGAAATAAAGAGCTATCTATCTATCCAGTAATAGCATGGGGGCAACGTTTCTAAACGTTTGCTTCAGCTTATTGCCAAGCAAATTGCCTTGGGCTTGAAATGCCGAGAGAGGCCGGAGCTAAGGGGGCAGAGGTAGAAGGGAAACTCACCGGAGAAGAGAGTTCCATACCCCCGCAGTATAAGGCTTATAGAGATGTGTTCTGAGAGGAGGCATATATGTTACCCTCCCCACAGACCTTATGATTGCAAAATAGACTTGGTGCCAGGGGCCAAGATACCCACCAGTCACCTATACTCCATGTCAGAAGCAGAACTACCTGAGTTGAGGGAGTTTTTGCAGAAGAATTTGGCAAGGGCCGTTTATTCGACTGACCAAGGGGGGGCAGTCTTCTTTGTGAAGAAAGACACCCCAGAAAAGAGGCTCGTTGTAGATTACAGGAGGACCAACCAACTCATGGTTCCCAACCAGTACCCCTTGCCACGTATTGATGACCTGCTGCAGAGGTTGAGGTCAGTGAAAAGTTTCACCGAGCTGGACCTGAGGGGAGCCTACAATTTGATACATGTGAGACAAGGCGATGAGTGGAAGACAGCTTTTAATACCAAATATGGGACTTTTGAGGGATGCGGGTGGTGCTGTGGTCTAAACCACTGAGCCTAGGGCTTGCCAATCAGAAGGTCAGAGGTTCGAATCCCTGCAAAGGGGTGAGCTCCTGTTGTTCAGTCCCAGCTCCTGCCCACCTAGCAGTTCGAAAGCAGTCCCGGTGGGAAGGTAAACGGCATTTCTGTGCGCTGCTCTGGTTCACCAGAAGCGGCTTAGTCATGCTGGCCACATGACCTGGAAGCTGTCTGCGGACAAACGCCAGCTCCCTCGGCCTATAGAGCGAGATGAGAGCCGCAACCCCAGAGTCATCCGCAACTAAGCCTAATGGTCAGGGGTACCTTTACCTTTATGGGACTTTTGAGTACCTGGTGATGCTGTTTGGATTACAATTGGGCGCACCCACCTTCCAGGACTTCATCAATCACCTGTTGGCAGACATGCTGGACAATAACATTTTAGCTTACCTTGATGATCTTTTGATCTACTCCAACTCGGCCCTCCAGCTGTTTTGGGACTACAATTCCCATCATCCCTGACCATTGGTCCTGTTAGCTAGGGATGATGGGAGTTGTAGTCCCAAAACATCTGGAGGGCCGAGTTTGGGGATGCCTGATCTACTCTGAGAGCCCTGAAGAGCACTTGCAACACGTGAAGGAGGTGTTGCAACGGCTGAGGGTGCACCGACTCTACGCGAAGTTGGAGAAGTGCCAGTTCCATGTGAGAGAAGTGGAGTTTTTGGGATACCGCGTGTCTCCTGATGGGGTGTATATGGACAGAGTCGCAGCAAGCCCAGGTGCTACCCGGCGCGGAAGTTTTTTTGTCACCCCCCCTGCTGCTTTGCCGGGGCGCTGGCAAAGCTGCGCCCTCTTGGGAGCCACGTCTCCCGTCCGTCCCCCTCCCTCCCTCGGGCAGGACGAGACGGAAAGAGGAAACAACCGTCAAGCAGAGGAAACTCTGAGAAAGAATGGGCACTCTTTCTGTGGAATATGCTCAAGGTCTAAACCCTCTCTCCCTTATTAAAACAGTTTAAAAACCCTTCTTAGAAGGTGTCTGCAAAAAAAACAACACAGTGCCATTCTCCTCCCCACACGGACCCCACTCCAGAGCTATGCCATAAAAAGCCGTCGGGCGCGCGATGCAGGGAATGCTCCTCTGTGGTGGGAAAGGGAAAGAGCTTCCTCCGCGCATCCCTGAGAGGCACTTCTTTGCCTCTCTTCCCGCCTTTGTCTTGCTTCCTGGGGGGGGGAGCGACACACTGCGGGGAGCAGCACTTATTGCATCCGAGCCTCGCGTTTCACCTGGGAGTGATGCGGTGGCTTGGGTGCCTGCAGGCTCTGCACTGCCCGAGAGGGCACCATGGCACTTGAGTCTGCTCACTGCCTCTCCCTCAGGCTGCCGCCCTACAGCTGAACAGGAGGCAGTGGGCTGACTCTCTGCAGGCTCCGCGCCACTTGAAAAAGGGCCTGCAGGGCGCCGGAGCGGAACACGGCTCGGGCACCGGGATTCTGGAGCACCCTGGCCTGTCCTGCCCCGAGGGCGCCGCGCTAGGGAGCCCAAGCATCTGAACCAGAGGGCGGATGCCTTATCCCGGAAACCTGAATACATGGAGAGAGAGCAGAAAGAAGAGTTGAGACACATTCCCAGTCTCAAATCTACCATTCTTGGGCAAGGTGATTGAGTGGGTGGTTGCTGAACAACTCCAGGCATGCCTGGAGGATGCGAACCATTTGGATCCCTTCCAATCGGGATTCAGGCCTCATCATGGGACTGAAACTGCCTTGGTCGCGCTGGTTGATGATCTCTGGCGGGCTAGGGAAAAAGGTGAGAGCTGTTTCCTAGTTCTGCTGGATCTCTCAACAGCTTTTGACACCATCGACCATAACATCCTTCTGGACCGTCTAGAGCGGTTGGGAGCTGGGGGCACTGTTATACAGTGGTTCCGCTCCTTCCTCCTGGGCCGTGTTCAGAAAGTGGTGGTGGGGAATGAGTGTTCAGACCCCCTCTGTTTTTGGGGGACAGGGTGCGAGCGGGTGTGGGGTACTCCCTGGTCCTGAATGGGGTAACTGTGCCCCTGAAGGACCAGGTGCGCAACCTGGGAGTCATTTTGGACTCACAGCTGTCCATGGAGGTGCAGGTTAATTCTGTGTCCAGGGCGGCTGTCTACCAGCTCCAACTGGTACGCAGGCTAAGACCCTACCTGCCTGCAGACTGTCTCACCAGAGTGGTGCATGCTCTAGTTATCTCCCGCTTGGACTACTGCAATGCGCTCTACGTGGGGCTACCTTTGAAGGTGACCTGGAAACTACAATTAATCCAGAATGCAGCAGCTAGACTGGTGACTGGGAGTGGCCGCCGGGACCACATAACACCGGTCCTGAGAGAACTACATTGGCTGCCAGTACGTTTCCGAGCACAATTCAAAGTGTTGGTGCTGACCTTTAAAGCCCTAAACTGCCTCGGTCCTGTATACCTGAAGGAGCGTCTCCACCCCCACCGTTCAGTCCAGACACTGAGATCCAGCGCCGAGGGCCTTCTGGCCGTTCCCTCACTGCGAGAAGCAAAGCTACAGGGAACTAGGCAGAGGGCCTTCTCGGTAGTGGCACCCGCCCTGTGGAATGCCCTCCCAGCAGAGGTTAAAGTGATAAACAACTATCCTACATTCAGAAAATACCTGAAGGCAGCCCTGTTTAGGGAAGTTTTTGACCTGTGATATTTTGATGTATTTTTGTATCCGTTGGAGGCTGCCCAGAGTGGCTGGGGAGACCCAGCCAGATGGCCGGGGTACAAATAAAAAAATTATTAATATTATATTGTTATTATTATTATTCTGAAGCCAGAACAGTTGCAACTGGCCTGTTGTCGGAGTAGAGGAGTTTAAACGACAGACAAAAGAAGATGATGTTAGGATGCCAAGAAGTTGGCGCGCTGAATAGCAGCAGTCAAAGTCAGATAAAGCCGAGGTCAAACAGTCCGGGTCAGAAGCCAGTCGAAGTCAGGCAGTTGCACAGGGGTCAGGAGTAGCCGAAGTCAGTTCAAGCCAGAAGTCATGAAGCTGAGGTCAGGATTAAGCCAGGAGTCAGGAAGCCGAGGTCAGGAGGAAGCCAGGAGTCAGGAAGCCAGGAGTCACAAACACAGGAACCAGGAACAGGACGAGCAAGAACAACCACATGCTCCAGCACAGCAGTTGCAGGTGCTGGTGAATGGAGCAGCCGGCCTTCCTTAAGTAGCCGGCTCATGACCACGCCTATTACGAGCTGCAGATGCCTCTAATTGTTCCCTACGTCTCTCAGCTCTACTTTCTACAGCTGAGAAGGGAGGAGGGGAGGGGGCCAGCCAGTTCCTCTCCTCACAAGGTCCTGATTCTGGCTCGACTTCTTCCTCCTCCTGTCCAGGTGTTTCCACCTCCCTATCTTATTCTTCCTCTTCTGAGGAGTGCAGCCACCAGTCTTCTCCAGGTATGAATTCCTCCATTTCCCCAGATTCGTCCATGGGTGCAGCCTTGCCAGGGGAGGCTTGCCACCACTCCTCCTCGTCCGGCTCAACCCTGACAGATGACTTCGCGCAGCAGAAACTGGCAGTGGTATAGAGAAGTGAGAACAGCGCCAAGAGTTTTGCTGAAAAGGAAGGTCTTTTGTTTAAGGGCGAGGCGCTCTACGTGCCAGAAGGGGACTTGAGGGCATGAGTAATGCGGCAGTGTCACGATAACCTGACAGTGGGCCATTTTGGACATTACAAGACCTTACATCAACTAACAAGGCGATTTTGATGGCCGAGAATGAGAGAAGAGACTAAGGAGTATGTGAGGGCATGTGACACTTGCCAACGGACAAAAACGCCTCAAGAAGAACCTGCCAGACTGCTGCAGCCGCTTCCTACTCCGCAAGGACCTTGGGAGGCCATCGCGATGGACTTTATCACGGACTTGCCGGCTTTTTGGAAACAGACAGTGGTATGGGTAGTGGTAGACTTGTTCACGAAAATGGCGCACTTTGTTCCATGCCCAAAGCTGTCATCGGCTCAGGAAACGGCGCAACTGTTTGTGGACCATGTGTTTAAGTTGCACAGGTTGCCGTTGAGAGTGATTTTGGACAGAGAGATGGAATTTACCTTGCAATTTTGGAGAAAGCTGATGCAGCTTTTGGAGGTAGAAGTGTGTCTGACCTTAGCGAGACACCCACAAACCAATGGGGAATCTGAGAGAACCAACGCTACGTTGCAGCAATACCTTCGTTGCTATGTGAACTACCAGCAATTGGTCTACTGGGTAGACCAATTGGGACTAGCAGAGTTCACATATAATAACACTGTGCATGCGTCCACCCAACAAACTCCGTTCCTGGCCAACTACGGAACACATCCAAGAGCATTTCCAGAGCCGTGGAGCACCTTGTCGGTGCCAGCGGCGGAACATTCATGGGGGAAATGCAGGCCTTACAAGAACTGCTGAAGGAGACACTTGACGAGGCTAAGGCCACATACAAGAGAAGTGCTGATGAGCATAGGCAGCAGGGGGAGGAGATCAAAGTGGGGAATAAGGTGTGGTTGTTGAACAAAGACTTACCAACTAAGGGGAGGTGCAGGAAGCTAGAGCTAAGGCGGTTGGGGCCATTTGAAGTTGTACAACAGGTAAATCCTGTAGCATCCAAACTTTAATTGCCTGCCTCGGTGAAGATACATCCTGTATTCCATAGGACTCTCCTGTCACCATATGTTCCTGCACACCACTACCAGGAACCTAAGCAAGCACCTCCTCCTCCAGTTATGGTGGAAGACCAAGAGGAGTTTGAGATCCAAAACATTTTGCATTTGAGGTTTTGTAGAAGGCAGTTGCAGTATTTAGTGTCCTGGAAAGGTTATGGCCCTGAGGAAAACTCTTGGGTACGAAGCCAGGATTTGCATGCCCCAGACATGCAGAGGCAGTTCCAAACCCAAACCCAGAGGGTGGAGGTCGACCTCAGCGAAGAAGAAGCTGAGGAGAGTGAGGCATGGTGGGAGCTGGTACCAAGAGCCCTCCGTGGCAGGCAGCGAGGTTGAGGAGGAAGAGGAAGGGGGGCTTAGAGAAGGGGGTGATGTCAGAGAACTGGACACAATATACACATTATTAGGAATTTGACCTTTGTACACACAGAGACACAGAGAGCAGAAACGCAGCTGCAAAGCTCAGATAGTTAAACAGACAGAGAAATAAAATAAAATAAAAAAATTCATTTTTATTTTATTTTATTTTATTTTATTTTATTTTGTTTTGTTTTGACTATGACAGACCAACACGGCTATCTACCTTTAGACAGAGAAATAGTTGGAGTACAATCTCCCCGGTCTCGTAGACTCACAAGATTAAACAAGAAGCATAAAACTAACAGGAAGAGAAGGTGAGGTTTTTCCTGTTGGGGGAAAAGGAGGCAGATCTTAGTTCCGGCAACTGTGCTATCTGAGGATGACAAAGATTAGCTGAGCTCCGACCCGGGGCTTGTTATTTGGCTAATAAATCTGAAATAATTAACTGCCGGCATAGTCTCGCGTGTGTGGGAGAGACCCAAGCCATTACACTACACTCGGTTTCCCCTTACCTTTGTATCCTGAAACCCAGGAGTACACAATCACTTCCTCTCAAGTTTCTGATCAGTTCCTCCCTATTGGTGAGAACTAGGTTCAAGATAGATGATCCCCTAGTTGATTCTTCCACCTTCTTGGAAATGAAATTGTCAGCGAGGCAATGGAGGAATTTGTCAAACCTTACGTTCTTGGCAGAGTTTGAGTCCCAACAGATATTGGGGAAGTTGAAGTACTGGCAGAGGAAGAGGAGTGTGGGGGAGCGCACCGCCCCCCGCAGCGCAATACCGGTGGGGTGCTATCGCTGCTGCTCCCCTGCCCGCGCTGGGCACCACGCCCCTGTAGGCGGCGTGCCCCGCCCCAGGATGTGCGCCATGCCTCTGGGACGCGCGCCAGCCCCGCCCCCGCCTGCACTCAGCCCCCGCAAGTGCATGAAGCTCCGCCACTGAGTTGAAGTTCCCCATGATTACTATATCTCTTCTTTCTGAATGTTTGGTAATCTGCTCTAGTAAGGCATGTTCCAAGTCTTCAGTCTGACTTGGCTGTCTATAGCAGACACCCACAGTAAGATCACTGCTGTTTCTCTCTCCTACAGTTTTTACCTATATTCTGTCAATCTGTTTTCCATGCTCCAGGTCATGGATTTTTTTCACATCCTTTACATACAATGCTACTCCTCCTCCCTTCTTGTTCTGTCTATTCCTTTTGAACAGGTTATACCCCTCAATTCCTACATTCCAGTCATGAGTCTCATCCTACCAGGTTTCAGTAATGCCTATCAGGTCATATTTGCCATACTGCACTAAAAGCTTCAATTTGTCTTGCTTGTTTCCCATACTCTGTGCATTTGTGTAGACACAAATGAAATCATGAGTTGTTCCCTCCAGCTTCTTCCTTCTTGTAGTTTCTTGCCCTTTAGCAGGTTTCTAGAGCACCACCTGTACAACAATGAAGATATTATCCCCAGTGCCAGGTGCTCTTCTGTAAGTAAGTATTCTTTATTACGGTCACCGACCAGCATAGTAAAATGCATTACATTCTCAATATTTAAATTTTGGTATAAACTAATATAACTTATCTAAAATCACTAAAATGACTTATCTAAAAATGGATCAAGCATCCTTTGATCCATAGGTTATATTAATTATTTACTATTCACTACAAATTAAAACGAAATCAGTCTGGCTCAGATCAGGAGCTATTTTGAGCATCTCCTGTGTAGGCACTCCGGATTCTAATAGCATTGTCACAAAATCTTGCCACCATAGCGGTGACCTTCTAATTTGAGTCTGACAGGAGCCATTTAATTTGCCGTTCTTCAGATTGTCCTGGTAAGCCATCAAATATCCCTAGGGTAGATTCTTTCCGGAGGTCTCTGTATAGAGAGCAACGAAAGAAAACATGGCCGATGGTCTCCACTTCTCCTAATTTGCACGGACAGAGTCTGTCTTCTAAGGGGACTTGTCTATACTTCCCGTATAGAACAGCTGATGGTAGAGTATGGAACCTAGCCAACGTAAATGCCCTTCTATGTGATGGAATCTCTAGCTGGGTTAGATAGTCGGCTGGGAGCAGCAAGTATCTTTGTTCTTCCGATATCGGGAAGGATGGGACTTTATTTAGATCATTTTGCCTCTCGATGTCAATTACCCTCTGTTTGACTATATTTTTTGCTGTTTTATAGTCACAGGAAAAAAGGTGAGTTGGCTGAAGGCCTATAGTCATTAGTTTGTTTTCGATGGCTCTAGACCAGGGCGACTGATAATTGTCTTTCAGTATCGACGGGGCCAGGCCCTGTGGGTTTAGATGTAATTTTAGCCATAGATTACACGCTTGTATCCATATTTTGGTCTCCAACCGTATCATTCCTGTTTCTAGCCGCAGCGTGGCATTTGACACACAGGGAGGGATCTGGAGAGCTGATCTGATGAACTTAGACTGGACTGTTTCTAGTTGGATTAGACTTGGTGCAGGGGCACAAAGTTGAGCCCCATAGAGTAATTGAGCCTGTGCCTTCGCCTCATAAAGCTTTAGAGCCGCCGGAATATAGTGGGCGCCTTTTGTTCTTAGGAATCTTAAAATTGCAGAGGTGGTTTTATTAGCTTCTGTTATTACATGGTTTAAGTGAGCTTTCCTTGTTCCTTTATCATGGAAAATTACTCCTAAGTACTTAATACTGTGCACTTGTTCGATTTTCCGGCCATTTATAGACCACGTCCGGGTTTTTGGGCTTTTTGCAAAGGACATTATTTTGGTCTTTTGATAATTAATATTCAGGTGGTTCTCTTGACAGTATCCCGCCAGGGAACGAAGCGCCCATCGTAATCCAACAGGGGTCCTGGACAGTATCAGGGCATCGTCTGCATATAATAAGATGGATATTTTCTTGCCTGCCAATTGGGGTGGATGGAACTCCACTTTCGATTGTTTTGATATGACATCATTGATGAAGTAGTTAAATAGTAGAGGGGCTAATACACAACCCTGTTTGACTCCCCGCTTGGTATCCACTGGACTCATTAGATGACCCTGCTGTGAGCATCGTACCATAAGTTTGGTATTCGAATATAGCAATCGAATAAGCTGTAATAGACTAGGATCAATGGAGGAGGCTTTCAGCTTTTCCCACAGTTTAGTTCGTGAAATGGAATCAAAGGCGGATTTTAGATCTATAAAGGCCGCGAACAGGGATGAGGACTTGGTGGTTGCGTATTTCTCAATTAGATGTTGTAGGACTAGGCAATGGTCAATAGTCGCTCTTCTTTCATTTGTAATATTGTCTCCCTCCCCCTCAAGATCTAGTTTAAAGCTCTCCAGATCAGGTTTGCGAGACTCTTAGCAAACACATTCTTACCAATCGCTGTGAGACCATCTCTTGCCAGAAGTCCTTCTTCAAGGAAGCGGAGATCATTATCCAAGAAGGCAAATCCTTCCTGATGACGCCACCTGCACAGCCACTGGTTTACCTCAAGTATTTTCCTCTCTCTTCCTGGGCCACGACCTTCAACAGGAAGGAGTGATTAAATGACTACCTGTGCCCCAAGTCTCTTCAGCTCCCTGCCCAGGATCTCATAGGGACTGAGCCTCTTGGGCTTGCTGATCGGAATGTCAGCGGTTCGAATCCCCGTGACGGGGTGAGCTCCCGTTGCTTTGTCCCAGCTCCTGCCAATCTAGCAGTTCGAAAGCATGCCAGTGCAAGTAGATAAATAGGTACTGCTGCGGTGGGAAGGTAAACGGCGTTTCTGTGCGCTCTGGCACTTGTCACGGTCCTCCATGTGCCAGTAGCAGTTTAGTCATGCTGGCCACATGACCCGGAAAACTGTCTGTGGACAAACGCCGGCTCCCTCGGCCTGAAAGCGAGATGAGTGCTGCAACCCCATAGTCGCCTTTGACTGGACTTTTAAAAATAAATAAATAAATATATATATATTATTGAGTTTTTTTAAAAAAACAATATCTATAATCATTACATTACATTCAAATTTCAATTTCCCCCTTCCCTGCTGACTTCCCTCAACTTCCATCCCTGGTTTGTTACATCTCATATTGCATTCTGCTGTTTGTAAATACTTCTATATTGTCATACTATTAGGTTTCTTATTTTTTATAAATAAAATTGCAAATGTTTATTTAAATCCTGCCAATGACTCTATTTTGTTTGTTTCTGCAAATATAATGTAAAAGGTTCCCATTCTTTTTCAAAGTCACTATTGTCTTTTACACGCAGTTTGTTTCTTAACTTTGCCAACTCTGCATAGTTCATCAGCTTCTCTTGCCATTGTTCCCTTGATGGTATTTCTCCAGTCTTCCAGTTCTGTGCTATCAGAATTCTTGCTGCTGCCGTCGCGTACATAAATAATGTCCGTTTTGCTTTCAGCAGTTGTCCTAGAATTCCTATCAAAAAAGCTTCTGGGTTTTTATATAAATGTCATTTTGAACATTTTTTTCAGTTCATTATATATCATTTCCCAAAGGATTTGGATATTCTTACACTCCCACCACATATGATAAAAGGTACCTCCCCCTTCTTTACACCTCCAACAGTTCCTTTGTTCCGTTTTGTACATTCTTGCCAATTTTGTTGGTGTAACATACCACCTGTACATCATCTTCATATAGTTCTCTTTTAACAATATACAATCCGTAAATTTCAAGTCCACCTTCCAAAGTTTTGTCCAATCATCAAATTGCATATTATGCCCTGTTCAATTAATAGTTCTCTATATGTTGGCCAAACCTTTAATAGGGACCTTCTTATTATGTGATTATGAAATCCTTTATGTACAGCTTTCCCATACCATAAATATGCATGCCACCCAAATCTGTTATCATGTCCTTCTAAATCTATTGCCTCTTCTTTTTCTAATTTAATCCAATCCCGAATCCAAGTAAGACATGCTGCTTCGTAATAAAGTTTAAAATCTGGAAGGGAAAAGCCTTCCCTTTCTTTACATCTGTAAGTATTTTGTATTTTATTCTTGGCTTTTCCCCACTCCAGATAAATTTTGAAATATCTCTCTGCCATTTTTTGAAGCAAGCATTATCACTTATTATCGGTATTGTTTGAAAGAGGAACAACATTCTCGGCAATACATTCATCTTTATTGCTGCAATTCTTCCTAGAAGGGAAAGATTCATCCTGTTCCACATTTCAAGATTCCTTTTTATTTCATTCCAATTTTTTTCATAATTATCTTTATAAATATTAAGATTTTTTGTAGTCAACCATATTCCCAAATATTTTACCTTTTTATGGACTTCTATATCTAAAGCTTCTGATAGCTCTTTCTTTTCTGCTTCTTTTAATTTTTTAAATAATTTAGTTTTACATTTATTAAGTTTTAAACCTGCCACCTGCCCAAACTTTTGGATCTTTTCTATCACTCTAGGGATAGAATTCTGTGGTTCTTCAACAGTAATAACCAGAACGTCCGCAAATGCTTTCAATTTATGTTCAGTCGTCTTTACTCTTATTCCTATTATTTCCTTATCCGCTGTAAAGTCCCTTCCGCCCGGAGGGAGGAGGGGGGTTGCGGGCATCACGAGCCCTTCACGTGCGCAGGGGATAGCTTCATCCCCTGCCATCATTGGCTGAGCCCTGGGTGTGGCGCCTGGCAGGCCGACCTATCGGCGCGGCCGGCAGGCATGGCTTGCTGAATTTAAGCAAGCGCGCGACAGGGCTCAGCCTCTTGCTTCCTGCCCCCGCCAGCTGTTTCTTTTCGTTGGATCAAGCCAATTTTTTTGTCGGAACAAGACATCTTTAGCGCGTTCTTCACTGAAATCGCCGGAGCGCATAGAGCTGAAATCACCACCGGAGAAGCGGCTTCACGTGAGCTTGCTTTCTCTCCTTCTTTTCCCGAGAGCTGAAATCATCACGGAGAAGCGGCTCCTCGCGAGTCGGGTCTCTCCTCTTAGGTTTGCGCGCTCCGGCTTCTGCTGCATTTTTCATCCCGTCTCAGCATCGGTGACTTGGAAGGAAGACGGGAGAATCAGCGCGCTGCACAGCGACTGGGCGCCGGCCTCCTACCTCCGTGGCAGCGGAGCCTCTCTGCCTTCCCGCTCCCGCTTCTCAGCTGTTCCTCACTTCACAGCTGTTCTCCCTGCGCCTGCGTGTCGGCTTGCCAGCCAGGGGAGAGTTTTACCAGCGGGAGGCTCCACGTTTCGGGTCGGCCAGCGCTTTCGTCGTTGGGATCTGCTGTTACTCGCTGCCTGTTTCGATCAGCTGTTGAGCGGCGCCTGCACCGCCTAGCAGCTGTTCCAGCCCACCTCCGATTCGCCTCGGAAGCTATCTACGGAGCCGGGGATTCGCTTTGCAGCTGCACCAGCGTGCCTCTGGGGGTTTACTTCAGCGTCGCTCTCTGGTTCTTCCCAGGGCAAACCCCAATTTTGCCTCTACCCCGGCTCCCCGCCATGCGCCGTTTTCCCTTCTACACTCCGTGGTGGTCTCCTTCTCCCATTCGCAGCAAGCGGCTTCTTCTTACACCCCTGGATCGCCAGGGGTGACTGGTAACTGACGGTGGCAGTGTGCTTTTCTATTTGGGGGGGTGGCTTGGATATCGCTAGCTTACCTTTCGCATTCAATAGTCCTTGTTGTTCCTCTGCTGCCCTCCGCTTTGCAAACATAGTTTTGGCTTCCAGTGTTTGGGGGGATTTTCTTAGTAAATCTGCCCCCCTCCCAGCTATTTTCGGCCGCTGCTTAGTCTCCTGCGCTGAATTGTTTCAATCGTGCGGTCACTTGTGGTTGGTTGCCAGGGAAACGTGGGGGCCGCCATTTTTTATCGGAGCACTGCACGGCGGCCATTTTGAGTGTGACCTTGCGTCTTCAGAGCGGCAGCCATTTTGGGAGGGAGAAAAAACTCGGTGATTGTTGGTGAATGCCTCAGAGTACAAGCGGTTTACCTGACCTTATCGTTTTGTGTGTGTGCATTTGATTTTGGCAAGGGGTGGTTTAATCAGTCGGTTTAAATTTAGGTCTATCTTATAATCAATGGTTGGAATTGGTGCATTTAATTATTTTTAGCCACCTCAGTTAATTGGCGGCAGTCATTTGCCGATTTAATTACGTGACAGCAGGGGGCATTTGCATGCTTGGTCTTATTTAGTTTACACTTTGTGGAAGCAAGGAATTAATCCTATATTGTCTGCTTGCGACAGCGGGCGGCATAAGTAATATTGTAGACAATACTGAACTAAATTAATAGCCTCCTTTCTTTTATTTTGTTTTCTTATAAGAATAACAGTAATAGTTTTACATACATAAAATAATAATAATAATAATAAATAACAATAAAAATAATAATAAAATAAAACAAAGAAAGGGGGAAGCAAACTATAAGTCAATTGGTAGTTAACTGAGAGCAGTCTGGTCTAGGGGGTTCAGCCTTAAAACAACTTTTCTCGGTGTTTTGTTTCTGTGGTAATTTTGACTTAATGGCTTCTAAAAGGAAGCAGCGAAATCCAGCAACAGCTGTCCCGGCAAAGAAAAGTGCGCCGGTTGTCCAGCCACAGCCCCAAGGTGGGGCAGTGGTCACCATTTCACTACAGGTCCTGGCTAATCTGTTATCAGGCTTTCAGTCCATTTACCAACAGATCACTCCCAGGGCTAATATTGAGGAGCTGCCTGCACAGGGTACCCAGGACTGCATCCCAGATACCGCGGCCAGCAATGCAGAGATGCCAGGGACATCAGCCTCCCTGTTGAATCCGTCGCAGCCTGAGCAATCGCAGCGTGCAAGGACGCGATCGCAAGCATCGGCAGTAGCATCCTCCGGGTCCTGTGCTTCCAGTGGCAGGTCTGGTTCCTCCCAGGTTAATTTGTCCTCTCTCCAGCCTTCTCCTGGCATGCCTAATTGCTTACAGGACACACCGCCCAGGGATGAAGATGCATCTTCGGTGACATCCGCTGATGAGGAGGTCCAGGTCCAGTCGTCAACATCCTCGGCCCAGCACCATGTCACGCCCATTCAACAGGACCCAAAGCCTATTGGGGAGCAGGAAAAGAGGAAGTCTAAGAAGCACACCCACAAGAAGAGTAAGAAGGAGAAGCCCGCGGAAACCGAAGACGAATCAGGTAGCTCTTCCGATTCTGATAGTGACGCCCCACTTGATGGTTATTGGGACGAAGGTGAGGAACCTGTAGGTCTCCCGCTATGGGCGCATGAGAGGAGGGCTAATTCCCACCGGAAAACCTTTAATGGTACATTGGAATGGAAAGGGGGGGCTTTGTTGGCAGATGTAAAAACTAATACCTACGTATCCTCAGATGTTATACTTGGAAATCTCTTATCTAAAAAGAAAAGGACAAAGATTCTGAATGGTGACTATGTAGATATTTTCACCCTTCTTCCACCTTCTAAGGTCTCCGCTAAAGGGGAACAGAAGCGGTCTAATGGGAGATACAGGTATAGGGAACCCCGGGCAGAGCGCAATTTTGAGAACTGGCTCGATGGGTTCCAGGTGTTCATGGGTGTTATCGTTGCTGCGTATCCAAAACGGGCTATGCATCTGCTGGCTTACATGTCGCACATGCGCTAGCAGGGGAGGCTGTGGCTTTAACATATGACGAAGAGTTCTGCAGAAACGCCTCACTTTTGTCCACCACTCGTTGGGATCTAAGGGACCAGAATATCTGGAGCGAACATGTAGGCCCCTATATCGATAAAAAACAGCTCGAGGCCTCCAGGTCAGGGAAGATTGAAAATAGGAGGGACACTTGCCCAAAGAGTCAAGTGTGTTGGGAGTTTAACAAAGGGGTCTGCAAAAGACCATACTGCAAGTTTGCCCACGAATGCGACAAGTGCTGGGGAAAGCATCCATCCATTTCTTGTTACAAAGGGAAGCAGTCCTTTCGTGGGGGCGGGGGGTGCTCACCCTGGCCCAAGAAACGCCCCAGGGCCCTCCCAAGGATCAGGCGCAAACCGTCACTAATACATCTCTATAAATGGCTTTCCCCCCAATTAAACTCAAACCATTAAAATCCCTCCTTCTTCATTACCCAGATAAAAAAGCGGCTGCTTATCTTTGGAAAGGGTTTTCCCAGGGTTTCAGGATCCCGGTGGAGCAACCACCAACTCCAGGCGATCCACCGAATCAAAAGTCAGTCCGTGAGATGCCGGAGGTTGCGGAAAAGAAAATCAACAAAGAAATCTTGGCCCAGAGGGTAGCGGGACCTTTTTCTGTCACCCCCATTCCAGATCTACATGTGTCTCCCCTTGGTATTGTACCAAAAAAGACCCCGGGGGAGTTTCGTTTAATTCACAACTTGTCTTATCCAAAAGGGGCCTCAGTTAATGATGGTATTCCTCAGGAACTTTGTGTTGTGAAATATGCTTCCTTTGACCATGCTATAAAGCTAATCCGTAGATTTGGCAGAGGGGCCTTATTGGCAAAATGTGACATCGAATCGGCCTTTCGTTTATTACCAGTCCACCCGCTTGACTTCAAATGGTTGGGTTTTAGGTTCAATGGAGCATATTTAATAAACAAGGCTATGCCTATGGGCTGTTCGGTAGCCTGCACAGCCTTTGAGGCTTTTAGCACATTTTTAGATTGGGCACTTCGTTTTAAGACAGGCTTGGAGGGGGTTACTCATTATTTGGATGATTTTCTTTTTGTAGCTAATGCTAATACTACGGATTGTGCTTTTCTTTTGAGAGCCTTCGCATCCCTGGCTGAGGAACTCGGCATCCCTTTGGCGAAGGAAAAAACGGAAGGGCCGGTGTCCACCATTACTTACCTGGGTATCGAGCTCGATACGGTTGCACAAACATCCCGTTTACCTCGGGAAAAATTGGTGGCCCTTAAGGAATTAATTTTGGAGTTGTTGCCTTTTAAGAAAGTCACACTCAGGCAAATCCAATCACTATTAGGTCATCTCAATTTCGCGTGCCACTTGGTGTCGCCAGGTCGCCCCTTATGTGCAAGGCTAGCTAGGCTTTCGGCCGCTTTGAGGGCTCCTCATCACAGGGTGCGCCTTAGTAAAGACGTTAAGGCAGATCTCGAGGTTTGGGTTCAATTTCTGGATGAGTTTAATGGCATCTCTTTGTGGCAAGATTGCTTGAGGTTACAGACAGATTTCCAAGTTCACTCCGATGCGGCTGGCTCCCTGGGTTTTGGGGTTTATTTTCAGGGTAGATGGTGCGCCCAAAGGTGGCCCCCAAGTTGGCAGGGGCAACCCATCACTCGCGACCTAACATTTCTTGAATTCTTTCCTATTGTCGTAGCTGTACACTTGTGGGCTGAGGACTTTAAAAACCACCGGGTTTGCTTCTGGACGGACAATCAGGCCGTAGTCAGGGTGTTGGCAAGACAGTCTTCTCGCTCACCTAGGGTGTCCGCCTTACTCCGTTATTTTGTACTATCATGCCTGAGATTAAATATCCATTTCTCTGCTAGGTTCATCCCAGGGCTCAATAACGATATTGCGGATGCTTTATCTCGTTTTCAGATGGACCGCTTCCGCTCACTGGCACCGGAGGCCCAGCAGTTGCCGGAACCTTTCCCAACTCACCTCTGGAGTCTTGGGAGTCTTGGGAGCGAGATGCCTTGAAGGGAGTATTATCTGCTGTTGCACCCTCCACACTTAAATCATATAAAAAGGCGTGGGCCGACTTTATGGATTTCCGTACTAAGTCGATAGGAGCAGGACCGCGCTCACCCCCCAAGATGATGGAGGCGTTGCAGTACTTAACTCAGTTATGGAGGAAGGGTGTGGCTCCTAGGACCCTTAACATTCAGTCGGCTGCTATCTCCTTTTTCAGCAAGGTCTTCTATGCCGTTGACCCTTGTGCGGATTTCCTGGTGCGTAAAGCATTAGTAGGCTGGCGTAGGATGCAGCCGCCAAAATCTGATCAAAGGAAACCCATCACTTTTGATATTTTGACTCAAATTCACAAGCAATTGAGACAGGTTTGTTGGACAAAATACGAGGCCAGGCTCTTCTCTGCAGCTTACGCAATCGCCTTTTTTGGTGCCCTGAGAATTGGAGAAGTGGTGTTTGACGTGCAAACGGCTCGCGGTATTGTGTTGGAAGATGTCATGTTATCCTCCTCGGAGTTAATGATTCTTATTCGCCAGTCAAAAACAGATCAATTGGGGGCTTCCGGTTTAAGTGCCGGCGCAACTGGCTGGGTTCCCGTCGCGTTGCGGGGGGACCGGCTGAAGAACGGCTGGGGGCTCCGTCACCGCGCGACGGACCTCCGTGAAACTTCAGGCAGGGCGGCCTGAAGACCTTGCGAGCCGGCTGTGCCCATCGGGACCTCTCCCCTCCTTCGGAAGACCCCGTCAGGGGTCCAAGAAGGAAGAGTGGATTGAGGTCTGGGCACTGCGGCTCCGGAAACAGCCGCTTCAGCGAAGCAGCGTAGCGGGTTGCGGCGAGCACTGAACACCTCCTTTAAAGAACTGAAAACATAAGGGAACCGTGAGTAATTCTGGACATTCGGACTTTTAATTTGGTTTTTTTAATTCGGCCACGGGGAGAGGCTGAAAAAAGGACGTCCACCTCTCCCTATTGTGTTGGTTGTTTTTTTTTTAGGCAAGTCGCTAGCTGTAGACATTGTTGCTTTACTTTTAGCGCTTTTTAAAGAACTTGGCATTTGACAGCTGTCAAACACCCCCCTCCCGGGAGTTCTTGTAGGAGGGGTAGAAGAAACTGAATATATTGATCCTAAATTGCTATAATCGGTTGGATTAGACCCACTGTCACCTCTGGAATGTGGATGAGCCGGGCAGTACAGGGGTTGAAGAAACTGTTTTAAATTTGCCTTTTGTTGCTACTGTTTCCTTTTTTTGACATTTATATTACTGTACTTGCTACAATTCCCTTTGGATTACAATTTATTCATTTCTGCAACCTTCTTACATCTCTGTGAAAGGCTGGATTACTTCTCTTCTTAAAAGTGAAAGTAACATCTCAGAACTGTGTGAATTGCAAAAATCCTTTGCTCCCTTTGTAAACAAGTTGGGCAGGAAATGCCAGCTGTGAATTGACCTTGAGTAGCAATTGTTGTGGCTCTGACTGGAAGATAAAGGCAGCAGCTCTCTGGGTACTTTAAATTCCTTTTTTTTATTATTATATACTGACAAGCTTGCAGCCATAGTAACTGTGACCTGGGCAACTCATCTGAGGGGCCCTGAATCACCGACCTATTGGAAATAAATGTCTGGAGGAGCTGGAAGGGGTGTGACGACAAGAAGTGCCACCAAATCAACAGAAGGAACATCCAAGGAGCAAAAAAGAAGACTCTCTCAACAAGTAGAACCAGCAGTAATGACTCAATTACTTGAACATTTTGAGGCACTTCGGAAGGAGATCAAAGACAATACTGAAGGCCTCAGACAGGATATTGCAGGCATTAAAACGCAACTGGACCAAATAGGACAATTCCAACAAGAACTTGAATCAACCAAGGAGAAGGTCAACAAAGTGGAGTCCCAGGTGCAAAACTTGGAGCAGACTCATAACAGGGACCACTACAACACGCAGGTCTCTCTTGCCTTTATGCAAATGAGGCAACAGGCCACGAACTTGAGAATAAGACATCTACCAGAACAAGAAGACGGTGATTTAAAAGCATTCCTAGTCAAGGTCCTGGGAGAATTTTGGGGAGTGGAACAAGAAAAACTGGACAGTTATATTGTTAAAGCATACCGTTTTGGACCAAAAGACAGGAAAAATACCAAGACAGTCAACGATTGCTTAGTTGAATTTCAGACCAAGGGACAAAGAGACGAAATTTTGAAACTCCATTACGAAAAGAATCTTGAGGTCAAAGCAAAGAAGATAATTCTCTACAAAGACATCCCCAAATTCTTTCTCGACCTAAGACCAAATTACACAGACTTGACACAGGCTTTAAGTAGGAAAAAGATCAACTACAGGTGGGAATTCCCACAAGGCCTAGCTTTTGGATATAAAGGAAGACTTGTTAAAATCAAATCCAAGGAGGATAAAATCAAGTTCATTCAGAATAATTTGGATGAATTTCCCGGAATTTCCCGGAATTTTGCCAGGAGGCCCATCGCCAACACCTGAGGAAGACGCAGAGGGAGCGACAGGAGGAACAGTATAAACTGAGATGGCTTTGAAAATCCTAACTTGGAATGTTCACGGTTTGAACATTCGACCACAGAGAAACCAGGTCTTTCATACATTAAAGAAACAGAATTTGGACATTATTTGTCTTCAAGAAACCCATGTAACTAGACTACACAGAAGAGTCCTCGAAAATAAAAGATTAGGCCAAGAATTCAAATCATCAGCAAAAGTCAAGAAAAGAGGTGTAGTAATCTATGCCAAAGAGAAATATAATCCTAAATTAAAATTTAAAGATGAACATGGAAGGTTTGTTGCCATGGAAGGTTTGTTGCCATAGAAATAACAGTAGAACATTTGACTGTATGCGCCAAATGATGCAAAATCGGAATTCTTCAAGGAGATCCACGAAAGGCTGATGGAATACATGGATTATAAATTAATAATTCTAGGAGATTTTAATGCGGTAGCCTCAACGCTCATGGACAGATCGCAAAGAGTAAAATTTACAAACGATGGGAGGCTACCAAAAACCTTTTTTGAGATGGCAGATAATCTGGATTTAATAGATGCATGGAGAACAAAAAATCCAACTGACCTAGAAGCTACTTTTTATAGTGAAGCATCCAAAGCCTGGAGAAGAATAGACCAAATATGGACATCCAGGGAATTAACCCCCAGGATGCTCCAGACCGAGATCCACCCAAGGACTTGCTCAGACCACAATCCAGTACAACTGGACTTAAGATTATCACCGAAGAGTTCTTTTAGATGGAGAATGGATGATTCACTGCTAAGAAACCAAATTATCTGCGAAAAGGCCCAAAAAACAATGAAGGACTTTTTTGAAATAAATTTAAATACATCGATGGAAAAAAGAATAATCTGGGATGCTAGCAAAGCTGTGATGAGAGGATTCCTAATACAACAAAAAGCTATTAAAACGAAGTTGCAAAGAGAGAAAAAGAATGCAATCTTGCAGCAATTGAAAGAGAAGGAAAGACAATTGAGGATAAATCCCAAAGATACAAAAATACAAAAGGAAATAAAGCAATTACAAGTGGAATTCTCTAAATTAACCAATTGGGAAATTGAATGGAAAATTAAATTGTTGAAACAGAGGACTTTTGAATCAGCCAACAAATGTGGAAAATTGCTAGCGTGGCAATTGAAACAGAGGCAGAAATCGAATACCATCACGAGTATTAATATCAATGGAAATAATGTAGTGAACCCATCGGAGATCAGGAAAAATTTCAAAAAGTTTTATAAACAGTTGTACAAAGAAGAAAATAACCAAACAGACAAAATAGAGCAATTCTTAAGCAAAAATGGCCTACAGAAAATCCCGGAATCAATGAAAGGCCCCCTAAACCACCCGATAACATCAATGGAAGTGGAAGTGGCAATTAACAATCTGAAATTGGACAAGGCCCCAGGACCAGATGGACTCACTGCCAAATACTACAAAACATTGAAAGACTGGCTAACTCAACCATTAATGGAAGTGTGTAATGAGATACTGAGGGGAAGAAGGGCACCGGAGTCTTGGAAGGACGCATTTATAACTCTGATACCAAAATCAGGTGTAGATCGGATGCTGATGAAAAATTACAGACCTATCTCCCTCCTAAATGTGGATTATAAAATATTTGCAAATATTATGGCTAGCAGACTCAGGAAGGTTCTAAAGGAGGTTATCCACAAAGATCAAGCCGGTTTCTTACCGGAAAGACATTTAAATAGCAACATAAGGAATGTGGTGGATGTCCTTGAAAAACTGGAACAGAATAAGAACTGTAAAGCAATCCTGATGTTTGTGGACGCCGAAAAAGCATTTGACAATGTATCCTGGACATTCATCATCCTGGATGCGGCTGCAGGCAACGGGGCACATCGGTCCTTGTCCAGTAAAAGATGTCAGGCGTTTCCTTCACTTAAGGCCTGCTGCACCCGGTCCCTTGCTAATTCATCAGGATGGTTCCAATCTGTCACGCTCCCAGTTTACGCGGGTTATGAGGAAAGCCATTGCTGCATCCGGCCTCAACCCTAGAGAATTTGCCGCTCATTCCTTCCGGATTGGCGCCGCAACGACAGCAGTACATATGGGTTTGTCTGTGGACAGGATAAAGCAGTTAGGCCGGTGGAAGTCCAAAGCTTATAAAGGGTATCTCCGCAGTTCATTATGACTACCTAGGGTTTCTGATTCTCAGCCTGTTTTCCTCTACCTTTCTTTCAGGTGGCTATATTGTTCAAATCTGGATGGTCGGGCACAGCATTATGCACTGGGCCAGGGTACGTGCACTCTCACATGGATTGGGTCGCAATCTGGGTCTTCCTCCAAGGGTCAAGATATCCTGGATTACAAGGAGAGGGATGCGCTGGGATGAGTTCTTACCAGCAGTGAAAGCCAGGGCTGCCTCACATGGTCCACCGGATGCTTTGGTGGTGCAGCTTGGTGAAAACGATCTGGCATATCGCAAAGGCATCGATTTGCAGTGGAATATTTTCATGGACTTTGATGAACTGTTGACCGCTTTCCCGACCATAACCCTGCTTTGGTCCTCATTGTTGGAAAGGCGTGTTTGGCGTGACTGCCTCTGCCCTATTGCTATCAACAGAGCCAGGAAGCTCTTGGAAAAAGCGGTGGCTCGCAAAGTGACAGCTTTCAACGGTCGGGTCATTCCTCACCCGGGGATAAAGTTCAGTGAGGCAGCCCTTTACAGAAACGATGGCGTTCATCTTTCAGATGTGGGAAACGATATTTGGCTTGCTGACATTATTTTAGGTATTAGGGATTGGTTGCGAGTGTGAGGGTATTGGCGGCGAGCCTCTTTAAGGCTCGATTGGCGGTTAGGCATTGGATTATTTAGGGAAGGCTGAAGGTGGGGGGGGGAGGTTGGGCCATTACCTCCCCCAAATGCTGAAGGGTACTTCGTTAAACGAGTCCGGGGGGCGTGTCCCTGTCCGAAGCCGTGGTAGGTGAGGGCCAAAGGCACGCCCCATATCGGTGACCCCAGGGTGAGTTCCTAGCTGATGTGCAGCAGCAGGACTCTCCCATCAGTGGTTAACCCTTCCCGGACTGCCAGCACAGCGTGCTGGAGTCAGATATAGTTGGTTAGATCCAATGCCTAAGCCAATACCTCTCTACATTCGTAACCAATAAAGTTGTGGCCTTTCTATGCCCATTAACCTTAATTATTGAGTCCTGTGTCTTTATTTCACCATGGGAGGGGTTGGGTTTTGACACGCAAAGTCCCTTCCGCCCGGAGGGAGGAGGGGGGTTGCGCATCACGAGCCCTTCACGTGCGCAGGGGATGGCTTCATCCCCTGCCATCATTGGCTGAGCCCTGGGTGCGGCGCCTGGCAGGCCGACTTATCGGCACGGCCGGCAGGGGTGGCTTGCTGAATTTAAGCAAGCGCGCGACAGGGCTCAGCCTCTTGCTTCCTGCCCTCGCCAGCTGTTTCTTTTCCCGCCCACCCTCCCTTTTTTCAGGTAGTGTCCTCAATGACCTTGCTATGGACTTCGGTTGGTCGCCGTTAAGGGACCTGGTAGGAATTTTCCCACCTGGCAAATTGGCTGGAGCCTTGTGGTTTTCGCCTACCTCGTAGCAATTCGTCACAACTTGGGTTGGTGGTTAGGCATTGGATTATTTAGGAAAGGCTGAAGGTGGGGGGGAGGTTGGGCCATCACCTCCCCCAAATGCTGAAGGGTACTTCGTTAAACGAGTCCGGGGGGCGTGTCCCTGTCCGAAGCCGTGGTAGGTGAGGGCCAAAGGCACGCCCCATATTGGTGACCCCAGGGTGAGTTCCTAGCTGATGTGCAGCAGCAGGACTCTCCCATCAGTGGTTAACCCTTCCCGGACTGCCAGCACAGCGTGCTGGAGTCAGATATAGTTGGTTAGATCCAATGCCTAAGCCAATACCTCTCTACATTCGTAACCAATAAAGTTGTGGCCTTTCTATGCCCATTAACCTTAATTATTGAGTCCTGTGTCTTTATTTCACCACGGGAGGGGTCGGGTTTTGACACGCAATATTCCTTGCTAAGACCTCCAGAACCAGAATGAATAAAAGTGGTGATAACGGGCATCCTTGTCTTGTTCCTTTTTGTATTTCACATTGATCTGTTATCACCTGATTAATAATTAATTTTGCATTCTGTTCTGAATAAATGGCTTGGATTCCCTTATTGAATTTTGCTCCGAATTCCATTTCTTCTAAAACTTTTTTCATGAAACCCCAAGAAACATTATCAAAGGCTTTTTCTGCATCGATAAACATCAACTCTGCCTGCCTTTCATTCATTACTTCCAGGTATGCAATTATATTTAAAACATTTCTTATATTATCTTTCATTTGTCTACCTGGGAGGAATCCTGCTTGGTCTTGATGTATATAATCTTCCAAGATTTTCTTCATTCTATTAGCAAGAATATATGCAAACAATTTATAATCATTATTTAATAATGAGATAGGCCTATAATTTTTAACTAATGTTGTACCTACATCTTGTTTTGGTATTGTTTTATAGGCCTCTTTCCATGTTTCTGGGATTCCCCCTGTTTTTAGGATCTCATTCATTGTGTCTTTTAATGGGATCGCAAGCTGTTCACTTAATTTTTTATACTTTGCCGAGATTCCATCTGGTCCTGGAGATTTGCCTGTCTTTGCCTGATTTAATGCTTCTAATATTTCTTGTGATGAAATATCTGCATTTAATACCATTTTATTTTCATCTTTTATTTTTGGGAGATTACTACTTTTTATATAGTCTTCCATCATCATCTTCCTTTCATGTCCTTTTTTATACAATTCTGTAAAAAATTCAGTACAGGCTTCCCTTATTTCTCTTGGTTTATCAGTGACTTTTCCATTATGCTTTATTTTATTTATATGGTTTTTTTGCTTGTTTTTCCTCATTTGCCATGCCAAGAGTTTTCCTGGATTATTGGCATGTTCAAAATATTTTTGTTTCATCTTTTTAATTTTCCAACCTATTTCCTCATTGATCAACATTGAATATTGGGTTTGTAATAATTTAATTGCCTGTTTGGTTGTCTCTATTGGTATAACTGTTGGCTGTGGGCTGGAAAAGCCCCAAAGCCGAGCACTGCAAACCAATGGAGCCCAGTAGGCTTCCTTGCAGCATTTACTAGCAGAGTTTACCTTCATAATTTTCTTCCTTCCTTGCGCAGCAGATGTGTGTGTTCTTTTGTGCCAGAGACTTCAGAGACTCACCAGCAATTAATCCTCACAAAGTCCAAGCTTGAATCAAACAAGCAAGCTTTATTACAGGCATAAATCAAAGCAGAAATTCCCCCGGAGAGGAGCTCGACATTTTGCCTTCTCTCCAGTTGAAACCGAAACAAGGAATGTACAGGCAGAAAAACAAAAGTGTCACATTTCACACAGGCTTCCGTTACAGCAATAACCCGGATGTGTGAAACGTCATCCCTGTGGGCAGTACGCACCTCTTGGGCTTATTAACCCTGTAAGCTCCAAACCTCACACACCCTCTCGTGCCGCACCACAGGGGAAGTGTAAGCATATCACTTACCCTAAACACAAACTCTCACAGAACTCCCTATGACGTTGGAAGCTCAGTGATTTGGTGAACCCAACTGCCAGGTTCATCCGAGTAGGACAGTACTCCAGCTTTACCAAGCCGGTCTGGATACCTTGGTACACGTCTCTGAAAAGAACGTCTAGATGTTCGGTACTAACCTTGAAAAAACCAGACTCTGCCAACTTCAAACAGTGTTGGTTGTCCTCCCAAACAGTGATGGGTAGGCAGCACTCACCGTTGACCTCTTGGACCAAACACTTATAGTACTCCAGTTCCCTACAAAGCTCTGACAGCGCACTGTATTTGGCTTCTGCAGAGGAACGAGCAATGAGGCTCTGGTTCCGGGACTTCCACCCGACTAGAGCTCCTTCAAACTTGACAGCCAATCCAGACACAGATTTCCTGTCCTCGGAATTTGCTCAATTGCTGTCGCACCAGCACGTGAGCTGGGGCTCACCGGCAGCTGACAACCTCAGGCAAAACTCCTTTGTTTTCTGCAAATACCTCAGCACTCTCTCGATGCCATTCCAGGCATGCACACTGGGCTTTGTAGCCTCCCTGCTGAGCAGATTCACAGCAACCACTATGTCAGGTCTGCTCGACTTGGAAAGACACAACAGACTCTCTAGAGCTGACTGAAACACCTCGGGGCTCTGGAACTCAAAGCGTTCCCCGGACTAACTGTCCTTAACGAAACAAGTCTCCATGGGTGTTCTGACACCGGCGCACTCAGACATCCTATACTTCTTCAACAACTGCTCTATCTTGCCAGTCTGACTGAGCAAGAAACTTCCATCTTCGGCTCTGTCTACCTGAACTCCTAGGTAAACACTAACAGGGCCTAAATCCTTGACCTTGAAGTACTGGTCAAGCTCCTCTGCAAACTGTTGCACCTGTTCCCTGGTCTTTGCCAGGTAAAGGACGTTGTCCTCTCCGGACAAAAAAACTAGCTCCTGCTCTTGGCCTTCTCCTGCCAGATACAGGCAGCTATCAGCATGACTCTTGCTAAAACCTAGCTCTTCCAAAACATCATGCAAGCACGTGGACCAATCCCTGGCCGACTCCTTCAGGCCATAGATTGCCTTGTGCAACTTCCACACCTGATTTGGCCTGTTGCCTTCGAACCCTGGTGGAGGTACCATGTACACATCCTCACCCAGGTCGGAATCCAAACAGACATCCAAACCAAAGTGGTTTACCTCAAATCCTCTTTGAGCTGCGACTGCTAAAAGCATGCTCATGGTTGAAAAACACATTAGTTAAAAAACCAGAGGCCTTCTTACTTGGAATGGTCAACCAGGAGATACCGAAGGAAGATCACACTTTTTTATGTATGCCACAACAGCAGCAAGGATACTGATTGCAAAATACTGGAAGACAAAGGACTTACCAACCATAGAAGAATGGCAGATGAAAATGATGGACTATATGGAGCTTGCCGAGCTGACTGCGAGAATCCGCGACCAGAGGGAGGAAGCGGTGGAAAAAGAATGGAAGAAATTTAGAGAATATCTTAAAAATTATTGCAAGATTTAGAGATAAGATAATGCTGGAAGAAAAGTAATTTACAGAATAGTATATAGAACGATTAAGTGAAAGTATGATGTATGAATAGTTAAGTTTAGGATAGAACTTGAGTAAAATAAATATAAGTGATAAGGTTTGATAAGATAATAATGAGATAAGATATGAAAATTGATTAAGATAGTTAAAATAGAACAGAATATGAGAAATATAGTGTTGAATGATGAGAGGAAATTGCGAAAGATGATACATATTGAAACGCAGAGGGAAAGATAGGAGGAAGTCAAACCAAAATGTTAAGGAAATAAGGAGGGAGACTATGGTTTTTGTGTGTGTTTTTGCAGTATTGTATTTTTTGTTATGTTATGTTATGTTTGTTTGTTTTATATCTTATTTGTGTGTAAAACCCAATAAATATTATTTTTTAAAAAAGCATGCTCATGGTTTCGCTTCTGGGAGTGGGTGCGTCCATTACCTCGGAGCAATTGACCCCCTTCCCCTGAGTGAAACCTGTGGCTACTAACCTAGCCTTGTACTGCAACTCTCCAGTTGCTGTTGTCTTGAGTTTGTACATCCAACGACTGCTCACTGCCTGCTTACCTTCTGGGAGCGTAGTGGACGTGTACACACTCATAGACCTCATTGAGCTCACCTGCTCTCTCATGGCATTGTGCCATTTCTGGGCTTCCCCTTGAGGCAACTTTCGAACTTCCTCAAGGCTTTCTGGTTCACACTGAGCCAGACAAGCACTCACGCTAGTGGCCGTGAACCTTTCAGACGGACTCCCTTTAGTGGCTCGTGCAGACCGCTGTGATACCACTTTAGGTTCCCCCTCTGCTCCAGCTGCGCTGGAACCTGCCTGTGTGTCCTTGACGTCAGGCATCTCACCTACTGACTTGCTGCACCTTTGCACCTTAACTGAACTACCTGAGGATGATGTTGGTGCACTTTTGGACTCCTGCTTCACCGCTGGAGAACCCCCCTCTTGCTCCGGAATGAGACCTTGATCAGGCTCCCTTGGAGAAGACCTGCTGCGCCTTGACGCGGGGTTCAGAGACCCACGCTTGTGAACCAAAAACGTGGAAGACGTGTACCTTGGGCTTCTTGCCATGCAACAGAAAATAGGGTGTGTTCCCTACATCAGAACAAAAAATCCTGTTAAAAACAAAACAGGTGGTTCTTTGTCCCTCCCCCCAAAACTTCCTGGGAAGATGCACATCAGAAAGCATGGCCTCAGTGGCTTCCTGAAGCGTCCTATTCCGACGCTCCGCAAGACCGGGTACCTGTGAAGAAACTGAGTTAGTCACTGGGGAAACCCAGCCAGATGGGCGGGGTATAAATAATAAATTATTATTATTATTATTATTATCTGTGCTTAATCCCCCTCTCACGGAAAAAAAGCTTGCAGTGAGGACCCAAGGAACTCCTCGTCTCGGTCTATTTGAAAACAGCTCACCCTGGTGGAGAACTGCTGTTCCACCTCTCCAACCCACTCTTCAATCAGTGATGCTGCTTCACTTGGCTCCTTGAGCAACGCAATCCACCCATGGTGTGAAAAATTATCAAGCAGACACAAAGAATAAAACACCCCGCCCAGACTGGCCTCTGGCTGTGGCTCAGAGATATCCACATGGATCAGGGAAAAAGGTCGAGTGGTAACCCTTTCAGACCTTGGATAGCTGGGCGTCTTAGTTTTGACATTGCACACCCTGCAATCAAAGACCTTGTCACATGCCCTTAACTTGCACCCTTCAACAAACCCAGGTTGCTTCTGCACATTCCCCCAATGGCTATGCGCCATTCTCCTGTGCCATGGATGCGCGCACAGGTGGTGCGTGGGCTCAGGGTCACACTGAGCCTGTACCGCATCAGTGATACCTCCACCTGTACCTATTTGAGGCATCTCGACAGCAAACACCCTGTCTTCATTGCATTCCATGCGAACAAACAGCTTTCCGCCCCTGGAAATACAACAGGTGTTATTCTCAAAACAGACTTTAAAACCATCAGACAGAAGGGTTGACACAGACAACAAACACTCTTGCATGCCAGGAAGCACATAAACGTCCAGTTCTGTCTCTAGAAAACTGGCATAAATTGTCCCAATCTGGTGAGGCTGCACCTGGCTCCCATCATCAAGCCGCAGGACCTGCTGTGTGGAAACAGCTCTGCAGTTCCGCACTTGACCACCAGGTGGCACCAATGCACTGCAAACCAATGGAGCCCAGTAGGCTTCCTTGCAGCGTTTACTAGCAGAGTTTACCTTCAGAAGTTTCTTCCTTCCTTGCGCAGCAGATGTGTGTGTTCCTTTGTGCCAGAGACTTCAGAGACTCGCCAGCAATTAATCCTCACAAAGTCCAAGCTTGAATCAAACAAGCAAGCTTTATTACAGGCATAAATCAAAGCAGAAATTCCCCCGGAGAGGAGCTCGACATTTTGCCTTCTCTCCAGTTGAAACCGAAACAAGGAATGTACAGGCAGAAAAACAAAAATGTCACATTTCACACAGGCTTCCGTTACAGCAATAACCCGGATGTGTGAAACGTCATCCCTGTGGGCGGTACGCACCTCTTGAGCTTATTAACCCTGTAAGCTCCAAACCTCACAGTCTCTTTATTGGGTTTCTTTATTAATTCTTTCTCTTTTTCTGATAATTCGTCCAAAATTTCTTTTTCTTTTCCCTTATTTTCTTTTTGGTTGAGTTTTGTTAGACAAACAGTCCTCTCATCACTGCTTTACTAGCATCCCATACTGTTTGCAATCTGGTTCCATGATTTAAGTTTAGTTTGAAATAGTCTCCCAGAATCTTTTTGGCCTTTTCTAAAAAAAATAAATGGTCATCTAATAATTCTTCATTCAATCTCCATCTAAATTCCCCCCCCCACCAACAACCAAAACACAAACAGTGAAACCCCCCAGGCAGCTGATACATTGGGTGTACATAATCAATAAAAACATAATCAAATCAACCATATGTACAATTCTATATACATTAACACTCCTCCCTCCACAAGGTTTATTTAACTTTTAACATTTTAATTACCCCAAATTGTTCAAATCTACCCAAATAATTCAATATCTTCTCAAACCAATCCTCCTCTATCTCACTGCCCTTAAACCCTTTCATTCTGTGTATCTTCACAGTTAGATATTCTAAAATTATAATATTATTCAGTTTTTTCCTCCATTGGTTCACCCCTAGTTCTTCTGCATTTTTCCAATTACTCGCTATAACCTGTCTGGCTGCAGTTACCATCAAATTTATCCATTTACATTCCTCTTTTGTTTTTAACCCGGTGCTACTCAGGTTAATAAGAACCATTAATTTAGATATTTCCACATTCCTACCCACAATTCCAGATATTTCTATACCAATCTGTTTCCAAAATTCATTAACTAATGGACAATCCCACCACAACACATATGACTGTACGTTCCCATCACTCCACATTTCCTCCAGCAATTCTTACTTCCAGATTTTGTAATATGATACCGGTACAACCTTACTGGTGTGTAATACCATTTTTGTACCAACTTCAACCCCTGTTCCTGGATTATCCTAGAGGTCGCAACAAAGGGTGGTTGCCGAAAGATTCTTTCCCAATCTTCATCTAAAATCTGTTCCTGAATATCTAACTTCCAATATTCTTCCACACTTTCTTTTGGTGATTGCCCCATATTTAATAACACATTATACAATTTTGAAACTATTTTGACCCTATCTGTCCTATATCCTTTCACTAATTCTTCGAAGGGTGTAATAGTTCTTTTACCACAATTTTTAACTTCTTCCTTCAGCAGAGAGGAAATTTGTCTTTTCTGTAACCAATTAATTTTATTCCAAATACCACTTTCCTCTTCCATCGTACCTTCTATTCCCCAACTATTCTCCATCTCCTCAATTGAGATCTCCTTTAATTTATCCCCTACCTCCTTTGGGATGAGCGCCCTTAACGGGTCCATTTTATCATAATACCACATTTTGGTAAGGGGAGAGAGGCCACGAAAAAGCTCACTTCTCCACTTCTCCCATACCCAGATGGACCCCGTAAATGTTGATATTTTGTCTACTTCCCTTTTCCTTTTCCTCCTATCGAATATTCTTATTTTCCCTCCTACTACTTCCAAATTCTCCTGTTCAATACACTCCAAATCTTCCCCCTGTTCTCCCTCCAACCAAATCATAAGATGCCTCAGTTGGTAGGCTTCACAATGCAAATTCTGGCTGTCACTAGAAGAGTTGCACTGTTGGTCTCACCTCCAATCTCAGATAGCAAAGAAGAACTGTTTTCAGAATGTGTGGCAAGTTGTAGCCAGTGCTTTCTTGTATTATGTCAAATACACGATTCCATAATTTCTTTAATTTTTTATACTACCAAAATATATGACTTCCTATTTTGGGTGATGTAAAGAAAGAGTGTGTTCAACTTACTTTCAAGGTTCAGTTCACTTATTGCAGTGATACTGGGAATAACCTTAATGGTGACACAGAAAGATGTAAACTTTAATCTCTGCTGAAAGCTTCTATAAAGTGTGTCCAGAATTTTAAAAATGCTGTTCAGTAGTCTGGGGAGTATTAGTAATTATTAATTGCCTTTCATATATGTCCCAATGTGATGTACAAAATACAATAAAAACAGAAGAAAAAATAACAAGATGCTCAGTTGGTTAGAGTGTAGTGCTGATAATGCCAGGGTCACAGGTTCAATCACCATATGGGGCAGCTGTTGGTTGGACTAGATGATCCTCAGGGTCCCTTTCAACTCTACAGTTCTATGATTCTATGAATGCAAAGTGAACATCCATAGCAAAGACTTATACATTCATCTGGGAATGCTTATTAGAATAAAAAACTTTTTCCGTTATTTCCAGAAATAACTCAAGAGGAGTACTGAGCAGAGTAGTTTATTAAGAGGTTATCAGCGACCACAGTGCATCTGTCATAAAGCTTTTTCTATCCCTTAAAGATAGTGTGTCCACTTCTGACTGTAAAATCACACTTCTGCCAAATCTTGAGTTGTAGAGCATAGTAGCCTGTATTCTTAGTTTGTATCCGCATCACAGTTCAATGTGCTAAATTAAGCTTGTGTTAAAAACTATGGGTCAGACTGTCCAGGGATTAGAATCTAAGGAAGAGTAGTGTGTATTCTAAGCATGGCTGCTGTCTCAATTGGTAGAGCATGAGACTCTTTATTTCAGGGTTGCGGGTTTGAGCTCCATGTTAGGCAAAAGATTCCTGCACTGCAAGGAGGTGGACTAGATGACCCTTGTGGTTTCTTCCAACTCTAGAATTCTATGATTCTATGATTTCACAGTGCTAAAGAAAATAGTAACTTTGGCACAAACCCTTAAAAATGGGGTCTTTATCAAGGATGCTGCGTTTAAAAGAGACAGACAGAATGGATTCCTGATTGCTTAGGATAATATCATTGTCAACAAACTTTATGGTGCTGTTAACAATGAACAGAAATTAACGCACACACATATCAGAAGGAATTAGAATTGAAAAAGGTACAAGACAAGGGTGCCCACTTTCCCCATTACTTTTTATTACGGTCCTGGAGGTCCTTTTGAACATGATAAGGAAAGATGATGAAATAAAAGGGGTGAGGGTGGGGACGAAACACTATAAATTAAGAGCCTTTGCTGATGACTTAGTATTGACATTACAGGACTCAGAAGCCAGTGCAATGAAGGCACTGGAGACAATTCAAGATTTTGGGAAAGTAGCAGGTTTTAAACTGAACAAAGCTAAAACCAAGGTTCTGGGGGGAAACCTAACACCAGCGGAACAAACAAGTTTCGAAATGAAAACAGGTCTCCAATTTGTTAAAAAAGTGAAATATTTGGGTGTCAATATGACTTCGAAAAATTTAAATCTGTTTAAAGATAACTATGAAAAAGTATGGAAAGAAATTAAGAGAGACTTTGAGATATGGAACAATTTGAAATTGTCTTTGTTGGGCCGAATATCGGTGATCAAGATGAATGTGCTACCCAAACTTTTGTTTTTATTTCAGGCACTTCCGATCATAGATAAGATGGAGCCATTTAAAGCGTGGCAGAAAGACATTTCTAAATTTGTTTGGCAGGGGAAAAAACCCAGGATAAAGTTTAAGATCCTAACCGATGACAAGAAAAGAGGGGGATTTTCCCTGCCAGACTTGAACACATATTTTGAAGCTGCAGCTTTTTGTTGGCTAAAAGACTGGATGCTATTAGAGAACACGGATGTGCTGGACTTGGAAGGTTGGGACAATAAATTTGGGTGGCACGCATATTTGTGGTATGATAAGGTAAAGGCCCACAAAGGCTTTAAAAGTCACATTATTAGAAAAGCATTGTTTAGAGTTTGGACAAAGTATAAAGACTTGCTAGAAAGGAAAACACCCAGATGGTTATCACCATTCGAAGCCAAAACTGCAAAAAGGACAAATATGGAACCTAAGTGGCCAAAATATAGTGAGGTCCTGATAGAAGATGGACAAAGTGTTAGGTTGAAACCCTATGAGATGTTGCAATCTGAAATTTGGGATTGGTTTAGTTACCATCAAATTAATGAGATTTTCAAAATGGATAAGAAAATAGGCTTTCAGATGGAAAAGTCAAAACTGGAAACAGAACTGTTGGAACCAAAAACTAAAACCTTGTCTAGAATGTACAACCTGCTGCTGGAGTGGCATACACAGGACGAATTAGTTAAATCTGCAATGATAGATTGGGCCAAAGATGTTGGACATAACATCATGATGGCAGACTGGGAGAGACTGTGGAAAAGAGGGATTAAGTTCACCACATGTAATGTTTTGAAAGAAAATGTAATGAAAATGATTTATAGGTGGTACCTAACCCCAGTCAAGTTGGCAAAAATCTATCATTTGCAAGACAACAAATGTTGGAAGTGTGAGAAGACTGAAGGAACATTTTACCATATGTGGTGGACCTGCCCAAGGATGAAGGCCTTCTGGGAAACAATATATAATGAGTTGAAAAAAGTGTTTAAATACACGTTTGTCAAGAAACCAGAGGCCTTCTTACTTGGAATGGTCAACCAGAAACTGCCAAAGGAAGATCACACCTTGTTTATGTATGCCACAACAGCAGCAAGTATCCTAGTTGCAAAACATTGGAAGACAAAGGACTTACCGACGATTGAGGAATGGCAGATGAAGATGATGGAGTACATGGAAGTAGCTGAACTGACCGCGAGACTCCATGACCGGGGGAAGAAGTGGTGGAAAAAGCATGGGGGAAATTTAGAGAATATGTTAAGAAATAAAGTTGTATTTAGTAAAATTTAAAATAGCTAGTAAGGACAAATAGTTTATAGAACCTAGATAGGTACAGGATAGAAAAAGGATAAGAATATGAATGAGGATTATGTATAAAATATATTAAATAGAACAAACAAGGTAATAAGTAGATATAAGATAAGGTATAGTGACTTGGTAATGAAGATGAAAAGGAATTGCCACATAAGAAAGACAAGGAAAGCATAGAGGGAAGATTGGGAGGAAGTCACTAGACAATGTTAGGAAATATGTTAGTATTGGTATGTGTTTTTGTTAGTTCACGTGCTTTATCCCTTGTGTATGTTGTGTTTTGTTTTGTTTTTCTTTCCTTTCTTCTTTTTTTTGTTTTTGTGTGTTTTTGTTATGTTCTTTATATTGTATAAAAACCAATAAACATTACTTTTAAAAAAAGAAAGGGAAAAAAAAGAAATTAACGCACACACAACATCATTAGCTGATTAAACAGCCTTGGCTGGCTTCCTTAACTTCAGGCCCAGGCTTTGGGGTTGTGTATTTAATAGATGGTCAGCTCCAGGTTGCAGCTGTTGTTGTTTCTGAGCTCTGAAGAGAGCGGAAGATTCATTACCCCCTAAAACACAATGGACATTTATCACACTGTGGGTTATTCAAATCCAGCACCAATTGCAGGCCACCCCCATTCTTCGCTAGCCCTCCTCTGCAGCACACTTATTGTTGTGGGGCTCCAGTAAAGACCTTGGCCCAACTAGCAGCTGTCTTCAGTCCACTGTCTCCTGCGTGACTTCATGCATCAGAGCTCTGGAGCCGGTTTTGGACCATACCAGAGCTCGTCTGCTGCATCCCTGGCAGCGGATGCTGCTAGCTCAAATGGATTTGTGGGAGCTGAGCAGGGAGGAAAGAGAAAGAGAGAGAAATGATGGGGGTTTTAAAAAATTAAAAAGTTACCCAGAGGCAAACAATCTATGAAGAATATTTGGGGAGGGGCCCAAGGGGGACATTTGGAAGGAAAACATCCAGCCTCTGGATACTCCGCTTCTCTCCCCCCCCCAAAAAAAAAGTCACTTGGGGATGCCTGGGAGCAGATAGGTCTTGGCCAACATCCGTGTGCATGCTGCCTGGTTTGGAAGGAAGAAAACGAGTAACAGGTGTAAAGGAGCAAAGGAACTCGGCTGGTAATTCGGAAACTCCACGTTGTATGGGTGGCAATGTGGGTGGGGTGGGCAACCATGCTTAGATATTACTTTAGGAGGTACTTTTGTAGACCAATGTTAAGAAATATACTATTGTTATTTTCTATTATCCTTCTCTCATTTTTGTTTGTGTTTTTAAATTTCTGGTTGCTTTTCTTTCCAATTGTCTAGCAGGGGATTTATAGTATCACTAGTATCTGGATGGAAAAATCTAGGAAATTCCAAGGAGAGGGAATATCTCTGGGTATATATACAGCAGGGAAGTAAGTGTCCATATCTAACTAACGGGTCCACAGCTGTGTCTGTTGGGATTTAGTAGCTCCGGCTCCAAACTGCTGTGACTGTGTTTGGCTTTATTTTAAAGTTATTAACATTATTAAGATCATCATCAATTGTGTGGGTTTCTAAAACATTAATGTTCCATCTCTCTCTCTCTCTCTCTCTCTCTCTCTCTCTCTCTCTCTCTCTCTCTCCCTTCCCTCCCTCCCCCACCCCAGGATTGCCTATAATTACCTAGTAAGACTTTAAACTTCACGCATTGCATGCATGCTTGCATATGTGGAGCAATATTTTCCTTTCTACTAGCGATTCCACTTAAGGTTTAGACCAGTTCCGTGTGGGCCAGCTGCTTTGAATCAGCTGAAATGAAATTTAAATCTCCACTTGGACCCTTTCTGCAATTTTCCACAGGGGAAGCTGTGTCTCATATGAGATAAGTCTAACTATTTGAAGGGAAAAAGGAAGGCAAATCAGCACTTAACCACTTCTTTACAAAAAAGTGAAAGTCTTTCTAATTCGCATCCCCGTAGATTCATGCCAATTCTAGAATATTTATTACAGCAATAAAAACAAAACTCCGAACCACTGCAAATATGAGTCTTTAGGTTTGGAACAGCGGTGGAGAAGGAGACACAATATAATGGACCATTTGATGCTGATCTTTTGAATCCTATTTTTGATCATGCAAATCAAACAGAAATGAAATAATAGGTAGGATTTGATTGTGTAGGAGATTTTGTTGTTTTGTTTTTGTTTTGTTTGAGCGGGGAATTTCATCCTGAAAACTGGATGTTTGATCTTTGCTGGTAAAAGCAGGAAAATTGCATCTAATTTTACAGGGAAAAAATAAATTTGGAAAAGGGGTGATGATTGTGCAATATAGTTCTAAATTCCATTTCTTTTTTTGCTGGTCCTGTAAGACCAAGTTGGGAATGAAATGGTCCAAAATACAGAACCACGGTGCATATTTAAAAAATAAAATAAAATATTTTTCTTTTTGAAACCATTATTTTGAATGTTTGTGACGAGGTGGTGGTGGGCAATGAAAACAGTGTTCTCTGCAGGATGCTCGGGGGTGGGGTCTCAGAGGCTGGCGACCTGTTCCGAGGTCCCATTTAAAAAAGCAGAAGGAAAATAGGTTTCACACAGACATAGGCAACAGCAGAGGCTTAGAAGGGATAGATTCCCTAAACCACATTTTCACTCCCCTCCCCCACTCATGCCCTGCCAAAATGATCTGATTAGATTAAGAGTGAGAAAGGAAGGAGGGGGAATAGAGAGACAGGAGGCAGGATGAGAGAAGAGGGAGAGGAAGGGGTGCAAAAGTGGTCAAGGGGGCAGTTTGGGCATGCTGTGGTTTTTCCTAGGAAAATGTCTAGTTTTGTTTGTTGTTGCTGCTGCTGCTGTTTAATTTTATTTCTCTCCCTGTAAGAGAGATGTCAACACAAAACACAGAGAGATCCTGGAACCTTTGCTTCTGATTGTCCAAACGCAATTCTTGTCCAGGAAACATAGAAACCAAGAATTGTGCCTGGACATCTGGGGCCGAGTCTTCAACTCCCTCGCATCGACCTTTCAGGAGACAGCTGGAGCGGGGATCAAAGGACCTATTCCAATCTATGATCCGCAAGGCAATCCATCCCTTTGCCTGTTACTTAAGATGGAATTTCTAAAAAGTTGGGACCTGCGGTTTCTCAATAAAATAGGTGTAGAGTTATTTTATGATTATTCATTATTTAGTCTACTACTGGATGCCATTGAAAAACCTACAATTTAAGTGGTTAAAATATGTTAACATGTTGAAAAGTAACAGTAAGGTTAAATGTACAATGAACGGGTATACCTCTGTGAGAGGGGGGGATGATTTGGGCTTCCCACAGTGAGAGGGGGGAAGTATGTAAGTTTAACCGATATGTTATGTGCTTATAAAATTGTAAAAAACCAATAAAAATTATTTTTTAAAAAATATGTTAATATGTTGTGTGTATTCATATATTTTCTTTCTTTGTTTAATTCTTGTCTACTTGTTCTGAACCTGAATAAATAATTTAGACTGATTTTCCATTGATTCCCCCCCTAATTTTCTCTTAAAAGAAATAAGCTATGAATTTGCTGGAAATCATTTAAAACAAAAAAAAAATGAAGTCACTGGTATTAAATTAAACTGGGTATTTTTTTAAGCGGGGAAGGAAGAGAAAGAAAGAAATGGGCATAAAGAACATTCAGATAGGAATCTTTTTGCCAGAACATGGTTGAAGACAGCAGAGCAAGGCAGAGTCTGGTGTACCTTGAAATTTCCCTCCTTGGGTGAATTTGAATAACTCTTGGATTGAGTTTGTGTGTAAAATCATACAAATTAAGGCTGGGAGCAGCGCATGGCATATATCATCTATCTATCTATCTATCTATCTATCTAGAGAAGACTAGTTTAAGCTTCTTACAAATGAAATATAAGCATGAACATGGCAGGCATGGCATGGCATTTTTATATTAAAAGCAGCAAAAAGGGAGAGTTACTGGCTGGCAATACCTGGAGGGGGTCAGGGAGAAGAAGGTGGAGCCACATGGTTTCAAAAGGCTCACACTCTGGGAACCATTAAAGCAGGGGTCCTCAAACTTTTTAAACAGGGGGCCAGTTTACTGTCCCTCAGACACTGTTGGGGGCCGGACTATAGTTTTAAAAAAATATGAACGAATTCCTATGCACACTGCACATATTTTATTTGTGGTGCACAAAAAACAGGAAAAAAATACAATATTTAAAATGAATAACGATTTTAATCAACATAAACTTATAAGTATTTAAATGGGAAGTATGGGCCTGCTTTTGGCTAATGAGATGGTCAATATCCGGTTCCATATTTGTCACTGCTAGGTGTAGCAAGTGATGCAAGTGTTCATCCTGCAATCTGAAGCTCTTCTTCGCGTGTCTCCTCCACAAGAGGTCTGGAGGGCTGCAACACAAGAATGGACCAGCAGCCTCCTTACACATTGTTCTGAATTCAATAAAGAGTTAGAATTTAATCTAACCCCTAAATTGTTGGATCTGGCAAAGGTTGGAAATACCACAGGACAGTTTCCTCATGAGGTAGTCATGTGGTAATGGCTGAGTCAGATGGGCCATTGGGGAGGGAAGTGGGGGGATCGAGTTGATTTTCCTGGTTGGGTGGGGGGAGCTGCAACTAAGAAACAATAGGAGGAGGCAGGAATCGAGCTCTGCAGTCGCCTGGAGCTCTGCAAAAAAAGGGGGTGGGGAAAGTTGTTGCTTGATTCCCCCCCCCGTGGTCTTCTCAGCCTGCGCTACGATCTCTTTGGAGGCCATTGCACAGAAACACACCCCAGGACTTTTCCCCCACCTTTCCCACGCACTCCCTCCTTTTCCAGCCCCCCACCTCACCCCATCCCAGTGATTCATGCATGCAGTGCTGTGGGGCTGGAAAGAGGGGCGGGCAGGGTTGCGTGGTCTCCCCCCCTTCTCAAACTCGGGTGGCAGCCACTTTAGGAAGGCGAGGAGAGGGCAGGAGTTGTTGCACTGCGTCTCTGGGGACTGATCCTACTCCTGTCAGTGGCTTTCCTTGATCCCGTCTCTGGCGATCTGTGGCTTCCCCTCTCCCTCTATAGGGGTGGGCATGCACTGTAAGTATCGATTTCATATTTTGCTCACCCATCGAGCTGGTTTGTTTGTATTCCCCCCACCGTCTGGTCTGCCTTTTCCTCTCACAGTGACTCATTCTCTTTGAACTGCCATCGCTGGTGGAAGCCGCAATTGCCGGGTGGGGCTGGTTCAGGACCCTGGTGGGCCGGATCTGGCCCGTGGGCCGTAGTTTGAGGACCCCTGCATTAAAGGAGAAGGCTTGGCAATGGTCCTTGGCCTTTTCAAAAGCAACTCATCTGGCTCTCCCCACCCCTTTCACTGTTTCCTCCATTTCCTAGATTGTCTGGCTCTAAGGAGTGCTTCTCTCTCCCTCAGACACTGAAATGTTTATATTTTAACTGTATAAATTTTGTAGAAGTCAGACTTTCACTCCACTCCACAGTGTTAATAGATATGGGGCTGTTGATCCTGAGGGTGGGTGGGGGTGTTATTTCTTGTTGAAAACCAGTTTGGAGGTGGATGGTGGTGCTGGTGGGGGAGCCTAGGCCACACAGAGCCATCCCTTTGTACAAGTGGGAGTTAAAAATTAGGCACATTCTAGGACTTTTTCTAAAACAGGAGAGACTTTTACTGCTGATCACCCTTGTAGTTTGGTGCAACCATTTCACATATGAGACACCTCTGTCTTCCAGCTGTTAAACCCATGAAATAGAAAAAGCTTCAGTGCCAGAAGAAGAAAAACATCCACCAATACAGCCTCTAACAAAGAAAACTTGTCCATGTGACTATGTTACCAGAAAATAGGGGGATGCCTTTAACAGCCTAACTCCCATTTTAAAGGACTCAGGGTCCCCCAGGTTTGTTATTGGTCAGAGAAGAATGAACTGAGGCAGGATCAAGTGAAAGCAAGGCAGTTCTTTATTATTTTGTTGCAACAGGGTCCCCTTCCCTGCCCACTTTATAGGAGGTGAGAACCCAGAACAAGGATGTGCAAGAACTTTTAAAGACTTTAGAAACTGCCCAACCTTAACCAAAGACCACAGAAAAGCATCATACATACAGCACAGTAGAAGGTGGTCTACAGCAGAAATTTGAGTGTGTGACCTGTCTCCTGACTGTAAAAATATGTGATAATGTTTGCTGATTGCCTCACTTTGGTCAGCCTGGGCCATCCCAGTTGACATGGTAAATACTTTAGTACCTGAGTCTCATTCAAAATTTTGCACCTTTTGTTACACAAAAGATACTCTATTGACAGTCTGCTCTGCTTAACAGATACTTACCAGACTGGTTTTGTATTTCCAAGCAGCTTATTTATTCACAGGGTTTGGCTTCCCCAGATACTTCCTTCTACTGCAGGAAAATATTTGGAGTCATTTAAGAGAGTCAAAATGGCTTCAGGATTGCTCCACTGCACCATTTCAGAATACGGTTTATGTACTTGTGCATGTGCAGCCACCCTGTGCATTTTGAACATTTATTTTATTGTTTTGACATCTTACAAGGTTTCTGTCAGGAACATGGCCCCCTAGAGCGCAGCGGAAGAGTCGGCCTCAGAAATTGAACTAAGTGAACAAGGGGTCGACTCTGCAGGTGAGACCTGTTTGTCAGAGTTTAGAGAGGACAGCCTGGCCCCCCTCCTTCCCAGGGAAGAAGCTGTTAGCTCCCAAGGAGAGGAAGAGTTGGACGTCAGCCAGAGCATTGCCAGACAACCATCAGATAAGCCAGAGTCTGAGGCTGTGTCTTCTGGGAGTGGGGAGGAGACAGGCCAGCCGTTCAGACCCTGTATTAGGAGACGGGAGAAGCTCAGAAAACAACGGAAGGGAAGGAGAAAAAAGGTGGGATTTTGGCGTTCTTCCTGTTGGGGGAGGGACGATGAGTCAGACTGAGCAACTACTGTTAATAAGAGCAGGTGGGAGGGCCATGCTCTGGATGTGTTTCTTCTTTTAATTAAACTTACATAAAACTGACTGTAGGGATGGCTCGCAGGGTGAGGGCACACCTTCCCCCTCAGTATAAGACAAGCCACAGCTTGTCTAGCCACCATGCCCACTCTTTGACCTTTTTTCTCCTCAGCAGTGTTCCGTGCCCTGACCTTTACCTCCTTTGCAAAGGTATTTTCCCCTGCAATGGAAACATGACGTGGTGGAGTAAGTTGCGTAGATAACTAGGCAACATCCAGGGGGCTCGGGATTGGATAAGTGTAAAGGGCAAAGCTCTGAGTGTATCTTGCTGGTTTTGCATATCTTGCTAATAAAACAGGCTCTGCAAAGCTAGCCGGCAGCTTGCTCCTGCACAGCTCACTTGCATCAACTCCCGTGTCGTCTCCTTATTTCTACACTGACGGAGAGTTGTTGCTGCTTATCAGGCTGCTTGCTTGCCAGAGATTGTTATAGCTTCTTTGACTATATCCGAAGTAGGAGGAAAAACAAGCAAGTGGTAGGTCTTCTGCATGGGGAAGACAGAGAAATGCTATTGGGTGACAGAAAAAAGGCAGAAATTCTCAACACCTACTTTGCCTCTGTCTTCACCCAAAAGGAAAGCGATGCCAAACCTGGTGATAACAGAAAAACTGATGTAAGATGGGAGCTACAGCCCAAGATAGGAAAAGTAAGGGAACACCCAGCTACTTTAAATGAATTCAAATCTCCAGGTCCTGATGAGCTGGATCCAAGGGTACTAAAGTGGATGTAATTTCAGAGCCTTTGTCTATGATGCTGCCCAGGAGGACTCCTCTGCTTGAGGACCTGAGGGCCCCGTTCCTGCCACTCACCACCTGGCCCAGGGCAAGGCCTGACAGGCCTCATAAGGACGGTTGCTGCTGGTGGTGCTGCCCAGGAGGACTCCCCTGCTTGAGGGCCTGAGAGCCCCATTCCTGCCACTCACCACCTGGCCCAGGGCGAGGCCTGACATAAGGACGGTTGCCGTCGCTGCTGTTGTTGCCCAGGAGAACTCATAACAGCACAGAGTTCTTTTAAAAATGTTTTTAAAATTTCTTTTTCACCTTTTTAAATTCTTTTTGGTGTGGGGGTGGGATGGATGTTTAGTTGGGTTTGGGAATTTGTTTAATTTTGGTATGTTTGTAATTTTTATTGTTTTTGGTTTGTATTGTTTTATTGTATTGTTTTTGTTTTTATATAGGTTTTATTTTGTTCTTAAAGGGAGGGGTCAGGGCTGCCTGGGAGTGGGTCCCAGCCAACAAAATGTCTGGGGCAGGTTCCACAAGGGGGTATGCAATGGGACAACCAATCTCAGTGATAATGGGCAGGAGGAGGAGCTACGCTAAGACAAGACCATGTCATTACCGAGGAGGCATGTTTAGTCATTGTTTGAGGACTATCCATGCCTCTGGGTCTGGTCTTGACCGGACGGATACTGGAATCAACAAGGGATACCCACAAGACCTGAAGGTGCTGCTGTGCAATGCCAGGTCAATGATTCATAAGACCACTGCCATCCATGACTTGATCGTGGATGGAGGACTTGACCTGGCATGTGTGACAGAGACTTGGTTGGATGAAGCAGATGGGCTTGTCCTTGCCGCTGCTTGTCCACCAGGTTTCTCTTACGCACAGCAACCCAGGTCATGTGGGCGGGAGGGGGGGTTGCAGTGATTTTCAGGAAGTCATTAGTTTGTACCAGGTATCCTATTGGGAAGACCCAGTTTTCTGAGTGCATGTTCTGGAAGTTGGGCAATAGGGGCAGTACAGGATTCCTTTTGGTGTACCGACCTCCTCGCTGCACCAGGGATTCCCTGCCCGAGCTGCTTCAGGTCGGGGCAGATGTTCTCTTGGAGACACCTAGTTTGGTTGTCCTAGGGGATTTTAACATCCACGCCGACATGACCTTACAAGGGACTGTTCAGGACTTCGTGGAAAGCATGGCCTCCATGGGGCTGTCCCTGAATAAGTCTGGCCCAGTGGCCCAACTCATAGCTGCGGTCATGCCTTGGACCTGGTGTTCACCTCTACGGATGTTGGTGATCTGACACTAAGTAAAAGCGAAACTCAAGAAGTGCCATGGTCAGATCACTTCCTGGTGCAACTGGACTTCTCCGCGACCCTTCCCCTCTGCAGGGAGGTGGGACCGATTCGGATGGTCCGCCCCCGCCACTTAATGGATCCAAATGGTTTCCAGAAAGTGGTAGGGGATGCTTTATCCCATGTTGATGGCGTTTCAGCTGATTCCCTGGTGGCCGGCTGGAATGTGGAGTTAACCAGGACTATTGACTGTTTGGCTCCAAAGCGCCCTCTCCGATTGCATGGAGCCCAGACAGCCCCGTGGCTTTCCCCAGATCTGAGGGAGATGAAACAATCGCTGAGACGGCTAGAGCGCCGGTGGTGGATAACTCATTCTGAAGCTGACCGGACACAGGTTAGAGCTCAATGTTGAACCTACCAAATGGCAGTAGCGACGGCAAAGAAGACTTTCTTCACCGCCTCCATTGCATCTGCAGAAAACAGCAGCAGGAGACTTTTTCAGGTGGTACACAATTTAGCAGAACCACCTGCTCCATCGGGTGATCTCCTGCAATGATCTTGCAAAGTTTTTTGCAGGTAAAGTCGCTCAGATTCGGGAAGAGGTAGACTCCACCGTGGGATCAGGGCCGGGGCGGGAGAGTGCTAGAGTCCTGTCTAGTCATGTTACATGGGATCAATTCCAATCTGTTACCTCCGAGGATGTGGACAGGCTGATTGGATGAGTGAAACCAACCACCTGTCTCCTTGATCCTTGCCCATCCTGGCTTATAAAAGCTAGCCGGGAAGGGCTGGGCGATGGGCTTTGCGGAGTGGTGAATGCTTCTCTCTGCGATGGAGCCTTCCCAGACTCGCTGAAAGAGGCAGTTATTAAACCGCTTCTTTAAAAACCATCTTTAGATGCGGCCAATATGGCCAACTATCGCCCAGTCTCAAATCTTCCATTCTTGGGCAAGTTGATTGCGCGAGTGGTTGCTGAACAATTCCAGGCACACCTGGAAGAAGTGGACCATTTGCATCCCTTCCAGTCGGGATTCAGGCCTCATCATGGGACTGAAACTGCCTTGGTCGCGCTGGTTGATGATCTCCGGCGGGCTAGGGACAAAGGTGAGAGCTGTTTCCTAGTTCTGTTGGATCTCTCAGCGGCTTTTGACACCATCGACCATAACATCCTTCTGGACCGTCTAGAGGGATTGGGAACTGGGGGCACTGTTATACAGTGGTTCCGCTCCTTCCTCCTGGGCCGTGTTCAGAAAGTGGTGGTGGGGGATGAGTGTTCAGACCCCTGGGCTCTCACTTGTGGGGTGCCTCAGGGTTCTATCCTCTCCCCCATGCTCTTCAACATCTACATGCAGCCGCTGGGAGAGATCATCAGGGGGTTTGGGCTGGGTGTTCATCAGTATGCAGATGATACTGTTGGGTTTAAAAATATACCTGAGCCGGTCTGATGTGGGCACTGTCTGTTGAAGAAATAGTAGTTACAGGTGCTGGTGTTTTGTTTTTAATTGGCCGAAGTGTGGGTGTTACTCAGTGTATTTAAGGCTCTGTTGCAAAGAGTTTAGTGCTCCTAGCTTTGGGAGTTGGTGGGAATGTTGGAGGCTGGGAGTATGGGAGTGAAAGTTCTTAGATAAAGTACAGTTGGTGTCAGGGTCTGGCCCGAGCCAGGAGGGGTGGCGGAAGGGACAGAGGCATCAGGCGATCACCCATGGACGCCGGAGGAGGTGTTGCGAACATGGGAGCAGGAAGAGGCAGCGCCTAGGTTGTCGCCGGAGACAGGGAAGGAGGTGTGGAGAAGTGGGAGTGAAGAGGTGTCGCCGCCTGTGCTGACGGAGGAAGAGCGGGTGGCGGGGGAGCCTATAGGAGGGGAGGAGAACATGGAGACGGAGGCAGAGCGAGGGGTCGAGGATCTTGCGAGAGCCTCAGCAACAACCTCCAGGGAGGATGAAAGTGAAAGGGATGAGGGCAGCGTCGGGGCTAGTAGGGTCAAGAAACGGAAAAGGAGGAGTGAAAGGAGACGTTGGAGTTTCAAGAGGCTTTTATGCTGGGGGGAACAGCGGAAGCCCTTACTTGGAGAATCTGATTCATCGGAGGAGGATGATGAACTGTAATGCTTGTCAGTAAAATAAAGTTATACATCAGTTAAATGAACTACTGAGTTGCTTACTCTTGAGGAGGACACACATCCACCTCACAGCATTCTCCAAGTCACCGCAACCTCCTCAAGGAGTGAAAGGCTGCTGGGATGACTGCCCCCAAGGAAGAAGGAGCCGGCACAGGGCTGTACGTCGACTGGGAAGAGCGAGCTAAGGACCTAGCGATGAGGTACGAAATAGCTCAAGCTCGGCTCGAGGAGGCGAGGCTGCATGCCGATGCGGGGAGAGGGGCAGTGGGAGGAAGGAGGATGCCTTCCCACGGCAGCAAATTTCATGGGAAGCCGGAGGAGTATTTGGGCTTCAAAACGGACATGCTGTACACTCTTGAATTACATAAAGAAGAGTTCAAAAGTGAAGCGGAACAAGTGGGGTTCGTGATTGCGCATTTTGAGGGCGCTGCTAGAGATTGGGTTCGTCCTTTGATTTTGGCCAAGAACCCTGCTTTGAAGAACATCAAGGGGTTCTTTGAGGGGATGGACATCGTTTATACGAGCCGGAGCGCCCAGGACATTGAAGCAAGGGAGCTTCTATTGCTGCGGCAAGGGAACATGTCAGTCAGAGAGTACCAATCCAAATTCTCGCTCCTTGCACATCGTTTAAATTGGGACTTGAAATCACCGCCAATGCTAGCCATGTTCAAAATGGGGCTGTCGGATGAGGTGCAGGATGCGCTAGCGAAATCAGGAGCGCTGGAGGACCTAGACAGTCTCATGCAAGCAGCTTTGGCAATTGGGGTGCGTTTGGAGTGCAGAGAAAAGGCGAGGCGGGAGGGGAAGCCAGGGAGGTGGATCAACCTTCGGGCCCCTCCCCCGGGGGAAAGAGCCGCGAGTTCTCAGCCGCAAATCCAGCAGGAAGTGCCCATGGAGTTGGGGGGAGCCCGCGCGCGCCCTTTTTCAAATCAAACGGTTGCCAAGAGCAGTGATCCGCAGGGCGGGAAAGTTCCCAAGAGATGTTACGTGTGTCAAAGGAGTGGCCACCTGGCTAAGCACTGTGATCAAAGAAAAATGTGGCAGGGAATGGCGGGAACGGCTCTCAAGGAGGGGGTGGAAGCAGCTGCGGTGGCGGGAAACGCAAATGCCTGGCGGCAAAGCGAGGGGACGAGCAGCCAGGTGCAGTCAGAATAGAGAGTCCTCAAAGCAGCACACCCCCAAAGGTCCCACCCGCCCAACCCTCACAAGCCCCCCCGCCCAACGCTCCGAAGCCAGGGATAGTGTTGGAGATATCCTTGCAACTGCCCAATGGCTGCACCCTGAAAATCCCGGCGTTGGTCGATAGTGGGGCCAGCACGGATTTTTTTGATAAAGACTTTGCCCTGCAGCATCAGATCCATCTACTGGAGGTGGATTTTCCGCTTCAAGTGACCACCATAGACGGTAGAGAGCTGAAAGGGGGGGCAGTCACGCACAGTACACCCCCCATGAAGATGCAAATAGGCAGGCATTCAGAGGTGATTGCGTTTCATGTCACCTCATTGGCAGGTCCACCCATCATTTTAGGAATGGGATGGCTCACTCAGCACGACCCTGTCATCAGCTGGAGCCAGCGCTCTCTAACGTTTGGATCAGCTTACTGCATGGAGAACTGTTTGCAGCAGTTACACCCCCAAAGCCAAGCGGCAGTGGCAGTACTGCAGGCGGGGGAGGTAACGCTTCCGGAACAGTATGCAGAGTTCCAGCAAGTGTTCAACAAGAGAGAGGCGGACAAACTGCCCCCCCACCGCCCCTATGACTGTCAGATTGAACTGGTGCCAGGAGCGCAGTTGCCACCAGGTAAGCTCTATACAATGTCAGAGCAGGAGTTGGCAAACTTGAAGGACTTCATTGATAAGAACCTGGCCAGGGGTTTCATTCGGGAAAGCAAGGCAGTAGGGGGCAGTCCAGTGTTCTGGGTGGACAAGAAGAATACACAGGAGAAACGCTTAATTTGCGATTTCAGAATCCTAAATTCGCTCACCTTGCCAATTTCTTACCCCATGCCCAGGATTGATGACCTGCTGGCGGTGGTACGCAAGGGCAGGATCTTCACCAAGTTGGACCTGAGGGGGGCGTACAACCTCATCAGGATCAGAGAGGGCGATGAGTGGAAAACCACCATGTATACGCCCCTCGGAGCTTATGAATATTTAGTCATGCCTTTCGGTTTACAGGCAGGCAGCCAATGCTTTCAGGCTTTCATGCATCACGTGTTGGGTCCTGTGTTGTTCAAACACGCAGTTGTGTATCTTGATGACATCTTAGTGTACTCTCAGGACCCGGAGGAACACGTGACACACGTCAAGGACGTGCTGCGAAGGCTCCAGGAAAACCAGTTATGTGTCAAGCTGGAGAAATGCCAGTTTCATGCCACAGAGGTGGACTTTTTGGGCTATCGTCTTTCGGACAAGGGCATTGCCATGGACACCGACAAAGTGGAGGCGATCCTGCAATGGAAAAGCCCCAAAACCAAGAAAGACGTCCAGCGTTTCATCGGTTTTGCAAATTTCTATAGAAAGTTCCTACCGGCATTTGCCGACATGACAGCCCCAATCACGGACTGCTTGAAAGGTAAGAAGAAATTCCGGTGGACAGAGGAGGCTCAGCGCGCCTTTGAAACTCTCAAAGGGGCTTTTGCTTCAGAGGGGCAGTTGCTGCACGTAAACTCTGCCAAACCTATCAGGATAGAGACAGATGCCTCAGACCGGGCCATCGCAGCGGTCCTGCTCCAGCAAGATCCTGCGCAGGAGTGGAGGCCTTGTGCGTTCTACTCCAGGAAACTCAGCAAGTCGGAATCTAACTACGCTATTTGGGACAAGGAGCTGTTGGCAGTGGTAGCGGCGTTCAAGCACTGGCGCCACTTCTTGGTGGGCGCGCAGCACCAGATCCAGGTGTACACGTACCACAAGAACCTGGAGTACTGGCGCACAGCCAGAATCCTCAACCAGAGACAGATGCGATGGGCAGAGTTCTTTGCGAACTTCAACTTTCACATCCAGTATGTTCCAGGTGACCAGAACGTCAGAGCGGACGCCCTATCCAGGAAACCTGAGTATCTGGAAGAAGAAGGGCCTCCGGTGGCGAGGGCAATCTTCAGACCTGAACAATGGCGGTGTGGGGCGACATTAGGGGGTCGGGAAGAACTCGTGCGCCTCACGCAGGCCGATGACTTTGCCCTGAACAAACTGAGGGAACTCAGGGAGGGGGATCCTAAGGCGAAAGGGTTTGAGGAAAAGGAGGGGCTGTTGTTGTTCAAAGGGGCACTGTATGTGCCAGGGGAGGAGATGCGGGCCAGAGTTCTCAGGCAGCTCCATGACAACCCCACAGCAGGGCATTTTGGGCAGTTCAAAACCATGGTGTTGGTCACAAGAGAGTTCTGGTGGCCCAGAGTCAGGCAGGAGGTCAAGGAATATGTCAGGGGGTGTGAGGTGTGCCAAAGAGCCAAAGGGGAGCGGGAAAAGCCTGCTGGGCTGCTGGAACCTCTTCCCACACCCAGTAAACCGTGGGAGGCGGTTTCCTTAGACTTTGTCACCGATCTACCCCCATCCAAAGGCAAAACTGCGGTGCTGGTAGTAGTTGACCTGTTGACCAAAATGGCCCATTTCATTGCATGTCCTAAGGTAGTGTCGGCTGAGGAAACAGCCAAGCTGTTTGTACAGCATGTTTTCAAGCACCATGGCATGCCAGAAAGACTACTTTCGGATCGTGGAGTTCAATTTACCTCACGTTTCTGGCGCAAGCTCATGCAAATCTTGCAGGTGCAGGTAAATTTGTCTTCTGCACGCCATCCTCAATCCAACGGGCAAGCAGAACGTGTGAATTCGATTCTGCAGCAGTATTTGCGCTGCTACACATCTCAGCAACACAGCGATTGGAGCAATAGGCTGTCGCTTGCCGAGTTTGCTTACAATAATGCTCAACAGGTATCTGCAGGTATGTCTCCGTTTCAGGCAAACTACGGCAATCACCCAAGAGCGTTTCCGGCGGGAGGAGGTGAAAGGAATGCGGGAGACGTGCTAGCTGCGGAGCATTTTGCAGAGGAGTTGCAGGCTCTGCACCAAGTGCTCAGAGACAATCTAGAAAGGGCAAAAAGTGCCTACAAGAGGGCAGCAGACCAGCACCGCAGGGAGGGGGAGAACATCCAAGTGGGAGACAAAGTTTGGTTGTCCACGCAGGGATTGCCCATGCCAGGTAGGGGCAAGAAACTGCGGCAGTGCAAGATTGGGCCCTTCGAAGTGGTGGAGCAGATTAACCCAGTGGCGTTCAGGTTGCAACTGCCGGAAACCATGAGAATCCACCCTGTCTTTCACAGGTCGCTCCTATCCAAGTTCAGAGAACCACACAGGTATCAACAAGGGTACCAGAGGGGGTCGCAGGAATTGCCGTTGGTAGGCATGGAGCACTTCAATGAGGCCACGGCCATCCTGGATTCCAGGTGGAGAGGGGAGGAGTTGCAGTATTTAGTAGCATGGGAGGGGGAGCCAGAGTCGGAGAACACTTGGATTCCGGCGGAAGACGTCACCAAGGAGTATTTAGTGTGGGAATTCCACGAGCTGTACCCCGACAAACCAAAGCCATACAGATGGCAAATGAGAGAAGTGTTTCAACCCACAGATTCAGAGGAGGGGGACTTCTGGGGTTTCCCACCCTCGGGTGCAGAGAGTAGTGGGGGTGGCAACGATTTGCAAAGAAGCCCCCATTCACCAAGGGAAGAAATGGAGGAGGAAGGGGATATCGCGGCAGCAGAAGAAGAATGGTGGTCGCGATGTCTCCCTTCTCCTTGGGGCAGGGAGGATTGGGAGGAGGTGTTCCAGTCCTCGTCGTCATCATCCAGTGCAGACACCACCGTCTTTCTGGGATTCCCCTCTTCACCAGGAACGGCAGGAGAGAGTGAAGGAGGGGAATGGGATCCCGCAGGGGATCTTGGCTACTCTGGGGAAACGCCCGCCGAGCCGCCTCAGGAGGGGAAGGGGGGCTTGGGAGGGGGGATGGATGTCAGGGTCTGGCCCGAGCCAGGAGGGGTGGCGGAAGGGACAGAGGCATCAGGCGATCACCCATGGACGCCGGAGGAGGTGTTGCGAACATGGGAGCAGGAAGAGGCAGCGCCTAGGTTGTCGCCGGAGACAGGGAAGGAGCTGTGGAGAAGTGGGAGTGAAGAGGTGTCGCCGCCTGTGCTGACGGAGGAAGAGCGGGTGGCGGGGGAGCCTATAGGAGGGGAGGAGAACATGGAGACGGAGGCAGAGCGAGGGGTCGAGGATCTTGCGAGAGCCTCAGCAACAACCTCCAGGGAGGATGAAAGTGAAAGGGATGAGGGCAGCGTCGGGGCTAGTAGGGTCAAGAAACGGAAAAGGAGGAGTGAAAGGAGACGTTGGAGTTTCAAGAGGCTTTTATGCTGGGGGGAACAGCGGAAGCCCTTACTTGGAGAATCTGATTCATCGGAGGAGGATGATGAACTGTAATGCTTGTCAGTAAAATAAAGTTATACATCAGTTAAATGAACTACTGAGTTGCCTACTCTTGAGGAGGACACACATCCACCTCACAGCTGGTTTAGTGTAACAGAGTCTCTGGAAAAAGGCTAGAAACTGACAGAGTTTTTACTTTGCTTATGTAAATTAAACTCTAGTTTAGAGACAGCCTTTCTTTTTTTTTTACTCCTGGTGCCTGCTTTAGCCTAGTCAGTTTTTCTGTTGCGTTTATTCTTTAGCTCTGCTGGAAGCTTACTCTAATGGGCCACTGTTTGCTGGGGTGTGAGTTCTTCTTTTTCACCTTTGGTTCAGTACCCAATTTACCTCTCTACCTCTCTTTTAAATCAGAACCAGTGAAGGTGGTGAAGGTCATGTGTGAGTGTCTGGAGGCGGTTGGAGGATGGATGGCGGCTAACAGATTGAGGTTGAATTCTGACAAGACAGAAGTACTGTTTTGGGGGACTGGAGGCAGTCCTGAATGGGGTAACTGTGCCCCTGAAGGACCAGGTGCGCAGCCTGGGAGTCATTTTGGACTCACAGCTGTCCATGGAGGCGCAGGTTAATTCTGTATCCAGGGCAGCTGTCTACCAGCTCCATCTGGTATGAGTCCCTATCTGCCCACAGACTGTCTCGCCGCAGTGGTGCATGCTCTAGTTATCTCTCGCTTGGATTACTGCAATGCACTCTATGTGGGGCTACCTTTGAAGGTGACCCGGAAACTACAACTAATCCAGAATGCGGCAGCTAGACTGGTGCCTGGGAGCGGCCGCCGAGACCACATAACACTGGTCTTAAAAGACCTACATTGGCTCCCAGTACGTTTCCGAGCACAATTCAAAGTGTTGGTGCTGGCCTTTAAAGCCCTAAACGGCCTCGGTCCAGTATACCTGAAGGAGCGTCTCTACCCCCATCATTCTGCCCGGACACTGAGGTCCAGTGACGAGGGCCTTCTGGTGGTTCCCTCGCTATGAGAAGCCAAGTTACCCTGTGGAATGCCCTCCCACCAGATTTCAAAGAGAAAAACAACTACCAGACTTTTAGAAGACATCTGAAGGCAGCCCTGTTTAGGGAAGCTTTTAATGTTTAATATATTATTGCATTTAATATTATGTTGAAAGCCACCCAGAGTGGCCGGGTGGGGTATAAATTTATTATTATTATTATTATTATTATTATTATTATTATTATTATTATTTATGTTTGAGAATTCTTGGAAAACAGGTGAGGGCCCTACAGACTGGTGCTGGTGTTTTCCCTTTCTTCAAAACAGGGGAAAAGTTAGACCCAGGAAAATACTGACCAGTGAGCTTGACATCGTACTGACTGGTGGACTGTCCTACTGAAAATCAGCTGCCAGGATAAATTTGTGAACATCCTTCGGATCCTCCACAATAATATTGCAGCAATAATCACAGATAACAATGACTCTCAAAATGAACCATTCACAGTGGGATCTGGCATTAAACAGGGATGCATTATCGCCTCAACTCTATTCATTATTTTCATTGTCACGACCCTACAATCATAGAGTTGGAAGAGACCACAAGGGCCATCCAGTCCAACCCCCTGCCAAGCAGGAAACACCATCAAAGCATTCCTGACAGGTGGCTGTCAAGCCTCTGCTTAAAGACCTCCAAAGAAGGAGACTCCACCACACTCTTTGGCAGCAAATTCCACTGTCGAACAGCTCTTACTGTCAAGAAGTTTGTTGTGGTTTCTGGTCAGCACAGAGTTAACTGTACACCAGGAGGTGTTCTGATTCTGGGAGCTCTGCCCACTGCATACGGGCAACTTCCTTTGTCTGAGGCAAAGGGGAGGTTTGGTTTCGATTTCCCCTTCATGCCACAGTGTGTGTTCTGTAGTGTTGGAGTTTGTATCGTATCGTAGTCAGAATGGAGTTTGACTCCCCAGGTTTTGTTTATGCTACAATAAAGTTATGTTAGTTTAGCAGCAACAGTGTGGAGCTGATTTATTTAAGACACTGAAGAAGCAGCAGACCTTAATTGCCATCCTGTCGCTGCGTGATTCTGCATCGTCCGGCACGGCTGAAGAAGAAGCCTGCACAGAGGAAACGTGTGGGCACCATTACTGAAGTACGGGCTCGTTAAGAAGATTGATGACTGCTCTGGGCAGCAGTCCAACTTTGTTCAAAGACTCCACTACACAACCGCACTCAATTTTTCACAGGTTATGGATGACGAGATAGCAAGGCTTTGGTGGCAAAGCGTCCTGAAGTGATTTATGGCCAGGACGGGAGGTCTGCGTGTTTGCTGCAGCCAGCAGCAAGAAAGTCCAGCTGGAGGACTGCTTTGTGCAAGCTTTGAGGCATAGAGCAGGGAAACCTCGCTAGTGAAGAGGAGCCATTTCCCGGAGCTGGGAGCTGAGAGGCAAGTGCTGATTTTGCAGCCACATGAGTTACCTCAAGCCCCGGGGGGGGGGGATGGCAGAATCCCAGGAGAACTTTATACCACCCTTCCCCAGATTGAATGGGAGGAATTGGGCAGACTGGTCAAAGAAAATGTAGGTTTTGTTAACTGCTAAAGACCCGTGGTCTTCTACTGAGGGCCCACCAGTGCAAGCACCTGCTGCTGCAGCAGCTGAGGCCAAGAAGAAAGACCAGAGAGCCACTGCTCACATAGTCATGGGCATTGAGGAAGAGCAGATGGTGCACATAGATGGTGCCACCAACACCCATGAGATTTGGGGGGCTCTTCAACGTGTGTTCCAGAGAGATTCAGCGGGTGCACGCATTCACACCACTAGGCAGCTGTTTGAGCTACGTTTGCAACCTGGAGGATGCGTGCGTGACCATGTCTCCAAGATTTTGGCAATCTTCAACCATTTGAGACAGCTTCAGGTTCAATTTACGGAGGAACAGAAAGTTTATATTTTATTGAGCTCGCTAGACCCCAGCTTTGAGACACTTTCTCTTACTCTGGAATCCTTGCCACCAGTGGACCTTAGAATGGATTATGTGTTGGGAAGGCTGCAGGATGAACAGGATAGGAGGGAAAGAGAGAAAGGAAAAGCTGTTAAGGGGGGTTGCTCTTTGCCCAAGAGTGGGGGTGGAGAAGCTGCTGAGAGCTCTGTTAAAGATTTTGCAGTGAAGCGTTGCTATGTCTGCGGATCAGATAAGCATCTTCGCCGGGACTGCACCCAGGAAGACTTCAAAGCCGGTTTCCATGGCAACCACCAGATGAAAGGGAGACCACGTCATGGGAGGAAAGCACCGTCCAGAGGAGGCAGAGAAGACAAAGCAGCTGCATACGCTTTTGTTGGAAAGACTGTAGCCCAACCCCAAGCTGCGCTGGATTATTGGCAGTGGGGCCAGCAGCCATCTAGCGCCACCTGGCAGTCAGTTGCAGAACTGCAGGCCGATCCAAGATGCTACCACAATCACGTTGGCAGATGCAACCACTAGATCTGTCACCAAAGCTGGTGTTTTTTATATGCCTTGTTTGAATGATGATATTGATGTGTTTGTTCTAGATGGCATGAAATATGGCTTACTTTCTGTTTCAGCTTTAGACCTTGCAGGTTATCTGGTCAGTTTTGGCAACCAGGTATGCACCATCTCCAAAGGTGGAGAGCAGTTGGTCCAGGTGAGAGGCCATGATGGGGTGTACATACTGGAAACTGACAACAGCGCCGCTGAGAGGGCACAGGGTTCTGACACAGGTAAAGGCAGCACTGAGATGGCACACGCGCACTGTGCCAACAAACCCATGCATGATCAGTGTTTACACTTATGGCATCGCAGGTTTTCGCACGCCAATTGGGGATACGTGCGCAAACAGGTAGAGTGCACTGAGGGTTGTAAAATGAAGGAGTGCAATAAATTCCTAGACTGCCGAGCTTGCAAGAGATCGAAGGTGCATTCTTGCAATTACCCAAGGTCAGAGAGAGTGGCCAAGCAGGCGTTTGAGCTTGTTCACACCGATCTGTGTGGACCAATGCAGGTTCCAAGCATGGGCCATTCCCGCTTCATTTTATGTCCGATCGACGATTTTTCTCGCTCCGGATGGATTTTCACGCTCAGGGACAAGGGGCAAGCGGCAAAAGAGATCAATGAATGGGTGGAGGCAGTAGAGGTGGAATTTGGCACCAAAGTGAAAGCCTTTCAGACCAAACAAGGCACAGAGTTTACTGCGGCAAAATTGCAGGATTACTTTCGTGCCAAAGGTATTAAGCATAGAAAAACTGCTCCTTATTCTCCTCAGGAGAATGGGGTTGAAGCGCACAGGAATAGAACCCTGCAGGAGGCAGTTGATGCTCTTTTGTTTGATTCGGGTTTGTCCAGGTTCTATTGGGCTGAAGCCTGGAAAACTGTTTGTCACACCCTGAACAGGACGCACAATTCTGTGGTAGGGACCACGCCCTATTTTCTTCTCTACAGAAAGAAGCCCAAGGTGCACTACTTTCGTACCTTCGGGGCAGAGGCTTGGGTTCTAATACCCCAGCAGTTACGTAGGAAGGGCAGCCTGAGGTCACAGAAAATGATTTTCTGCGGCTATGAGACAGGGTCGAAAGCCTGGAGATTTGCCTATCCAAGTGGCAATCGTTCTCGGGTGGTAATCAGCAGCAGCACTGAGTTTTGTGAGCAAGAAGGCTGGAAGAGGATTCATGGCAATCCTGAAGTGCTCACAGACTTATTCAGCGGTCTTGACTACCAGGATCAGTCAGGCACACCAGCTGGTGGTGCTGATGGTGGTCAACCTGCTGGTGTTTCGGGCCACGATCCCAAACACGAACAGGGTGCAGTGCAGAGGGGGCAATTCCTAAGAGTCAGGTGAAGTCTGAAACCAGCAGTGCACCCACATCTCCAAAGGAGAGAAGAGCTAGGAGACAGAAGCGCAGTAGGTCTCCACGTTCACCTTCAGGAAAGTTCAGTCCAGGAGAGCAAAGCAAGCGCAGCAAGTCTCTTGGTGGTTCTCCAGATGCCAGGGACTCACAGGCTGAGTCAGGCACATCTGGGTCAGAAGGAGAGTCTCCAGTGGTGCCATGGCGTTCCAAGTGCACCACGAAAGGAAAACCTCCTGACAGGTTTAAAGCCACCACGGTTTGGGCCGGTGTTGCTCTGTGCGAACCGGAAAGCTTCGCTGAGGTGCGGAAATTACCTCAAGCAGAGTCCAACGAGTGGCAACAAGCGATGGAGAAAGAGCTTAGTGCCATGAAATCGCTTGGAGTGTTCACACTAACAACTCTGCCAGCTGACCAGCAAGCTGTGAGTTGTCGCTGGGTCTATCGGTTGAAACCCACTGCAAGTGGAGAGCCACAATACAAAGCAAGATTGGTGGCCAGAGGTTTCAGCCAGCGACCAGGAGTGCATTACTCACAAGTTTATGCACCCACGTCCCGCAGTGAGACCATGAGGTTACTGCTAGCAGTAGCAGCACAGAGAGATGCTGAAGTTGCGCATTTTGACATCGACGTCGCCTACTTAAACTCACCACTGCTGGAGGAAATCTACATGTTACCTCCTCCAGGGTTCAAAGGCGATAAACGAGGTCTAGTTTGGAGACTGCACCATTCCATTTATGGCTTGAGACAATCAGCCAGAAACTGGAATCATTGTCTCAACCAAGCTTTGGAGAAGCTAGGCTTCAGGAAAAGTCGTGCAGACAGTTGTTTGTACATAAAGGGTTCAGGTCAGCAACAAGAATTGGTGTTAATCTTCGCTGACGACATTGTACTTGTTGCTAGTACAAACAGGTGCAGGGGTTTGCAAGTAAGCTGAGGCAGCACTTCAAACTCAAGGAGTTGGGTCCTGTGAGCATGTATCTAGGAGTTCACATTCACAGAGACCAAGATGGCAGTTTTGTGCTAAACAGAGCACAAAGATTGATCAGTTGCTCAAGAAATTCAACATGGCAGACTGTAAGGGTGTAAGAACACCAATGGAAACATGTTTTGTTAAAGATAATCAGTCTGAGGTGAAGAAAGAGTTTGAGCACAAAGAAGTGTATCAATCTGCTCTGGGCAGCCTGCTCTATTTGTCTCAATGGAGCAGACCCGATATTGCATTTGCAGTCAATCTGCTGAGTCGAGAGGCAGCAGCAAAGCCCAGTGTGATGGCTTGGAATGGGATTAAGAGAGTTCTTAAGTATCTGCAAGAGACCAGAGAGTTTAGCCTCACAGTGACAGCCCAGGGTAATGAACAGCTTTAATGTTGGGCTGATGCTGATTGGGCTGGCGACTCAGACAGAAAGTCAATATCTGGTATGGTCATCATGTTTGGAGATTCTGTAATTGGCTGGAGGTCAAAAAAGCAAAGTTTGATTGCACTGTCATCGACTGAGGCAGAATTCAGTGCTTTGTCAGAACTGTGTCAAGAGCTTGAATTCTACAAGTGCCTAGTCGAGGATGTGTGTGAAACGTGTTACCTGCCCATCACCATATGGGAGGATAACCAACCATGCCTGAAATTGGCGGAATCCAGTCAATTCAATGCACGAACAAAACATCTGGATATTCGGTTCAAAAATGTGCATGAGAATGTTAGGACAAATGTGGTCAGGCTGAAATATTGTCCTAGCGAAAAGAATCTCTCTGACGGTTTCACCAAGCCCTTAAGTTTCCAGAAACATGAAGGTTTCTGTGAGGGGCTGAACATGGGATGAGATATATATGTATGCCCAGAATTGCGAACGAGAGGGGGGGGGTGTCACGGTCCGGGCTGTTAACGAACAAAGTCCCAGCAAGGCACGTCAGGACCTGGGGCAAGATGGCAGGAACAAGAGTCCGAAGAGTAGGGATCCAAGGGTCGAGCAGCAAGAGGTACGAAGTCACAGTCCAAGGGTCGAGAAACCAGAAGCACGTAATCACAGTCTGAGGATCAAGAAGCCAGAAATACGTAGTCACTGTCCAGAAGCAAGGAGGCACGCAGCGAGGCAGGGAAGGTGTTGCTGTGGCAAAGAGCTGAGGGGAAATGCTGGCCTTATATCCCCTGCTGGCTCTTGACACCAGGTGCAGCGAGTTCCCAATCAACCTCACCAGGTTCAGTAAGTTACCAAGCAGCCTCACCTGTGTGGCCATGCCCTGCCTCTCCAGAACAAGCCGAAGCTCTGCTGGTCCCAGGGCCTGGCTCTTGCATGCACTCCTGACAGGGTGTTCGACAGTGGTCAGCACAGAGTTAACTGTACACCAGGAGGCGTTCTGATTCTGGGAGTTCTGCCCACTGCATATGGGCAATTTCCTTTGTCTGAGGCAAAGGGGAGGCTTGGTTTCAATTTCCCCTTCATGCCACAGTGTGTGTTCTGTAGTGTTGGAGTTTGTATCGTATCATAGTCAGAATGGAGTTTGACTCCTCAGGTTTTGTTTATGCTACAATAAAGTTATGTTTGTTTAGTAGCAACAGTGTGGAGCTGATTTATTTAAGACACTGAAGAAGCAGACCTTAATTGCCATCCTGTCGCTGCGTGATTCTGCATCGTCCGGCACGGCTGAAGAAGAAGCCTGCACAGAGGAAACGTGTGGGCACCATTACTGAAGTACGGGCTCGTTAAGAAGATTGATGACTGCTCTGGGCAGCAGTCCAACTTGGTTCAGACTCCACTACAAAACAGCACTCAATTTTTCACAAAGTTCGTTCTAATGTTTAGGTGGAATCTTCTTTCTTGTAGTTTGAATCCATTGCTCTGTGTCCTCTTCTCAGGAGCAGCAGAAAACAAGTTTTCTCCCTCCTCTATATGACATCCTTTTATATATTTGAACATGGCTATCATATCACCCCTTAACCTTCTCTTCTCCAGGCTAAACATACCCAGCTCCCTAAGCCGTTCCTCATAAGGCATTGTTTCCAGGCCTTTGACCATTTTGGTTGCCCTCCTCTGGACACGTTCCAGCTTGTCAGTATCCTTCTTGAACTGTGGTGCCCAGAACTGGACACAGTATTCCAGGTGAGGTCTGACCAGAGCGGAATACAGTGGTACAGTACTATTACTTCCCTTGATCTAGATGCTATACTCCTATTAGATAAGATTTATTAGACTTGTGAGGACCATGCCTTTACACAAAAACCATCCAACATTATTAAAAGAATAACAATATAATTGTTAAACTGGGTTAAAACGCATTTCCCGCTAGCTCCGCAAAGCAAACAGAACAAAACAAGACCAAGAAAGCCAGCCCACAGTGCAGGAAAGAAAATATATCAGCAGATTAGGAGAGCGATGAGGGGGCCTTCGCTGCGTCATCTAGGAACCCCTTCCTGGTTTTCATGGCCCTTGCCACAAAAACCGCTACCGTGTGAGAGATCCGTGGGTCTGCGTCTACCAGCAGAAACTTTACTCGATCCTCCGAGTTGCCTATCGAGTTAGGTATAAATTTTTCAATCACATCTCTGAAGGCCGAGTACATGGGACAATACAACAGGTAGTGTGTAAGATCTTCTATGATCCCCATGTGATAAGGGCATACACGATGCTCTATCGGGATTTTAGCAAATCTGCCTGACAAATAGGCCGTGGGGATAGTTTGAAAACGGGCCATGGTGAAGGCTCTCCTTAGGGTAGGATCGGTGATGTTCGCCAAATAGTTGGCTCGGACTTTAACTGTTTTCAGCCGGGGAAACCAATGGGAGGACCTCGCATTTTTTATTTTTGCACCATCTAATAAGGCGTCTCTATCCAGGATCCATTTCCGAAGTTTGTCTGGGCTCCACTGTTTCAGAATATCAAATTCTGGCAGGGTGTATCTGCCCAGAATATCAGATAGGTTTTGACGCCAAGTAGTGATCTTTTGAAGTGATGCAAAGGCTTGTTTAGCCAATAAGGTGTTTGAGGTGTTTGCCAGGTTGACGTAGAAACGCAAGAACCTTAAGTGGGCCCTGGCAGACACAGAAGGTAGTCCTACCTCTACTCTTAAGAAGGTAGCCGGTGTTCCTTGAGGAAGGCCTAAGATCCTCTTGAGATAGTAATTTTGTAAGACTTCAAGCTTTTCCAGCAGCCTCGGATTCCACCCCCAGAGTTCAACCCCATATAACATCTGGGGAATAGCTTTCCCAACAAAAACTTTTATTGCCGGGATCACCAGTTGGCCTCCCTGGGCATAAAAGAAGCTAAGCAGAGCACCGATTGTCCTTCGTGTTAAAAGGGTTACAGCCTTAAAATGGGCTAACCAACTGGATGTAGCCTGAAATATAACACCCAGATATTTAAAAGTATAACACTGTTCAATTTCATATTCATCTAATGACCATCTGAAAATGTGGCGAGCTCTATTGAATACCACAATTTTTGTTTTGCCGTGGTTTATCTTTAGAGAGTTATGGGAGCAGTAGGCTGCGATCCCCTCCAACATGCTACGTAGGCCTCTTCGGGTGAGTGCCATTACAGTCATGTCATCGGCATAAAGCAATATATTTAGATATTTCCCTTCAAGGGCTGGAGCCGATTGCTTATATTTTGCCATGTGCTGGACAATGTCATTTATATAAAAGTTAAAAAGGAAAGGGGCTAGCAGACATCCCTGTTTGACCCCTTTCCCCAATGGCAGAGGGTCAGTCAGATTCCCAGATAGCCCAGTTCTAATTTTAACTGTAGTATCTGTATGTAACTCTCTGAGTATCTTAAAAAGTCGACTATCGATGTCTGTTTCGTATAATTTTTTCCATAGTCTATCCCTACAGATCGAATCAAAAGCAGATGTCAGATCTACAAAAGCCACAAAAAGTCTGCTCCTATGCCTTTTTGTATATTTAGCTACCAGGGTCTGTAGTACCATGCAGTGACCTATCGTGTTGTGGCCCTTAGAATGATCTGCCCAATTTACCAATTTATTTAACAGGTAGCGGGTGTAAAGTTTGTATGCGATATCCAGGAGACTTACAGGGCGATAGTTTGACGGGTCTTGGATATCTCCCTTCTTATAGATAGGGGCTACCAAGCTTAGTTTCCAGTTTGCTGGAATTTTGCATGTGTTGTTTATAGCCGTAAATAGTTGTGCCAAAATGGTGACCATTGGGCGTTTGATTTAAACACTTCAGGGGGGATCATATCCTCACCAGGAGCTTTCCCAGTTCTTAGTGTTTTAATTAACTGTAGACACTCTGATTCCAATACAGGATCCCAGCTTGTTAGATTATCATTCTTCAATGAAAGGGACAGTCTCGGGTTGGCAGTGTTTGGGGGTATGTATAACTGGGGAAAGTGTTGATACCACTCGTCAGGTGAGATGCTGTTGCTTGTAATTTTTCCTTTGGATGAAACTCCCTGTACTATTATATCCCAGAATTTTCTGTCATCCCGCAGTTTAATCGTTCTATCAAGTATCTCCCATTGTTCCTTCCTATAGAGGGCTTTCTTGCATTTTAGGATATTTTTATAGTGGGAGCGCCACCGATGAAAAACTCTCATGGCTGACAAGGTCCCTTCCTGTTTTACCTTATTTTGTTGTTTCCTAAGCAGGGATCTTAGCTTCCAGCAGTCTTTGTCAAACCAGACCCTTGATTTATTGTGTTGTTTGGGAGGCCTGGGGTTTGTAAGTATTGGGAAAAGAGAGTCTGAAATCTGCTGATATAATGAGAAAGGGTTGGAATTGAGTGAAAGACACTGGTCTCTCAGGGCCAGCAGAGCTGGAGAATACAGATGTTGTTTGATTTTAAGCTCCAGGTCACAGTTCCATTTACGCCTGCTTGGGGCCGATGCTTGAGTAGGGACTGTACCGTGAAGATATTGTAGACCCCCCAACTCAAGGGGAGTTAGTGAGATTGCTATAGGGAGGTGGTCGCTCTCAGTTCTATTAAAGGTGCTAAAGCTCTGTGCTCGATCCAAAAGTTTTGGAGAGACCAGAATATGGTCAATAACGCTTGCTCCACAAGGCCCAAGGAAAGAAAAAAAAACCCCTGTCCTATCCATGTAAGTACCATGCAAGTTGTACAAACTATGCTTAAAGGCAGTCTCCAGTAATATGGTACCTGCCTTATTTAAGACCTTCTCGTCTGAGCTCCAGGGAATAAACCAGTCTGCCTCAGGCAGAAACTGGGTTTTGGAGCCATACGAATTGATGTCACTACCTATCCTGGCATTAAAGTCTCCTGCCAACAGGATGTCCCGGTCAGGAAGCTCCATTTTAGCCTTTTCCAAACATGACTCCAAGTCCTCCCAGATTTGTATTGTCTGGAGGGAGGAACACACAGGGGGAATGTAGACATTTATACATATGAAATCTCCTCCCACGTTACTGGAAATAAGTAATGTCTGAAGGTTATTGCTCTTCAACCACTGCAGTTGTCGCACCCTGTACCTTGGCTCTCTGGATACAAAAGTGACCAAACCACCACTGGGTCGGCCACGATTACTTAATTTTTTTGCAGGGACAACAAAAGCCTCATAGCCCTGTAAGGAAGGAGGGTGAGAGTCTAAGCACCATGTCTCCTGTAAACATATAATCTGAAATTTTGAGAGGAAATCCAGGAGGTCTGCGTCGCCCTGCTTGGACAGCCAACCCGCCACATTCCACGATAGAACGTTGAAATAGTATGATGGAGGGAATAGGGGTGTCCTCTCCGTTGAGTCTTTGGGATGGTGGTATACAAATTTGAATGGAGGTGGAGTGGGATGTTAAGTTCGTTCGTAGGAGGGGCTAACTTAGTAAGTTTTATTTCCATGCCTGGGTGTCCCCTTGCTGTTGCTATTAGTAAATGGTCTTCTGGCACTAAGTTGACGTTCCTAATTCCTTTATTGGTACGTCCATTCGGTGGATCCATACATCATTCCGCCGGATGAATAGTGTCAAGTGAGCCTCGGTCATCTATGAAGATAGAGCCATTCCCGATCCTTGGAATAGCCATTTCGGCCTGATGCGTTATTATTCAAGATGCTGAGATAGGAGCAGGAGATCCCAGCTCTTCCGATGTCAGGTATAGGCTTGAAATCCATTCTTTGTTAGACCAGGGTTTTGAAGTGTGCGTGGCATAGTTGAATTCAAGAGGCTCAGAGGCAGCAATGCAGGATATAGTGTTTTTAATAGCCGATAGCCTATTAATGAGCATATTCTGAGACTGTTGGATGCGTTCTAAGGTGTCTACTAAGTGGTGCTCGTTCACATTGAGCATATCCTCATTTGGATCCTTGGGCAGAGGTGTCGTTAATTGCAGCTCCGGTTTGGGTTCTTTATTAGTGTCTGTTTGTGTCTTCTTACAAAATCCAGTATTAGTAGACTTTGGCGCTGCTATTTGCAGTCCATCGATCTTGGGTGGACCTATTAACGGTATAGGGGTGCCATTCACTTCGAATAGACGTGTCACTATCAGGCCCGCCCTTTGCAACTTATCCTTGTTAGTTATTATTCGTCTTGCAATCGACCCGTCACTAAGAGTCAGGACTACCCGATTCTGGATCTTGTCAAAAGGGAGAAATTCAGTATTTATAACATTCCCTTCTGAAACAAGGCCTTTGAGAGTCAACTCAATTTTCTTAAGAATGTAGACTCTCTGTTGGGCTATTGTATGAAGGGCTGTGTGTTTGTAAAGAGGGAGGATGATTAATTTGCTTTTATTAAGCATTAGTGAATGGCTTTTCTGGGACATCCCGTTATGGGTTGTTTGGTTAGACTCTGAGCTGTGACATGATGGTCTTGTGTCGTTGCAGGGTAGAGCCTTGGGGGCTAAAGTGGTATGGGAGCTAACCACAGGTTGATCTATTGGCGGCTTTGTATTTTTACTCTTGCTCTGTGCCACTGTTTTAGAGTTCTTTATATCAAGGTTCTCCAGCAGCTTGAATAGTTTGAAGAACTTCATTTTCCTAACTCGCTTACAACTCGTTGCTCTTCGTCCCATTTTAATATTCTTAGGCTTCTTCGAGCGTTTTTCCTGTAAGGAGGGCTTTCCTTATGTCTGGATGATTCAGACCTTGAAATTTTTTAGAGCTAGGTTTTTTTGAACTGAGTGAAGCACTATTTGATGTTTTAGTTCGCATATAATTTCCTGCTGGTCTCTTATCAATGGTCTTGTGAGCATGGCAGTCTTCGCCAGCCCTAATTGACAGTGTCAGGGATGTAAGCAAACCTAGGCATTCCGTAAGGAAGTTTTTAATTGGCCCAAGCTCTTTATTTAGTTGAATTTGATATTCTCTCAGCGTATCTTTAAAGAGCCCTAGCAGAGTGTAGGTGTAGCGGTCTGGATCCCATTTAGGGTCACACGACCATTTCCGATCTTTTTTCACGCCTAATCAACACGTCAGGTGCATCTGGGGAGGTGTCTGAGGTGGTCATCTGCTGTTCCTGTTCCATGGAGACTTCAGTAGTCTCATTTTGCATGGAAGCCTGTATCAACTCAGTCGCCAAATCAACCCCCTCTCCTTCTCCACCTGTTCCCCAATTCTTCCCGTTCCAGTTATGGTCAATAGACCATTCATGGGGGTGCAAGCTCTCCGTTGTTCTAGTGACCTTGTCTTTGGGTTTGAAGTAATGTAGTATTTTAGTCTGTGTTTCTTTGGGAAAGGTCTCCATCACAGGCATTGGGAGGAGCCCCAAATCTTTATAATTCTGTCTGGTAAGAACCATTTACGCTTCTCCCTAGACGCTGCAGTAAGGAATTGGTTAAGGTGAACTGGGTTCCGGCAATTAAAGGTAACACACTCCTTAATGGAGTATTGTAATTATTGAAACTATTTGGAAGAAAATTATGAAGCCTTGAAAATAGCCAGGTGGATTAAGAATCCCTTGAGCTCTCAGCATTCTCCCGTGCTTATCAGACTGTTCCGGCTATGATCTTGCTCTGGTCTGTCTGTGGTCTCTTAATTATTTAGTAACTCCTACTCACTGTGTTTGCTGTGAGGCCACTTAGAACGCTGCACGGCCTCTTCTTCTCCTTATACCCTTCTTCTCCGTCCGTCGGCTTAATTGGAAGTTGGCTTTAGTAGCTGGCAGCCAGCCGTTAGTTAGATTATCACGACGACCCTATTCAGGCAAGTTGTAAAGCTAAAATAATGACTTTGTTGATAAATTTAGGACTAAACCCAAAGCAAAAGGTCGGAGAGCTTTAGAGAGAGCTTTGTGCGGCAGCCATCTTGAAGCCAGGCAAAACTGCTCTCAGGTCTTAGGTCAATAAACGCCAATTTCAGGGGTTGGTTTTGCTCCCTGGATTTTTCTTGAAGTTGTTGAGCAGTGAAAATCATATCCACTGTTCCCCTACCAGGTTGTAAACCATTTTGGGATTCAGGAATCATATCCTCAGATATAGTTAGGAGACAGTTTGCTAAGATCCTTGCAAGAATTTTGCCAGACACAGCTAATAGAGAGATGCCTTGATAGTTCCTGCTATCCGTTCTATCACCTTTTTTAAAAAGATTGATAATTGACTCAATCTGACTCAATCAATTTTATTGTTTATAGCCAATGGCCATTACAATACAATATGAATACAAATCACACAGCTGCAAAACAAAAATCATTGCATACACCAGAGCAAGGCATACATGGAATACCGTGTCCAATTCTGGGCACCACAATTTAAGAAAGATGTTGACAAGCTGGAACGTGTGCAGAGGAGGATAACCAAGATAATCAAGGGTCTGGAAACTAATCCTTAAGAGGAGTGCATGAAGGAGCTGGGTATGTTTGGCCTGGAAAACAGGAGACTGAGGGGATGGTCATCATCAGGGAACCAGGCAGAGGGCCTTCCCTGTGGAACGCCCTCCCATCAGAGGTCAAAGCAATAAACAACCACATGACCTTTAGAAAACACCTGAAGGCAGCCCTGTTCAGGGAAGCTTTTAATCTGTGATATTTTAATGTTTTGCTTTTTTAATATTTTCTGGAAGCCGCCCAGGGTGGCTGGGGAGACCCAGCCAGATGGGCGGGGTACAAATAATAAATTATTATTATTATTATTATTATTATTATTATTATTATCAAATATCTTAATGACAGGAATGAGCCAGCTCCCTGTGAAGGTTTGCAGCCAGCTGGTAAGACGGATCCGGCTCAAAGTCTGTCTGAGTCTGCACCAGTGATTTTGTTGATGCGGATCGGGGCCATGAATTCCATATTCGCCCAGTTGATGTGGGGTGCTGAGGCAACAGGCACCCCAGTCCCAACCGGTTGCAAATTAGCAGCAGTTGTAGCAGCAACAGGATTTTCAGCATAAGGCAAAGGACCCACTTTTCTCCCTTCCGGGACAGCAGTCATCCCTGCCACAGGAACAGATGCCTCAGCCTCCCAATTCTCAGCTTGCCGCTGGATCGTACGTACAGAGGTACCCGAGGTAGACAAAGGAACGGACTTGTTCCTCAACTTTGGACATGCTGATTTTATGTGTCCACTTTCTTTACAATAAAAACATAGTCCCGATGCAGGGGTGAGCCATGGCTTTTCCCCACCGCTCGATGCAGGATTTTTAGGCACAAAGGGAGACTTTTTCTCTGGCTCTTTAACTTGGGAGGGAGGTTTTCCCGCTGACCCAAGGGCTGAAGGGCAACTCACAGCAGGCAAGCCTTTGTTTCCCAAGTAAGCTCTATTGAGCCGAAAAGTCTCCGCAAATTGAGCGGCTTCCTCAAAAGTAGTCGGCTTTTGATCAGCAACCAAGCTGGCTAGCTCAGCAGGCAGATGTTTGTTGAACTGTTCCAAAATTATTCTCTGCCTTAGTTCCTCATAAGTAGTCACATTCTCTGCTGACATCCAAAAGTCAAAATTCTGCAAGATTTTTGAGGCAAGTAAGGGAAGGTTCTCAAGGGCCGCAGCCTTGTCCACCTTCCGAAAAGCCCTCCTATAATTTTCGCCATGCAACCCATATCTCTGAAGTACGAGACGCCGGTACAATTCATAATCCAAAGCATGTGTTACTTGAATCTGGCCCATCAAGTCCGCCAAATCCGCACTCACTAGAGCCCTCAAAATAGATATATAAAGTCTTTTGGGTACCTGAAGCTCTTTACAGCTTAGTTCAAATAAAGTCAAATAGCTGAGCACATCCATCGGAGGTTTGTACGATGGGAAAAGACGGATATTAAAGTCTGTGATAGTAAACTCATGAGGTGCACGTCTCTCAGCTCGCGGTTCTGCATCATAACCATAGTCTGTGGCCACGTGATAAGTTGGTGCTTGAATGTCCTGTCTCCTTGGCCCCTCATCCCCATAAAATGGAATGTTTCTTGGGTAAAGCAAATACGGCCCCTCGTCCTCGTAGCGGCGAGGCGATCTCCTGGGTTCCCAATAGCCCTCCGGCGGTTGGGCCCTTCCTGGGCTAGGTAGATGCTGGGGAAGGAGCTCGCGACTTCCTCGGAAGTAGCGTTCCGCCTCTCCATAGCCACTTGTAATCGCTGCGCCGCCTTCCCTTAGACGTTGTGGTGGCTCTCTGTAGGGAGGCTCCTCCCAGCTACCAGGTTGCACAGGCGTGTCGCTGTCGCTCTGGGCCTCTGGAATGCTCCGCAGGGCCCTCCATCACCCACTGCCGATAAGGGGTTTGCCCCATCTCTTTCTGACGCACCACCGGTTCAGGATTCACAAGATAGTTCCCTCCCAGGTACATAGGAGTTGGACCGGTCACAGAAGCAGGAAGGGGATGGGAGCGCTGATGCCATGGATCCGTAGCATCCCTCCTTGGTCCCCTTGTTTGGCAAGCCTCGGCACCACCCTCATCTGAGTCCTCGGAGTATTGGGGGGAGGAGATACTTCTCGACGGCGGCCGTCTCTGTATCTCCGTCAAGCAAGGGTGGAGACTAGGGTCTCCCCCCTGCCCCTTCTGGTCAAAAGTTTGCGACGACCCTGCGGGGTCTGCGCCTTCCGCCATTGCCAAACTAGTCACTTAAAAAACGTTTGCAACCCTTCAGAGTTTTTAATCTGTGATGTGTTAATGTATTTTAATGTTTGCTGGAAGCCGCCCAGAGTGGCTGGGGAGACCCAGCCAGATGGGCGGGGTACAAATAATAAATTATTATTATTATTATTATTATTATTATTATTATTATTCGCAAGAAGTTTGTGCACACTCAAAAACCATTTTGCCTTTAGTGGGTAAATCGATCCCACTCCTGCCACCATGTGGTGGTCATATCCCCCCCCCCCCAGTATTATTCTATTCTGCCAAGCTGGCTGGAAATAGTCACAAAACAGGGGGGAGGACTTCCACTCTTTATTCAATACTAGAACATGGCCAAAAGGTAGCTGCCACCACCCCCTTCAAATTAGGAATTCAAAGCGAGAGTCTAAGGGGGTGAAATCCCACTTAACAGAAAGGAAAACCCCAAAGTCCGTCGCTTTAACGCGGCAGGCAGAAATGCAACAGGTAGAGTTTGGCTTACAGTCATAACTCAGTCCAACAGGTTTACAAAACGGTAGGTGACGTGGGCAGTAGGCACTGGGTTAGTTTCACCCACACAAAGGCAATATATCACAAAATAAAATCTCATTTTCCAGGATTTATTTCATAAAACAAGACACTTATAAAACTCGTGCACACTTCTTAGTAAAAGGTTACAGACACTAAAACAAAAACATTGTGTAGTCTCACTGGCTAAGTACTTACAAATTGGCATCACAAAGGTTCAGCGAGGCAGGCATGACAAAGAGCTGGCTTCAAAAGACCACTTGCCCCGGAGGCAATCAACCATGGCAGATTGCGAATATACGTCCCAGAAAGAGAGACCCTTATACAAAAAACCCACGCGGTGTTCCGATTGAAAGTCAATCAGCAATTCGTTCTCATTAACCCAGATCCAATTAGAGGGCGCATATCCCATAACTCACAGTGGTCAGATGATTGACCCAGCTGCAAAGCCTGTTTTGTCTCTGAAGTCCTGGGAAAGGAACCTCCCTTCCTCACAGGTGATAAATTTAACACGTCTCCAATGATCTTAGCTTGTGACTCCGATTGATCACAATACACACTAGGACTCCCCAGCTGTAAATCAGGAATTAATCAGATAAGGGCTTGTCTATTCTTTCCTGGGAGGGGCACTAAACCCTCATGTCTGGAGCCAGGAAGGCTAGATAGGCTTCTCATTAAAGGGGCCCGGCAATCAAATCCCCAGAAGGCCTTGAGGTTTTATTTTTCCCGTCAGGCCATAGCCCCAAAAGTTCCAAAGTCTGCATCTTAAATATCCTACTTTTACCACACATGCCCAACTGGCATGTTCTCTCCCTCCTGGTCGTTCGTTCGGGAGATTAAAAATCTTTCTCCAGCCCGACCATCACAGCGACTTATACCTCAGAGGCATCAGCACACTTCAGGATCAGCAGAGTATAGGCAGTCAGCATACAGACTCAGTAGCGCAGCATTTGGCTATACTACGTTTATTTACATATATACACTTGGAGCATCGTAACTCAGCTCCTTCCTCTTCAGTATCAGACAGCAAAGAGAAAGAGCAAAGGACAAACGTCCTACATCACGGAAGCACAGTAATATTGTCAGGGATCTGCCTCCCCCTGCCAGTCCAGCCCTGAGTGTTTATAGAGAGCAGCCTCCTATTCTGACCACTGACTCATCTGGGAGTGGAAGCAACTGCTCTTCGGAAGGGAAGCAAGCAGGACCGGTCCAGCAAGCAGGACCGGCGCAGAGATTACGTAGGAGGAAAAGGCATTTCCGTTTCCTCAAGTTGCTCTGTTGGTGCCAGAATCGTTGTGCGCCACTTCCGGATTCTGCTAGCGACTGAGTAGACATGATATGTTTTAGCTCTTCACTGTAAATAATGAGCACTGATAAAAAGCTACTGAAAGGCAAATGACTCGGCCTCCTTATTGAACGACCGATGAGGGGGAGGCCGTGACAAATATAAACATCCTGTCTCCGTCACTTCCCACAATGTGGAATGAAAACATACACCGTCATGTGATATAAACAATCCCATGACTGCAACATGGGAAAAGAATCCTAACAGCCGGAACTCACCATGAAAACCTCCCTCATTCCCTTAGAATGGCAATGGTGCCCACCTGAGAGGTGCTGGAACTCTGTTCTGGAGAGTTACGCCTGGGAAAAAGCCCTGTTTTATCTATCCTCTCCCTGCCACACCTAAGCCTCAGAGTAGGAGTAAAGGGAGAAATGAGGAATAATGCAATGCAATTTGTTTTAAATGCATAACTGTCAGGGACTGTCAGGAGCCTGTCAGGGACTGTCAGGAGCCCAGGCTGCCGTCTTGATAACACAGCACATACGTCAAAATTAGCTTGAAGATTTATTGCAAAACAAACAATCAGCCTCGGGCGCTCTATCAGAGCTTCCATAACTTACAATTCAGTTGACTCTTCTGAGGAGTTCTTCCTGCTTCTGCAGAATATCCTGAACCTATGACCCTTACATTTCTGGGTTTTTCCCCCTGTCCAATACCTTTCCCATACGTCTACTCCTTGGGCTCATAGGATTAATTGCCTCCTCTTCTGGTGAGGAAATGCTCCTGCTCCTGCTTTCCGAGCCTGCCTGTGCTTCTTGAGTGAGTTGGCTTCTCTCCATCCCACCCTCTGCTAGCGTCTTATCTGCATTCCTTTCAGTGTCAAGGGGAGGGGGAGTAGACAGCCGACTGCTCCCAGCTGTCTGAGAGAAATGCAAGCTTTCCTGCTGCTGGCTGCTTCCTAACTCATGCTGTGCTTCTCTACTTGGGGCAGATGTGTTCATGACATGGACTGAAGAGGAAAAGTAATGGTGAAGGTCTCCCCTCCTTCTCCTGTAGCTTTCAGAGAGGAGGGAAGCAGTCTCGAATTACAGCAGGGCTTTGAGGAAGATAACAGCTCAGAGACAGGAGAACAGCAGAGTTATGCAGTGTTAGGAGAAGGGGGAAGGGAGGAAAAGCAGCTAGCTGACACCTTAGTGGACAGCATAACTTCTCCCAAAACACGGCATTCATTAAGGGTGAAAGAACAAAGAGCAGGACTTCCGATTTTATCACTCCCTGGGACGGATGCGCTCCGCTTGAGCTCTAAGCAGGAGCAATTGTTGGAGAGGCTTTGGGGGGTATCGCAAAGGCTACGCGACCCCAAAGAAGACACAGGGGTGACCCTGTGTTGAGGTATCCGGCGGCGTCTGACGGGACCCTCAGCATTCTACGACTTTGGCGGAAGAGCAGAGAGACCCAGACGTGTGGATTCAAATGCCTCCCAACAAGAAGCCTCGTTACCCGGAACGGTGCTTAGCGGTAAAATTTCCATCTATTTTTACCCCATAGCATAACCAGACGGCGTTTAAAAGTGGGAGAAATAAAGACAAAGAACAGCCGACTAGGTGAGAAAGAATAGAATCATAGAATCATAGAGTTGGAAGAGACCACAAGGGTCATCCAGTCCAACCCCCTGCCAAGCAGGAACACCATCAAAGCATTCTTGACAGATGGCTGTCAAGCCTCTGCTTAAAGATCTCCAAAGAAGGAGGCTCCACCACACTCTTTGGCAGCAAATTCCACTGTCGAACAGCTCTTACTGTCAGGAAGTTCTTCCTAATGTTTAGGTGTAATCTTCTTTCTTGTAGTTTGAATCCATTGCTCCATGTCCGCTTCTCTGAAGCAGCAGAAAACAACTTTTCTCCCTCCTCTATATGACATCCTTTTATATATTTGAACATGACTATTATATCACCCCTTAACCTTCTCTTCTCCAGGCTAAACATACCCAGCTCCCTAAGCCATTCCTCATAAAGCATCGTTTCCAAGCCTTTGACCATTTTGGTTGCCCTCTTCTGGACACGTTCCAGCTTGTCAGTATCCTTCCTGAACTGTGGTGCCCAGAATTGGACACAGTATTCCAGGTGGGATCTGACCAGAGCGGAATACAGTGGTACTATTACTTCCCTTGATCTAGATGCTATACTCCTATTGATGCAGCCCAGAATTGCATTGGCTTTTTTAGCTGCTGCATCACACTGTTGACTCATGTCAAGTTTATGGTCTACCAAGACTCCTAGATCCTTTTCACATGTACTGCTCTCAAGCCAGGTGTCACCCATCCTGTATTTGTGCCTTTCATTTTTTTTGCCAAAGTGTAGTACTTTACATTTCTCCCTGTTAAAATTCATCCTGTTTGCCTTGGCCCAGTTCTCTAATCTGTTAAGGTCATTTTGAAGTGTGATCCTGTCCTCTGGGGTATTAGCCACCCCTCCCAATTTGGTGTCATCTGCAAACTTGATCAGGATGCCCTCAAGCCCATCATCCAAGTCATTGATAAAGATGTTGAATAAGACTGGGCCCAAGACAGAACCATGTGGCACCCCACTAGTCACTTCTCTCCAGGATGAAGGGGATCCATTAATGAACACCCTTTGGGTTCGGTCAGTCAGCCAGTTACAAATCCACTGAATGGTAGCATTGTCTAGCCCACATTTTACCAGCTTCTTTACAAGAATATCATGGGGCACCTTGTCAAAGGCCTTGCTGAAATCAAGATAGGCTACATCCACAGTGTTCCCTTCATCTACCAGGCTTGTAATTCTGTCAAAAAATGAGATCAGATTGGTCTGACATGACTTATTTTTCACAAACCCATGCTGACTTTTAGTGATCATAGCGTTCCTTTCTAGTTGCTCACAGACCGTTTGCTTAATGATCTGCTCTAGAATCTTTCCTGGTATTGATGTCAGGCTGACTGGGCGGTAATTGTTTGGGTCCTCTCTTTTCCCCTTTTTGAAAATAGGGACAACATTTGCCCTCCTCCAGTCTGCTGGGACTCCACCTGTTCTCCAGGGATTTTCAAAGATTACTGCCAGTGGTTCTGAAATCACCTCTGCCAGTTCTTTTAATACTCTTGGATGTAGTTCATCTGGCCCTGGAGACTTGAATACATCTAAACTAGCCAAGTATTCTTGTACTACCTCCTTACTTATTCTGGGCTGTGTTTCCCCTGCTGTATCATCTGTTCCATATTCTTCAGGTCTGGCATTGTTTTCTTTTTGGGAGAAGACTGAGACAAAGAAGGCATTGAGGAGTTCTGCCCTTTCTCTGTCCCCTGTTTGCATTTCACCATCTTCTCCTCTAAGTGACCCCACTGTTTCCTTGTTCTTCCTTTTGCTACGGACATACCCATAAAAGCCCTTTTTATTGCTTTTAACCTCTCTAGCAAGCCTGAGTTCATTCTGTGCGTTAGCTTTTCTGACTTTGTCTCTACACTTGCTGGCTATTTGTTTGAATTCCTCTCTGGTGATTTCCCCTTTTTTCCATTTTTTGTACATATCGCTTTTAAATCTTAACTCAGTTAAAAGTTCTTTAGATAGCCACCCTGGCTTCTTTAGGCACCTTCCATGTTTTTGTCTCATTGGTACTGCTTGAAGTTGTGCTTTTAATATCTCCCTTTTAACAAACTCCCATCCATCATGAACTCCCTTCCCTTTTAGTATTAGTGACCATGGGATCACACCCAGCATTTCCCTAAGTTTTCTGAAGTCGGCTTTCTTAAAGTCTAGAATTTGGGTCTTAGTATGCTTGGTTGCTCCTTTCCGCTGTATAATAAACTCCAGAAGAGCATGATCACTCCCACCTAATGATCCTGCCACTTCTACCCCACTAACCAGGTCATCACTATTGGTTAGGACCAGATCTAAAATGGCTGATCCTCTTGTTGCTTCTCCCACTTTCTGGACAATGAAATTGTCTGCAAGGCCAGGGAGGAATCTGTTCGACCTTGTGCTCTTGGCTGAGTTTGACATCCAACAAATATCAAAATAGTTGAAATCTCCCATTACTACTATCTCACTTCCTTTTGAATGCTTGGTCATCTGTTCCAGGAAGGCGTCATCTGTGTCCTCAGTTTGGTTGGGGGGTCTATAGTAAACTCCCACAGTGAGATCACTGTTATTTTTCTCTCCCTTAATTTTGACCCAGATACTCTCAATTTGGCTTTGAAGTTTTAAATAATGGATCTCTTCACAGGTATACACATCCCTGACATATAACGCCACTCCTCCTCCTTTCCTGTTTGGTCTATTTCTCCGAAATAGATTGTATCCCTCTATTACTACATTCCAATCATGAGACTCATCCCACCAGGTTTCAGTGATGCCTATTATGTCGTATTTAGTTTGCTGTACCAAGAGCTCAAGTTCATCTTGTTTATTTCCCATGCTCTGTGCATTAGTATACAGACATTGAAGACCATTGATCATTCCCCCTAGTCTCTTATTTAAGGATTTTTTTCCTCCCACCACTAGGTCTGTGTGCTGTTTGCTCCATTTGGTCCTTGACATTTGGAGAAGAAGAATCTTTATTACGGCCATAGGCCCATAATAACATTTGGATGATAATCTTCAGCACTTGATAGCCTCCTACCATCAGGACCACTGTCTCCCTCCCCCACATAAGTCAGTTTAAAGCCCTCCTGATGAGGTTTTTGAGATTATTGGCAAAAACATTCCTCCCAACCCTTGTGAGGTGCAGCCCATCACTTGCCAGAAGTCCATCTTCAAGAAACTGCAGACCGTGATCTAAGAATCCAAACCGTTCCTGCTGGCACCATTTCCGAAGCCAGTTGTTCACTTCCCCTATTTTTCCCTCTCTCCCTGGGCCACGTCGTTCAACTGGGAGGACCGATGAGATGACAATTTGTGCATTTAATTCCTTCAACTTCCTGCCCAGAGCCTCATAATCACGTTTGATCTTCTGGAGGCTATATAATAATAATAATATTTTTTTATTTGTACGCCGCCCATCTGGCCGGGTCTCCCCAGCCACTCTGGGCGGCTTCCAACAAATATTAAAATACATCAAAATCACAAGTTAAAAACTTCCCTAAACAGGGTATTTTCTGTATGTATGTAGGATAGTTATTTATCACTTTAACCTCTGCTGGGAGGGCGTTCCACAGGGTGGGCGCCACTACCGAGAAGGCCTTCTGCCTGGTTCCCTGTAGCTTTTCTTCTCGCAGTGAGGGAACCGCCAGAAGGCCCTCGGCGATGGATCTCAGTGTCCGGGCTGAACGGTGGGGGTGGAGACGCTCCTTCAGGTATACAGGACCGAGGCCATTTAGGGCTTTAAAGGTCAGCACCAACACTTTGAATTGTGCTCGGAAACGTACTGGGAGCCAATGTAGTTCTCTCAGGACCGGTGTTATGTGGTCCCAGCGGCCACTCCCAGTCACCAGTCTAGCTGCCGCATTCTGGATTAATTGTAGTTTCCGGGTCTCCTTCAAAGGTAGCCCAACGTAGAGCGCATTGCAGTAGTCCAAGCGGGAGATAACTAGAGCATGTACCACTCTGGCGAGACAGTCTGCGGGCAGGTAGGGTCTCAGCCTGCGTACCAGATGGAGCTGGTAGACAGCTGCCCTGGACACAGAATTAACCTGCGCCTCCATGGACAGCTGTGAGTCCAAAATGACTCCCAGGCTGCGCACCTGGTCCTTCAGGGGCACAGTTACCATTCAGGACCAGGGAGTATGGCTTGCAGTGTCATTGGTTCCCACATGGACCAAAAGGAAGGGGTATTTGTCAGTGGGTTTTATGATTCCTTGCAGCCGTTCTGTTACATCTTGGATCTTGGCCCCGGGGAGACAGCACACCTCTCGAGACGTCTTGTTGGGCCCACAGATCACTGCTTCTGTACCCCTCAGTAGGGAATCCACTATCACCACTACACGCCTCCTCATAGGCTTGGTCGTTATTCTTCCATGTGCTGTCTCTTCCAAGGTCACCTGCACATTCCCGGAGGACTGACTGTTCTGCTCGTCTTCATATTCCTCATCAACTGTGATGAGGGAGATATCTTCAAATGGAGTCTGTTCTTCGTCTTCCATGTTAAGGGAGAGCACTTCAAATCGATTTTGTAGTTCTAAACACTCAGAGCGATCCCTGGGCCTTCTACTTCTGTGAGTCACGTTCCTCCATACATCTGGCTCCTGTGTTGGGGAACTGACCTCCTCCTCAGGGATTTGCCCTGTCTCCTCCTTGGTGCAGACAGTGTGCTCTGCTGCATCCAAGAAAAGCTCCAGCTCTTTAATTTTCTGGAGCGTAGATACACGGGCCTGAAGTTGCTGGACCTTGTCTTCTAGTAGGGCAACCAACTTGCATTTGCTGCAGATGTAGCTGCCTACATCCTTTGGCAAGAAGACAAACATTGCGCAGGAATTGCATGTGACTGCAGTTATTCCCTCCCCCTCCTGAAGTTGCCGGACCTTGTCTTCTAGTAGGGCAACCAACTTGCACTTGCTGCAGGTGTAGCTGCCTACATCCTTTGGCAAGAAGGCAAACATTGCGCAGGAATTGCAGGCGACTGCAGTTATTCCCTTGCCCTCCATCTTGAAAAGCTTGAAGTCAAGACAAAAAAGAAGCCTAGGTCTCCCCAAATAAACGTTTGAGACTAGCTCCCCTTTACCTAAAAGATGGGTTAAACTGCACGCGCCTCTAGGCGCACGCCGCTGGCCTCCAAGCACTAGCTAGCTCCGCCCACAGCTAATCACCTGACTCACCACAAGCCCCGTCTGCTCAGGGAGAGCACACGGCCAGAAACAAACACACACACAAATCCAAGAGGCAGAAGCCCTTGTGCTCCCTCCTCCGTCGCTGGCCTCCAAGCAAAGGGGTCAAACGGGAATAAGGGGAAATTATTCGCAGTGTATGGGGCCTAGCGCAGAAAATTTACAAGGTTGATTAGAAAAACAGTTTATATTTTAAGAAGTTTTGCTGCCGAAAACCCCTCAAATCCCTCGTATTTAGACATTGTATATATCATATTGTTGGAAAGGGAAAGAGAGAAAGAAAGAGAAATGACATTAAAAGGAAAAAACAAAAAAGACTCTGAAGCTACGATGTATTGAAGTAAAGGATTTAAGTTTGTCAGTTGGGAAACAGAAGCAAAGACTTTTAACAGAGACTTTAAAGATAATTATGAGATTACCTGGGGCAGAAATGGAGCGGCGTGGAGTACAGAAGGGTGGGAACTATTAAGAAAGAGAGAGGAAAGGATACAAACAGCGAATAGAAGAGAAGAAAGGAAAAGAGTAAAGTAGGAAGCCCTAATAAAAAGCAGTGTAAAGAAAGAACAGTGACGTCGGTGGTCAAAACTGGAACTACAACTCAAGTATAATAAATTGGGGGGGGGAACAGACAGAGAAAATAAGAAACAGTGACACCAGTGGCTGGAACTGAAATTGCAACTTGAGCAAAATAGCGACACCAGTGGCTGGAACTGATACTACAAGTGGAGTAAAGTAAATTGGAAGAAATAAGACTGTATACAATCAAAGTAAGGTGTAAATGGTGAATAGTAAAGGGGCATTGTTAAAACTCTGGATAAGATAAAATTGATAAGTCTAAATTATTATGTCATTGAACAAAAAATTACAATCAAAGAGTGACTTATAATCAACAGGGGAGAAGAAGCTCAGGCCAAGATTTAGAAATGGAAGTCAAAGAATTAATTCTGAGCCTGAAGGGGGATGTGGGGGAAATGAGGAAAGAATTCAATGACCTGAAAATGGAAATGAATAATAAAATGAAAGGAATAGAGGAAAAATTAGATAAAATGAACGGAAGAGTTGAAGACAACACGAAATCAATTACAGAGTTGAAAACACAAATAAACACCTTAACAGAGGAAAATAAAGAATTGACAAGAATGGTACAGGAAGGGAAAACCAAAACACAACATCTGGAAGACGTAATTAAAAAATCCTCCAAGGAAATAAAGGATTACAAAAAAGAAGGGGGGAAAGCCAGAAAAGAAAGAGAGGAATTTAAAATAGCACAGGAGGCAACCTGGGACGCAATGTCTATGTTGCAAATGCAAACTAAAGAGAAAATTCTTAGATTAAGAGGTGTACCAGAAATGCCCGATGAAAATTTACAAAAAACTCTAACTAAAGAACTGGCGGTCTGGCTAGAGATAGGAGAATAGGAAATAGGAAAGGTAGAGACTTTGTTTAGAGTTAACTCAAAAAAACCAAAAGAAAATCATTGGCCAGGTGATTGCTTGATTACGTTCACCTCAAACAAACTGAGAAACAAGATCTTACAAACTAGGAGGAAAAAGAAATTCAAGATTGAGGGGGAAGCAATTATTGTTTTGAAAGAGGTTCCATCACGTCTCTTGAGAAAAAGAGACAAATACCAGTTTCTGACGAAAGCATTACAAGCAAAATCGATAATATTTAAGTGGGAATTTCCCGAAGGGCTATCCTTCAATTTTAAGGGAAGGAGAAGGAGGTTTGAAACACCAGAAGATGCAGACATGTTTTTTAGAACATATAAAACTGAATTAGGAGGAAGGAGTCAACAAATAGAGGGGGTCCCCAACCAGAAGGCTACACAACAAGATTGCAGTTCAGAAAGTGAATAGAAACTTTAGAAAAATATTAAAACATTTTAAAAATAATTAAAACTTACTTTTGAATTAATAAAATGAATCTTAAAATACTTTCGTGGAATGTGAATGGATTGAATAATAAAAAGAAAAGAAATAGAGTACAACATATACTACAGAAACAAAGATATGACATTATCTGCCTACAGGAAACACACATAAAAAAGACCATAAAAGATTATTGATGAATCCAAAATTAGGAGTAGAATTTACAGCAGCAGATTAAGTTAAAAAAAGAGGAGTGGTGTTCTATGTGAAACCTAGTTTAGAACCACAATTATTATTTACAGATCCAGAAGGTAGAATAGTAATACTGAAAATAAACTATCTAGGAGAAACAATTTATATAACAGGAGTACCCAACGGAAAGAAAACAGAATTCTTTAAAAGGATTGAAACAAAAATGATGGAATATGTGGAAGGGAAAATGGTAATATTAGGTGACCTAAATGGAGTCATTAATCCAAAATTGGATAGAACTGGAAAGGGAAAGGAGAAAAAACAAGGAAAGTTACCAGCCCCCTTTTTCAAAATGGTGGAGAATTTAAACTTGAAAGATGCCTGGAGATTTAAAAACGAGATTGAAAGAGATTATACTTATTTTTCTGAAGCTAAAAATATGGTGAGTAGGATTGATGCAATTTGGCTCTCAACAGAGTTGTTGGGTAGAATTCAAGAGATCCAAATATTACCGAGAACAATATCAGACCATAATTCGATTCTATTACAACTGAATTCTGAATGGAAATCTGGAATTAAAAGATGGAAATTAAATGACTCATTATTGTATGATGGAAAAAGTACTTGAAGGCGCAAAAAAGACATTGGAGGAGTTTTTTAAATTGAATAATAAAAAAGATTCCGATAGTAAAACAATATGGGACACACCAGCAAGGCCATTATCAGAGGGTACTTTATAAAACAAAATGTCATACAAAAAAGGGAAAAAGAAAAAAGAAAATATTAGAAGAATTGAAAAGAAAAGAAAAAGAATTAAATAAAAATCCAAAAAATATGAATTTAAGAAAAGAAATTAACATCCTAAAAACAGAATATAAATTTAAAATAGAACAAGAAATGGAATGGAAACTGAGAATTTGGAGACAAAATAATTTTGAATTTGCGAACAAACCGGGTAATATTTGGCATGGCAATTAAAGAAAAGGAAAAATGAAAAAATGATAAATAGAATAAGAATAGGGGAAAAAACTAGACAATCCTCAGACAATAATGAAAAAAATTGTACAATATTATGAAGAACTCTACAAGAAAAAGAGAAAAATAAGGATGAAATAAGACAATACTTAGGAAAATATAAGTTGGGAATTAATATAGAGGAAGAGATCAAAGAATTAGACACTCCAATAACAATACAAGAAATTAGAAATGCAATGAAAAAAAGTAAACCAGGGAAAACACCAGGCCCTGACGGGCTCCCAATAGAATATTATAAAAAACTAGAAGAAATTTTAGTTACTCCATTACAAGAAATAATGAATCAAATATTAGAGAAAGGGAAAATCCCAGACACCTGGAAAGAAGCATATGTCACCCTCCTACCTAAGCCCGACACAGATCTTGAATCAATATCAAATTATAGACCAAACTCCTTATTAAATAGTGACTATAAATGCTTCGCTGGAATTGCAAATAGGTTAAAAGAAGTGATTAAAAAAGTAATAGATCCCAACCAAGCCAGTTTCATACCAGGAAGACAAATATCTAACAACACAAGAAACATAGTAGATATATTAGAATATTTAGAATTTCAGTCAGACAAAAAGGCAGCATTGTTACTATTAGACGCAGAAAAAGCATTTGATAATGTCTCTTGGGAGTTTATGAAAAATCAAATCGAAATAATGGGAATAAAAGGAAGAATGAGAAAAGCTATAGAAGCAATTTATGAATACCAAAGAGCAAGATTGATAATAAATGGAAATCTGACAGAAAGTTTCTCAATTACAAAATGGACAAGGCAAGGATGCCCACTCTCGCCTTTGTTATTTGTTCTAGTTCTGGAAATTCTCTTACAAAATATTTGAAATGAAAATAAACTAAAAGGAATTGTAATAGAAAAGAACTCTTACAAAATAAGAGTCCTTGCGGATGATATAATAATAACTACGCAAGACCCAATAGAAAATATACCAATGGCTTTAGAAATAATTAAGGAATATGGGAAAGTGGCAGGTTTGAAAGTAAATTACCAAAAACAATGTTATTAACTAAAAACCTAGATGCAAAAGAGAAAAAAGAACTACAGCAAATAACAGGTATAGAGATTGAAAACAGAGCAAAATACTTGGGTATTTGGATAACACCTAAGAGTATAAAGTTATACAAAGACAATTATGTAAAAACCTGGAAAGAGATTAAGAAAAGCATGGAAACATGGAATAGGCTACACCTCTCCCTTTGGGGAAGGATTTTGGTCATTAAAATGAACATACTTCCTAAGTTGACATTCTTATTTCAAACTATTCCAATATTGGGGGGTATGAAATGTTTTAAAGAATGGAAAAAAGATATAACAAAGTTTATTTGGACTGGAAAGAGACCACGAATAAAATATCAACTATTAACAGACAGAAAAGAGAGAGGAGGTTTCGCACTCCCTAATTTTGAATTATACCATGCGGCTGAGGGATTACTCTGGCTAAAGGAGTGGATAATATTAAAGGATTCGGAGGTATTAGATCTTGAGGGATTTGACAACCGGTACGGTTGGCACTCCTATTTGCTATATGATAAAGTTAAGGTACACAGGGGATTTTTGAACCATCTAGTACAGAAATCACTATATAAGATATGGTTGAAGTATAGAGGAATTTTAGAACCAAAAATACCCCTGTGGACCTCTCCAGTAGAGGTAATAACAGTAAAAAAAGAAAGAAAGAAAGAAATATGGAGGGAATACAGGCTACGTACCAAATGTTACTAGAGAAAAAAGAAAATGAGTGGTATCTGAAAAAATATGAAGAAGTTAAAGAATACTTGTCTGACTGGCTTCAATATTTCCAAATCCACCAAAGGTTTACTATTGACAAAAAAAGGGTCTTGCAAAAGAAAATTTGAAATTTGAGAAAGAGCTAATACAGTGTAAAGGGAGATATATTTCACGCATGTACGATCTTTTATTGGAATAGGAGGTTAAGGAAGAACAGGTGAAATCAGTGATGGTGAGATAGGCGCAATATCTAGGTCATAACATCCTCATGGAACAATGGGAAAAGCTGTGGCAGGTGGATATAAAATTTACTGTGTGTTATAACCTTAGAGAGAACATACTAAAAATGATGTATAGATGGCACCAAACGCCAGAAAAGCTAGCTAAAATGTATAAGAACAGATCGCCCGTATGTTGGAGGTGTGATAGAGAAAACGGGTCTTATATGCATATGTGGTGGAACTGTCCAGAAATTTGTGTATTTTGGAATAATACATACGAAGAGCTTAAGAAATTACTTAAATGTACATTCAAAAAAAAGACTGGAAATATTCTTACTAAGCATAGTGCCAGAGGAGATAAGAAAATCAAAGAGAGTATTACTTATGTATGCGATAACAGCAGCCAGAGTATTGATAGCCAGAAATTGGAAAAATAAGATACTACCCAATATAACAGATTGGCAGGCGTTAATGGTGGAATATCTACAACTAGCGGAGACTACTGGAAGGGTAAGGGGACAAACAAAGCAAACAGTCCAAAAAGAATGGAGAAGCTTTAAGGAATACTTGGTGAATAATGGTGTAACGGGAACTCTCATGGCAGAACTAGACTGAACTCGGTATAAAGAAATTGGGGAAAAAACAAGAGACAAACAGAAAATAAACAAGAAATAGATAGATAGTGGAGATTTCAAAGACAATCTCAAAGAGAAGGGATGGGGGGTATCCGCCATTCTCATTCAAGGTGCAAGCGGGCACCGAACTGGGATAGGAGATCGCGGCCCCACAAATTAATGTGCAGAGGGAGGATGACTGGGCGAATATGAGCGACGGTCTGAGACTGAGAAATAACTGCTGAGAGCCAACACTTGCTGATCGCAGCGGCTTGGAATCTGCCTACACCACGAACGGCTGGAGATGAATCAGTCTCCCATGTAGAGGGCCATTCTGCTTCTCGGATGACGGAGACATCGGCTCCTGAATCTAAAAGACCAGAGAACCAACGCCCATTCAGCATGACTTCCAGCGTAGGTCGGGAAGGGGTAATGGGTTGGGAGAGAGCTAACAAATCTGGGGGAAGGGGAGCATCAACCTGAGGCAAAGGAAGCAAGCGGGCGACAGGTTGGGAGAGAGCAACAGAGCAGGGGAGATCACACAGAAGCTGTAGGGGAAAATCAAGAGCATTGTGAACATCGAGGAGGCCGGGAAGCACATGAATGCCCTTGCTCTCAGCAGCAGGGTGCAGTAAGAGAGGGGCCTGAAGGGGGGGTGAACAAGAGGAGGGAAGACGGGCTGTTATAGCAAAAGGCGCATTGGGGAAGGTCAGCTCCAAAGATTCAGCCGCAACAACCTCTAGAGGTGCCGGCGATGACAGGACTGGCTTTGAGCCTTTGCTGGGAGAAGATGGGGTGGCAGCCTTTAGAGCGGGGCTAGCTGCAGGCCCCGGAATCAGTTTCCCACGGCCGGGGACGAGTCCGTGGCCGGGGCAGAGCGGCATTGGTTCGCCCAGTGATAGCCTTTGCGGCATCTGGGGCAGACCGTTTTCGGTTTAGATTGATCATGGTTGGCAGATGAGGAACGTGCAGCGCCACCACCAGGCTGGCGGCACTGGGCTTTAAAGTGGCCGGTTTTGCCGCAATTGAAACAAGAGCCAGAGGGTTTATTTCCCTGAGTAATGGCGTCAGCAAGCGTTTCCATGCTATAAGTTTGCGTGCCTACGATCCGGCAGGCATTGAGATAATCAGCAAGAGTGGCAGAGGGGTTAGCCAAAAGAGGCTGAAGTAAACGCTGGCAGTCCTTATTGGCATTCTCATAAGCTAAACGCGTTACCAACTCATATTGAGCGTCAGAATTAGAAATTTGACGTTCAACTGAGCTCTGGAGACGCTCTATAAAGGAGGAATATGGTTCCGAAGGACCCTGAACGATTTTTGAAAAGGACTGAGTAGCCTTGCCAGAATCCTCTAATTTGGCAAAGGACTGCAGGACTACCGTATTGATGTGAGCAAAGACCGCAGGGGGGAGGAGGCCCTGAGAAGCGACAGAAGAGAAACTGCCGGCACCATAAAGGTGATCAGGCGAGAGGGAAGGAATATGCAGACGATTGGTCAATTCAATAGAATTAAGGCGATATTCCTGATCCCAAACCACAAGTTGCGCCCTGTGAGGCACATTCGGGCCAAATCCTTCCATTCCTGGGGAAGCATGAAAAAGGCATTAGCAAGGTTGTGGAAAAGTCCTTGCGTATAGGGGCTGGTGACGCCATACTTGGTGCAGGAAGATTTAATCTCCTTTATCATGTCCATAGGGATTGGCACCCAAGTAGTTCCGCGATCGCCAGTGATATCATCGGTTATAAAAGTAATGGGAAAGACAGAAAACTCAGCCATCTCTGCAGGCGAAAGGGAGCCATTGCGAGAGGCTTGAAGGATAGCTGCTCGGATATTCCCAATTGAAGGGCAAGGGGGTTTAGACACGGGCAAGCAAGGAGAAACAGATGCGATTGCAGGCGTGAGTGGGGGGGAAGTGAAGAAGAAGGCGGTAGCGGAGGTGGATCAGGGGAGGGGGGTGCCTGGCGGGGGGCTGACGGGGTAGATGGAGCTGTACCGAGGGTGAGGGCATTGGAGGGAGCAACAATGCAGATGGGAGGATTATAGGGAGGGGGATCCAGTAAGGGTTTCATGAGAGAATGGTCGTGAGCCAGGAGGCATTCAAAGACCAACTTCCAGGCACTGAGAATTTGGGGCGGCGCACGTGGGGAGGTATGGAGAAAATTGCCAACCTTCCTCCACGTTTCTGGTTTTAAAGAGCCGCCTTCTGGGTACGCAGGGCAATTGTCCCAAATGTACTGCATTAAAGAGGCAAGTTCAGATTTGGAGATGGAATTTTGGAGGAACTTGCCAGTGGATTGAAATAAATAGAGGTTGCGCTTGGTTAATTCGCGCAGCTCAGATAAGTGGCATTGTTGGAGCTGCGAAAATCCACCCCCCATACTCACGAGAAGATCACGGCCGCCAGCGGTGAGATCGGGTGCACCGAGCTTATTCCAGGCGATGAGTAAGGAAGGCCCAAGGACGCATCGAAGGATCACGTCGGGGAGCACCAGATGTAACAGCGAGGCCTGTCACAAAGTGGTGGGCTCTCGTGAAGGATAAGACAGACTATTGATGTGATCAATCAGTCGAGGGACGAGAGCAACGGACACTCTCGGCACCACGTATTTATTAGGAATAGAACATGCATGCATACAGGCAACAGCCAATCATAATTGTCCACCCTTCCCAGCAATCACCCAATGGCATAAGCAGAATGCATCAGTGCCCACATGTGCTCAGATCTATTGTTCAATATTACATACTCATTTATCATAGCTTATGTATTAAGACATATATTCATCATAGCTTATGCATTAGGACATGTATCCATCATGGTTTATACATTAAACTGAGGAGTGAACTTTGGCAGTATGGTTACTCATTCTGCTGAGGGATGCAGACTTTGGGAGACAAGTTATCATGGGAAAAGAACGTGGACTTTGAGGTATGGGGTGATGCAGTCGCTACGCCTAGCCGCCTCAGCCGACGTTGCCATGGTACTCTAGCTGCATTGTCTCAGTGTCCACATACCATGGGCGCATGGAGTGTGGAAACACAGAGCAGAGCAGACTGTACTTTTTAGACGTGGCTGCGTTAATCCCACAATTATAAAATAGTAAAGCAAAGTACAATAACAGAGTCCGAGGCTCCCCCCCTTTCCGTCCCGCTTCCACATACCGATACGATGATAAAGTCTTCTTCCTTTTCTTTTTTCTTCTTAGCTGTTCAGTGGCTGAGTTTTTTAGCAAAATGCTTTTTCCTCCTTTGAAGCATGTCCAAGACTTCTCACTAATTTATATTTTAAAGCATTGGGACTCATGCACGGTCAGGGTGGCATCCAGGAGTTCCTCCCCCCACGGGTGCTATCCGCCCAGGCCCCCCCGCTCCTTCCCCCAGGGTTGGAGCAGGTTTAGGAGCAGCTGCGGGCGAGGCAGTCCTTCCCACACTCCTGGGAAGGCTGGGAGGCTGTTTACTCCCATCACAGCCTCAAAATTCCCCGCGAGGGTCGGGAGAGATGTTACTAGTCAGCCATTTCCCGTCATGTACAGAAGAACTGTTACACCTGCTCTGGGAGGCTGGGTACAAGGTATCTCGCAAAAAGGCCCAAATATGCCAAAGAACTGTGAGGTACTTGGGGTTTGATATCTCTGTTAGGGTTTGGAAACCTGAAATGCTGGCAAATTAGCAAGGTCACATGATTTAGGTTGCTAAGATCGTTAAGTGAAGCTGCTCAGTATACAGTATATAGAGCATTTGTTTTGTTTGCCTCTGGGGCGTGGAGCAGTCATGTCTGAAAGCTCTGGAGGAATTTCTGTTATCTGTCCACAATAAACCTGTTTTTCAACAGAAGAGCTTCCGTGTGTCGTTACTTCGCTATTGCAACAAGAACCCCACTGCTGGACCTGATTAATACTCTGCAAAGAGAACTGTTGCTGCACAGCGGAAGCGTTTACTGGACCAGTACACTTTAAAATCTCTTAGCGCCCTTTGCTGATGGGAGATTGAGACCCGAGCGAAAAGAGGCCATTTGCATTATTAGGTAAAGGTAAAGGGACCCCTGACCATTAGGTCCAGTCGTGTCCGACTCGGGTTGCGGCGCTCATCTCGCTTTATTGGCCGAGAGCTGGCGTACAGCTTCCGGGTCATGTGGCCAGCATGACAAAGCCGCTTCTGGTGAACCAGAGCAGCGCACGGAAATGCCGTTTACCTTCCCGCCAGAGCGGTTCCTATTTATCTACTTGCACTTTGACGTGCTTTCGAACTGCTAGGTGGGCAGGAGCTGGGACCGAGCAACGGGAGCTCACCCCGTCGGAGGGATTCGAACCGCCGACCTTCTGATCAGCAAGCCCTAGGCTCTGTGATTAAACCCACAGCGCCACCTGGGTCAAGGAGCCCACTAATCAAAGGCAGCTCCGGGGATTTCTAGGAGTTGCAGAATTTTGCCGCATCTGGATTCCAGATTTTAGTAACCTTGCTCGCCCTCTTCCCTTTTCACTAAGGGAATGGAGAAAGACCCCTTTGAATGGGGCCCTGAACAGAGAACAGCCTTCGACCAGCTGAAATGCAACCTCATGCAGGCCCCTGCTTTAGGTTTGCCTAACCCTGACAAACCCTTCCAGCTGTACGTTCATGAACAAAGGGGGGTGGCAGCAGGAGTCCTGACCCAAAGAATGGGAAGCTGGAGGCGCCCTGTGGCCGATCTGTCTGAACAATTGGACTCAGTAGCGAAAGGATGCCCCCCTTGCTTGCGATCAGTAGTGGCCATGGCCCTGTTGGTAAAGAAGGCATACAAATTCACGTTTGTGTTAGGATTTTAGCCTAACCTCTGCTGCTATAGCTGCAGCATAATATGTTTGTTGTGTTTCACATGATTGTCTGAGTTCAGCGTGAGAAAGGAAGTCTGTGTTATTATCTTTTTTATACCATGTGATGTTATTGTATTCTTTACTTTCGCTTCTGAGTCTCAATGGCGTAAGAAGCAAGATGCCTAGCTCTGTCCTGTTGGAGTCATGGAACAGAGAATGGACTTTGTAAATAGCCTTTAATAAAGTAGCTTTACACCTACTTTTGGCTTATTCTTTCCTACTGCGAAATGCAGGTGAGTACGTGCTTTTCTCATCGGAGAGAAGTCACATATTACTGGCCTCTGGCCAGTAAGGGAGCTACTGGTTGTCTAATGACCGCATGGCAAAATACCAAGGACTCTTATGTGAGAATCCCTGTGTGCATTTGCAAGTGGTAAATACCTTGAATCCTGCCACCCTGCTGCCCGTTCCCAAAACTGAGGATTGTGAGCCTCACAACTGTCTCCAAGTAATGGATGAGGTGTACTCTAGCTGCCCTGACCTGAAAGATGACCAGAGCTCTCCAGTTTTCAGCTGGCTGCAGAGCCAACATATACACTGACTCCAAGTATGCCTTTTTAACTTTATATGCCCATGGAGCCATGTGGGAAGAAAAGGGACTCATTGGAGCAAAAGGCAAAGCCCTTAAATATGGCCCAGAATTAGAGACCCTCTTAGAAGCTGTCTGGGCACCAGAGGAAATCGCTGTAATGCCACAGCAGGGAGGCCACCAAAATGGCTAAAGGCAACCACCAAGCAGATAAGGTTGCAAGAGCAGCCGCCCTTGAGGAACCCCCGCATGAGACTGTGCTAGCCTCCCTTCTACCATCTGTTGTCAATAAGGAGTAAATGAAACCCCTTTATACTGAAGGAGAGGCAGAATGGGCTTACCAAGAGGGAGCAACCAGAGTGCATCCACAAAAGGGATGGTTCATACTGGCAGATCAGTGAGTTTTTGTCCCAGAAGCTCTGGGAAGAGAGGTTGTAAAGCAGTACCATGAGTCCACTCATTATGGAGCCACAGCACTGCGAGAAGGCCTATGCAGGCAGTTCTATATTGCCAGGCTGTCTCAGCTGGCTGAGGAGGTGTCAGGAGCATGTCTGCTTTGTGCAAGAAACAACCCTAGGCAGGGCCCAGTGCCCCCGCCCGGAGTGCAGCAGACAGGCCTGATGCCTATGGAAAATCTGATTGTGAACTTTACCGAAATGCCCAGGGCAAGCAGCTATTGCTACTTGTTGGTCTTCGTGGATACCTTAACAGGATGGGTTGAGGCGTATCCTACAAGGACTGAAACAGCTCAAGAAGGCTGTCAGGGCACTGGGGGAGAGTGCTAGGGCTAAGCTCGCCCCCCGAAAAACCCTCCACAAGGCAATGGAGACTCCAGGGGTCCAGCGGAGCACGAGACCTCGCCGTAATCTTTGAACTCCCTGTTGCTTTGTAGCAAGTGGGGGGGGGAGGAAAACGGCTTGAGTCTGCTCATGGCGCCAACACACCCAATAGCCAAAAGCCACAAGCAGCCACCAAAAGCAGTGGATTCTCCAATTGGAGGTAAAAGCCAAATAAATTTTAAAAAGGAAGAGTTAGGACTAAATTAATTGATTTGGTAAAGCGGAAGTAAAAAAGGAAGTCAGCTTCCGTTCTCTGTGGACAGGATCTGCAGGATTCCTTTTGTGAATGGGACTAGAATAGAAGTGACAGCCAGTGGAAACTTTGTAATAACTTTGGACTTTGAGAGATTCCTTTCCTTTTTTTGGATACAAGTTCTGAACAATCATGCCTGATTGCCCTGTAAAGGGGAAATTTGGATACAATTAGACAGCTGCATAGAGATACAAGCTGCAGTGAGCTTTGGCAGTGTAGAGGAAAAACTATGTAAAAAAACAGAACTGAGTATTGGAAACACAGGAACCTTGGAGATGGGTGGCACCAACTAAAGCTGAGCAGGAAAACTCCATGAGCTCTGGGGGGGGGGAGAAATCTTTCAGTAGCTTAAGAGAACCTGGACCAGCTGAAGTTTGGTTTGAATTGAATCTTTTGTGCTGACCGAGACCAGGGAAAGTGTAATAATCCTACCTGCCAGGAAATAAATTTCACTATATTTTGGTGCATGAAAGTGCAGTGTGTTACAGATAAAGCTGGACAATTTGGATTATAGTTTGGACTACAACAATTTTGATTACAATCATTACTATAATTGGATTATCAGACATTGGATTACAATTTACAGAATAGGACTATGTATCGGATTAGGATTTAAAGAACTGAACCAGTCTTCATTACCCATCAACATTTCAGAGAAGTGGAAGGACAGTGCCAACATTGTGAAAGAGAAGTTTAATTTTGATTGACTGTGAATAATTTTGATTGACTTTGACTGAACTTGATTGATTTGGATTGATGCTGATTGACTGTGTCTAGCTACAACTGCCCTCTGGAAGTAATCTGCTTGGGTATTATTTTATATATTTGGCATACTATTAGGATTGCTTTTGATGTAATTTTTATTTCTTGCAGGGTTTTTTCTCTCTCTCTTTTTTCCTTTCAGTATTGTACTGCTCAAGAGAGGAAATACTTTCACTTTCACTTTTGACTAGGGTGAGAGAAAGCAGGTGTGACCTTGAATAGAGCAAAACAAAGTCCTTAGTGGTGGGAAACTATGTTGTGCAGATATGGATAGAGCAAAACAAGACGCAGGCCCCACTACTAGAAAATCTTCAATTGAAAAAAGATGGGAAGTGCTCAGGAAGAGACACCTTCAGAAAAAAAACAGGAAGGTCAGACTTTGCTGACTTTCTCACACAACAGTTTGTTGAGTTTAGGAATGAGATGGCCCAGTCAATGAAAAATCTGACGCAACAAGTACATTCAGATCTGGAAAAAAACACCAGTTTATTGTCAGAAAAAAATTGAGAAACTGGGTGATAAGGTGAAAGATTTGGAAGTTAAGGTTGATAAATTGGAAAAAAGTAACAAAGAACTGGGCCATCTAAAGGAGGAACATCAAACAGTGTTGGGTGCTATGGGAGGGATTCAGGAAAAGCAGGGGGACCTGCAGGACCAGGTACTTCTTTTGCAGCTAAGAGAGAGAAAGGACATTGAGATTAAGGAATTTACCCGTTTCTGATGAAGAATCAAACTTAGAAACCTATGTCTCAAAAATAATTACAGGGTGGATGGAAGAAAGTGGGAAATGGGTGGTGGAAAGGACTGAGAGTTGTTTCAGAATTCGCACAAGAGAAACAAGACAGAGGAAGCAGCCAGGAGATGTCCTCTTAACATTTGTCAATAAGAAAATAAAAGATGCAATACTACAGAAAAGTTTTGAGGGCAATCTGGTGGGTGCTAGACAGAAAGTGGATATTTTTGGGGAGATACCTTTTCAACTCAGACTTAGGAGACAGAAATATAGATTCTTGACAACAGTTTTGAGAAGAGCAGACATAAAATATAAATGAGAGTACCCAGAAGGGATCTCATTTACATTTCAGAAAAAGATAGATTGACAACAGAAATGCAGGCTAGGGAGAGTTTTTCGAAAAGTACAGGAGAGAACTATCAGTGTTGTTTTAATAAAGGTTCTGATCTCCTTTTTTACTCCTTTGCCTGTTCCTCGAACCCTCACTGGCACAAAGGAGTCTTTGAGCAGAGTATCTTTGCAGAGCACTGCTTTTATTCTTAAAAGAGTCTTTGTCTGCAAACACAACTAACAGCTATTACATACACCACTACCAGCTCTCACCAACCAACCAACACCCATACTAACATTTAACCACTTTATATACACAGGTACAATTAGGTGGGCAATAGCATGAGTCATTGTAGGCTGCTGACTCATGCTGACTTTCTTCTTTTGGCATTAAAGGAACAGCAGACAATTTTTAGCCGTGACAAGAACTCGAGAGGTGAACAGACCCAATAGCACAACAAAGAGCCGCTTTGCAACAATTGTCACTGGAAGGAACTGGAAGAAACAGAGGAGGTGAAGAAAAAACAGATATTGTAAGTGACCTGGATGATGGCTAAAGTTAAAATATTGAGCTGGAATGTTAAGGGTTTGAACAGCCAAATGCAATAGAATTCAGCATGTAGTGAGTAGACAAAAATTGGATGTTATTTGCTTTCAGGAAACACACTGTGCTGGTCCTGTGGGTTACCCGAAAGGCGAGGTCCAAGTCTGGTCCGTGGTCAGAGGTACAACATAAAGGCAGTCCGTAGTCACTGAAGCTGGGTGCAGGGCAGGGAGTCAGGCAAAGTCACTGAAGCAGGGAACCAGGGTGGGTCAGGAGCTCAGGGATTGAAGCAGGACAGGTTTCAAGCAGGAACTGGTAACCAACAATGTTGCTCCTGCAACTTGGGGCTGGGGCTGGGGGGCTTTTATCTGCCCCGAGGCATAGGGTGGCCCCGATCCTCTGGTGACTTGCCTCTCCTGGCTTGGAGGCGAGCACTCCTCCTGCGGGAACTCAGTTCCCTTCGCCTCTCTGCCCTGAGCCTCTGCAGCTCAGGAGAGGCTGGAGGGTTACCGGACCCAGAGGCAACCTCATCTTCCCCTGACAGGGCTGGGAGTGGAGCACCTGCAGGCAATGAGTCCTCCATCCCATCAGGAGCCAGAGCAGACTCAGCAGATGCCTGCACCTGAGGATCCAGCACAGGCGAGGACCCTTCAGACTCAGGCCCTAGCCCCGGCTCTGCTGGTTCTGGAGGTGGGGAATCCTGTGCAGGCTGGGATCCCTCAGGTTCAGCGTCTGAGTCTGAATCCCAGGCCATCACACACACATTGCAAAAAAGCATAAAAGAATCCTAATCAATAAAAATTAGGAATGGATTTTGTCTCTGCAGATAATGCAAAAAAGAGAGGAGTGGTTTTTTACATTAATCCTGCACTGGAATCCAAATTAATCCAAAAAGATGAGGAAGGGAGAATGTTAATAGTCCGAATTAAAAACCAATGAGAGAAAATAATTTTGGTCGGAATATATGCCCCGAATGAGAAAAAAAGCAGTTTTCTATTAAAAAAAACCCTGCAAACAGAGCTACTTGAATTTGCTGACCAAAAAATGATTTTGATGGGTGATTTGAATGGTGTACCCTCATTAGAAAAAGATAGATCAGCTAGGAAAAAAGATACTAAAGAAGGCAGGTTACCAAAGGCTTTTTTTGACTTGGCCCAAACTCTGGAATTGATTGACATATGGAGAGAAAAACATTTGTTTGATAAACAGTTCACTTATTATTCCCATGTCTATGACAGTGGTTCAAGGATAGATGCTGTATGGATTTCCAAGGAATTGGAACCTAAAGTAAAAAAAAAAATAGAAATCAATCCCAGAACATTATTGGATCATAATTCCATGATAATGAAAATTCAAAAGGAAAGTCAAACATCATTTAGATGGAGACTGAATGAAGATTTATTAGATGACCAAAATGTATTTAAAAAAGCAAAAAAGACCCTGGAGGATTATTTTGAAATAAACCTCCATCGTCAGTCTAAATTGCAAATTGTCTGGGATGCAAGTAAAGCGGTGATAAGGGGACTGTTTATTCAGCAAAATGCGGTCAAAGGGAAATTGAGAGAAAAAAGGAAAAGAGAAATTTTGGATGCAATAACGAAAAAGGAGAGGGAACTGTTAAAAAAAGCCAATAAAGAGTCAGTTAAACAAGCAATTAGGACATTGCAAATTCAATATTCTATGATAATTAATGAAGAGATTAGTTGGAAAATAAAAAGAATGAAACAGAAATATTTTGAGCATGCGAATAAACCAGGGAAATTGCTAGCATGGCAATGAAAAAAAGTGAACAAAGAAATTTCATAAATAAAATTGATATAAATGGGAAAATCACAGATAAAATGAAGGAGATAAGAGGAGCATTTGTGAAATACTTCTCAGAGCTGTATAAAAAAGGGAAGGAAAAAATTGTCAAAATAGAGGATTATATTAAAAACAGTAATCTGCCAAAAATAAAAGAAGAACATTTTAAATACCCAAATAACAGGCCAGGAAATTTTAAATGCAATTAGCTGGACAAAAAATGGCAAATCACCAGGACCAGATGGATCAACAGCAAAATATTATAAAAAATTCAGTGAACAATTATTGAACCCATTGAAGGATGTGATGAATGAGATTTTAAAAACAGGTGAAATCCCAGGAACATGGAAGGAAGCTTATATAACAGTAATTCCAAAACAAGATTCGGATTTAATGCAAATTAAAAATTATAGACCTATTTCATTGCTAAATAATGATTATAAATTATTTGCAAACATCTTAGCAATTTGGTTAACAAAAAAAATATAAATGTGTATAAAGATAATTATGAAAAAGTATGGTCTGAGATAAAAAGAAATTTAGAAATATGGAGCAGAATGAATTTTTCCCTACTACGAAGAATAGCGGTGATAAAAATGAATGTACTACCAAAAATGCTCTTTCTTTTCCAGACAGTCCCAGTAATGGTTAAGATAAGATAAGATAAGATAAGATAATTTATTGTCATTGCACAAGTACAAGCACAACGCTATACAAGTGCAACGAAATTGCATGCCCCCCGTAAAAACAGAAAGAAAGAAAAAACAAAACAAAAAGTAGCACAAAACACACACACACCAAGGAAAGCCACACATACACACACATACACCCATCACAGCTCTCCAAGGTCATATTATCTGGTTACAGCGTTTAAGATGGTTATAGCTCTTGGGTAGAAACTGTTCTTCAATCTATTTGTTCTTGATCTAATTGTTCTATATCTTCTACCCGAAGGCAGTGGTGCAAAGAGGCTATGTCCTGGATGAGATGGATCCTTTAAAATATTGTTAACCTTTTTAAGGCAACGGGAACTGTATAGTTCTTCCAGAGATGGGAGAGGATGACCAATAATACTTTGGGCTGTGGTTATGACTTTTTGGGCTGTGGTTAAAGATGACTGCCTCAAAAGATGGCAAAAGGATATTTCCAAGTTTGTTTGGTAGGGCAAAAGACCTAGGATTAAAAATAAGATTACCGTATTTTTTGCACCATAAGACACACCGGACCATAAGACGGACCTATTTTTTAAAGGAGGAAAACAAGGAAAAAAATATTCTTACTCAAACCTGGCGGCGGCTGCGGGGGAGGAGAAAGCAGCTTTTGGGCTGCACGTTCCTCCTCCACAGCCGCCAGCGGCAAAGGGGCGGGGGGGAGTTCCTCCTTCCTCCCCTGCCCCTTTGCCGCTGGCTTTAAAGCCAGCTGGGGAGAAGGGGAGGACGCTACGGTCCATCCCTTCTTCACAGCTGGCTTTAAAGCAAGCGGGGGAAGAACAGCTAGCTTCGCGCACAGCGTCAGGGTGGTTCTCCCCCTGCTTGCTTTAAAGCCAGCTGGGGAGAAGGGGCGGACTGTAGCGTCCTCCCCTTCTCCCCAGCTGGCTTTAAAGCAGGGGGGAGAGCCTCCCTGACGCTGTGCGTCACGCTAGCGGTTCTCCCCCTGCTTGCTTTGTTTTTTTAATAATATTTATTAGAAAATTTTAGCAATATAACACAAAAAACATTACATACATTCATTCATACTCACATAATTACACACCAAACAATAATAGAAAACACATTATACATATTATAAGCATCCACACTGAATCAACCCACCAGCACCCTTTACCCTGCACCCCTGTTGTGATAGACTTCCAATCACGTAAGTTGTAATATCATTTTGTCTCTGTTACTTTCCCTTGCATATTGTTAAATTTATATATTTTTTATCTCTCCAGATTTCATTACTATAAAGACTATAGCAACTAAATGTCATTCCATATTTCATCTTCCATTTTCTCCTTATACTAATCACGGAACTTTCCTTAACCTGATAAAACTTCTGGCTTTTCAATATAGTTTTTTAGGTATTCGTAAAATGCCTTCCACTCTTCAAAATCATTCTTTTATTTGACCGTCAGCCAGAAGAATACATTTGTACAGAATTAAAAGCATCTGAGAGAACTTTGAAAAAAGGAAACATAATCCACAATAGAATGGAACTAAACAAATAGCCCCATATTGATACAATCAATTAAAATCTTGCGATGCTTAGAAGCTAAAAAAGAAATTTAGCCACCAGGGAGGCTGTATTTCTAGTAATATTATTCAGTAAATATAAAACCTGTCTTTCTCTGGGTAGAAAGCTAGATTGACGTAAAAGTGGAGTTATAAGATTTTGCCTAAGTTCTGCATAGAGAGGACAAGACAGAAGGATATGTTTGGTAGACTCAACCACGCCCATAGTACAATGACAGGTTCTCTGGGCGTATGGCACTCCCTTGTACCTTCCCCACAATACCGCGGAATCAAGGGCGTTTAGTCTAGCCGCTGTAAGAAGTCTGCGGTATTCCACATAGTGGATTTCCTTGAGATAGGGAGCTGGTGTCATTTGATGTATCTGGTCCCCTAGGAACATCCCTGGTTTCACTTGAGCTATGTCCCCTTGTCTGGCAATATCGCTCAGTCTCCGGGAGATTGCAGTTCTAGCTTGATTATACGTCATGGACTCCAGGTAGAGGTGTGACAATCCACAGGACTGCACCTCTTTTATGACCTCCCTTTCCCATGATGACTGGAAATCATCCCTCAATGTCAAGGGGGCGATGCCCACTGGTTTAAAACAAAGCTTGAGCCATAGCCAAAGCTTCGTCTTCAAGGCCACATACCGTAAAGCTTGCCAGCCGACCTCAAGTCTCATAATCGTGCCCGCCACCGAGGGGGGGGGTCCTAAGGATGGCTCTAAGAAAGTGTGTTTGGATAGAGTCCAATTTCAGGAAATCCCTATGGGAGCCTAAGGAGATGCCCACCAAAAGAAGAGGGAGGACTTTCATTTGGAAAAGTCTCAAGGCTACTTTCACTGATTGGGCCTGGTTTTTAGCATATAGAGATCTAATCTGTATAGCGGCTTTAGATGCATTAGCAGTTATATAGTCTCTATGGGCCAAAAAGGATCTGTTTGATCGAATTATTTGTCCCAGATATTTAAAGCAGTTAACCTGCTCTAAAGGAATCCCATTCATCGACCATCAGTGGAGTTTCGGTCGGGCGGAGAAGACCATAACCTTGGTCTTGGAATAATTTGGCTGAAGCTCATGTTGTTCACAGTATTCATATAGAGCTTGTAGCATTCTCCTCAACCCAATAGGGGATCTAGCTAGGAGTGCGGCATCATCCGCATACAGAAGAACGTTCAGAGATCGGCCTGCTAATTTGGGGGGGATGGAAAGCATTATTGGCCATATGGGTCACCAATGAGTTAATGTAAAAGTTAAACAATGCTGGGGCCAGCAAACAGCCCTGTCTTACCCCCCTAGTGGTGGCAACAGGGTTGGAAACTAGGCCATTATTATCTAGCCAGATTCTCAAAAAGGTGTTAGTGTGCAAGTTGATAATCAGGTGAAGGAGGCGACGGCCAAATCTTTCCTCCAATTGTTGAAACATTTCCCCCCATGCAATAAAGGAAAAATGTTTCAACAATTGGAGGAAAGATTTGGCAAAATTTATATGGTCTGGGAAGAAACCAAGGATCAAGCACAAAGTTATGATTGGCAAAAAGGATAGAGGGGGATTTGGCCTTCCCGATTTTGAATTATAGCACGATGCCGTAGCATCCTCCCCTCTCCCCAGCTGGCTTTAAATCAAGCGGGGGAGAACCACTAGCGCTGCGCACAGAGTCAGGGCGGCTCTCCCCCTCCGGGCCGCTGGTCCCTGTTGAATGGTTTATTTAAAGGTTCATTAGTGTTCCACCGGTGTATACCTCTTTAAAAGTTAGAATGTAATCCTGCAACCTAGTTTAGCAGCTGTGGAACTGTACAACAGGTGTTGCTACCTGTGTGGTAATTGAGCAATGATATGTTGTATAAAAGGAGTGTTATGCATCTACCCTGCACCCCTGGCAGGCGGGCTTTTGACTGGGGTCATGTTTCTGTAAAGTTCTGAAGATGCAGTATACTTTCTGTTATTTTATTTTTCTGTAATTAAAACAAAGCAAATGGTTTATTTGCATTCCATTATTTATGTGTAGTTTTACCTCAGTGTGTTTTCCGTGGTGCACTTGCCTGCTTAATACCCTAACATCTGGCTGTGGGCCCAGTCGCTGAGTTGATGTCTGCACAATTTTGTTTTTGAAGAAATTTTTAAGAGGTTTTTTTCCTCCTGTTGGTACGGTCCTGTGGGTCTGGGAAAGTTCCAGAATGGCTGACCGTGTTTCAGAGGCTGAGAAAGCTCTAACCTTCCCGCAGCTGACAGACGAGAACTATAGTTTGTGGTCCTTTCGTATGGAGGCGCTTTTGACTTCTCATGATGTGTGGAAGTACGTGACTGAAAACCCTCCTGGCCCTGTGCCTGATGCTTGGGCGAAAGGTGATGCAAAAGCCAGGGCGTTAACTAATTTGGCTGTCAGCGACCAGCAAGTTGTATATATAAGAAATAAGAGAACTGCTAAAGAGATGTGGAACTGTCTTACAGCAGTACATGTTAGAAAAGAGTCAGCGTCTGCCCTAACGTTCTTTAAACAGCTGTACCAGACGAAGTTGCAGCCTGGTGGTGATTTGGCAGCACACTTGAGGCGTCTGGAGGCAATACGTGGTGAATTAATTCAAAGAGACATGGTGATATCTGACATTCAATATGTGTTTATTATTCTTTGTTCTCTTAATAAGGACTTTGATGGCGTAGCTAGCCAGATATCTGCCGTTTCACCGGAACAATTAACTGTGGAAGGGGTAATGGCAAGATTAATGGGCGAACTGGACAGAAGGGAGGCTTGTGCAATAAGCACTCCTATTTCTAGAACTAATAAGGAACGCCGTATGCAAGCTTGTGGTGATACAGCTGCGTTTAAAACTGCCAAACGTTGCTGGTTTTGCAATAAGCAGGGACATTTTGCACGGGACTGCAGATCTAAAAGGAAGCAAAATGCTCCCAGGTCTGTTCCAGGTCGTCAATCACAGGCACCAGCTCAGCAGTCAGCAGCGTATCGTAAAGATGGACATGAGTCGTGAGCTTTTCATGCTCGGACAAAAGGTCGTAAAAGACTTAAAGGTGCAAATTCTTTTATTATCGACTCTGGAGCATCTACCCATTTGTGTAACAACCGGAGCCTGTTTATTTCTTTTGAAGAGGAACTTGGTAACGTTCATTTAGCTAATTCTGAAGTCTTGCAGTCACTTGGCAGAGGTACTGTTAAACTTGACTCCTTAAACATAACGATAGTAAATTTCACTTACTGCCCGTCAGTGGAAAATTTATTATCAGTGAGTTGCTTTGCTCGTCAAGGAATAACTGTGTGTTTCACTGAGTCAATATGTGAGTTATTCAAAGGGAATGAACGTGTATTATATGCCCGGGAGTCTGGGGGTTTATATAGACTGTATTTCCAAAAATACTCACAACCACCTGTAAATTGCAGAGTCATGCAGCCAAGACAGGGGTTGAAAAAAGTAAAACCACATTCTGGATGTATTCATGAAGCCCACCGACTTCTAGGTCATCTGAACTTCACTGACGTGATTAAGACAAATAATATTGTTGATGGACTAAACTTCAAGCCATGTAAATACTTTATGCAATGCATATCCTGTTGTAAGAACAAGATAAAGGTTGCACGCAAGGGTAAATGCTCAGACAGAAAAGTAACGGAACCGTTTGAACGTGTGCATTGTGATCTAGTTGGGCCACTCCCTCCTTCATTAGGACATTCAAATTAATGGCTCACTTTGATAGACCAATATAGCAAATATTGCTGGGTTTATACAATTGCTGTTTAACCATACACAGTGGGGGCTCTGGGGCCCCAAGATGGACTACTCAGAACTCGGCAAAAGGACATCTACGCACCCTTCTACGTATCCCCATATCACAAATAGACCTCATCTCTGTGGCTCTCTTAAACTCCACCCCCAGGCTCAGTAAAGTTCTGCTTGCCTTCCGGACACCCAAAATTCCATCTCTACTTCTTGGACGGAAAGGGCACTTGGCCCAATGGGGTATCTCTCCGACGAGAGTTTTTTTTAAGACCTCAGTAGCAAGCCTTTACTTCCTAACTTAACAACCGGGGCTCACGCCCCGAACCTGTTCGAACTAGCTCCCAAATCAAACCCGTATCCTCCAAACCCATCTCCTCTTCCCCCATCAAAGCCCTCCAGTGTACACCCCTCTGCATCGCCGAGCCATGCGAATCCAGGGTCCAGCGCCATGGAAATTGCCGAGGAAAGAGCCCTCATCGCCTCCTATGGTAATCTCCCCCCTGTGAACCAGCAAGAAATTATCGACAGACTGGACTACATCAAACAGCTACTCCTGATCCAAAAGAGTTCCCCTCTGAAAGATGGCCATAGTAATTATCCTCAACATCCAACCGGGAATCTGAAGGCTCATCCCTACCATCAACCTAACATAAACACCAGGATCCCTTCAACGTCCGACCTAGCATCCCTCCTGGTAAACGCCTTAACACCCCTAAAGAATCGCAGCTCATCCCCACAACTGTCAATGGACCTAAACTCTTCTGCCACGTTTTCCCCTATGGGGAAGCAGACTCCAATAATCAAGAGCCCCACTAAGAACCGGAATACAACTGCAGGTCCCCTGGGCTCTTTTTCTTCAATGCCAGACCTAGAATTCTCCTTTTGTGATGCCCAGCTAGAAAGCCACTTACCTTCTTTTCCTCTCACACATCCCCCCCTGGCTACCTCTCCACCTACAGTCCCACGGTCCAGTCAACCGTCCAACGACAAGGAGGCTATAGCTCCAAGATTTAGCCCATCCTTCATTGAGGACCCTGCTGGCCACATTAATAAAATCACCACATTCCCGACTTGCCCGCCCCAAGGAAGTCCTCCAATGCCTAAAGAAGCTCAGGTTTTGTCACTCCCCTGCAATAAGAAAAAATGACTACTGCACTCTTCCCCAGCTACTTCCTGGCTGCCTGAATGTCATGTCATGGAACATGGCTGGTTGGGGCCCTAAACAAGGGGACAGGGAAGTCTTGGACTTCCTTACAAAATTTCATATTGGCCTACAGGAAACATGGTGCTTGGATCCAGATACCCCCCCCCATCCCTACCGGGTTATGATGCCTTCGTGACCCCGGCGACGAAAACTTACTAGTATGGGCGTCCCAGCAGTGGTTTGGTCACCTTTATCTCCCAGGCTTGCCGGTTCACTGTTTCCTTCCTCTTATGGCTTGAGTCCAATCACATTCAAACTCTCCATATTACTAGTCGACAACTAGGGGGCCTCATGTGTATAAACTTGTACAACCCTTCTACCTCTTCCCTACCTGGACCAACCCATACTTAGGCAGATCTAAGCTTCATTTTGGAAAAGACAGCGGTAGAATTCCCTAACTCAGAGATCCTCCTTATGGGGGACTTTAACGCTAGAATTGGACCAGATATAAAGCCATTCACAGCTAGCTCGCAATGCTCTCCCGACGAGGAGGCGTTTATCCCATGGAAATCCCACGATAAGGTCGTGAACAGGGACGGCATCGTATTACTTGAACTCACCATCAATCACGGCCTATACAGCCTCCACGGCACCCTTAAAGACCGGTCTGAGGGCTTCTTCACCTTCATAGGCCCCAGAGGTGCAAGTGTAATAGACTACATCTGGCTTTCTCCCACAATGATACCCCAGGTGCAGAGCTTCAACATCTTCAACAGGGTGGACAGCAACCATCTTCCAATCGCCATTATACTTCGAACCCTACGCTCTAGCCAGCTCTTCCAATCTGTCCTCCAGGAGACACAGTCGATAGCATCAAGAAGTAAGAAATGGGACTCCTACCTGGAGCTGGATCTCAAAGCCCATCTAAACTCCTCCGCAATTCTGGCCTTGAAATTCCACCTCATAAGAACAAACAAGGCCCACCTCTCCCTCTCAATATATCAGCAAATTGCTGCATCTCTTCTTCCGATACCCACCAAACCTCTCGGTACGACCACAACCCCTTGGTCTCCTTCCTGGTTTGATCAAGAATGCAGGCAATGTAGAAGCAACCTTCGACATCTCCAAGCCGCTTTGAAATCGAGCTCTACCATGACCAAAATCGAGGTTTCCCAACTCCGTGCACACTATAAGCAGCTACTCAGACATAAGAAACTACTCTTCGCAAAAGCACGCTGGACCGAACTGGATGCCGTTACCAAACGTCGAGATGATAATAAATTCTGGCAAATTATAAACATGGGCCTAACCACCTCCGCCTTCCCCTGTAACAATATCGCCGCAAATAGTTGGTACAAACATTTTTCCCATCTATATTCCGCTCCCTCTTCTACCACAACCACAACTCTTGCCGCAGTTAGTAGGTCCGCCCTTCCATCATGGGACCCGGTCTCCCCAGAGAAATGCACCCAGCTGATTGGCATGTTAAAGGGTGGCAAATCACCTGGGGAAGACATTATGTTCCCCGAGGCCTTCCTATCAAACCAACATTGGTGGGCAACCACACTGGCCCCCACCTTCACCATTATAAATTCCTCCCTCACGATACCGTCCAACTGGAAACAGAGTATTATCATCCCAATTTACAAAAAATGTGACCCCCAAGACCCTACTAACTACAGGCATATCAGCCTATTGGATATAACTTATAAGATCTACACCAGATTCCTCCTTGAGAAGTTGACCATCTGGGCTGATGAAACTGACCTATTCCATTCAGAACAAGCGGGCTTTCGGAAAGGACATAACACCTCAGGCCACTGCCTAGTCCTTCAATCTCTGATTGACAAATATCAAAACAAGTTCAATTCCACGCTATATGTAGCCTTTGTCAATCTGTCCTCTGCCTTTGACTCCATTATTAGAACTAGACTCTGGCAGAAGCTTAGCGCAACCAACATAGACAAAAGACTCCTATGGCTGCTTATGGAAATTCACTCGGACATATTTGCCAGAGTGAAATTTGGTCCTCACGGCGCTCTCTCCCGCCCCTTTCCTTTAGCCAGAGGCGTCAAACAAGGCTGCCTTCTGGCTCCCTTTCTCTTTAATTTCTACATAAACGATATAATAACAGTCATTAAAGCCCTTAACCAACCTGCCCCGTCCTTGCAACAAGCAAAAATTCCCATCTTACTATATGCCGATGACATGGCAGTCCTCTCGCTAACAAAGTTAGGACTCAACAACATGATGAGAGGGCTCATGCACTTTTGTGAAGAAAACTTCCTAAAAATTAATTTTTCTAAAACCAAAATTATCCCTTTCAGCACGTTAAAACCAAATCCAACGTGGAACCTCGAGGGCCACATCATTGACCAATGCTCGGTCTTTAAATACTTGGGCATTACTTTCCACCACAGATCATCTTGGACGGCCCATTTAAATACGATCATTCTGGCCGCTCACCAAACCGTGGGTGCCTTGGTGAAATTTTTCTTCGCAAAAGGAGGGCAGCTGGTGGCCCCAATCAGAAAGATCTACCTCAGTAAAATACCCCCAATGTTGCTATATGGGGTGGAAATATGGGGGTGGAATCTGAATATACTCCAACGACTGGAGTCTCTGCAAAATCTTCTGGCAAGAAAGATCTTGGGCCTCCCCAATGGGACAATGGCCGCCCAACTGAGAATGGAATTGGGACTACCATCCATTGTAGCAAAAGCCCATATCAGAATAATCACTTACTACAAATCGCTTGCAGAAACTCCAAACTCTCTATTAGCGAAACAAGCCTTCACAGCCTTTATTGGCAGCCGCACCTGGTCAAAGGGCATGGAGACCATCTGCGATCGCTACTCCCTTCCAGACTTCGCTGCCCTGTCCACATGGGACAAAGATAAAATCGGTGAATGGATTTTAGCTAGGGATGAAGCCTTCGATCTAGCACTATCCAACAAGGTCAGATTATCCGCGTGGTTTCCTCTCCGGTCCATTATCCGAGTGACCTGATAAATCCCACATTAAGAAGGGCCTTCACACTAGCACGATTCCACACCATCCCTACAGCATTCCTACAGGGTGTATTTTCCAATACTCCGCTGGATCTTCAACTCTGCCCATGCAACAAGGGAAAGATAGAGGATTTTATCCATTTTTTCTTTTACTGCCCTCTATATATTACAGTTAGACCCAGGCTTTTCCTCTTAATCCCGCCGACCATCGCCCGGGACGACGGCCGCATGAAATACTTATTGGTAGATGCCAACCCCCTGGTCACACGTGGTGTGGCTATCTACATTTTACAGGCACTGAAACTCAGCTAACTTGCCCTAGACCTAGACCTATGTAACTTCCTGACATAGTCACTGTCGACATGCCCTGTTATTGCTTCTTATTTTATCTGTTTCATTCAGCATGATTTTATACTTAAAGTTTTTAAATGTATTTTTACAAAATGTATAACATGTATCTGTTGTATTTTATGTACATTCGCGACAGGTTTCCACCTGGTTTCTCGTTATGTGCTATGGCCATATGACTAATGCAATAAATAATATTTGAATTTGAATTTGAGTAAAAGCAATTGCTGAAAAGTCACAACCATTTGAGAAGTACAAAGTTTTTTGCAACTGGGTAAAAACGCATTTTGGCAAACCTATAAAAAACCTATTTTCTGACAGGGGAGGGGAATTTATTTCTGAGGATTTTGAGAATTTCCTAGAAGCGCAGGGAACCACTCATGAGTTATCTTGCCTCCGAAGTCCCTGGCAAAATGGGCTTGTGGAAGTTGTACAACGTGATTTGCAGGCAGGTGTTAAAACTTACCTGCATGATGCTAATTTGCCCAAAGAATATTGGGCTGAAGCGCTCCATGCTTTTTCTTTTGTCAGAAATCGCAGTTATTCTGGTTTAGATGTCACCCCCTATGAAATGTTGTTTAAAAAACGCCCTAATCTAAAATATCTACGAATTTGGGGTTCAGATGTTATTATGCATTATCCTGCTAAACATAAATTGAATGAGCGTAGTGTTCAAGGAAAATTTATGGGCTACCAGCAGGGGGCATACAGAGTTAACATACCAGCAACTGGCAAAATTCACATTACCAGGAGCATGATTCAAACTGTAAAATGGAATAGAGTTGCTGTTTTTCAAGATAATGATGGTCTAGATAATACTGAGGAGGAGGAGGAGGAGGAAGTAGAAGAAGAAACAGGAGCAGGAGCAGGAGCAGGGGATAGTAGTGAAGCTGAAGAGGAAAAACCTGTTAAGTCTGATGATTTATTTGAAAATTTAAAGTCACAGATACCCGAGGAGAGATTAAGTTCTTTTGAGTTTTCTGATCGTAAGAAAAGTCCACAGGAGTTTCCTCAGTCTGAAAATAATAATTTAAAGTCTGAAGCTAGAAGTCCAATTAGATCTACTGATTCTGAAGGGTCTAGCTCTCCTTCTGGACTGAGACGTTCAAACAGAAAGAGGCAGGAACCAAAACGGTTTTCAAAAGAACAGTTTAACACTGTGTATGCCAATAAGGCAGTTTTTGAGCCAAAAAACTACAATGATGTTAAAAACTTACCTAGGCATCAAGCTGTAAATTGGTACAAAGCTATGGAATCTGAGATAGTTTCTTTAAGAGAGCATAACACTTGGTCTCTTGTACCACAAACCCCAGATATGAGAGTTATTGATTCAAAATGGGTTTATAAAGTTAAAATGAATGACAAGAATGAAGTTGTAAGGTACAAGGCTAGATTAGTAGCTAGGGGTTTTCAGCAAATTCCAGGCGAAGATTATGATTTGTGTTATTCACCAAGTGTAAAGTAGGAAACCATTAAACTATTGTTAAAAGATGCATCCCAACGTGGAAATTCTGTTTATCATTTAGATATAAAAACTGCCTATTTGTTTGCAGATTTAAAAGAACAAATTTTTATGCATGTTCCTGATGGTGTAGAAGCCACTGAAGGATTAATATGCAAATTAAATAAATCTCTTTATGGTTTGCACCAGAGCGGAAGGAACTGGCACAAAACATTAGCGAAAGAATTGCTGGATATTGGTTTTTCACAAGGAAAGGCAGATAACGGTGTGTTTATTAAGAAAAGTGAAAATTCTGTGACAAAATATGTGTGTTTGTGGATGATGTATTAATATCTACAAAAACTAAACATGACTATAAACAAATAGTGTCACAGTTACAGAAGAAATTTGATGTGGTAGAATTAGGCAAAGCTAAAAAATTACCTGTCAGGTTACAACCAAGAACCCACCAGCTGGCTGACTGGGAGGGCAGCCAAGAGCTGGGAGAGCAGGTTGCCAGGGAAACAGACAGAGATAACATAGAGGGAAGTGCTCAGTCTTTGGCGAGGCCAAGTTTCTCTGACAGCAGTCTGTCAGAGCCTTTACCTTTAACTTGGGACGAACGCAAGAAGGGTGGGGTGCAAGAGAAAGGGAAATGGTCGTCGCAGAGGAGGCGGAAGAGGATGGTGTTCTCGCGAGGTTTAAAAGGGCAGAAGACCCACCCTGAACCTTCAGATGAGTCATCATCCGATTAGTGAAGAGGTCGTTAGTGCATAGAGCTGCAGTCTGTAGGCTTGGTTGTTTTCTTATGTTATTGAAATAAACTCAACTTCACTGAGCAAACGTGTATCCGTCTTGTGGCTGCTACATTACCTATCCATGCAGATTGAGGAAAGCAAAAATGGTTCTTTTCTGATTCATCAAACTGTGAAAATTGATGATCTTGTTGAAATGTTATGTTTGGACAATGCAAATGGAAAAGAAACACCTATGGTGTGTGGTTTCACTTTTACATATTAAGATAAGCCATTTCTTAACAAGACTTTGTATCGTTTTGCCATAGGCAAGCTTAATTTCATTCAAAGAATTTCAAGGCCAGATGTAATGTATGCTTTTCATTTTCTGGCAAAATTTGTAGAAGAGCCTACTACACAATGTTTCAATGCTCTTAAAATAATAGTAATGCATCTCAAACATACCAAACATTACAGGTTGCAGTTTACACCATCTACTGACAAAGGTTTTGAAATATTTTGTGATGCATCTCATGCAGTAGAACAAAATAATTACAGAGGTGTATCTGGTATAGTTTTCTGTTACAATGGGTGTCCATTTGAATGGAAGTCTCAGAGCCAATTAATTGTTTGTCTCTCCACAACGGAGAGTGAATTATGCACATGCATTCAGGCCATTCGTGATGTGGAATGGTACTTACAATTATTTGCAGATTTACAGATGCAAGTAACACTCCCAGTAAAAGTTTACCTTGATTCCCAGAGTGGACTCGCTATTCTGTGTTCAGAGACTAATACGCAGCGCACTAGAGTCTTAAGATTACGTTTACAATTTGTAAAGGATTTGATTGCTGACAAAACAGTTGTATTTGAGTATGTTCCAGGTGACAATCAAATTGCGGACATTTTTACTAAAGCACTTCCGAAGGTTATGCATGAAAGACATGTGCAAAATATGCTTAATATTGTTCCACAATAATGAACCGCAGGGGAAATGTTGAATGGTTTATTTAAAGGTTCATTAGTGTTCCACCGGTGTATACCTCTTTAAAAGTTAGAATGTAATCCTGCGACCTAGTTTAGCAGCTGTGGAACTGTACAACAGGTGTTGCTACGTTTATGGTAATTGAGCAATGATATGTTGTATAAAAGGAGTGTTATGCATCTACCCTGCACCCCTGGCGGTGACTGGGGTCATGTTTCTGTAAAGTTCTGAAGATGCAGTATACTTTTTGTTATTTTATTTTTCTGTAATTAAAACAAAGCAAATGGTTTATTTTCATTCCATTATTTATGTGCAGTTTTTCCTCAGCGTGTTTTCCGTGGCGCACTTGCCTGCTTAATACCCTAACAGTCCCGCACCCCTGCACCGCCTCTTGCCGCGTTGGCAGGATTTGAATAAACATACACAAACTTTATTAGCGAAAAATGAATTGAAATAACAGGAAAGTAATATTTATAATTGTACAATATACAGAAACAATATGAATTTAAAAAGCAGTTAATGGAGCTGGGGAAAGTCTGGGAGGGGGTAGGGGGAAAGGGGGAAAGGGGAAAATGTAATTGGTTGTATTGTTGATAATTTGTATGGATTTTGAATTTCTTTAATAAAAAAAATTTATAAGAAAAAAGAAAAGAAATAAGAAACACCTCTAGAAGTTACTAAATGTCTCTTAACGGAAATTATTCTGCGATTTGGGCTACCAAGAAGTATTGGCAGTGACAATGGGCCAGCCTTTATAGCCCTAGTAATACAGGGAGTGTGCCAGGCCCTGCAGATACATTGGAAACTGCACGCTGCCTAGCGGCCCCAGAGTTCCGGAAAGACAGAGAGGATGAACAGAACTCTTAAAACACAGCTGGCCAAACTGTGCCAAGAAATTCACGGCAATTGGGTGGACTTTCTACCTGTGGCCTTGCTTAGAATCAGATGTGCACCCACCAAGAGACTTAAGCTCTCTCCGTTTGAGCTCTTGTATGGGAGACCTCCTCCACTTACTACAGAGATAAGGGCGGACTTGGTACAAGTGGGAGGGCAGATCACATCTGAACAAATACAGTCTCTCCCTCGTGTTTTTATCTCTCTTAACAGGTGGGCCCTCAAACGCACGCCAATCAGCCTGGCTGAACCCGTGCACCCTTTCCAGCCTGGAGATGAGGTGTGGGTGAAGGAGTGGGAAAACGATTCATTGGCTCCTAAGTGGCGTGGTCCTTACACCGTCTTTCTCGCTACTCCTACAGTGGTGAAGGTGGCCAAGGTGACCCCCTGGATTCATCATTCCCGATTGAAGAGATCTGAGGGTCATTGGAACTGTGAAAAGAACCCTTTAGAACCCCTGAAGCTGAAGTTCACCATAAACCCCTGCTCCTAGCCTGACCAGGAAAGGGCTAGGACACGGGCAATGGGACAGTGAGGCCTGCTGTAACTGCACCGGAAGCCAGTTGCCCTGCGCACACCCGAAGGTTGAGGAGTGCTCATCGGTGGATGGGAGGCCAACCACCTTTTGAGATATCAGCCAACCCCCAGTTTGTAGAAGACCCCCTGTGCAGACCCTGGTGAGGGATACAGACTGGAGGGGAAGAGTATTGGATAGGTGGATAGATTGGCTGGAAGATTCAGACCACCCAGTTCCCTTGTATTTCAACCAGGCTATACCCCAGTGGGTGTTAAATCTGCCTAGGGAGTTTTGGCATACCCCTTTGGTGAGTTCCTTTGAACCAAGACCAACATACAAAGGGGGGTTAGATGCCTGGAGAGCCTATGTCACGAGTGGTAACATTCTCTGACCCACCACCTCAGGGTGGAAATCCTGCCACCATACCTGTAAAAGTAGCCTTCTTACTCCTCTCTCTACAACCCCAGGTCAATTGGTGGTAGGAGATTGTGTGGTGTGTGAATTAACTACCCCGGTCCGACCAGGTAGTACCGTGGACCAGCTGAACCTGCATTGGGTACAGTTAAATGGAGAACCCATCTGGATCCCTTGGTAGGAATTGTTATGATATTTGTCCAAGCCGAGCGGCACGCAGCTGCAGCGAGGACGGTTTCAATTTTGCCTGTCTCACCAAGCCGTGAGAAAGCTGCCTTATCTTTTCCTACATGGAATGTTTATGTTTTACTGTACTATTGTAATCCTAGCCTTTGTGCTTACTCTTCTGGCTAGTCCTCAAGCTGGAAGGACGGCTATATGGCAGCTCCATCTTAACAGGCTGGCAGCAGAGATTCTCTCTGCACTATTCCTACAATAAATAGTTTTAGCCTTATTTATGGCTTGTGTGTGTTGTTCTTCATGCTGGGAACAATCACATATGACTGCGCCACTGGACTCTCAGTAGCCGGGGATGTGCGCACACGGCTTTGCTCTGGCTTTGGGGCAGTCTCACAAACTGCCCCAGGCGGGGTATTTGCTGACAGGAATGCCCTGGCCATGGTGGACACCAATTTTACTTGCTGTAGCAATTACTGTTCTGCTCTTTATATTTTGTTTTGTATACAGACATATCTTCTTTGGAAGGGCCACTCAAAGGGATTTGCTGATATTTCTGGGATCATTAGACCCTGAGTTGTAAGATGGCCCCCATATTACTCCTGATCTGGTATGCAATTCTTTTAAACCCCTTTGGAACACAAGGAAATGTTTTTGTGAAGCATGCTAAGGCAATGTTCCAAATACATGGTGAAAATGTCACCCTTTACTATGAACATCCTAGGAAGGTAGCTGACATGTCCCTCATCCTGGGACTGATTAAGGACCCTGATGTCGTAGTAGCAGGCTTACAGTATAACCAAAGTGGCCTTTTTGCAGTGCCTCCTTTTGAAATGAATAGTACCTCATATCGGTACTTCCGGTTCTCCAGAACCACCCAAGGCTTAAGTTTCTGTTGCTATGCCTCTGGGGCACAGAACTCCCAATGGAAAGACTGGCACCATGTCCGGCGCCATCAGCAAAGGGGCTGGTTAGGAAACTACACCCACTGTACAGACAGATTCTGGTTATGGGGTTATTTCAATGCCTCTTACCAGGGAAAAACCACGCCCTCAGACCTGTATCCTTATTTTCCCCAATACACAGTCAATTTCACAGAGAAGGGATCCATCTGTTCTGGATGGATGATCAAGGATCCAAACCTATGGCTCCTGTATAATGGGCTTGCCACCAATTACCACCCTGGCAATTACCAGTGTGTGGGAATCAGAGCTTTCACCTTCCCTTTCACAGTGGAATGCCCATCCTCCCCTATATTCAGGGCAGGACAGGAAAGGAGGAGAAAGAGAGAGGTTCAGGGGGGACAATGTAGTGATGAAATCTATCTGACTAAATCCATAGGTGCCATCGGAGGAGGATTCATTAGCTTGCTAACCTTGGGTGTACACCCTGTAGTCACTTCTGAGCAAAACCGTGCAGCCCTCTTTGCCCTGACATGCTGATTAGAGAAAACTATCAATGCCACTTCCCACGTAATCAGGCAGCTCCAGGCTGAAATTGAGGAGCTTAACCAGATAACAGCTGCTAATAGGATGACATTGGATTATCTTTTAGCCAAGACAGGAGGTTTCTGTAAGATAGTACCGGAAGGAAAATGCAAAGTGAAGTTTCATGACCTCAACAACACCATTGAAGATGAATTAGAGAGGTTACAGGCTCTTATAAAAAATAATGACTCCAGCCTATCTGCTTAGGACTGGATGTGGTCCTGGATCCCAGGACCTGGATGGCTGCACGGTCTTCTAACTGCCATAGCCGTAGGAGGGCTAGTATTTTTGGTGATTGTATGTGTTACTCCTTGTTGCATATCCCTAATTAGGGGAATGGTGGCCCGAAGCATTAGGAGTCTCACTGATACACACATAATGGCTATATATCGAGCTTTACCGCCTGTCCCAGTAGAAGTTGATACCTATGCTAGACTAATCCATGAGATGCCCTTGAAAGAGAGCGTAATATACTCTGGGATTCAGCACGAGGGTCAAGCTGAAGAAACAGAAGGATAATCTGTTTCTAAGCTTGAAAGGGGGAAATGTGGCAAGGCTACCTGAAGGAAGCATATGATTATACCTGTACCTCACACTCTTGTGCCTTATTCCAGAAACTAACATTGTGTTTCTTACAATTGTGCCTTGCTTAAGATATCATAATGCTGTGTCTTTCACCGTGCCTTAAAGCTGAATTAACAGGATGCATATGTATTTAGAAGTGTTTGCTGTTTGCAAGGGAAGACATCCATCATAGTGATAATGTCTCATAGTCACAAGATGTTTTGCAAAACAGGATATCCAAGTTGGGTGCTTTCCACAAGCTGGGTGCCAAAAATGGATTTTTCCTTTGCTTGCTGATATTGCAGTATCTAAGGAAATGCCTAATATGGTAAATGTAACTGAAATGCTGAACTATTATAAGAAAAGAGAAGTAATCTTTATAAGGACATAGGAAGGGCGATGTCCAAGCTTATTGGTTTAATTTTGCTGCAATATATGAACATGTAATGCTTAATGCTACTCGGAAAAGGTATATAAACTCTGAGCACTGTTGTTCTGGGTCCATACTTTGGAGGATACTCCTATGGGCCTATTGCTGTCAGCAATAAAACTTACTTTCTATTTCTCCAACTGCTGTGTCTGTGATCCTTGAGATATTATTCAACTGAGGTTCCCAGGTTACCACGCAACAATATTTGCAAACAAACAGACTTTTTGTTAACTATTTTTCTACACAATTTGGGGTTTATAAATGTGTAAGCTATAGGTAAAAATGAATAAAAGTATTATTTTATAAGTCCTGAAGAGTCAGCAATTGATCATTTCTCACACTAGTCTAGCTGCCGCATTTTGGATTAGTTGTAGTTTCCGGGTCACCTTCAAAGGTAGCTCCATGTAGAGCACATTGCAATAGTCAAAGTGGGAGATAACTAGAGCATGCATCACTCTGGTGAGACAGTCTGCGGGCAGGTAGGGTATCAGCCGGCGTACCAGATGGAGCTGGTAGACAGCTGCCCTGGACACAGAATTGACTTGTGCCTCCATGGACAGTTGTGAGTCCAAAATTACTCCCAGGCTGCGCACCTGGTCCTTCAGGGGCACAGTTACCCCATTCAGGACCAGGGAGTCCCCCACACCTGCCCGCCCCCTGTCCCCCCAAAACAGTACTTCTGTATTGTCAGGATTCAACCTCAATTTCTTCGCTGCCATCTATCCTCCAACTGCCTCCAGACACTCACACAGGACATTCACCACCTTCACTGGTTCTGATTTGAAAGAGATGTAGAGCTGGGATTCCCACACAGTGGGGTTAATGTTGCCAGCATTCATGAAACATTTGCAGACATCTTTGGAAGGCAGAGTTGGTCTGCCAATGGGGCTGGTGCCGGAAGCCAGTTTCCCATAGAGCAGCCGCCTTCCTCCTGTTTCTGCTGCTGCGAGGCTGAGGTTTCACATTAATTGTTCAAAAGCATGCCAAATGCAAACTTTTACCTTTCAATAAAAAGTTGTTTGTATCATTGAAAGCTCTGTTATTGTGTTTTTCTTTTAAGACAAAAGTTGTTAATGTATGAGTTGTTTTTTCTAAACTAAAACCTCAGTATTCAGGTTAAATTGCCGTGTTGGCACTTTGCGATAAATAAGTGGGTTTTGGGTTGCAGTTTGGGCACTCGAGCTCTAAAAGGTTCGCCATCACTGCCCTATAACTTCCTCTATATCTTTTTCTAAAATTGGTTGTTCCATAACCTATCTATCTCTAACTTCTAGCTTTATCTTCCAGTGTGCCTTGATATATCCTTCCATCTTCCCCATAGAATTGTTACCTGCTGAATATAACTCTTGGTAAAACACCTGAAATACTCTCAACTTATCTTTCATCAAATTGTGAATATTACCCATTTTATCTTTTATTAGGCTAATTAAATTCTTTACTTTTTTTTTACTGTACGGCTCTAGCCAGCAATTTGGAATTTTGATTACCGGTACTATGTTTAAAAAATTTCTCTTTTCAGAAATATCAAATCTCTCTGCACTTTTTCCATATCTTTATTTTCTAACTCCTTCCTTTTTGCCTGTAATTGTGCATAACTTCTTTTAACTTTATTGATATATTGATTTTCCTGTGTCCTAATTTTTTCCTATAACTTTTTCATCTCTTCTTCTTGTTGTTTTAATTTACTAGATTCCCTAATACTAATTCCCCTCATCACTGTTTTCATTGTATCCCATATTATTGCTTGAGTACTTTCCCCTTCTCATTAATCTCCCATTTGTCTAATAATTCTTTCCCTATCTTATTTACTGTTTGATTGTTATTGAAGATCCTCATATCTAACCTCCATCTTCTGGCTTCCTTGTAATCTTTCTTTATATTTAATACCATATTAACCAATGCATGGTCTGTTACCTTTATTATTCCAATTTCCATATTCGTTATTTTAGATACGGTATCATTTTTTTTAATGAATATAATCAATCCTTGAGTAGGTCTTATGCACTGGTGAGAAGAACAAAAATTTCTTCTCTCCTCCCCTCATCACTCTCAAAACACCTTTCATATCTTTCCTTTTCATAATTTTAGCTAATCTTGCAATGTTATTACATCTTTCCTCTGGAGTAGGATTTGACCTATCCAATCATTTATCTAATACCATATTGAAATCTCTTGCCTTAATCATATAGCCCTTTTGAATATCTGCCATTTCCTTTAGCGCTTTATCAAAAAAATTCACCTGATTTTCATTAGGAGCATAAATATTAATCATAATGTATTCTTCCCCTGCCATTGTTCCCTGAATTATAATGCCTCTTCCCTCAGGATCTTTCTTCATCTTTAATATAATAATAATAATAATTTATTATTTGTACCCCGCCCATCTGGCAGGGTCTCCCCAGCCACTCTGGGCGGCTTCCAGCAAACATTAAAATACATTAACACATCACAGATTAAAAACTTCCCTGAACAGGGCTGCCTTCAGGTGTTTTCTAAATGTCATGTAGTTCTTGATCCTTTTAACCTCTGATATATTCTAAACCCGCATCTCTTTGAAATTATAGTTGCTACCCCTCTTGATTTTGAAGTACCATATGCTTTTTCATAATTATTTATACCTCTCATGTCAGTATTTTCATCCCTCCCATTGCAAGGATCACCAGATCATGTTTGTTTTACTTTCCTAAGAACCAGGCCCAATCAGTGAAATTTGCCTTGAGACTCTTTCAAATGAAAGTCCTCCCTCTCATGCTGGTGGGCATATCCCTGGGTGCATGTAGGGATCTTCTTAGATTAGAAGCTGTTCAAACCCGATTTCTCAGAGCCATTCTCAGGATTCCCCCGTCTGTAGCGGGTGCGGTCATGAGATTAGAGGTGGGCTGGCAAGCCTTCCGATATGTGGCCCTAAAGACAAAACTCTAGCTATGGCTTAAACTTTGTTTTAACCCGGTGGGCATGGCCCCCCTGATACTGAGGGATGACTTCCAATCGTCGTGGGAAAGAGACTTTAAACGAAGTTCAGACCTGCGGACTGTCACATCTCTTCCTGGAATCTATGACATTCAGTCAAGCTAAATTTGTGATCTCTCAAAGACTGAGGGACATTGCTAGACAAGAGGACATTGCCCGTGTGAAACCGGGGATGTTTTTGGGGGATCAGATATTCCAGATTTCACCAGCCCCTTATCTGGCGGAAATCCACTATGTGGAATACCGTAGACTCCTCACAGCCGCTAGGTTAAACGTTCTGGGTACGGCGGTTTTGTGGGGAAGATACAGGGGAGTTCCATACGCTCTGAGATTTTGTCCCTGTGCTCTGGGAACGGTTGAATCAACCGAACATATTCTTTTGACATGCCCATTTTATGTAGATCTTAGACAAAAAATGATAGCTCCACTCTTATGCCAACTTAACCTAGTAGACAGAGAAAGACAGGTTTTGTTTTTGCTGAGCAATTTTACTGGTACCACAACCCTCTTGGTGGCCAAATTTCTTTTTTTTTTTTGGCCTTTAAACGCCGTAAGGTTAAAATTGACAGTATTGACATGGGTCTAAATCTACTTCTCATTGTATGTTTTAGTGTAAAGCTTTCCGAGATGTTTAGACGTTTTAAATTTTTGTATGGATAATGATTGTGCTCTGACTGATGGTCGAATAAACTGTATTGTATTGTATTGTTTTACTTTCTGTCTGTGAGAAAGGAGGGGGCGGAAGCTACTCTGCCAGACTTCCGTCTCCAGTACTGATAGGACTTTTCTTTGTTCTGTCTAGAGACAGGATGGCAGTATGAGAGCTGTTTCTCTCATACATGTATGTTATGTTCTTTTATTTGTTTAATCAGTGGGAATAAATTAGGTAGGTTACAAAACCTCCACAGCTTTGTTTCCGTTACTCTGCTGCATTTGAGGTGCTCACATGAGCAAATGTGACTCCACAACACCAGGACCTATTCCTCGGGAATGCTGTGTTGCTGTTCCGCTGCATTCCTGTGATCGGAAGGTCGGGGAAGGTGCTCATGCAGCCCATGCAGGCGCTGAAGACATGGCCTGAACATGGGTGTACGGAAACCTCAGTCTGAGTTCATTAACCCCCTTTTTCCTCTGATGCGTTTCCTGTAAAAATATTATATCTCCTTTATTGACCCCAGCCCTTTAATGTTTAAGGTTGAAATCCTTATTTCATTATCCAAGAGTTAAATGTAGTTCTTAATTTCTGGTCTCATGTCTTATGATACTTATCTAACCCATTACCCATCCCATTCAACCCCCTCCCCACCCCTCCCACCCCCACCATACCCATACATTTCATTTTGTCTTCCCTCCTATTTTTTCTGAGGTATTTCACCTCTCCCATTGTCTGAATTGTCCTCTCATGGAGGTAGGGGGAGGCTCTTCCGATCAAGGAGCCACAGCAAAGCTTCTTCTCCCATTATATTTGTTATGTTATAAATAATAAATGAAAAATTATTATTGTTGTTGTTGTTGTTGTTGTTGTTGTTATTATTATGTCTTCACTCTGATATAATTTCAACCAGCCTTTACTGTCAGTCCCCAATAGTCTTTTTTTTGTCTCCTGTCACCCCCCAGCTCCTCTTCTTGCTTCTCATCTCTTTGTGCTTCCAGCTTCATTCCTCATAGTAAATCCATCCCCTGCTCCAAAGATGTTATTTTGTACCATTTTCTTTCCCATTGAAAATTCAGAGTTACTGGGTAGCCCCAGCTATAAGTAATTCTGGCATTTTCCAATATTGCAGTGCAGGGTTTCATGCTCCTTCTCCATCTTATAGTTTCCAGGCATAAGTCACTGAACACTTGAATTGGTACTGATTTGTACCTCAGCTAGTCAGAGATCTGTCTTGTTGCTCTCATAAAAATTTATTTCTTATAATAACTTGCAAATCTCATGACTATATCCATCAAGCTGAACTGTTGCAGAGCCCCAGGGTACAGGGACAGTGCTTTTGAAGTCCCTAAATACTACACTCAAGAACGTACTATATGTCCCAAATGTGGCAGACAATCTTCTGAGGGTGTCGCAGCTGACATCATAAGATTTCTGTGTTTGTTTCACAAAAACTAGATGTGAAATACTCAGAGACAATAAGGTCATTTTGTATGGCAAATTTGAGAAAGGTTTATTTCTGTTGCCTTATTATACTGATGCAAATAGTAATGTTCATTCTGATGCTGTAACTGATAAACAATGTTGCAAAATGTCTGTAGGCAAGAATGAGAAGTTGCATGATAATTGTATTCATGATTACTATCGCAAGCTAGGTTATTTGCATTTTCTTTTCTTTCTTTTTTTCTTTTTTTGTTTTTTTTAAAATAATTTTTATTAGGAATTTTCACACAAACATAAAAAAACAAAAACAAACATATACATACACAAAAAGAAAATCAAAAGCCCACCCACCCCCCTACCAAGAAAAAAGAAAACAGTTAATATTATTATTTCCTAATATTCATATTTCTTCAACATTGTCTAATCGACTTCCCCCTCTTCTTCCTTTTAACGTTGCATTATTAAATCATTTTAGCAACTTCTATTCAGTTTCTAATATAATTATTATTCCTTATACACAATATCCTACTTCTAATTATCTTCAAATTATTATCTTATACTTATCATAATCCTATTTCCTTAATTCTAATTCTAACATCTTAACATATTTCCTAATCTTCCCTAATTTCTTACTCTTTTGATTAACCTCTGTCATTGTTGTATTTTACAACACAGTTTTTATCTTTTCAATCCTTATACATTCTATAAACTATTATTCCTACTCAACAAGCATCTAATAATTAAACATTCTAGATTTTAAGATATTTTTTCATATATTCCCTGAATTTACTCCAGTCACTTTCCACTGCTTCTTCCCTCTGGTCTCGGATTCTTGCGGTCAGTTCTGCGAGCTCCATATAGTCAATCATTTTCAGCTGCCATTCTTCCACAGTTGGTAAATCTTTTGTCTTCCAGTATTTTGCAATCAAAATCCTTGCTGCTGCTGTGGCATACATGAATAAGGTGTGATCTTCTTTAGGTAGTTCATGGTGTATCATTCCCAAGAGAAAGGCCTCTGGTTTCTTAACAAATGTGTTTTTAAACACTCTTTTCAACTCATTATATATCAAATCCCAGAAGACCTTAACCCTCGGGCATGACCACCACATATGATAAAACGTTCCATCTGATTTCTCACACTTCCAACACTTATTATCCTGCAAATGATAGATTTTTGCTAGCTTAACTGGGGTTAGATACCATCTGTATATCATTTTCATAATGATTTCTTTTAACAAATTACAAGCAGTAAAGTTAATCCCACTTCTCCACAGTCTCTCCCAGTCAGCCATCATTATATTGTGTCCTACATCTTGTGCCCAGTCTATCATAGCAGATTTCACCAGTTCATCTTGTGTATGCCATTCCAGCAGCAGGTTATACATTCTAGACAAATTTTTGGTTTTAGGTTCCAGCAGTTCTGTTTCCAATCTTGATTATTCTGTCTGAAAACCAAGTTTTTTATCTTGTTTAAATAACTCATTGATTTGGTGATATTGTAACCAATTAGCTACCTGTTCTTTCAGCTGTTCAAAGGGTTTCAACTTGACACTGTCTCCTTCCTGTATTATAATGTCTCTATATTTGGGGAAGTTCCCTTCCATATTCGTTCTTCTTTGGGCCTTGGCCTCCAAAGGTGAAATCCAGTTAGGTGTTTTCTTCTCTAACAAGTCCTTGTATTTGTACCAGACTCTATACAAAGATTTCCTAATTATATGTGACTTGAATCCTTTATGACTCTTTATTTTATCGTACCACAAATATGCATGCCATCCAAATACATTGTTGCTACCTTCCAAGTCCAACACATCAGCATTCTCCAACAGGAACCATTCTTTCAACCAGCAGAATGCGGCTGCTTCAAAGTATATGTTTAAGTCTGGCAGAGAGAATCCTCCTCTCTTTTTATCATCTGTTAAAATCTAGTATTTGATCCTGGGTTTTTTCCCCTGCCAGACAAATTTAGATAAATCCTTCTGCCAGTTTTTGAATGGTTCCATCTTATCTACAATCGGTAGTGACTGAAACAAAAATGACAGTTTTGGTAGTACGTTCATTTTAATTACAGCTATACGTCCTAGCAAAGACAACTTTAGATTATTCCAAATTTCCAAGTCTTTCTTAACTTCCTTCCAAACTTTTTCATAGTTGTCTTTGAATAGATTCTGGTTTTTGGATGTTAAGTTCACCCCTAGATATTTCACCTTTTTAACGAAACCAAGTCCTGTTTTTTCCTCAATAGATTGTTTTTCTTCCAGTGTCAAGTTTTTACCCAATAATTTCATCTTGGTCTTATTTAACTTGAATCCTGCCACTTGTTCAAATTCTTGAATTATTTCCAGTGCCTTTACTGCACTGGATTCCGGTTCTTGAAGAGTTAACACTATGTCATCTGCAAAGGCTTTTACTTTATATTGTTTTTCCCCAACGCTTACGCCCTGTATATCACAGTCTTCTCTAATCATGTTCAAAAGGACCTCCAGGACCGTTATGAAAAGTAGTGGGGAAAGAGGACATCCTTGTCTTGTCCCTTTCTCTATTTTGAGGCCTTCTGAAATTATATTGTTAACTATTATCTTGGCCTTTTGTTCCGAATATATAGCTTCCAATCCATTCATAAAAGGGCCTCCCACCTCCATTTTTTGAAAGTTCTCTTTCATAAAGTTCCATGAAACATTATCAAAGGCCTTCTCTGCGTCAATGAACATTAGGACTGCTTTACGATCCTTTTTTTGTTCTAATCTTTCTAGAATATCCACAACATTTCGAATGTTTCCATTTAATTGTCTTTGGGGCAAAAACCCTGCTTGGTCTTTGTGGATAATCTTCATCAATAATCCTTTAAGCCTGTTGGCCATAATGTTTGCAAAGATTTTGTAATCCACATTCAAAAGTGAGATGGGTCGGTAATTTTTCATTTGAGATCTGTCTGTATCAGATTTAGGTATCAAAGTTATTTAGGCCTCTTTCCATGAATCTGGGGCCTTCCTTCCCCGTAGAATATCATTACATACTTCCATCATAGGTTGAGTTAACCAGTTCTTGAGTGTTTTATAGTATTTTGCTGAAAGTCCATCAGGTCCTGGGGCCTTGTCTAATTTCATATTATCTATTGCAGACTCTATTTCATTGGTGGTAATTTGGCAATTAAGCGTGTGTTTCGCTTCGTCTGGGATTTTATGCAGTCCTTTCTCCTTTATAAATTGCTTTATTTTGTCTTTGTTTAGATTTTCTTCTCTGTACAGCTGTTTATAAAAATACTCAAAGTTCTTCCGGATCTCCGCAGGCTTTGTGATATTCTTGCCGTTCACTTCGATATTCGTTATTGTATTTTGTTTCGACCTCTGCTTCAATTGCCATGCAAGCAATTTACCACATTTGTTTGCCGATTCAAAGGTCTTTTATTTCAACATTTTGATTTTCCACTCAATTTATTGGTTAATTAGTTGAGAGTATTCCATCTGTAATTTCTTGATTGCTTTTTGTAAATCCATATTTTTAGGATTACCTCTCAACTTCTTCTCTTTTTCCTTTAATTGTTGCAGAATATCTTCTTTTCTTTGATTCTGAAGCCTTTTCCTTATTGCTTTCTGTTGTATCAGAAATCCTCTCATTACCGCCTTACTGGTATCCCAGATGACTCTTTTTTCCATTGTTGTATTGAGATTTATTTCAAAGAAATCCTTCAATGTCTTCTGGGCCTTCTCACATATTTTCTGATTCCTGAACAACGAGTCATCCATTCTCCATCGGAAGGTTCCTTGTATATTAATTTTTAAATCCAGTTGCACCGGGTTATGATCAGAGCAAGTTCTTGGATGAATTTCTGCTCTGGATATCCTAGGTGACAGTTCCCTGGATATCCAGATTTGATCTAATCTGCTCCACGATTTCGTCGCCCCTGAATGAAATGTTGGTTCAGTGTCCATAGGATTCTTTAGCCTCCATGCATCCACCCAGTCTAAATTGTCTACCATCTCAAAAAAAGTCTTAGGTAATCTTCCATCGTTGGACCATTTTGTTCTTTGCGATCTGTCCATCAATGTGGATGCTACTGCGTTCAAATCACCCATAGCAATCATTTTATAATCCATATAGTCCAGCAACTTATCGTGGATTTCTTTAAAAAATTCAGTTTTCCCTCCATTTGGTGCATAGATTCCCAGAACTAAGAATTTTTCGCCTTGCACTGTGATTTCAATTGCAATGTATCTTCCATCCTGATCCTTAAAAAGTTGTTTTGGGTTCCATTTTTCTTTGGCATATAACACAATCCCTCTTTTTTTAACTTTTGCTGATGACACAAATTCTTGACCCAATTTTCTATTTTGTAAGACTCTTCTGTGTAGCCGGACCACATGTGTTTCTTGTAAACATATCAAGTCCAAATTCTGTTTATTTAGAACATGAAACACCTTGTGTCTTTTTTCTGGAATGTTTAAGCCCCTCACATTCCATGTTAATACTCTTAAGGCCATTGTTCTTTATGCCACTCCTCCTTCCGCTCCTTTTGGCTCCTGAGATGTCAGTGGTGAACTTGCGGATGCCCCTGCTGGTGCTTCTGTAAAGAGCTCTGTATGCTTGTCCACAAATTTCTTTTGTTCCTCTGGCGATTTGATCCTTACTTTCCTTTCTTTGTATCTAAACGAGAGGCCTTCTGGGAATTCCCACCTAAAATTGATTCTTTTCCTCCTGAGGGTACGTGACAGTTCTATGTAGTTGTTCCTTCTGTCCAAAAAGTACTTGGGGATATCCTTGAAAAGGACCACCTGTTGTTTGTTGACAATCAGATTTTTGGCGTAGTGAAGGTTTAAGATTTCGTCTCTCTGTTGTTTAGATTGGAATTCGACTATACAGTCACCTGTTGCTGTAGAGTTCTTATCTCTTGTTCCAAATCGATAGGCCTTCACAATTTTGGTGTCCAGTTCTACATCATCAATTTCCCAAAAGTCTGCAAAGGTCTTCACCAAGTAACTCTTGAGGTTTTCTTGTTCTCCCTCTGGCAAATTCCTTATTTTCAAGTTGGCCTCCCGCTGCTTCATCTGAGATCTGCGTTTCTCTTTGATATTTATCTTGAGAATGTTCCAGGGCATCCACCTTATTTTCCACTTTAGCAACTTTTTCTTTGGCCTCTTCTAGGTCTTTTTTAATTACAGTGATGTCATCTATTTTGCTACTCAAGGTGTCAATTCTTTCATTTAGATCTTTTCTTAAGGAATCCAAGGATTGTAACACCTGCTGCATCACTTCTTCCTGTGCTTTAGAATCCCTTCTCTCGTCTTTTGAATCTCTTCTTTCCTCGCTTTTTTTTTCTTCTTTTGGCCCTTTAGCCCTTGCACCAGCTGAGCTAGTCATCTGTTGACAGTTCAAGGTCACTCCTATCAACAATGCCCTGACTGCTGGGAGCTTGGCTGGTGCGGAGGTGTTGAACACGAGAGAAACGGACTACAGAATGTGTTAACGTGAGAGCGACCTCGATCTCTCCAGGCTGCTCCTATTTATTGTCATTAACCTCATGCATAAACATTCTGCATTAACATATTGCATTACATCAATATCTGGAAGTTTCCAAAAACTTTTCCACTCCTATCCTAAGAGTTACAGTAACTTCTTGACCTGACCCAGGACCCCATCACAAGATGTTTACCCTGTTCTCATGCTCCCATGCACGTATCTCCCTCGTGCTTGCCTCTAACACAATGTACCCTTAGGTCATTCGTTTGTCTTCCTTCACACCATTTGTCACACCTCATTGTCTTCCTTGGAGCTGTGCGAGTCTCTCCGTCGCCTCATCGGAAGACGTGGTTTGCCAACACGTCGCCCTCAGCTAGTAGAGATGTACTTGTGGCTTGCCATCTCGTACAGAACGTGCGTGCGTGTATGCGTACTGAATGGGCTCATAGGTGCGTCCCATCAGTAATGCTTAGGTGCAGACAAAATGGATGCAACATCTCATCCTTTAATTTATATTTTAATTTTTGTTTGTTTTTTGAATGCCCAATTATAGCCAATTCAAAAGAGCCAATTCAATAGAGTGCAAGCAGAGGAAGAGCGCTAGGGCAATCTTTATTTGTGAATGAAAGACCTAGATTTATGAATGAATGTAACCTGTTTTTATGAATGAAACCTATTCTGTGAATGAAATATCAATGTTTTCCTGAATGAAAAGCTAAACACAGCCTCTTTTACTGGCTTTAAGCAATAGAAACCTAAAGCACTTGCATCTAGAGTTTTTCCCCAACTCTGTAACCTTTATAACTAAGACTTTGAAACAAAGTATAATATTCTTGTAACATTTAAAACAATGTAACTGCAAGATTACTTTATAACTTCTGTATAGAAGGCACGATCACTTAAAGTTCGTTTCTTTGTAACTGTAACAGTCTCTTGCTATTCTACTTTGCAAACGTTGCAATAAACTTCTTTACTTTCAACGGAAAGCTGTTTCTGAAGCAAAGTTCTTTCTCCCTTCGCTTCTTTAAGACATTAAGTCCATGTCCTTAATCTTCCCAATTTCTGCCTGAATAGTCATGATCGAAATGCGATAGGGAATTCATACTCAGGCAACTAAAAGCAGCAATCAAAAAGTTCTCAGAAGTTGGAGCCACATTTTGCTTCTTCAGAGCTAGCTCCGCCTGAGAAGACAATGCTTTGACCATTCCCCACGTTACCCTATGATTTCTTCTTATCACTCGATCCCGATCACGACGTCTATTGCGTAGACGCAAAGATGAAATGTCAGGTAGTCCATCTGTAGTACTTCTCTCTGAAGCTGAACTCCGCTCCGATAGGACTCTACGCTCCCGTCTGCGAAGCTCCTCAAAATCTGGTTCATCATTGTCCGTCATCGGCACTGGACCCATGTAGTGCAGGTCGATCTTCGTTCCCCCTTGGGACGTCGGGATGGTCAGGACAGCTGGCGGCCGCTGACCCTCCGGCGATCTCTTCTGCGACTCTAGTTGCTGGAACCACGCCAACTCGCCACGGTTTCACGCACCTCGCTGGAATCCAAATTGCTTTGCCTGGGGGATTAAGCAGAATAGAAGCATATCCTCTCCCCCAAGAGAGGAGGGGGGCTGGACCGAGCCAAGATGGATCTGGCAACAGTCTATAGGAAACTAGAGGCTTGGGAAAGCTCTGACACTTTCCGAAGTGATCTTCCACCGCGGAAGTCAAATTTTTTATATTTAGATGATTTAATGTAAATAATACTTTGTAAAGCCACTCTTGCTTACCTGATAAGGATACGGGATTTCCCGCTTTTTGTTTATGTTTTTCTAACGATTCCTTAAGATACCTGTTAAAACGCTCCACGATCCCTTGAGCGCGACTGTTGTACGCAAGGCCTGTGACATGTTTAACTTCCCATTGCGCACAAAATTGAGCAAAACGTTCACTTGTGTATGCGGGACCGTTATCCGTCTTCAAGAGTTTTGGCTTGCCCATTACGGCAAAGGAACGGATACAATGATTTATTACATGCTTTGTAGTTTCACCTCTTTGACAGGTGACCCAAGCAAAATGACTAAAAGTATCTATAATAACATGCAATTTTGACCATGGATTAAAGGGAGTGTACTGTGTAACATCCATTTGCCAGATCTCATTTGATTTTATACCTCTGGGATTTACTCCCGAGGAAGGACAAGGAGCAATGCGAGAACACTCTGGACACTGCTGAACTACAGCCTTCGCATGTTCCAGAGGGATTTTAAACTGTTTCGCAATTGCCTTAGCATTTTGATGATACATTGCATGACTTTCCCAAGGCGTTACTGTCAGAACCTCCTCTTTAGTTGCTAAATCTGCTACTGAGTTACCCTCTGACAGGTAGCCCGGAAAGGACTGATGAGATCTAATATGCGCTACAAAAACCTGACACGTCCATGTCTGCAGCAACTCCTTTAATGCTAAAAATAAAGACAACAGATTTTCGTCCAAATTAGGAGTCACGTATGCGCCAGGAAGCGAAAGAATTACCTGACACACATACTGACTATCAGAAATAATATTAATGTCCTGATCATGAAAAATTTGAAATGCCAATATTGCAGCAGCTAGTTCCGCTCTTTGAGGCGATTTTTGAGAAGGGGTGGTCCTTGTAACCCACACACCTTCTTCAAGCCATGCCAAAGCACCCACTTTAGGTCCTCCATCTGTGAAGACCGTAACTGCTCCTTTAAGAGGAGTAGGTGAAATAATTGAATACACCACCACAGGTACTCTATTTAAAGCCAAAAGTCGCGAATCAGATGGAATATGATAAGCAACTTTTCCTACATAATCAGTAAGTGCTGCTTGCAAATGAACAGATAGACTCACCATGCGCTCCCATTGTTTCAGCGGCATGGGAATTATAATATTAACCAAGTCATAACCAATCAAAACTTTACTCCTTTCTCTAGCTTTAAACAAAAGTTCTGCAAACATTTGCGCTAATGTAGAGATCGTGCTACCAGGACTATGTGCTAAGTGAGTCCACTCAATTATTTTTAAAGATGGCTTTTTCTTTTGAGAACTTGCTTCTACCTCCTGCACAATCGCACCTGAAGGAAGTTTTTCCGTGGGAATTATCACAAAAGACAAAAATATACCTTCAACACATCTATCCACCCACACCTTCTTAAGTGCATTGTTCACTTTCTGAAATACCTCCTTTTGTTCTGATGACAAAACTACTGGATCTGAAGGATCCTTCTTGTTTTTTAAAGCTTCAAACAAAGGCGTTAAAAGCGATGTTGAAATTCCTGTATACGGTCTCAGCCAGTTGATTGATCCCAACAACTGCTGAAGTTGAACATAAGTCATATTCTCTTCTAACTTAATTTGTGGCATTTGAGGGTGAGAATAAGTCTGCAATAATTTATGACCCAAATATAGAAATGGTTCTCTAGTTTGAACTTTATCTGGAGCTATTTGGAGACCAAATTTAGCCAAATCTTCAGTTAATTCTTTAAGTAACCCCTCCTTAACTACTGGAGAGGAAACCAAGATATCATCCATGTAATGAGCCAAATACACCTCAGGGTGGCGCTGTCTAAATGACTTCAATGCTTGAGCAACAAAATATTGGCAAATTGTTGGACTATTTATCATTCCTTGTGGTAGGACCTTCCATTCATATCTCTGCGTTGGTTCCGTGTGGTTCAAGACCGGAACTGTGAACGCGAAATACTTTCTGTCCTTTTTGCATAAGGGAATGGTGAAAAAACAATCCTTTAAGTCAATTACCATACATTGCCATTTTTGTGGTATCATATTCGGATTTGGCAATCCACATTGAAGTGAACCCATAGGTTCTATCAACAAATTAATCTGCCTTAAATCATGAAGTAAGCGATACCTGCCACTTCTTTTCTTTATGACAAAAATTGGTGTGTTAAATGGACTAACTGACTCTTGAATATGATTCGCTTCTAATTGTTCCCTAACCAATTCCTTCAGTATCACAATTTTCTCCTGAGTAAGCGGCCATTGCTCTACCCAAACAGGTTCACTAGATTTCCATGTGAGCGGCAGAGCTGTAGCCTTTGACAAACTCATAGCTACCTAATCATTAATTACCAATGCGCTAATCATCAATTACCAGGCGCGCATGAAACTGATGCAAAAGATCTCTTCCCCATAAATTTAGATGAATGGGAAGAATAATGGGAAGAATTTGCGCAGAGCGCGTTCCAACAGGAGCTTTTACCGTTAGCCAATGCTTGCTCCGTCGCGCTGTCTGCGATCCTCCTATACCCCAAACTGAAGCAGCTTCTTCCGCAGCCCAATCTTCTGGCCAATTACTCTCTGCTAGAACCGTGATATCTGCTCCACTGTCCAAAATTCCTTCAAACAATCTATCATTTAAATAATAATTTCGTTTAGGCTTATCCTTCTTAAGAAACTCTGAAACTGCCAAAACACTAGGGTGGAGGGGAAGGGAAGAATTCGTTGATCCGAAACCTCCACTTCCTCTCACCACTTCCTTCCCACCAGCTGGTAAAATGTAAGGAATCAGAATCAATTGTGCATAAGATTCACCTTTTTTCAGAACCATACACATATTTGTCCTTATCTGAACCTTTATTATTCCTTCAAAGTCTGAATCGATAACTCCTGGTATTACAAAAATTCCCTTTTGCCCAGCGGAAGAGCGAGGTAGAACTAACCCCACTGATTCCTTAGGCAAAGGTCCTCTTATTTGAGTTGGCATAAGAATTACCTCACCAGGGAAGGCTACAAATTTATCCTCCTGATTTTCCAAATCAATACCAGCACTTCCCTGTGTGGCAGACTTAGCCTTAGTCACATCAGAAACATCAGACACATCCGACACGACCTTAAAACTGGGGCTAGTCGCATGCCCACAAGCTAGTTTCCCTGCTGCGGGACAGAAACCTCAGGACACAGTCTAGCCCAATGAAACCCTTTTCTACATTTTGGACAGATCGTTTTAGGCACACCATACTGCTCTCCTGCTCTATGTGCTCCCCCTCCGGGAAACTTACATTCTGAGCGAAAATGCCCTTTTCTGTGACAATTATAACAGGCACCATTCTTTCCTCTACCAAATCCTGTTCTAGGACCTGATCCTGAATTATAGCCTCCTTTACGGAGCGCTGATGCTAACGCTTCCATCTGGAATGCATTAGTTCCTACATCTGAACATGCTCTGAGCATATCTGCAAGATCATAATCTCCTCTCGCTACTACCGTCTGCAATACTCTTTTACAGTCTGCATTTGCCTGCTCGAAAGAAAGCTTCTTGATCAATTCCGCGCCAGCTTCCGCATTATCAACTTGATGCGAAATCGCCTCTTGAAGCCTGTCCACAAAATCCTGATAGGATTCTGAGGCACCTTGCTTCACTGAGGAAAAGGATTTTACTATCTTTCCTGAATCTGGAACCCTTTTAAGACTTTTTAACATGCAGCGATTGATAACCGGATATGCTACTTCCGGAATCCCCGCTGCTTGTTGCGGCATGGTGGAAAAATCTCCAGCACCAAACATTTGGTCCGGGATGTACGCTCCACCAGAGATGTTCCCTTCCTGAATCACTTCCCTTTTAAATTCTGCCTCCCAAACAACATATTGAGAGCTGGAAAGGATCATCCGAAAAAGATCCTTCCAATCTTGAGGAATTAGATTATAGGAAGTGCTTACACTTTCCAGGAGACCCAAAGTAAAGGATGATTTCAAACCTGTCTCAACTATGCTTTTTCTGATTTCCCTCATGTTCTGATACGTTACCGGAGCCCATTGATAATGAACTACGTTTTGATCATCTACAATTCTTGTGACAGGAAAAGCTTGTAATCCTGCTTCCAATTCCTGAGAGCTTAAACCTCCCCGTAACATTTCCTTCCTGAATCCTGCTCTCACTGCGCCCATAGCTCTAGCCAGAGTTTTTGGGCTAGCAGGAGATGCAGGCGATTTCGCCTCTGGTGGCTCGGGCATAGATGCCTCGCTCAGGACCAGAGGTGAGGGGATGGCAGCCTTGTTATCCCCCTCTGAATGCCTTTGAGAAGTAGGTGATGAGGATGGTGCGCTCGAAGAAATCCCCATCTTCTCTAAAGCATCCCTGCAGATCTTCCAGGTCACGTTTACTGACACTGGTGCACGTGGCAGAGAAGTAAGACACTTCCCGACTCTATCCCAATCCTTAAGATCGAGAGAGCCTTCCTCCGCATACCACGAGCAGCGATCTCTAACTTCCTTTTCCAGTTCCTCCAATTCTGCCAAATTCAATTCTGTCTTGTGGAAAGTTTCCACTATTTGCTTCAACTCCTCTGCATGACTGGAATGCTGAGCTGAGCTACCTAGACCCATACTCACTTTTGTGCGGGGCGCCGTGGATCCAAAAAACGAGTGAGAGATGAGCTCCGAATCACGTCGGGGTCACCACAATGCGGAGGTGTTGAACACGAGAGAAACGGACTACAGAATGCGTTAACGTGAGAGCGACCTCGATCTCTCCAGGCTGCTCCTATTTATTGTCATTAACCTCATGCATAAACATTCTGCATTAACATATTGCATTACATCAATATCTGGAAGTTTCCAAAAACTTTTCCACTCCTATCCTAAGTGGTACAGTAACTTCTTGACCTGACCCAGGACCCCATCACAAGATGTTTACCCTGTTCTCATGCTCCCATGCACGTATCTCCCTCGTGCTTGCCTCTAACACAATGTACCCTTAGGTCATTCGTTTGTCTTCCTTCACACCATTTGTCACACCTCATTGTCTTCCTTGGAGCTGTGCGAGTCTCTCCGTCGCCTCATCGGAAGACGTGGTTTGCCAACACGTCACCCTCAGCTAGTAGAGATGTACTTGTGGCTTGCCATCTCGTACAGGACGTGCGTGCGTGTATGTGTACTGAATGGGCTCATAGGTGCATCCCATCAGTAATGCTTAGGTGCAGACAAAATGGATGCAACAGGCTGGAGAGGAATGCAGGAATGTAAACACAGGAAGTTGGGGCTTAAACAGTCTATTGTTTTACAGAGTCTCTTTGTTCAAGCCTGAGAACTACTACTTCTGAGGGATTGCTATTGTAGCCAGTCAAACAGTCTTACAGGATAAGATGCAAAAGATACATTATTAACAGTCTTAACTCTTTGAGATACTTTGGGCTTCTGTAGCAGTTTCAAATATAACTTAATATCAAGAGAGTCCACAGAGCTGTCAGATCCTTTACAGTTCAAATGGCTGCTCTGTTTCTTCTCCCCGCACTGACCCGGAATCCAAGTCCTGAGGGTGGCAGGGGAACTTGAAATCTTCCAAACATGCAGGGTAAATTGATTTGTAATAATAATTTCACCCCCTCCGCCCCTAAGAGCCCGGGGGTATATCTGTCAAATATCTGTCAAATTACAGCTTTGCCGAGCGCTCTTTAAATAGTCCAAGCCGCTCTGCTGTTTACAGTCTTTAACGTTGCTTTATTTACACGCAAAAGGAAGAGGTAGACCTCCTTTTTGGACCTCTTCCGTGGCCGAATTGAGTCCCAAATTGATCCAAATCTTAGTACTCACGATTCCTTGTTTCGATTTGATGGAGGAATCCAGCGCTTTTTGCAGCCCGCTTTGCCGCTTCGCTGAGGACGGACGATCAATGGAGTCTCAGCGCTCCAAGCTCAACCCGCTCTCCCCTTCTGGGACCCTAACTCGGGTCTTCCGAAGGGGGGGGGAGCTCGTTCGAGCACCCGCCGACTCCCCACGTCTTCAGGCCGCCCTGCGCGCGACAGGAGCCCAGCCGACTGGCAAAAGCGCTTGACCGGAAGTCCTTTCTTTTCTTTTTTTAATATAATTTTTATTATTATTTTCAACAAAAGAATTTTTACAATAATAACATCACATCATTCCACTTCTTAAACCTTTTTGGCTTTTTACGGCCTTGACTTCCTTCAAACCTCTCTTGTGACTTTATACTTTTCTATGTAATCTTATACTTCTTATTTCAACCATTGTACTACATTATCTACTCCTATTCAAATATAAGTTCATATTTACAACAGCATTCTTTCTTGTTCTACAACACCTCTTGTAGTCCTACAAACATATTCAATTCAGTACTTTCTTTTAAGTAATCTGTAAATTTTTTCCAGTCTTTGACAAACTTCTGGTCCCGCTGCTCCCGGATTCTCCCTGTCATTTTGTCCATTTCTGCATAGTCTAGTAATTTCATTTTCCATTCCTCTACAGTCGGCATTTGTTCTTGCTTCCATTTTTGGGCAATCAGTATTCTCGCTGCAGTCACTGCATATTGAAAAAGTTTAGTATCTTGTCTTGTTATGTCAGTACCTATAATTCCCAATAGAAAGGCTTCTGGTTTTTTCACAAATGTATATTTCAACATTTTCTTCATCTCCCGATATAACATATCCCAGAAGCTTTTCACCCTCTTACACTCCCACCACATATGATAAAAGGTACCTTCCTTCTCTTTACATTTCCAACACTTATTGTCCACTTTATACATTTTTGCAAGTTTAACCGGTGTAATGTACCATCTATACATCATTTTTAACACATTTTCTTTCAGTGCATTACATGCCGTAAACTTCATACCCTCCTTCCACAGTTTTTCCCAATCATCTAGCATAATATTATGCCCAATGTCCTGTGCCCAGTGTCTCATCACCGACTTCACCTCCTCATCCTTCAAATGCCATTCCAGCAGTATTTTATACATTTTGGACAATGTTTTATATTTATTGTCTAGTATTTCAATTTCAAATTTGGATTTGGTGTCTCCAAATCCATTTTTCTTCATATCACTTTTGAACATTTCATTGATCTGACGATATTGTAGCCAATTATCTACCAAGTCTTTCACCTCCTCATATGTTTTTAATTTCCATTTTACTCCATCATGTCGAAGTAACTTTTCATATGTCGTCCAATCCTTTCTTGAATTTGTTCTCTTTACACTTATTACTTCCGTTGGCGACAACCACCATGGTGTTTTCCTTTCTAATAGGTTTTTGTACCTATCCCATACTTCATAGAGAGACTTCCGGAATATGTGGTTTCCAAAGCTTTTGTGTACTTTCATTTTGTCATACCAAAGATATGCGTGCCATCCAAATCTGTTGTCATGTCCTTCCAGATCTAATAGATCTGGATTTTCTAACGTCATCCATTCCTTTATCCAACTGAGACAGGCTGCTTCATAATATAATTTCAAGTCTGGCAGGGAGAATCCACCTCTTTCTTTACTGTCCGTTAGTAATTTAAATCTTATTCTTGGTTTCTTCCCTTGCCAAATAAATCTTGAAATCTTCTTTTGCCACTCTTTAAATATAGCTGTCCCCTTGATTATCGGAATTGTTTGAAACAGAAACAACATTTTTGGTAGCACATTCATTTTAACTGCTGATATTCTTCCCAGCAATGAAAATTTCATTCTATCCCACACTTCCAGGTCTCTCTTTATTTTATTCCACACCATGTCGTAGTTGTCTTGGAATAAGTTAATATTTTTAGTTGTCAACCAGATACCTAAATACTTCGTTTTCTTGACTACTTCTATATTTGTTTGTTTTTGTATTTCCTCTATTTTTCCATTGTCCATGTTTTTAACTAACATCTTAGTTTTCTTTCTATTTAGCTTAAATCCTGCAAATCGGCCGAACTCCTCCATTTCTTCTAGTACTGCTTTGGAGCTTTTAATAGGATCTTCAATCGTCAGCACCAAGTCATCCGCAAAGGCTTTTACTTTATGTTGTTTCTTACCAATTGTTATTCCTTTTATATCTTTATCTTAGGTCATTTGCATTTTCAGGCCGTGGCTAAGATGCCAAATATGGTTGAGGGAATTCTTTGCAGCCATGTAAGTATCACATGAAATGCATTTCCTGTGCTGAAAACAAGGTCAAAACAGCTCCCAAGGGAACAAAATCCAGGAGGGAGGCCACAAAGCCTTATCAGTACATGCATGCCAACCTTGTACGCGGGTGGCGCTGTGGGTTAAACCACAGAGCCTAGGGCTTGCCGATCAGAAGGTCGGTGGTTCGAATCCCCGCGACGGGGTGAGCTCCTGTTGCTTGCTCCCTGCTCCTGCCAACCTAGCAGTTCGAAAGCACGTCAAAGTACAAGTAGATTAATAGGTACCGCTCCGGCGGGAAAGTAAACGGCGTTTCCGTGCGCTGCTCTGGTTCACCAGAAGCAGCTTAGTCCTGCTGGCCACATGACCCGGAAGCTGTAAGCCAGCTCCCTTGGCCAATAAAGCGAGATGAGCGCCGCAACCCCAGAGTCGGACACGACTGGACCTAATGGTCAGGGGTCCCTTTACCTTTACCTTTATGCCAAACTTGTAGGTCCTCTAACTCCCTCTAGAGGTATTTCACGGTATTTTTTTGGTCTTAATTGACCAGTTTTCCAGATATGTTTTTGTTTACATGTTGGAACAGAAAAATGATGCATTTTCCAGGTTTAAGGATTTCTGTGCATGGTTGAAAAATGTGCATGACACTAAGGTACAGTGTTTGTTCACAGACAGAGGGGGGAATTTTGTTCAGCAGAATTTGAACGTTTTCTGGCTGAACTGGGACTTGAGCACCAAATTGTTTGTCCCAGGTCCCCATGGCAAAATGGTCTCTGTGAGAGAGTAAATCAGACTCTGCAACTAGGTATGAAAACGTTGCTGCATGATGCCAAATTGCCAGAAGCTTTTTGGGGAGAAGTTTAAACTGTTTTGTTTATTATTACAATCACAGGTTCTCATCAGCCATGAATTTCCAGAAGAAACCTTTCATCAAGCAACTGAGGACTTTTGGTTCAGATGTATGGGTTCATACACCTCAGGACAACAAGCTAAGAAAATGTGGTTTGCATGGTATATTTCTTGGTTATGAGAAAGGCGCCTATCGTGTGTCTGATACCAAGGCGATAAGGTTAACTAGGAGTGTTCAGTGCAATGCAAAATGGGACAATGTGGAGATTTTTCAGTGTCACGCTGTTTCTGATGATGCAGATAATGAATCTGATGCTGATGATGGCGGTCAAGATTCTGATGATAATGGTGCTGCCGCCGTGGGTTCTGACAGTGATACAGACATGGATGACTACAAGAGCACCAAAACATCTCTTAGACCATCTGATCAGTCTGATATTGAGTTAGAGTTACCCCTTTTCACTACAGGACGGTTTTCTCCAAAGCAGGAACCTGATCCACAGGATTTGCGTATCATACATAGGAGCCAAAGAGCCACTAAGGCTAAGCCTCCTAAAAGGTATGCTCAGAAGTATGCTAACACAGCTATTGCTGATACAGCTGTTGCTAGCAACCCAAAGCAGGTACTTGGACCTACAAATTTCCAAGAGGTTCAAAGTTTGTCCTCAGAGGATACCAAACCTTGGCTTAATGCCATGAAGGCAGAACTTGGTTCATTAAGGAAAAACAATACTTGGGAATTGGTTCCAATGCAACCTGACATGAAGTTGATTGACAATCATTGGGTCTTTAAGCCCAAGACTGATTATAATAATAATAATAATAATAATTTATTATTTGTACCCCGCCCATCTGGCTGGGTCTCCCCAGCCACTCTGGGCGGCTTCCAGCAATATTAAAAACAAAATAAAACAATACATTAACATATTACAGATTAAAAACTTCCCTAAACAGGGCTGCCTTCAGGTATTTCCTAAATGTTAGATAGTTGTTAATCACTTTGACCTCTGATGGGAGGGCGTTCCACAGGGCAGGCGCAACTACCGAGAAGGCCCTCTGCCTGGTTCCCTGTAGCTTTGCTTCTCGCAGCGAGGGAACCGCCAGAAGGCCCTCGGCGCTGGATCTCAGTGTCCGGGCTGAATGGTGGGGGTGGAGACGCTCCTTCAGGTATACAGGACCGAAGCCGTTTAGGGCTTTAAAGGTCAGCACCAACTCTTTGAATTGTGTTCGGAAACGTACTGGGAGCCAATGTAGATCTCTCAGGACCGGTGTTATGTGGTCCCAGCGGCCACTCCCAGTCACCAGTCTAGCTGCCGCATTCTGGATTAATTGCAGTTTCCGGGTCACCTTCAAAGGTAGCCCCACGTAGAGTGCATTGCAGTAGTCCAAGCGGGAGATAACTAGAGCATGCACCACTCTGGCGAGACAGTCCGCGGGCAGGTAGGGTCTCAGCCTGCGTACCAGATGGAGCTGGTAGACAGCTGTCCTGGATACAGAATTAACCTGCGCCTCCATGGACAGCTGTGAGTCCAAAATGACTCCCAGGCTGCGCACCTGGTCCTTCAGGGGCACAGTTACCCCATTCAGGACCAGGGAGTCCTCCACACCTGCCCGTCTCCTGTCCCCCAAAAACAGCACTTCTGTCTTGTCAGGATTCAACCTCAATCTGTTAGCCGCCATCCATCCTCCAACCGCCTCCAGACACTCACACAGGACCTTCACCGCCTTCACTGGTTCTGATTTGAAAGAGAGGTAGAGCTGGGTATCATCCGCATACTGATGAACACCCAGTCCAAACCCCCTGATGATCTCTCCCAGCGGCTGCATATAGATGTTAAAAAGCATGGGGGAGAGGACAGAACCCTGAGGTACCCCACAAGTGAGAGCCCAGGGGTCTGAACACTCATCCCCCACCACCACTTTCTGAACACGGCCCAGAAGGAAGGAGCGGAACCACTGCATAACAGTGCCCCCAGCTCCCAAACCCTCTAGACGGTCCAGAAGGATGTTATGGTCAATGGTGTCAAAAGCCGCTGAGAGATCCAGCAGAACTAGGAAACAGCTCTCACCTTTGTCCCTAGCCCGCCGGAGATCATCGACCAGTGCGACCAAGGCAGTTTCAGTCCCATGATGAGGTCTGAATCCCGATTGGAAGGGATCCAAATGGTCCGCTTCTTCCAGGCGTGCCTGGAGTTGTTCAGCAACCACTCGCTCAATCACCTTGCCCAAGAATGGAAGATTTGAGACTGGGCGATAGTTGGCCATATTGGCCGCATCCAAAGATGGTTTTTTAAGAAGCGGTTTAATAACCGCCTCTTTTAGCGGGTCTGGGAAGGCTCCCTCGCAAAGAGAAGCATTCACCACCCCGCAAAGCCCATCGCCCAGCCCTTCCCGGCTAGCTTTTATAAGCCAGGATGGGCAAGGATCAAGGAGACAGGTGGTTGGTTTCACTCGTCCAAGCAGCCTGTCCACATCCTCGGAGGTAACAGATTGGAATTGATCCCACACAACTAGACTAGACAGGACTCTAGCACTCTCCCGCCCCGGCCCTGCTCCCACGGTGGAGTCTACCTCTTCCCGAATCTGAGCGACTTTATCTGCAAAAAACTTTGCAAAAGCATTGCAGGAGATCTCTGGGTCCCTATCAGACCCCGATGACGACGGTGGTTCTGATAAATTTCGAACCACCTGGAAGAGTCTCCTGCTGCTGTTTTCTGCAGATGCAATAGAAGCGGTGAAGAAGGTCCTCTTCGCCATCGCCATTGCCACTTGGTAGGCTCGAAGTTGAGCTCTAGCCCATGTCCGGTCTGATTCGGAATGAGTTTTACGCCACCGGCACTCTAGCCGTCTCAACGACTGTTTAACGACTGATTAACATGAGAAGGTAATTAGACACAAGGCGAGACTAGTCTCATGTGGTTTTTCACAGGTTCCAGATCAAGATTACCATGAGACCTATTCACCAACTGTGAAGTTTGAAAGCATAAGGTTAATGCTTAAAATTGCTGCTGAAGAGAAACTGAATGTTTCCCATCACAATGTGAACACAGCCTTTTTGTATGGTACTCTGGATAAGAGTATTTACATGCTACCACCTGATGGTGTACAGGTAAAACAGGGATTGGTAAGAAATCTCAAGAAATCTCTGTATGGTCTCAAGCAGAGTGCCCGTTATTGGTACTTTAAATTGACAGAGGTATTGTTTTATTTAAGTTTTGACCAAGGTAATAATAATAATAATAATAATAATAATCTTTTATTTATATCCCGCCCTTCCCCGCCAAAACCGGGCTCAGGGCGGCTAACAATCAAATACAAATATAAAAACACAGATTAAAAATACAGATATAAAATACACTTTAAAACTTAAAAATTTTGAATTTTAAAAGTTACACTAACAAATTACCCCAAAAGCCGAACGGAACAGCTCCGTTTTACAAGCCCTGCGAAAGGGTGCTAACTCTTGCAGGGCCCTCGTTTCTTGTGGCAGATCATTCCACCATATCGGGGCCAGAACCGAAAAAGCCCTGGCCCTGGTGGCTGCCAACCTGACCTCCTTATGACCTGGGATCTCCAGAAGGTTATTATTTGATGACCTCAAGGTCCTACCTGGGGCATACCAGGAGAGACGGTCCCTTAAGTACGAGGGCCCTAAGCCGCGTAGGGCTTTAAAGGTTAAGACCAGCACCTTAAACCTGATCCTGTACTCCACCGGGAGCCAGTGCAGCTGATAAAGCACTGGATGAATGTGATCTCGCGGCAAGGCCCCCGTAAGGAGCCTCGCCGCGGCATTCTGCACCCGCTGGAGTTTCTGGGTCAGCCTCAAGGGCAGCCCTGCATAGAGCGAGTTACAATAATCTAGTCTGGAGGTGACCATCGCATGGATCACTGTGGCCAGGTCAGGGCGAGAGAGGTAGGGGACCAACTGCCTAATACGGCGGAGATGGAAAAATGCCACCTTTGCTGTGGCTGCAACCTGCGCCTCCATGGAGAGGGAGGCGTCAAAGGTTACCCCCAGACTCTTGACAAGAGGCGCTGGCACTAATTGAACGCCTGCAAGGGTTGGGGGTTGGCCCCCCAACCCCATGTCGTCCCGACCTAGCCAAAGGACCTCTGTCTTCGAAGGATTTAACTTTAATCGGCTCCCACGCATCCATCTAGCCACAGCTTCCAAACACCTGGCCAGTGTGTCTGGGACTATGTCGGGACGGCCGTCCATCAACAGATAAAGCTGGGTGTCATCAGCATATTGATGACAACCCATCCCAAAGCTCCGGACAATCTGGGCGAGAGGGCGCATAAAGATGTTAAAAAGCATCGGGGAGAGAATTGCACCTTGCGGCACTCCACACACCAAGGAGTGCCGCGGGGACATCTCATTCCCTAGCGCTACTCTCTGTCCCCGACCTGAGATAAAGGAGCGCAGCCATTGTCGGACTGTGCCCTGAATCCCCACGTCGGCAAGGCGGTGGTCTAAAAGTTCATGATCGACCATATCGAAGGCTGCTGACAAATCTAAGAGAATCAGCAGTCCCGATCCGCCTCGATCCAGCTGTCTACGGAGATCATCCGTTAGCACGACCAAAGCCGTTTCAGTCCCATAGCCAGGGCGAAAGCCGGACTGAAATGGATCCAAAGCCGATGTTTCCTCCAGAAACCCACTAAGTTGTTCAGCAACCGCTCTCTCAATTACCTTACCCAAGTACGGAAGATTCGAGACCGGGCGGTAATTGGATAGATCTAAAGGATCTAAAGAAGTTTTCTTTAAGAGCGGACGCACCACTGCCTCTTTCAACTCCCCTGGGAAGGTCCCTGTGCCAAGGGACAAGTTGATAATCTCACCCAGGGGGGCCCGCACCTCATCCGGGCACGCTCTAATCAGCCAGGACGGGCACGGGTCAAGGGGACAGGTGGTGGGCCTTCCAGCTCGGAGGAATCTGTCTACATCGGCAGGGAGTATCCGATCAAAGTGGTCCAATACTGGGCCCGAAGACAGTCGAGGGGCCTCTAGCTCCGTTATTGTATCCAAATTGGCAGGGAGGTCATGGCGGAGCTGCAAGACTTTCTCCGCGAAAAAGCTCGCAAATGCCTCACAGCTATGGGTCAAATTCATATTTAAATTTGGTTGTTCCTCTAGGGTTGTTAGAGACCTGATTATTCTAAAGAGTTGTGCTGGGCGAGAGCTAGCGGATGCAATGGAAGCTGAGAAGTAGGACCTCTTTGCCGCTTTCACTGCCATCTCATAGGTTTTCATAAACATCCTATAAGATGTTCTTGAAGCTCCGTCGTAAGCACGCCGCCATACTCGCTCTAGCCGTCTGAGATCCCGTTTCATTTTCCGAAGCCCCTCGGTAAACCAAGGGGTCCGGTTTCGGCGGGGTCGCAGAGGGCGCTTAGGTGCGATCTCATTGATGGCTGCCAAGAATCGGTTATTCCAATCCCTGACAATATCATCTAATGAGTCGCCAGGGGGGGCAGGGTCCCGCAAAGCCTGGCGGAATCTATCAGGATCCATCAGCCTTCGCGGGCGAGCCAAAATAGGCTCGCCACCCAAGCAGGGGAGGAGCTGAAAGTCAATCTCGGCTCTCAGAGCGTAGTGATCAGACCATGGCACTTCCACAGATGGGAGCATGATCACATCTATGCCAGCACCAAAAATCAAATCCAGCGTGTGGCCTGCTTGATGAGTGGGGCCCAAAACAAATTGGGAGAGCCCTAGTGTCGCCATGGAAGTCACTAGGTCCAGAGCCTGTGAGGAGGGAGTGGCATCGGCATGGACGTTGAAGTCTCCCAGAACCAATAGGTTTGGGAACTCCAAGGCCCAGCCCGCCACCACCTCCAGCAGGTCTGACAGGGTGGCTACTGGTGCGCTGGGTGGTCGGTACACCAGCCAGACAGCCAAGCTCTCCTTGGAACCCCACATCAGACCAACACATTCAATGCCGGAGATCGTCGGTACTGGCAGAGCCCTGAAAGGACAACCCTGGGTAAAGCTGACCCATATGTGTTTGTCAAAGAGGGAAAGCAAGACAAGCTCTAGTGTATCTGTTTTGTTGATGATATACTTTTCTTATTGAAGGATGAGGCTATGTACAAAGCCACCTTAGCTGCATTACAGGAGCAATTTGACATGAAGAATCTTGGTGAGGTAACCAATTATCTCTCTCAAAATGGAGAAAAAGCAGAAAGGTGATATTCTGGTACATCAGACAAAGAAAATCAATGATGTGATAGCTAAACTGAATTTTCACTTTCTTTTCCCATGTTCATGGCAGCAGTGCTCGATCGGATGTGGTTTGGATCTCAAAAGAATTAGCATTAAAAGGTAAAAAATAATAATGAAATAAATCCCAGAACATTGTCGGATCATAACCCCATAATAATGGAAATTCAGAAAGAAAATCAATCCACTTTCAGATGGAGATTGAATGAAGATTTATTTGTTGTTCAGTCGTGTCCGACTCTTCATGACCCCATGGACCAGAGCACGCCAGGCACGCCTATCCTTCACTGCCTCTCGCAGTTTGGCCAAACTCATGTTAGTAGCTTCGAGAACACTGTCCAACCTTCTCATCCTCTGTTGTCCCCTTCTGAATAAATGAAGATTTATTAGATGTCAATAATTTTTTTAAACAAAATAAAAAAATTCCTTCCAGTAGCACCTTAGAGACCAACTAAGTTTGTTCTTGGTATGAGCTTTCGTGTGCATGCACACTTCTTGCTCATACCAAGAACAAACTTAGTTTTTATTTTGTTTTGACTATGGCAGACCAACACGGCTACCTACCTGTAACAATAATTTTTTAGAAATCGCAAAAAAGGCACTGGGAGATTATTTTGAATTAAATCTTGATAATGGAACCAAGCTGCAAACAGTATGGGATGCCAGTAAGGCAGTTATGAGGGGACTGTTTATCCAACAAAGCTCAATCAAGAAGAAATTATGGGAAAATAAAAAAAAGGAAATCTTGGATGAAATATTAGAGAAAGAAAACGAATTACCGTATATACTCGAGTATAAGCCAAGTTTTTCAGCACATTTTTTGTGCTGAAAAAGCCACCCTCGGCCCATACTCAATTCAAAAACAGAAAGAGCACAGTCTGGTTTACAAATGCTAACAGTAAAATAGATTAAAAGGGATACTCCCTTGAATAAAATATGATAAAAATTAAATTAAAATTTCAAGCTGTATATAACAATCCATTGCGTTTCTTAAATGTCAGAACTGATGTCAGAAATTTTGCCATATGTAGGGTTACAATCGAGTTTGAATCTTGCAACAGAAGAGCAAGGTAAGACTCTTCCAAATACCCCGGGAATTTTTGAGTTAATGGAAGTAATAAATTCTTTCAGGCGGCAGAATACAAGGAGCAGACAAACACGATGTGATGAAGATATTCAATCGAACGGTTATCACAGGCTCATAAGACCAAAACTTGGCCCCTAGAAAATCTATGAAAAAGGACGTTTGAGGGGAAGACATTAAACCGTGCTTTAATAAAAGCGAAACGATGACTAGCAATAGAAAGAGTTGATAGATAGGCTGGTACTTGAAGTGGGGGTACAATGCCCAGGGATCTCGGTGAGCATGTCCCCCCGCCCAGCATAACATTGCGTTGCAACTCAATATCATCCAATCTTTGGGGAGATGGTCTTTTTTGCTGTATTTATATCTTGATTCAGACTTTCTAAGGGCAAAATTCCAATAAGCAAAAGTTTGGCATGAATCTTAACAGCCCAGGGGCTTATGAACTCATCGCGCCATAAGCATTGGGCCAGATAATATTCAGGTAATCTGTGCCAGAGTGTTAACCAATAGATAAAAATACGCTTCCACAGGAGCGTCTCCAAGGAAGACATCCTCAGTTCCACGCGTATGGCCACATTGCTCACACAGGTGGGGACTTTCAGGAGACGACGAAGGAATTGGCTTTGTAGGGATTCAAGAGAGGAGAAATTTGCCAAGGCAGCCCATAGTGGTGCCGCATAACTTAGTGTGTTAACTATTCTCAACTTATAGACCATCAACCCTGAAGGCACATGCAGGGCACTGTCTGTAAAGTAGAATTGGAGTAGTGCATACACCAGGGTTTTAGCCTTATTAAGAAGGTCCCCTGTATATCGGCGGGGACCAGGTGGAGAGGGTGACTGTATTCAAGTTTTTGGGAGTGATTATAGAGCAGGGTATGACTTGGAGCGCAAATACTACTGCTCTGGTAAAGAAGGCCCAGCAGAGAATTTATTTCCTCAGACTTTTAAAGAATAACAATCTGAGTGAGAGACTGCTGGTGTCCTTCTACCGAGGCTCCATTGCGGAGGTGATGAAATAACGAGACCCTAGGACAGGATGGTTTCAACGGGAAGGCGACCCAGATCTCTCTCAGACCCTTCTTTTATTGAGTTTTATCTCATGCATAAACATTAACCACATTAACATAAAGGTAGTCCCAACAGGGGAAACTTTTTGAAAACTTTCCATCCCTTATTTGGAATACGGTGACACCCCCAAGCCTCACCCAGGACCCCGCCATTAGGTACGTGCTCAATCTCCATGCTCCTCTCCATGCACCCTCCTCGTGCTCACCCCATGTTGCACCTAATGTTTACCACCATTTGCCATGGTCCATTGTTCCTTCGGCAAAGTGTTAGTCTCCCCGGCGCCTCAGGAGAACGTGGCTTGCCAACGCGTAGCTCCCGGTCAGCGCGGAGCCACCGTGGCATGCCAACACGGTGCGGCGACACGTGTGTGTGTATGCGTACCCGTGTGTATGATGCGTGGGCTCATAGAATCGTCCCAACACTCCATAGAGAGCATTCTTATATACTGTATTTGTGCTTGGTTCTCCAGCTACACAGCCAGGGAGAAGAAGGTACTTCAGAAGGTCATAACCACAGCCCAAAATATTATTGGTCATCCTCTCCCATCTCTGGAAGAACTATACAGTTCCCGTTGCCTTAAAAAGGTTAACAATATTTTAAAGGATCCATCTCATCCAAGATATAGTCTCTTTGCACCACTGCCTTCGGGTAGAAGATATAGAACAATTAGATCAAGAACAAATAGATTGAAGAACAGTTTCTACCCAAGAGCTATAACCATCTTAAATGCTGTAACCAGATAATATGACATTGGAGAGCTGTGGTGTGTGTTTGTGTGTGTGTGTGTGTGTGTGTGTGTGTGTGGCTTTTTTTGGTGTGTGTGTGTTTTGTGCTGGTTTCTTTTTCTTTTTCTTTCTGGTTTTTACGGGATGGCATGCAATTTCGTTGCACTTGTATAGCGTTGTGCTTGTACTTGTGCAATGACAATAAATAAATAAATAATCTAAGGTACTGAATCTGCGCTGTCCACCTCATGTTTTGTTGGAACAGTATGCCTAGGTATTGGAACTTAGTGACTTGTTCTACATCCACTCCGTCTAGCTTCCAAGTATATTGTTTCGGGCTTCTGGAAAAAATCATTATTTTTGTTTTGGCGTGATTAATAGCTAGCTGGTTAGATCGGCAGTATGAAACAAAGATCTTCAGTGCTCTATTTAGACCAACTTGGGAGTAGGATAAAATTACTGCGTCATCAGCATATAATAGTAATTGTCAGGGGGCTGCCCCCTCCTTCCAGCCCGGCTCTGAGCGAGTACCGTGAGCCACCAGCTATATTGGAGACAGATTCCAGCTCCACGTCTGGAGGAAGCTCCGAGGAAAGGAAAGCAGTGAGAGGGCTCCCGGCAGCCACACAGAGCCCTCGCAACGTGCCTGGGGAAGGGAAGAGAAGACGGACTAGGTGCTTCCAATTTCCAAGGTTCGCTTCCTGGCGGAAGAATCACAAATCGGCAGTTCAGGAATCTGATAGTGATGGAACCTGACGTATTTATTATGTAGTCCGAGTTGTAAAGCAATTAGCCCAGACTAAAGCTTAACAGCTTAATGGCTTCGAGTCTTTCTTTGAACGCCCATCTGGGGAAAGGACCCCACAAAGCGTGACAGTAATGGACATCTATAATCCGCAAGGCGCGGGGCATGAATATTGGCAGATGACTCGGCTAGAGGTTTTCTCATATCACTTATATATAAGTTAAAGAGATAGGGGCTAATATATAACCTTGCCGGACGCCTTTATTTATGGGCACTCTGTTCGTAAGTTCACCTAGGGGGGTTAATCTCACTCTGGCAGCTGATCCCTCATGAAGTTGGATCATGAGCCAAAGCAGTCTTCTATCAATACCCCAAGTAGCTAATTTCATCCATAGATTGTTCCTGGGAATGCTATCGAAAGCTGCCTTCAAATCAATGAAGGCAGCACATAGGCGGCCTCGCCTAGGGGTCAAATATTTCAATTCGAGATGGTAGAGAATTACTGCATGATCAGTTGTTGAGCAATTTGGTCTAAAACCCGCCTGTTCGTGGCCAATTAAATTAAGCTCTTCCATCCATTGAACTAATTTGGACAGGAGAAAACGGGCATAAATTTTCCCTAGGGTTGATAATAGGCTAATGTTACGATAATTCCCCGGGTCGGAGATGGTACCTTTTTTATGGATTGGGATAATAATAGCCTCCTTCCAAGACCTAGGAATGTGGCCAGTGGAGTTTATGGCATCAAATACTTTGGCCAGTATTTCAGCCCACCAATCAGGATGTGAACTAATGGCCTCAGCCGGGGCCAGATCAGGCCCAGGGGCCTTGCCCACTTTCAGTTGATTAATCAATTCTTTTATTGATTCCGGGTCCGTAGGAGGCCAGATGGGTAGTTGTGAACACAGGTGCTCCAGTCGGGAAGATGGGGGAATCTGTTTGTGAAAAGCATTTTCTCAAAAACTGTTCCCAAATGGGAGCAGGGATAATAGCTGGGGGATATTGTCTCAATCTTCTATTGATTACTGACCAGAATTCACGCAAATTGTGCGATTTAGATGCTTTAATTAAAGCCAACCAACGGGTCTTTTGCCAGCTATGTTTAGCTTTTAACTGGGTTTGCTTATAAGCAGTTTTGGCTTGAAAGTATGCAGTTGGCAGGTTGGTAGCTCCTGAAACCCTATAATCCTTATAAATTGAACGCAGAAGAGCTCTAGCCTGTCTACACTGAGTATCATACCAAGGGGCGCCAACATTATGCAGAGTGGCCTTAACCACCTGGGGAGACAGCGTAAAAAAGGCCGTTAGTTCTGCCGAAAATTGATTAAATATATCCAGTATCTTACTAGGGTCGTGGGAGTCATAAGGTGTATCTATTAATTGGACACTAACCTCCTTTTTATAAAAGTCCACATATATCCGCTGTTGAACCTTGGACTAGCATAATTCTCTCACTATAGTCAATGCATTAGATTCTATCCGAAGTGGGTGACTAAGCATAGTGTACTGCCAATCTAGAGAAAGCGAGGATACTAACGGGAGGTGGTTACTGGTTGGCAGATTGTCCACCTTGAAGGAGATGATGTTCAACAGTAAGTCCCTCGAAAACAGGAGGTAATCTAGTACACTATTAGATTTCGTGCCTAAATAAGTGAATTCTCCCGGTACATCTGGGGGACATCTGCCATTCAATGGGACTAGATTTAAATGTATAGCCAGTTGAATAAGAAGAACACCGGCCTCATTCACTCTAGTATCCTTAGAAATTTGCCCCGACATGAGCTCCAAGTCAGGGATAGCAGGGCCAGGATCAACCCACCAATTAGATTTAGTCAAGGCTTCCCAGTTGGCTCCAGTTCGAGCATTAAAATCCCCTCCAATTAGAACTTGGGCACTGGGAAATTTAACACGACATGATGCTAAGTGATTTTCAAGAATTTCCCATCTAGATTTGAGTTCGAGAAAGGAGCCTCCCGGTGGTAGGTATACATTTGAGATTAGTAATGATATCTTTTCACCAGATATCAACCCAGATAGAATGTAGGGGAGCGATGTCTGTACTAAAGTAAGTTTGGTATGCAGTTTAAGAGAAATACCTATTATAAGACCACCTTAATAATAATAATAATAATAATAATAATAATAATAATAATAATTTATTATTTTTACCCCGCCCATCTGGCCGAGTTTCCTCAGCCACCCTGGGCGGTTTCCAGTCAAATGTTAAAACAATACAGCATTAAATATTAAAAACTTCCCTAAACAGGGCTGCCTTAAGATGTCTTTTAAAAATAGGATAGCTGCTTATTTCCTTGACATCTGCTGGAAGGGCGTTCCACAGGGAGAGCACCACTACCGAGAAGGCCCTCTGTCTGGTTCCCTGTAACCTCACTTCTCGCAATGAGGGAATCGCCAGAAGGCCCTCGGCGCTGGATCTCAGTGTCCGGGCTGAACGATGGGGGTGGAGACGCTCCTTCAGGTATACAGGACCGAGGCCGTTTAGGGCTTTAAAGGTCAGCACCAACACTTTGAATTGTGCTCGGAAACGTACTGGGAGCCAATGTAGATCTCTCAGGACCGGTGTTATGTGGTCCCAGCGGCCACTCCCAGTCACCAGTCTAGCTGCCACATTCTGGATTAATTGCAGTTTCCAGGTCACCTTCAAAGGTAGCCCCACATAGAGCTCATTGCAGTAGTCCAAGCGGGAGATAACTAGGGCATGCACCACTCTTGCGAGACAGTCCGCGGGCAGGTAGGGTCTCAGCCTGCGTACCAGATGGAGCTAGTAGACAGCCGTCCTGGACACAGAATTGATCTGCGCCTCCATGGACAGCTGGACAGTTCAAATCCATTTATGATGAAATCACCAATCTCCCAAGTTTCTTGGAGTAAGATAATGTGAAATGAATTAATGTACGCCTGAAATTCTGGGTCATATTTTTTTCTTGCGCCACCCTGCTATATTCCAACATAGAACCGATAAGGGTGGCTTACTATATCGACCATTTAGGTGTCATTTGGGGAACTGAACACTACAATTAGGGTCGTGGGAGGACCCAGGAAAATATTCAGTTATTTTGCTTTGATGAGATGACACAAATAAGGTCCTCGTAGGTTCCTGATTCTGAGATGAATGATTAGCTGGTATAGTAAAAGGTCCTTCTCTGCATTGAGCAATTGCAGGCGAGGACAAATCCTTCTCCCCCAATATATTGTTGGGTATCAAGGGAGCGATTTCTTGGTGGTTTGGTGTGTTCATTGGCGCTGGCACCAGCTGTCGGGTTTTAGGGGAAGTTGTAGTAACTCTCATAGTATCGAGAGAAACAGCTCCTTTTGGGGGCATGATAGTGTAGCCTTAGCAAAGCAGGGTTCAACGTTGCTCCCGAGGGAGAAGGAAAAAAAGGAGACAAAAATGTCACCGAGGTTTGAATCAGAGAAAAAGTTTTTATTCTACATCCTAGAACCGTAGAAGGGCACTTGCGGGATCATTCCTCAGCAAGCCCACCAAATGGAGTTCGCATCCAGCTTTTATACATTCCTGCCCAGGAGCTATGACCTTATTAGGAGATCCTTCCTCTACCCATATAAGGAATAGCCTTATGATGTACTGCAAACCTTATAAGGAGTTCCTTCCTGTGAACCTTTGGCTGGGACCTTTGTACGTCACGGTGATAAGGATATTTGCACCCCGACTCCCTGTACAGACTCCCTGTCTGTACTTGGGCTGTCAATGCCATCCTTCCAGACTGGCAAGGCCATGCTGATAAGAGAGTCATACTGACATCCTGTGTCTGGTTTTATGTTCTTCCAGCCTCAAACTAATAAAGTGAAAGTTCATTACACTGCCTTTCCCTATGAATCTATGTGGTGCCTCATGCAAAAAGGGTCTGTAAAATTAAGGATTTCAGGTAGCACTGTAACATAGGAATTTCAGGTTAGGCTAACCTGCCCCTACAATAGATGGTATTGCGATAATTTGATTTATGCACCCAGCTGGATCTTCAATCAGAGTTGGACTGCCTCTTAGTATTAGTGGTTCCATCTCATATGCTTGTTGATGCGTTAGGCTTGTTGGTATACGTTGTTCTGCTGGAAGGGTCTGGCAAGCAGAAGGCGAGTGTACGTCATCTCCTAGCTGTTCACTGTAGGTGGACTCCAGGTCTGGTATAGAGGAGTAAGAAGGCGACAGTTTATTGGAGCAGGAAGTGTTCTGCATTTCGTTTGCAGGATGCAGATCTATTAATAACGGGGATGGCAGGTTCTCTTGTAGTAAGGGGGCGGGAGCTACCACTTGCCAGTCCATTATTACATCCAATGTTGCAGCCTCTTTGGACGGTATGGGCAATTGAGGTGACAGTTTCTTCAGGTCTGTATACATTAAGGTGGAGGGATTGCCATGATCACTTTTCATTGGCGCTCTTTTATGCAGTTGAAGTATAAGCTGTTGTTTGAGTATGTTGAGTCTGTCAATAATTTCCTGTTGTTCTGCTGCTGGTAGGTCCCCAAATTAAGAAATAAGATCCTTCTCCTCTGGGCATGCCATGGAGCTGTTAATATGATCAGTCATCACAGCTACCAGAGTAGGTAAACTAGAGACCTTAGACTGGGGTAGAGAGCAATCTTCCGAGGTAGGCAACTTGTTAGTTTGGGCTGTCGCGGATTTCTCCACGGCGTGGTAGCAGAGCAGTGCAAAAGCCACAGGTTCTTTAGTGCAGTATTCTATTATTGTGAGCTATATACATACAGACAGTTTATGCAGCAGAACACCTGGCTGCACCAAAAGGCAAGACAAGTAGGACAACTTCACTCTCTCTATCTCTGATAACACTCTACACCCACACACCCTGCTTAACAGGTTTCCCTTTAATACAAAGCAACAGCCAATCATCTGTCGGCACACTCCTGCTGGGTCATTGCAGGCCTGTTGCATCAGCCTCTTGCATCAGCTTCTTTTACTTTACAAGCAAGCTCAAGCCTCCATACTTACTGTGTTACACAGCATTCTGTGTATTCCAACACTCCTCCTTAAGTCAAAGGCTTGAAACCTAACAATTCCCTTAAGTTTCGAAATCTAGGAGCATTCAAACATTTTGTATATATATCTGCCACATTGCATTCTGTGTCACAATGCTCTACCTTTAACACATTTCTTTCCAAAGCATTTTTAACATTGCCATACCTTATTGCAATATGTTTACTTTTACACTTAAAGTTCTGTTGGTTAGCAAGTTGCTGTGCTGCCATGTTATCACTGAGCACAGTGATTGGCATTTCAGAAGGTATTCCCAGCTCTTTAGTTAGGCAAGCAAACCACTCTATTTGTGACACACATTCACTTATGGCTGAGTACTCTGCTTCACAAGTACTTGTGGCAACAAATGTTTGTTTCTGGTATTTCCATTGAACCAGGGCATTTCCAATATATATAGCATAGCCAGTGGTAGACTTTCCATTTTCTCTGTCTCCCCAGCTGGCATCAGTGTATGCATACACTTGCTGATCACCTCCTGTATCCAGCACCAGCTTGCAATCTTTTGTGGCTTTCAGATATCTTAAAATTCTTTTAAACGCTACCCAATCTTTCTGAGCTGGGTCTGCACTCCTCTGGCTTAACATGTGCACTGCCAATGTTATGTCAGGTCTCGTCCAGCAACTTAAATATAATAGAGAACCCAACAAAGAATGAAATGCTGTTGCATTCTCACATTTTTGCCCTTCTGGTTCATTTTTGTACTGTGTAGTCATGGGAGTGTCTACCTCATTTGCCATTTCCATTCCGTATGTCTTAAGTAACCTTTCAACCTTTTCCTTCTGACTCAGGGAGTAAATGCCTTTTTCATTCCTCTGAACTTCTACTCCTAAGTAATTTTGCATCTCTCCCAAATACTTCAGTTTGTATTTGTTTCATAGGTTGTCCTAGGTTGTTCATGAACCAAGACACTTGCTTTTGTGCAGTAGTTATAAGACATAAATCATCAACATAAAGATTTAAATAACATGCGCTCCCTTGCACAGTTGCTGAATATAAACAGGAATCAGCCAGGCTTTGTTTAAATCCCATCTTTTTCAAAGTTGTGTCTATGTACTCATGCCATAGACGTGCACTTTGATGTAAACCATATAGTGCCCTTTGCAGCTTCAAAACCATACTGTCTCTTTCCTGCTCATAACCTGGTATTTGCTGCAGATACACCTCGGTGTCAATGGGAGCATTTAAATATGCTGAGGAAACATCAAAGTGATGAACTTTTAACCCCCTCAGGCTTGCCATTGCTAAAACTGATTTTACTGTTTCAGCCTTTGCTGTTGGGGAAACACTTCATCATAGTGCACCATTTTCTTTTGCGTAAAGCCCCTGGCAACTAGCCTGGCTTTCCTCTGGCAACTACCATCAGCCAGCTTTTTCACTTTCAAAACCCACTTACAGCTTATGGGCTTTTTCCCATCAGGCAATTCTGCAGGTACAAACACATTGTTGTTTAGCAAAGAGTCATACTTTGCCTGCATTGCCTTTAACCACGCCTCTTTCTCTAGAGTAGGCAACTCTTGCACCTCTTCAAAGTTTTCTGGCTCAGTCACACAAACCTGGTTTATTGTGTCTGTGAAACCATAACGGGCTGGAGGTTGACCTTTATTACTTCTTTCAGACCTCCTGAGTTCATTCTCCTCACCCTGTGGGCTACTCTCAGGGCTGCTTTTGGGGTGTACTGACACTGGAGATTTACCTCCTTCTGTCTTTGCTATACTTTCACTTTCCCCTTGCTTTTTGCAAGCAGCTGGAGAAAATTGCTCAGGCTTTACCCCCTCCCCTTTTATTTCTCTGGGAGCACTGCCAATTCTCGGCTTTGTTTCAACTGCCTTATCAGTTATGCTCGGCAGTAAAACACTCTCTGGCAGCTAGTTTGCATGAATCTTGGGCCAATTTCTTTGCTCATTAAAACTGGCTGACCGACTAAAGCTCAGAAATTTTTATTATTTTCAAACCTGTAAGCTTTAGTTCCGCTTTCATACCCAAGAAACAACAACTGCTGTGCCCTTTTCCCACCTTTTCTCTGGTTTTTTTACAGGTATATCCACCCATGCCTTTGTCCCAAAGATTCTCAAATGTTGCAGACTGGGACTTTTGCCATACAGAACCTTGTAGGGTATGTCATCTAACACACGTGACCACAGACGATTTCCAATGTAATTGGCTGTTTTAATACTCTCTGCCCAATATTTAATTGGAAGCTCTGCATCTGCTAACAATGCTTTCATCTGTGTCTGCAGGACACCTCCCCTACGTTCTGCTACCCCGTTCTCCTGAGGAGTTGCTACGTTGGCAAGTCTATGTTTAATCCCTTGAGACCGCAACCAGTCTCTCAGGAAGCTTGCCATAAATTCTCCTCCCCTGTCCGTCTGGATAGAACACACCTTTTGGGCAAGTTGCCTTTCTACCCGGCCAACTCAAGTTTAGCAAGTGGGCAGATATCTTTATATAGTCTGCTGTCTAAAAGAGGTTTAATCCTGGTATCGATGAATACTCTCGTTGGACTGATGCCCCAGCTAGCCAGGTAAGCTTTCCGCCTGGCCAGGATGGAAGGGATTTTTGGGGACTGGAAGCTCAACAAAAATCTTCGAGTCTTATGATTATAGTTTAAGGGGAGTACAGCATTGAGATCTATTTGCGATACCCAAATATGTTTTTTTTTTGTTTTTTTTTTAAATAATATTTATTAAATTTCTACAAAAAATTATTAAACAAACAAACATTTACACACTAACAAACACTATATACACAAACAAACACAATACAGTTATATTGGCAAACTTATCTTAAAATCCTTCACATTATGGCAGTGTTTTTCAACCACTGTTCCGCGGCACACTAGTGTGCCGCGAGATGTTGCCTGGTGTGCCGTGGGAAAAATTGAAAAATTCGATATGGCAGGACAGGGGAACGTGTTGCGCTTCTCCCGAGGCAGATCTCCTGCACCCACCACCCCTGGCAGCCGCTGGAGTCCGAAGACATCGGGCGGGGATGACACAAGTTAGCAGGACAAAGAGGGAGCTGGGATGGCGGCTGCATCTGAAGAAGCAGAAGGGGCCGCTGTCGGTTTCGGTCTCTTGGTCCCCGGACTGCGAAGGACTTCTTTCAGCGGCTTCCTCTGAAGTTCCCTAAGCGGCCTAAAGCGGAACCTTCATCTCGCTTGCCAGTTTCACCGGGAAAGAACAGCGGCCGGACCGCTTCCGGCTGCCGCGGAGAGCAGCGAGGCAAAGCCGGGCTTCCATCTCTTCGCCCCGCTCGACGGCTGGTCGCGGTTGCTCCTGGTCATGGATGCCAAGCGCAAAAGCCCGGCTTCGGCCAAGCGGCAGGAGAAGGAGAAGCCGCCGCCTAAGTGGGCCCACGGCAGCGAGGCAGCGGAGCTCACCGGGACCCAGTTCCAGTCCACGTTGCGCGACCCCAGCGCCGCCATGAAGGGTGAGGGCGATGCAGCGGCTGCTTTCCCCACGTGTTAAAGTTTCTGTCGAGTGTGCAGAAATTTTAAAACTTCTGGATGGCGAAAGGCGGCCTGAAAGTGAGGTCAGTATTTCGTTTGTTGCATTTAGCATTCTATGATGAGTTTGTACAGTGAACAAGCGCTGATTGGAACCTTCACACAGTTAAATTAACGTTTATTGTTTGAAAACACTTAAACATTTGAAAACATTGAAACACTTAAAATGATAATTTTATTTGTCCTCACAATAAGTCTGTGAAATATTTCCTTCTTATTTTCATCTTGTAGGATTTGTAGCCCTGCACGTTTGTGACGTGCACTGTTGTTCCATCTTCCTTTGAAATTGTGTGTTGGCTGCAAGCATTTTGTTACACTACACTATAATTTTTCATATTTCTGTTTACTTACTATTTCATAATAAAGTAATTATAAAATACTTTCTTTGTGTTTCTTTGATTCCTATTCAAGAGAATTACTTTATATATAGTCAATATAGGCACAGAGTTAATTTTTTTAACATTTTCTAATGGTGGTGTGCCTCGTGATTTTTTTCATGAAACAAGTGTGCCTTTGCCCAAAAAAGGTTGAAAAACACTGCATTATGGCATGGCTTCCTCCATCCTATCCCTCTATGTCGTTTCTCCTTATCTATTGTCTACCAGCAATTTCCCTATATTTCAACTTATCACTTCATTTGATTCTACTACATTTTAAAATGATTCCTTAAATCTAAAATAACTTCGTATTTGTTTTCATTTAACCTTATGCTTCACCTTATAGTATCTATATATAACAGACTTAACTTATATACTACGCGATACCCAAATATGGAGGAGCTCACTTAGGAATCCTTTGGCTTCTCTCAAATTGCTCCACCTTGAAGCCCTGCCCCCTATGGCTAAACAAATTTTGTTAGGCTGCAAGATTAAAGAGTGTTGATTCAGCGAGGATTTGGAGTGATCTTGACACTTGACGCTTCTGAGTTTACTAGTGGGGAAGGGCTGCTGGCACTTTAATTCGTTCACTTCCATAGTGTGCGTTAGCTGTGTCTCTGAGTTATCAAGCTTATGTTGGAGCTTGTCAAGCTGTGATGATATCCCCTCTATGCTCTTAAAAATACACTGTAAGGTCTTAATTATTAAGTGAAGCTGTTCCAGGCCCATATCATCTCCCAATTCAGCTTCAGGCACCTCCTTCAAGGTGGGTCTATCCTCTTTATCATTATCGCTCTCTTCAGCATTTACTATCTCCTCTGCTACTGCTGTGGTTGCAAAATCAATTAATGGATTAAAACGATTGTGGGTTTCCACTATATAGCTGTAGACCTCGTAAAAATTATCATGTTTAGGAAACTGTGAGTCTATCTCTGTGAGTCTAGACTGTGAGTCTAGATTGAGGTTGAATCCTGACAAGACAGAAGTACTGTTCTTGGGGGACAGGCTGCGGGCGGGCGTGGGGGACTCCCTGGTCCTGAATGGGGTAACTGTGCCCCTGAAGGATCAGGTGCGCAGCCTGGGAGTCATTTTGGACTCACAGCTGTCCATGGAGGCGCAGGTTAATTCTGTGTCCAGGGCGGCTGTCTACCAGCTCCATCTGGTACGCCGGCTGAGACCCTACCTGCCCACAGACTGTCTCACCAGAGTGGTGCATGCTCTGGTTATCTCCCGCTTGGACTACTGCAATGCGCTCTATGTGGGGCTACCTTTGAAGGTGACCCGGAAACTGCAATTAATCCAGAATGTGGCAGCTAGACTGGTGACTGGGAGTGGCCGCTGGGACCACATAACACCGGTCCTGAGAGAACTACATTGGCTCCCAGTACGTTTCCGAGCACAATTCAAAGTGTTGGTGCTGACCTTTAAAGCCCTAAACGGCCTCGGTCCTGTATGCCTGAAGGAGCGTCTCCACCCCCATCGTTCAGCCCGGACACTGAGATCCAGCGCCAAGGGCCTTCTGGCGGTTCCCTCACTGCGAGAAGCAAAGGAACCAGGCAGAGGGCCTTCTCGGTAGTGGCGCCCGCCCTGTGGAACGCCCTCCAAGCAGAGGTTAAAGAGATAAACAACTATCTGACATTCAGAAAATACCTGAAGGCAGCCCTATTTAGAGAAGTTTTTAACCTGTGATATTTTAATGTATTTTAATATCTGTTGGAGGCCGCCCAGAGTGGCTGGGGAGACCTGGCCAGATGGGCGGGATACAAATAAAATTATTATTATTATTATTATTATTATTATTATTATTGTTATTGTTATTATTATTATTATTATTATTATTATTATTATTATCTTAGACTGTTTGCGCCTCGGGGAAGAAATAGCCTCATCAGAGACCCTTGGTCGCTTGCCACGACCCATAATCCAGCGTTTAGTGAGGATTTAACGAGGATTTAAAATACAATACTTAAAAGTCCAATTAAATATCTTACTGCGTCTTGCAAGAACACGGTGTTTGGAGAGATGAAAGACAAGGGAGATCCTGGCTTGCAGCAGCATTCCCTTATCTCACCATTAGCACTAGGCACGATTAGCGTCTCCTCTGCCGTCCGCCATCTTCCTTGGCTTATACTCGAGTGAGGCGGGCGGCGGGGGTGGGGCGGGCGGCGGGGGCAGGGCGAGTGGCGAGAAAGGAGCCCTGTTTCGTAGCTGCCGCCCACCAGTCGTATAGGGCTCCTTTTTTGCCCGCCTCCTGCCCACCCGCCGGATAGTGGCCGGCCTCCCTCCTTCCCGGCGAGTGAAGGAGCTGTGCACGTGCAGTGGTGCCGGAGCTCCGAGAGGGCATCCGGGGTGGGGGCTTTCCCGGTTTCCCCACGCTCAGCCTCCTCCCTAAGCAGCAACTTCCCCCCTTCCCCTCTCTCTCCTCCTTGCTCTGCTTGCCCTGCCTGAGGGCGCCCTGAGGAGACTCCGCTCTCCTTTTTGACCAGGCGAGGTGAAAAAAAGGGGGGAAAGTCTCCTCTTTCCCCTCCCCTCCCCCAGCGGGCTCAGCACTCAGGGAGCCGCTGTCTCGCAGCAGCACAGCCACCTCCACTACGCTCTCCCAAGCAGCAGCGAGGCTTCTCTTTCCCCCGTGTTCTCCGGAGCTGCCTCTTTTCTTCCCTTTTTTTTTCCTTTCTCCAAGGCTTTTCGCTTTCTCTGCTTCATTGATTCCCCCTCCACTCTGCGGCATTTCCTGGCTGGTTTTCCCCTCTTCCCCTCTCTCTCTCCTCCTCGTTCTGCTTGCCTTGCCTTGCCCTGCCTGAGGGCGCCGTGAAGAGACTCCACTCTCCTTTTTGACCAGGCGAGGTGAAAAAAAGGGGGGAAGTCTTTTCCCGCCCCCTCGCCAGACTCCCTGCTTGACTCGGCTCGCTACCTAGAAGGCCAGTGGAGAGAGCCACAATTACCACAAAGCTCCTCTTCCTCCACTTCGCCAAGCTGTCAAAGCCTCGGCAGCAGCTGCAGGGGCGGCAACAGGCGCAGCCAGACCCCAGCCAGCCAGCCTGCCAGGCTTCCTCTCCTTTTTTCGCTTCGCTCTCCCCCTTCCATGACCTCCCCGCCAAGCCGAGCGCAAGCTCTTCTCCACCTCAGGATCTGCTTCCCTCTCTCTCTCCCCCCGCATTTTTTCCTCTTCTCGCAATAGCACCTTTCCGCGTGTCGCGTGTGTGTTGTTCACAACCCCTTTTCCTCAGACCTTTATTGAGAGTCTTTTCAAACAGGGGGTGAGAGAAGGTGAACTGGCTTATACTCAAGTCAATAAGCTTTCCCAGTTTTTTGTAGGGAAATTAGGTGCCTCGGCTTATATTCGGGTCGGCTTATACTCGAGTATATAAGTAATAAAAAACCCAAATAAGGAGACAGTTAAGCAGGCAATTAAATTATTACAAACACAATATTCAATGTTGATTAATGGGGAAATAGAGTGGAAAATTAAAAGGATGAAACAAAAGTATTTTGAACCTGCCAACAAGCCAGGGAAACTGCTGGCATGACAAATGAGGAAAAGTGAGCATTTTTTTAAATATATAAATAAGATAAAATCTAATGGCAAAGTCACAGATAAACCAAATGAAATAAGGGAAGCCTTCATTAAATATTTTACTGATCTATATAAAAAGAAATTGAAAAGAAGACGTTGATGGAAGAATATATAAAAAGTAGTAACCTTCCAAAAATAAAAGAATAAAAGCTGACATTATTAAATGCCAAAATAACAGTGCAGGAATTATTAGAAGCAATAAACCAAGCAAAGACAGGTAAATCTCCAGGACCATATGGAATCTTAGCCAAGTATTATAAAAAATTAAGTGAACAGCTTGTGATTCCCTTAAAGGACATGATGAATGAGATTTTAAAAACAGGGGAAGTCCCAGAATCATGGAAAGAGGCGTACATTACATCAATCCCAAAACAAAAATCAGATATAACTTTAGTTAAAAATTATAGGCCCATTTCATTATTAAATAATGATTAAAAACTGTTTGCACATATTTTAGCCAACATGTGAAAGTATGTGGGTCATAAAACCTCTGACCCATGTAGTGCTGCTGCCCGAAGCGCTAATCAATCAGCTTTGCGATCCAGACCGACATTAATGGCCGCCCGGCACACTTTCTCTTCGCACTGCTGCTGTAGTCTTGCCGGACGTTGCAGAGTAACACAACGACTGGATGGCATCTGGTCTACTTCTTCAGTGGTGTCATAAATAAATCAGCTTGACACCGTTGCTACTAAACTAACAGAAACTTTATTGTAGTAGCGAAAACAAAAAACCTAGAGATGCGAGCTCCATGGCTGCACGCTCTCGCTCTCTCATACAATACAAACTAGAACTACACAGAACACAGCATCGAGGAGAAATCGAAACCAAACACTCCCCTTTTTCCAGACAAAGAAAAATGCCCGTATGCTGTGGGCGAGACACCCAGAATTAGAACGCCTACTGGTGAACAGTTAACACTGTATTGACCAGAAACCTAACACAACAGTATGAATTTTTTTTGGGAAGAATATATACATCAAGATCAAGCAGGATTTCTCCCAGGTGGACAAATGAAAGATAATATTAGGAATGTTTTAAACATAATAGAATACCTGGAAGTTCGAAATGAAAAGCAAGCTGCATTGATGTTTATAGATGCAGAAAAAGCATTTGATAATGTTTCTTGGGACTTTATGAAAATTTCTTGAAGAAATTGAATTTGGAGAAAAAATTAATAAGGGAATCCAAGCCATATATTCAGAACAGAATGCAAAACTAATTATTAATCAGGTGATAACAAATCAATGTAAAATACAAAAAGGAGCTGGACAAGGATGTCTGCTATCACTGCTCTTGTTCATTTTGGTCCTGGAGGTTTTAGCAAGAGCTGACAAAGATGTCACAGGAATAAGAATAAAGACAAATGAGCATAAACTGAAAGCTTTTGTGAATGATTTGGTTATTACTGTAGATGTAGAAGATCCAAAGAATTCTCTCCCTAGAGTAATAGAAAAAAATCAAAAGTTTGGACAGGTGGCAGGTTTTAAATTGTTAGTCAAAAATTTTAAAGAAAGAGAAAAGAAGGAGCTATCAGAATCTAGAGACATAGAAATCCATAAAAAGGTAAAATACTTAGGAATATGGTTGGCGACAAAGAATCTCAATATCTACAAATATAATTATGAAAAAAAATTGGAATGAAATAAAAAGGAATCTAGAAATATGGAACAAGGTGAATCCTTCCCTTTTAGGAAGAATTGCAACAATTAAAATGAATGTACTACCAAAAATGTTGTTCCTTTTTCAGACAATACCGATAATAAGTAATAATGTCTGTTTCAAAATATATTTCAAAACTTATCTGGAGTCTGAAAAGGCCAAGGATAAAGCATAAAATACTTACAGATTTAAAAGAAAGAGGAGGTTTTTCCCTTCCAGATCTTAGAATTTATTATGAAGCAGCATGCCTTACTTGGATTCGGGATTGGATCAAATTGGGAAAAAAAGAAGAGGCAATAGAGTTGGAAGGATATGATAACAGATTTGGTTACTTGTGGTATGGGAAAACAAAAGTACATAAAGGATTCCACAATCATATAATAAGAAAGCCCTTAATAAAGGTATGGGAAAAATACAAAGAATTATTGGAATCCAAAACCCCGTGGTGGTTATCACCCATTGAAGCATTATGAGTTAAAATGTCAACAATGAAAGGAACATGACTAACATAGAGATTTACTAACAGAACAAGAAGGAAAGTTAAAATTGAAAGATTATGATGAGATAAAGGAACATCTTCAGAGTTGGTTGCACCACAGGCAATTAAATGAAATCTTCAAAGAAGACAATAAGAGAGGATTCACGTACACAGTTTCTAAATTCCAAAAGGATATTATAGACGACAATTCCAAATTATTAAAGAAGGCATATAATATACTGTTTAGGGAAACTAAAGATGAAGAAGTCAAATCAGTAATGATTAAATGGAAACAGGATTTAGGTCAATTTGAGGATTGGATAAGGCTTTGGAAAGTGAATTTGAAATTTACGGATTGCATGTTGTTGAAAGAGAATAACATGAAAATGATGTATAGGTGGTACATCACACCAGTAAACCTGGAAAAAATGTATAAAACAGAACAAAAGAACTGTTGGAGGTGCAAAGAAGGGGAAGGTACATTTTACCACATGTGGTGGGATTGGAAGATTATTTTTTTAAAATGGGAAATGATATACAGTGAATTGAAAAAAACGTTTAAAATAGTAGTAGTAGTAGTAGTAAACTTTAATACGGTCAAAGACCAGCAATAAATAATACAATTCAGTTCATAAGTAGGATTTCTATCTCCTATAATAATATTAAATATTTCACAGTTTTAAAATTGACTGTTAAAAACATGGCTATTAAAAAAAAATAGGTCTCTGTCGCCTCTCCATCTGCTATGGATTGACTGGCATCATTATCTTTGGTGGTTGCTTTCATCCTAGCTTGTCTTATTCTTGTCGCCAAGTAGCAATACTTAGCTACTGCCCTAGTAGTCTCTACATTTGTGTCAGCTAGCAGATAGTTGGTATAAGCTTCTTCTGATTGACTGGGTTGTATAACTAGGAGCGGTTGAATTAGCTCTTTTCTCGGCTCTCGGTATAATGCGCAGTGTAGCAGAACATGCCCTATAGCTTCAATCTCTTTATTATTACATGGGCATAATCTTTGGCCATAGGGAGTCTTGTTGTACCTACCCATTAATAGCGCTGAGGGTAGAACGTTGATGCGGGCCCTGGAAAATGCCCAGCGATGTTTAGGATTATCAACCGACTTAAGGTAATTTGCCACATAACTCTTTCGGTGGACATATAAAGGTTTGTAATTTGTTGAAAGCCTGGTTAAAGTCATTTTGCAGTTCATTGACGGTGATTCTTTCCTTAATTAGGTTTTTTGCCCTCCCCATTTCCAAGCTTAGGAGGTGCTCTGCAGATAGTCCGTATCTGGCCAACTCCCTAAGGATGCTCTTCTCCCAGCTTGATTGGAATTTATCACAGTGTATCAGGGGGAGAAGACCAGATGTTGTTTTGTTAAATCTTAACCACAGGTTGAAGGCGGATTGTCAGGGGCTGGCCCAGTTCCGAGGCAGTGTCTGAGGACACAGCTGGCCAAGGCAGGGCACAGCTAACACCCGAGGAAGTGTTGAGGGTGTGGGACGAGGAACAGGCACCGCCCCTGTTAACACCAGAAGCGGTAATGAGGCAATGGGAGGAGGCTCCGACCGGGGCTCCAGTGCAGCCAATGGGCGGGGATCAGGAAGTGGAGACCGGGGAGGAGGTGAGGCTTGAAGAGCCTGCCAGAGCATCGGAAGCAACCAGCATGGAGGATGAAAGGGAAAGGGAAGAGGCAAGCGCCGCCCCGCTCAGGTCCAGAGGGCGGAAGCGGAAAGAGGGTAGGCGGCGCCTAGGATTTCCGAAGCTTTTATGTTGGGGGTGGAGCCGAAAACCGGTACTTTGGGGATCTGACACAGTAGGGTCGGATGATGAACTGTAACACCTGTTATGCTTGATGCTGTAAATAAAGCCATCAGTTTAGTAGACGGTGTCTGCGGATGCTTGCTCTTGAGGAGGACACACATCCCTCTCACAGCATCCCAAAAGTCTTCGCTACCTCCTCAGGAGTGACAGCAGAACCAGCATGAGTGCTGCGGATGAGGCAGATGCTGCAGCTGCCCAAGGAGCCGGAGGTGGAGGTGCCCCCACCTGGGAAGACAGAGCCAAAGAGCTGGAGGTAATGTACCGGATTTCCCAGGCACGGTTGGAGGAGGCACGGCTCCACGCTGGGCAGGGCAGGAGCGCGCAGGTGGGAAGAAGAATGACCATGCTGGCAAGCAGGTTTCATGGGAAACCAGAAGAATATTTAGGATTTAAAACGGACATGATGTATGCGTTGGAGCTACAGAAGGGGGAGTTTAAGGATGAAGCAGAACAGGTGGGGTTCATAATTTCGCATTTTGAGGGCGCTGCTCGTGATTGGATTCTCCCCCTTATTGTGGCCAAAAATCCGGCGCTCCAGAACGTAAAAGCGTTTTTTGAAGGAATGGACATCGTTTATACAAGCCGCTCTGAACAGGAATTGGAAGCGCAGGAGCTCCTGCTGCTGAGGCAAGGCAACATGACTGTCCGTGAATACTGGGGGAAGTTTTCGCTTTTGGGTCACCGTTTGGGGTGGGACATGAATGCGCCCCAAATGCTAGCGCTGTTTAAATTAGGGCTGGCGGATGAGGTTAAAGACTCTTTGGCGAGAGCGGGGCCCCTAGACGATATGAACAGTCTCACCCAGGCAGCAATGGCGACTGGGGTGCGTTTGGAGCTCAGAGACAAAGCCAAGAGGGAGGGGAAGGCGGGAAAGTGGGTCAATTTTCACTTTCCCACACCAACAGAGAAGCCGGCCGGCTTGCAAACGCACCCCCAGTAAGAAACGCCCATGGAGCTGGGCGGAGCTCGCGCGCGCCCTTTTTCAAATGCAACGGTTGCCAAGGGAAGTGACGCGCAAGGTGGGAAAGCGCCCAGAAAGTGTTTTGTGTGCCATAAAACAGGGCACCTAGCCAAGGCTTTTGACCAAAAGAAGGTGTGGCAAGGCATGACGGGGGCTGTAACAGGAGAAGGGGAAGAGGAAGCTTCGATGGCGGGAAACGGCACTGCCTGGTGGCAAGTCAAGGGGACGGCCAGCCAGGCAGAGAAGCAGTAAAACGTCCCCCTCGCAGCGCACCCAAAATAGCCCCTCCCGACCCACCCCAACAGCCCCTCCCCAACCCTCCCAAGCCAGGCATCGTGATGGAAGTCACACTGCAGCTCCCCAACGGTTGCACTCTGCAGGTCCCAGCCTTGGTCGACTCGGGAGTGAGTGCGGATTTTTTAGATATAGACTTTGCACTGCAGCACCAGCTCCATCTTCTGCCTTTGGACTTCCCCCTGCAAGTCACCACCATTAATGGGAGGGAGTTGAAGGGAGGGGCGGTCACGCAAAGCACACCACCCATGAGGATGGAGATAGGAAGGCACTCGGAAGTCCTCGCTTTCCACGTCACCACATTAGCAGGTCCTCCCATCATACTGGGGATGGGGTGGTTGGACAGACATGACCCAGTAGTGAGCTGGCATCAGCGTTCCCTGACGTTTGGGTCTGCTTACTGCATGGAACATTGCTTGCAGCAGATGCGTCCCAGGGGGCAGGCAGAAGCAGCCATGATGCAAGCAGGGAAGGTGACGCTCCCCGCGCAATATGCAGAGTTTCAGCAAGTGTTCAATGAGAGGGAGGCGGACAGGCTGCCCCCCCACCGTCCCTACGATTGCCAAATCAACCTGGTCCCAGGAGCGCAGCTGCCACCAGGCAAGCTTTATTCAATGTCGGAGCAGGAGTTGGCGGCTTTGAAGGACTTCATTGACAAAAACCTGGCCAGGGGTTTCATCCGTGAAAGCAAAGCAGTAGGGGGCAGTCCCGTGTTCTGGGTAGACAAGAAAGACACGCCCCAAAAACGCTTGGTTTGTGATTACAGAATCCTAAACTCTCTGACCCTACCTATCTCCTACCCTATGCCGAGGATCGACGACCTGCTGGTGGCCGTACGCAAGGGCAGGATCTTCACCAAGTTGGACCTGAGGGGTGCGTACAACCTCATCAGGATCAGGGAGGGGGATGAGTGGAAAACCACCATGTTCACGCCCCTGGGAGCCTATGAGTACCTAGTTATGCCTTTTGGACTCCAGGCAGGCAGCCAATGCTTCCAAGCGTTCATGCACCACGTGTTGGGACCCCTGCTGTACAAACAGGCAGTGGTCTATCTAGATGATATCCTAGTGTACTCTCAGAACCCAGAGGAGCACGTGCAACATGTCAAGGAAGTACTGCAGAAGCTCCAGGAACACCAGCTATGTGTCAAGCTGGAGAAATGCCAGTTTCACACCACAGAGGTGGACTTCCTGGGCTACCGCCTCTCAGATGAGGGAATAGCCATGGACATGGACAAGGTAGAGGCGATCCTGCAATGGAAGAGCCCCAGAACCAAGAAGGACGTGCAGCGGTTCGTAGGTTTCGCAAATTTCTATAGAAAGTTTGTGCCGGCATTTGCCCACATGACGGCCCCAATCACAGACTGCTTGAGGGGCAAGAAGAAGTTCCAGTGGACGGAGAAGGCTCAGCGCGCCTTTGAAACCCTCAAAAAGGTCTTTGCGTCAGAGGAGCAGCTGCTGCACGTGAACCCCAGCAAGCCCATCAGGATAGAGACGGATGCATTGGACAGGGCGATCGGAGCGGTGCTACTCCAGCAAGACCCTGCATGGGAATGGAGGCCCTGCACGTTCTACTCCAGGAAGCTGAGCCGCTCAGAATCGAACTACGCCATCTGGGACAAGGAACTGTTGGCAGTGGTAGCTGCGTTTAAACACTGGCGCCACTTCTTGGTAGGCGCGCAGCACCAGATCCAGGTCCACACTGATCACAAGAACCTGGAGTACTGGCGCACGGCTAGGGTCCTCAACCAGCGCCAAATGCGATGGGCAGAGTTTTTTGCGGAATTCAACTTCCACATCCAGTATGTTCCTGGCGAGCAGAACGGCAGGGCGGACACCCTATCCAGGAAGCCGGAGTACAAGGAGGAAGAAGGGCCTCCGGTGGCAAGGGCCATCTTCAAACCTGAGCAGTGGCGGTGTGGGGCGACATTGGGGGGTCGGGAAGAACTGGTGCGCCTCACACAAGCCGATGACTTTGCTCAGAACAAACTGAGGGAACTCAGGGAAGGGGCTCCCAAGGCGAAAGGGTTTGAGGAAAAGGAGGGGTTGCTGTTGTACAAAGGGGCACTGTATGTTCCAGGGGAGGAAATGAGGGCTAGGATTCTCAGGCAGCTCCATGACAATCCCAAAGCGGGGCACTTTGGGCAATTCAAAACAATGATACTGGTCACGAGAGAGTTCTGGTGGCCCAGAATCAGGCAGGAGGTCAAGGAATACGTCAGGGGGTGCGAGGTGTGCCAAAGGGCCAAAGGGGAGAGAGAGGTACCGGCTGGATTACTGGAACCCCTCCCCACCCCCAGCAAGCCCTGGGAAGCGGTTTCCCTGGATTTTGTCACGGATCTTCCCCAGTCCAAGGGGAAGACGGCGGTACTGGTCGTAGTGGATCTCCTGACCAAGATGGCCCATTTCATTGCCTGCCCCAAAGTGGTGTCGGCGGAGGAGACGGCCAGGCTGTTTGTGCAGCACGTGTTCAGGCTGCATGGTATGCCAGCGAGAGTGATCTCGGATCGCGGGGTCCAATTTACCTCCCGCTTCTGGCGCAAGCTCATGCAGCTCTTGCAGGTGCAGGTGTGCCTGTCCTCAGCACGGCATCCTCAAACTAACGGTCAATCAGAGCGTGTTAATTCCATTCTGCAGCAGTATCTGCGCTGCTACGCCTCCCAGCAACACAACGACTGGAGCGACAGACTCCCGTTAGCAGAGTTTGCGTACAACAACGCCAAACACGTGTCCGCGGGCATGTCCCCGTTCGAGGCAAATTATGGCAATCACCCGAGGGCTTTCCCAGGGAGGGAGGGCGAAGGGGGGGGAGACGTGCCCGCAGCAGAGCAGTTTGCAGAGGAATTGGAAGCTCTGCATCAACTGCTCAAAGACAATCTGGAAAAGGCAAAAGCAGCCTACAAAACGGCAGCAGACCAGCACCGCAGGGAGGCGGAGGACATCCAGGTGGGAGACATGGTATGGTTGTCCACACAAGGATTGCCCATCCGAGGCAGGTGCAAGAAGCTGCAGCAACGTAGGCTGGGGCCCTTTGAGGTAGTGGAGCAGATTAACCCCGTGGCGTTCAAACTGCAACTGACGGACTCCATGAGAATTCACCCGGTGTTCCACAGGTCTCTCCTGTCCAAGTACAGGGAACCTCACAGGTACCAACAGGGCTCCCAGCAGGGGTCGCAGGAGCTACCGTTGGTGGACCCGGAGCTGTTTAATGAGGCCACCGAGATCTTAGACTCCAGGTGGCAAGGGGAGGAGCTGCAGTACTTGGTAGCGTGGGAGGGGGAGCCAGCTTCAGAGAATGCTTGGATCCCAGCGGAAGAAGTCACCAGGGAGCACTTGGTGTGGGAGTTCCATGAGTTATTCCCGCACAAGCCGAAACCATACCGTTGGCAACTAAGAGACGTGTTCCAGCCCACGGATTCGGAGGAAGGGGATTTTTGGGGGTTTCCGCCATCCGGGGGTAGTGAAGGGTATCAGACGGTAGGGGAAGGGGCCGAAAGGTCAGAGCCGATTCTCCCACCCATGGCCAGGGCAGATTGGGAAGCGGTGTTCGACTCATCGTCAAGTGACGACACCACAGTATTCCTGGGCTTCCCCTCCTCGCCAGACACAGCAGATGATTCCTGGGAGGGACTGTGGGATCCCACCAGAGAACCCGACACTGATCTGCCCCAACCCAGCGGGCCTCCTCAGGGAGGGAAGGGGGGCTTGGAAGGGGGGGTGGATGTCAGGGGCTGGCCCGGTTCCGAGGCAGTGTCTGAGGACACAGCTGGCCAAGGCAGGGCACAGCTAACACCCGAGGAAGTGTTGAGGGTGTGGGACGAGGAACAGGCACCGCCCCTGTTAACACCAGAAGCGGTAATGAGGCAATGGGAGGAGGCTCTGACCGGGGCTCCAGTGCAGCCAATGGGCGGGGATCAGGAAGTGGAGACCGGGGAGGAGGTGAGGCTTGAAGAGCCTGCCAGAGCATCGGAAGCAACCAGCATGGAGGATGAAAGGGAAAGGGAAGAGGCAAGCGCCGCCCCGCTCAGGTCCAGAGGGCGGAAGCGGAAAGAGGGTAGGCGGCGCCTAGGATTTCCGAAGCTTTTATGTTGGGGGCGGAGCCGAAAACCGGTACTTTGGGGATCTGACACAGAAGGGTCGGATGATGAACTGTAACACCTGTTATGCTTGATGCTGTAAATAAAGCCATCAGTTTAGTAGACGGTGTCTGCGGATGCTTGCTCTTGAGGAGGACACACATCCCTCTCACACGGATTGCCATACCTTGGCTTCCACCCTATGCAGGCCTTATTCCAATCGAAGAGCTGCGTTTGGCACACATTTTGGCATTTGGAAAATTGTTCTTAAAAATCCGGATTGTATTTTTTCTTGTGCGTCCAGATTGACAGACGGCATGAGTGGTGCACCGTATAATAATTGGGCTAGTGGTCTAGCCACGAATAGTTTAAGGGCCGCTGGAATATACTTCCCTCTCCTTGATCGAAAGAAGCTTACGATTGCTGATGAGCTTCTTTGCGCGATAGACAAGGCATATTTGAGATGGGCCGTTTTCCTCCTGGAGGCTTGAAAGACGACTCCCAGATATATAAAACAAGGTACCTGTTCGATGGTTTGCTTGTCTATTTGCCAATTATACATTTTCCTTTTGTTGGAAAAGACCATAATTTTAGTTTTTTGGTAGTTCACAATTAATTGATCTTTTCTACAGTATTGAGTGAGGATAGTGAGTGCTCTTTGAAGACCTATCCGGTTCTGGGAAAGGATAACCACATCATCTGCGTACAGCAGAATGAGTATCCTTTGGTCTGCCAGTTTTGGGGCGTGGATGTCTGCTCCTTGTAGCTGTACGATTAATGGATTTATATAGATGTTAAACAGATGAGGGGCCAGAATGCACCCTTGTTTAACTCCCTTGTATGTACTGATGGTATTAGAAAGCTGTCCCTCCCGGTTGCACCTTACTTGTAAACGCGTATTGCTGTATAACTTATATATTAATAGGAGCAGGCGTCGATCTATCGATGAGATGCTGAGCTTATCCCAGAGTCGGGTTCTTGAAATGGAGTCAAAGGCCGCTTGGAAGTCAACAAATGCTGCAAAGAGCTGAGGGTTATGTTGCGTGGAGTATTTTTCGACCAGATGTTGCAAGGTCAGAGGTGGATCTGTTCAATCTGAATCCAGCCTGCGCATCTTCTAATATATTCTCCTTTTCCATCCAATCACACAATTTACCACTCAAGTATCTGGCATAGAGTTTACTGATGGTATTTAGGAGGCTTATAGGCCTATAATTGGCGGGGTCATCTCTAGGACCTTTTTTATAAATAGGAATGATAATTGAAAGCCCCCAGTCATCTGTTCTATCTATAAATGTGAAGAGAGCTGCTAATACAGGGGCCCACCAGTCAGGATCAGTTTTAAACAAATCTGTTGGAAGGAAGTCATTACCTGGGGCTTTCCCATTCTTCATCATGCCTATCAGTGTATGTATTTCATTGGGCGACACCGGCGGCCATGGCTGTAATTGTTCGTCCGATATGTCTAGTGCATGAGTCGCAATACTAGCTTCCCCATACAGAGTGTGAAAGTGAGATTGCCAGGTTGTCACTGGTATACTACAAGATAGATGTAAATACTCGTCAGTTGGATGGCCCGAGATTAGTTTCCAGAATATTGATGGATTTTTTTGTTTAGTAGCTTCAATTAGTTGCTGCCAATGTTGCTTAATTGCAAGACGTTTTTTCTTAATCAGTAATTTTTTGTACCTTTTTTAGCATACATCATACATTGTCTTTTAGGTTCTGAGGGATCTTCCTTGTGAATCATAAAAGCGTTAATCAATGACTTTTTGGCGGTGATACACTCTAAGTCGAACCACTTTTTAGAAGGTATCCTGTACGACCGGGAGTCTGAGTGTGTTTTTGTGACAAATTCTTGTAGTCTTTTTATTAGTATTTGATATTGTGTAAATACGTTGGTAATATTCGTCGCCTCTCCCGTATATCCCTCCTGTATAGCTCTAGACAAACCCTGGCTCTCAGCCGATTTATACCAGCTAGTGACAAGTGTGCTCACCTGGTCATTCCATTTAACTTTTTTGTGCCCTGCATCTGTCGTTAGGGTCGGTTTATATCTGCATCTTATCTGCCTTTTTTCCTTCAGAGAAGCAACATATACAGACACATAAATGTGCTATTAAATCATTTCAATGCTAAAAGGGGGGGAAAGCACACCACAATTTCTGAGCCATATAACTCACTACGTTGTCCAATGTTCAGCTGACAGTTCAGATTATTATTATTTTTACGCTAGTCCTGAGGGAAAAGGAGGGGGGTGTTTCTACAATTTAAATGGCAATGTTATGTAAAAAGTATTAACAAATCCACTATTACAAATGTCAATTTTCCTATATGGTCGTCTATAGATACACAATAAAATGGTAAATATATGCAAAAATAATTTAAAAATTATCATGCGTGAATTTACTCACTCTCCTTTGAACTTTGGGCTTCCCTCAAAATATAATATTTTTTTCACTTTTTTATCCTTTTATTTTAGTTCATTACCAACCCCTTAAACACACTGAATACTACCCCCCCTACAGGTCAGCATAAAAGCTGATGGGAAATATTTATTTTACATTCAAGCTTTTATATCCTAAACAACCCTGTGGTAGCATATAACTCGCCACATAAATGGCCTTTTGCTGCTCCCTCCTCCCTCCCCCCCCTTTGCCGTTATCAGTCTTCATGATCTGTTCCGTGGCGAGCTGGAAAAAATAAAAACGAAAATGCGTTGCTAATCAACATTCCCATAGTCTTTTGAGACTCCAGATGAGGTCTGGGGATTCACTGTCCCAACTTACTCTTGTAGCATGAGAGAGATCATTGCACACAGAAGAACAGTCAAAATTGTCAGATAGGAGAACTATCTACAAAGGTCTGGAAGGACCACGTCCCTATATCTGCATTGAGTTGATGGTTGGCACACAGCCTAGGCCCATTGGGAGGTGGTCACTTTCTGATCTTACTATTACTCTAAACTCCGTGATCATGGGGATCAGCTCTGGTGAGACAATACAATAGTCAATGGCAGAGAGTTTTTGGCCTGACCAAAAGGTATATTGGCCTGGATAATCTCCTTGTATGGCACCATTTAGAATAAATAGATTTTGTCTGTGTACCATGTGCATGAGGTTTAATCCTCCTAAGTTGCAGCTCTTATCCAAAGAGGCCCTGGGTAATAGTGGTGGAGGTGTTTCCAAATCCGGGGGCCATTCATGGAAATGTGCAAAGAGGTCGACGTCGGTCTGGCCAACTCTAGCATTGAAGTCTCCTGCTAGTATTATCTTGGCTGCCGGGTAGTGAGCTCGGCATTGTTCAATATAAGCTTCGACTTCTTTCCACAGTTGGTTAACTTGTATATGCAGGCGGTGAGCGGGTAAATAGAAGTTTATACATAGCAATTTAAATCTCCGGAAATCTAATATTGCGGCTACCACCCAGTCCGCGTACGCCGGTAACTGAGTAATGTCCGCCTGTAGTTGCGTTGCGATGAATAGGGCGATACCGCCTTTCGATCTACCTCCTTTTAGACTAGGAGTCGCGCTAGTTGCACATGTGTGGTAGTTATCCAGTTGCAACTCACCCGTTATCCAGGTTTCTTGTATAAACATGAAGTCGTGCGAGGTTAGAAACTCCATTAGGTGCGGGTCTTTACTTTTGGTTCCCGACCCCGCGATGTTCCAGGATACCATGGACAATTTATAGTTTGTATTTATTTGGGATCTCGGGGCCCCTCCGACCCTGGCAAAGCCGTATGGTGAATCAATTGGGGAGTCAACTTTTACTTGTGCCGCCGCTGGAGGTACTAGATGTATATTTGGGAATATGGTAGAGTCCTGCTCTAATGCTGTTGCAATTAGTAAATGGTCTTCTGGCACTAAGTTGATGTTCCTAGTTCCTTTATCGGTACGTCCATTCGGTGGATCCATACATCATTCCACGGGATGAATAGTGTCAAGTGAGCCTCGGTCATCTATGAAGTTAGAGCCATTCCCGATCCTTGGAATAGCCAGTTCGGCCTGATACGTTTTTATTCGAGATGCTGAGATAGGAGCAGGGGATCCCAGTTCTTCCGATGTCAGGTACAGGCTTGAAATCCATTCTTTGTTAGACAAGGGTTTTGAAGTGTGCGTGGCATAATTGAATTCAAGAGGATCAGAGGCAGCAATGCAAGATATAGTGTTTTTAATGGCCGATAGCCTATTAATAAGCATATTCTGAGACTGTTGGATGCGTTCTAAGGTGTCTACTAAGTGGTGCTCGTTCACATTGAGCATATCCTCATTTGGATCCTTGGGCAGAGGTGTAGTTATTTGCAGCTCCGATTTGGGTTCTTTATTAATGTCTGTTTGTGTCTTCTTACAAAATCCAGTATTAGTAGACTTTGGTGCTGCTATTTGCAGTCCATCGATCTTGGGTGGACCTATTAGCGATATAGGGCTGCCATTCACTTCGAATAGACGTGTCACTATCAACCCCGCCCTTTGCAACTTATCCTTGTTAGTTATTATTCGTCTAGCAATCGACCCGTCGCTAAGAGTCAGGACTACCCGATTCTGGATCTTATCAAAAGGGAGAAATTCAGTATTTATAACGTTCCCTTCTGAAACAAGGCCTTTGAGAGTCAAGTCAATTTTCTTAAGAATGTAGACTCTCTGTTGGGCTATCGTATGAAGGGCTGTGCGTTTGTAAAGAGGGAGGATGATTAATTTTATTTTATTAAGCATTAGTGAATGGCTTTTCTGGGACATCCCGTTATGGTTTGTTTGTCTGGACTCTGAGCTGTGACATGATGGTCTTGTGTCGTTGCAGGGTAGAGCCTTGGGGGCTAAAGTGGTATGGGAGCTAACCACAAGTTGGTCTATTGGCGGCTTTGTATTTTTACTCTTGCTTTGTGCCACTGTTTTAGAGTTCTTTATAGCAAGATTCTCCAGCAGCTTGAATAGTTTGAAGAAGTTCATTTTCCTAACTCGCTTACAACTCGTTGCTCTCCGTCCCATTTTAATATTCTTAGACTTCTTCGAGCGTTTTTCCTGTAAGGAGGCTTTCTTTATGTCTGGGTGATTCAGACCTTGAAATTTTTAGAGCTAGGTTTTTTTGAACTGAGTGAAGCACTATTTGACGTTTTAGTTTGCATATAATTTCCTGCTGGTCTCTTATCAATGGTCTTGTGAGCATGGCAGTCTTCGCCAGCCCTAATTGACACTGTCAGGGATGTAAGCAAACCTAGGCATTCCGAAAGGAAGTTTTTAATTGGCCCAAGCTCTTTATTTAGTTGAATTTGATATTCTCTCAGCGTATCTTTAAAGAGCCCTAGCAGAGTGTAGGTGTAGCGGTCTGGATCCCATCTTTGAACTTTAGGGCCACACGACCATTTCCCGGACTCCATCGAGCTAGAGGACTCCGATCTTTTTTTACGCCTAATCAACACGTCAGGTCCATCTGGGTAGGTGTCTGAGGTGGTCATCTGCTGTTCCTGTCCCATGGAGACTTCAGTAGTCTCATTTTGCATGGAAGCCTGTATCAACTCGGTCGCCAAATCAACCCCTTCTCCTTCTCCACCTGTTCCCCAATTCTTTCCGTTCCAGTTATGGTCAATAGACCATTCATGGGGGTGCAAGCTCTCCGTTGTTCTAGTGACCTTGTCTTTGGGTTTGAAGTAATGTAGTATTTTAGTCTGTGTTTCTTTGGGAAAGGTCTCCATCACAGGCATTGGGCGGAGCCCCAAATCTTTATAATTCTGTCTGGTAAGAACCATTTACGATTCTCCCTAGACGTTGAAGTAAGAAATTGGTTAAGGTGAACTGGGTTCCGGCAATTAAAGGTAACACGCTCCTTAATGGGGTATTGTAATTATTGAAACTATTTGGAAGAAAATTATGAAGCCTTGAAAATAGCCAGGTGGATTAAGAATCCCTTGAGCTCTCAACATTCTCCCTTGCTTATCAGACTATTCCGGCTATGATCTTGCTCTGGTCTGTCTGTGGTCTCTTAATTATTTAGTAACTCCTACTCACTGTGTTTGCTGTGAGGCCACTTAGAACGCTGCACGGCCCTCTTCTTCTCCTTATACCCTTCTTCTCCCTCCGTCGGCTTAATTGAAAGTTGGCTTTAGTAACTGACAGCCAGCCGTTAGATAGATTGTCACGACGACCCTATTCAGGCAAGTTGTGAAGCTAAGATAATGACTTTATCAGTAAATTTAGGACTAAATCCAAAGCAAAAGGTCGGAGAGCTTTAGAGAGAGCTTTGTGCGGCAGCCATCTTTCACTCCCTCAGTGCAAGTAAGTCATTTGTTTAAAAACCAGAAGCTTTTTTGTTAGGTATTTTAGGACAAGAGTTGCCGAAAGAAAAATGGACATTATTTATGTATGCTACAACAGCAGCAAGAATCTTAATACCCTGTTTCCCCTTTTTTAATACGTAGTCATGAAGTAAGCCATGGCAGGGTTTTTTTACCTTTGTGAGAAGTAAGACGTACCCCAAAAGTAAGCCATGGTGCCGCCATTGTTCCCGTCGCCTCCTCAGCCCCTCCTGCGTGTGCAGGGAGCCAGCGAACCAGCGAGAGGCACGGGGGGAAACGCGCCTCTTGCGGAGTTCTGCCCCGCCTGCTCAGCTAGCAGGGGGAGGCTGTACCGTACCATACTGACGTAATAAAAATAAGACATCCCCCCGAAAATAAGCCACCCTGTGTTTTTTTGAGGGAAAAAAATTATAAGACAGTGTCTTAAAATGGGGGAAAGACGGTATCACAAAATTGGAAGACTGGAGAAGTACCATCAAAAGAACAATGGCAAGAAAAATTGATGAACTGTGCAGAGTTAGCAAAGTTAACTGACAAACTGTGTGAAAAGGACAACAGTGATTTAGAAAAAGAATGGGAACCCTTTACAATATACTTGCAGAAACATACCTGTATATATATATATATATATATATATATATATATATATATATATGGACTCGCTGGCAGGATTTAAATAAACATTTACAATTTTATTTACAGAGAACAAGAGTATAACAATGTGATAACATAGTATTATATATAAACAGCAGAATGTATCATTTAATGTAATAAACCAGAAATGGAATTTGAGGGAAGTCAACAGGGAGGGGGGAAATTGAAAAATGAATGTTTAGTAATTATATTGGATATTTGTTATGAGAAAAGAAAATAAATAAAAATTATTATTATTATTATTTTAGGATTTAGGATTTAGGAATAATTTATTGGCCAAGTACATTTTCCAACATACTTGGAATTTTGCTTCGGCTACATTGCAGTGTAAACATACCTTATACAAACACTGTTCCACTCACAATACAATGACACAGCAAAGAAACCCCACCCATAACTGGCCTCCCCTTCCGCTACACAACTACGAATTTAACAATTTATTATTTAAAAAAGAAAGAAATATATGCTGATGTTAGTTTCGGAAATGACCCCATAGATCAGGGGTGTCAAACTCAAATTCATCGGGGGCCGCATCAGCAGTTTGGTCACCCTCAAAGGGCCGGTGACCCTCAAAGGGCCGCCCTCCCCCTCTCCACTGTGTGGAAAAAATATTTTTTTCTGGTTTTCCTCCTCTAAAAGGCTGGGAGGGAGGGAGGGAAGAGAGAGAGAAAGAAAGAAGGAAAGAAGGAAAGAAAGAAGGGGTGAGAAAGAGAGATGGATGGATGGATGGATGGATGGATGGATGGAAGGAAGGAAGGAAGGAAAGAAAGAAAGAAAGAAAAATAAAGGGTGAGAGAGAGAGAGAGAGAGAGAGAAGGAAGGAAGGAAGGAAGGAAGGGAGGGAGGAAGGGAGGAAGGGAGGAGGAAGGAAAGAAGGAAGGAAGGAAAGAAGGAAGGAAGGAAAGAAAGGAATGAGAGAGGGGGAAGGAAGGAAAGGGTGAGAGAGGGGGGAAGGAAGGGGTGAGAGAGAGTGAAAGAAAGAGGGAGAGGGAAGGAAGGAAGGGGTGTAAGAGAGAGAGAGGAGAGAGGGGAGGGAGGAAGGAGGGAGGGAGGGGTAAAAGGGAATGAGACAGAGAGAGAGAGAAGGAAGGAAGGAAGGAGTGAAAGAGAGAGAGGAGAGAGGGAAGATGCTGCTTGCTTCTCCACCCCCCCACCCGCAAAAGAAGGCTTTTGCGAGGGGGGGCAGCCGGGAGGAGCAAGAAACGTCTCCGCTGTAGCGGAGGAGATGCTGCTCATTCTCCCCCCCTCCACCGCTGCCTGCTGTTCGCAGGGATTGGCGCAGCACGGGGTGGTGGTGGGATCGGCAGGCTGCGTGGGGTTGGATGGAGGAAGTAGCAGCATCCCCGCTACTTCCTCCACCCAACCCCACGCTGCGCGCCCATCCCAAAAGCAGGCTTCTGAGCAGTGATCGGAGCCGGGGCTGAGAAAGGTTCTGCGCTGCACTGTGCCTTTCTCAGCCCCGGCTCTGATCTATTGCGAGCATCAGAGGCAGGCGTCCGCAGCTTCTGCTGCTGCCCGTCTTAGGGGAGCGTCAGAAGCGGCCAGCAGCAGAAGCGGCGCCTAGTGCCTTCGCTCCATAACATGCACAGACTTTTCCCCTTCCTTTTTTGAAGGGAAAAAGTGCATGTTATGGAGCGAAAAATACGGTATATCCCCTTGCTGTTCTCCTCCCTCTGGCACGGCCCAGGTCCTTGGGCCGCTGCTGTTGCTGGGGCGGCGGGAGCCGAAGTTTTCCAGCCACGGAACACCAGACAGTTGCCCGGTCTGTTCCTGGCTGGCTGCCTCCCTGCCGTGCCGCCGCCGCCTCCTCCCCCCTAGGGCACGGACGTCGTGGGCGGACTCTTTCCCTTGCCACGGTGTCTCCCCCGCGCCCTCCCCGCTCCTCCCTCTCCCGCCCGAGCCAACGCGTTTGTGTCTGGCGGAGGGAGACGGCGCGTTGTGCCGGTCTCCATGGCAGTGGGCTCGTGTGGGCGGAGTGGTCGGGGCCGCAGCGCGGCTCTGAGCGAACGGCTCCCCCGCCCCCTCCGCTCTGCCCTCCCTTCCGTGTGTTTGTGTCAGGCTGGTCGTGGTGGCGGCTGAGCGGCTGCCCGAGGCACCCGGCTCGGAGCGGCGGGCGAGAGGAGGCAGAGACCCCCGTTCCCCCGTCTCTCACACACGCGAAGCCCCGATGCGCAGACGCCTTCCCCCCGCCTCGGCTCCTCTAGGCATGGGCGACCCTTAGCAAGAGAAAGGGGAGACGCGAGCAAGCGAGGCGGCTGGTGCGGTTGGCTGCTCGCTCTGCTCTTCGGCGGCGGCCGCCATGGCGGTGGCGGTGGAGTCGCGGCCGGAGCTGGTGGGGAAGCGGTTCTTGTGCGTCGGAGGAGACGAGCCGCTCGAGAACGGGCGTTGGAGAGCCGGCGTCATCCACACCGTCTCTCACCGGGACTCGCGGAGCCCCGAGTACACGGGCCACATGACGAGGTCTGGCAGGCCGGATTCGGCCCGCGGGCCTTGTGTTTGACACCCGTGCCATAGATGGTAAAAGCACTTCTGGTGTATTCTCTATGAGAAGCTGTTTGGTAAGAAACCTTTAATCAAACACCTGAGAATTTTTGGCTCTGACATGTGGGTTCATACACCTGAGAGCACCAAGCTGAGCAAATGTGGTTTGCATGGTATATTTATAGGGTACGAAAAAGGTGCTTACAGAGTGCTCATGTCTGACACGAAGACAGTGAGATTCACTAGGAGTGTTGAGTAGAATGCAAAGTGGGGAGACAATGTAGGAATATTCCAATGTCACCCTGATGCTGATGATGAGGAATCTGATGATGAGGAAGGTTCAGATGCCAGTTCAGTGGGAGGTGGTAGTGTTGGGGCCACTGACATTGACGTTGACAGTGACACTGCAGACTACAAAAGTGCTAAAGCCTCTCTCAGATCATCTGAAGGGTCTGACACTGATTGGGATCTGGAACCTCTTTTCACTATTCTCCCATTGCTGGATCATATGATCCTCTGTTTACATTCCTTACTGTTGTATGTGTGAGAACAGAACTCAGACTGGAAAACTTAAGCTCTTTGTTTCTCTTCTGTCCGACAGAGAGGATGTGTGTGTGAGATGCTGTTCACACTAGCCATGTGTTTTTCTTTTTAATTTGCTGTAAATAATAAAGAAATTCATGATGCCACATTCCTAAACAGTCTGGCTTTCTGCTAAACTCTGCTAATGCATGCTCACAGCTCCATTGGATGTGAGTCGCTGATGTAGTACAGAACGGCTCCCACGGTACTGTACGAAAAGCCCCCCTCCCCCGCCTCGCCCGGATAATCACCCTCGCTGCTGCACATCCCTCTCCAAGTCCTGACAGGGGTCTCTCCAAAGCGCGCTTTGGTGCACGGCAGCTGGCGTCTCTTGTGCGTCTCTCTCTCTCTTTCTCTCCCTCCATCTTCCCCGATGCTCAGTCCCAAAATATTGTTTACCTTTTTAAGGCAACAGGAACTGTATAGTTCTTCCAGAGATGGGAGAGGATGACTAATAATATTTTGGGCTGTGGTTATGACCTTCTGAAGTACCTTCTTCTCCCTGGCTGTGCAGCTGGAGAACCAAGCACAAATACAGGAGCTGGGAGGAGATCCAATGGCGGGGAGAGAAGAAGGAGAGTCAGAAGAGGGGGAACAGTAATTTCAGAGCAGAAGAACAACTGAAGGACAAGTGAAAGAAAAATATATTGGTGTGTAGTATTTTTAGTGTATTTTTAGTGCTGTGAGTAAATTAGAAAATTGAATAAAAGTTGATGAATTTAAATATAATTTCATGGAACGTAAATGGACTTAATAATAAATTGAAAAGAAACCAAATAGAATGTATTTTGAAAAAAGGGAAATGGGATGTTGTATGCCTGCAAGAAACCCATGTAGCAAAAAGGCATAGACGAGTACTGATAAATAAGAGGTTGGGAACAGAATTTATAGCATCAGATCATAGGAAGAAGAGGGGTATAGTAATTTATGTAAACCCCAAAATTGAGGAAAACAAATTTTTAAGGATGAAGAGGGTAGAATATTGGGGGTCTTATTGGAAAAAGGGATGGATAAGATCGTGATAGTGGGGATCTATGCGCCAAATGGGAACAAAACACAGTACTTTAAAGTAGTTGAAGACAAATTATTAGAATACATAAATGAGGAGATTATCCTACTAGGTGACTTAAATGGAGTTACATCATTGGAAGGTGATCACACTAACATGACAAAGAAATCAAAAGGGGGAAGACTTCCAAATACCTGTTTTCAAATGGTTGAAAACTTAAATTTAAAAGATGTCTGGAGGTATAAACACCCACTGGAAAGACAATTCACACATTATTCACATGCGAGAAAATCGGCAGGAAGGATTGACAGTATCTGGATAACGAAGAACTTATTGGTAAAGGTTAAAAAAACGGAAATACAACATAGATTACTAACAGACCACAACCCGGTGACATTAGAGTTAAGGGACAATAAGAAGATAAAAAGGAGCTGGAGAATGAATGAAAGAATTCTAAATGATGGAAATTTTTTGGGCAAAGCACAGGAATTACTTAGAGAATTTTTTCAAGTTAATAAAGAACAAGATACAGATATTAAAATAATATGGGAATCGAGTAAAGCATTTATAAGAGAATTTTATATCCAACAAGATGCAATTCAAAAAAGAAATAAGGCCAAAAAATGGATCAAATCAAAAAAGAAATAGAAGAAAATGAGAAAATGAGAAAATATTAGCCAAACAACCTAAAAACGAGAAAGCAAGGCAGGCAATAAAAATTGCACAAAATCAGTTAACAATCCTATTAAATCAGGAAGTGGGGAAAAACATAAGTTGGTTAAAACAAAGAAATTTCGAACATGCAAATAAATCAGGAAAAATGCTTCCTTGGCAATTTGAAAAAGAGGCAAAAAGAGTTATTAATTAACAGAGTGATAAGTGAAGGTAAAATAATAGATAAACAAGAAGAAATTAGAGAATGCTTTGTAAAATATTATAAAAAAACTATATAAAAAGGAAATGAAAAGGAATCGGAGACCAAAGGAATGGGAGACCAAAATGGGGTAGTATCAAACGAAATGGATAGAACGGACAGAGATAGAACCTCGAATTCAGGGAAACTCCCACTATCTTTTTTCAATTTGACGACCAATCTAAACTTATATGATACCTGGAGGACTAAACATCCAACCACCAAGGACATAACACATTATTCCGAGGTACATAAATCAGGAGGCAGGATTGACGCAATTTGGGCATCAAAGAGGTTGATACTGAATTTAGACAAAGCAGAAATTATAAATAAATCTATTTCAGACCACAACCCGGTTACTGTACATTTGAAATTTAAAAAACGGACGAAAGGGAGATGGAGGTTAAACGAAGAATTATGGAGAGATGATCAAAGAGTAGATAAAATCAAGAATGCGTTAACAGAATTTTTTGAAATAAATGAAAAGCAAGATACAGATAAGATGATAGTTTGGGATGCTAGCAAAGCTTTTATGAGGGGATTCAACAAATGAAGGAGATCAAGAAAAATAAAGATATGAATATAGCTGAAATAAATAAACAAATAAGAGATAAGGAAAAAGTTTTAGTTCAGAATCCAAAATGTGAGATGACATTACAAAATATAAAAAACCTTCAGTCTCATTTAAACACATTAATAAACAAAGAGGTGGAAAAGAAAATTCTTTGGACCAAACAAAGATATTTTGAGCAGGCAAATAAACCGGGGAGGATGTTAGCGTGGTTAGCTAAGGAGAGACAAATGGAGAAAGTGATTAATAAGATTGTAGAAGAAGGGAGGGAAATCATAGATCCTGAACAAATCAAAGAGAGTTTTAAAGAATATTATAAAAAATTATATAAAAAGGAGGAGGGGGGAGATGAGAATGAAATACAAAATTATTTAATTAAGAATGGGGCATCGAAGATAAATAAGATAGAATGTGATCTGTTAAACTCGGATATAATAATAGAGGAAATTGAAGAAGTAATAAATAATATGAAATTGGGTAAGTCACCTGGCCCAGATGGCATCCCTGTAATTTACTATAAAAGTCTAAAGGAAATAGTAGCCCCTAAATTAAAAACAATTATGAATAAAGCTCTGAAAGAAAGTAAAATTCCAAACTCTTGGCAGGAAGCCCTGATAACCCTCCTCCCTAAAGCGGGGTCAAATTTAGAGTTAACAAAAAATTACAGACCTATTTCGCTTCTTAATATTGATTATAAAATCTACACAGGGGTAATAGCCAATAGATTGAAATCAATTTTGAAAAGAATCATTGGGAAAGATCAAGCAGGATTCCTCCCTGAAAGACAAATAAAGGACAACACCAGAATAATTATTGATTTATTGGAATATGCTGAAATGAATCCAAGTAAAAAAATTGCAATGTTATTAGTCGACGCGGAAAAAGCTTTCGATAGCTTATCTTGGGAGTTCATGATAAAATCATTGGAGAACCTGGGGATAGGGGAGAGAATCCTGAGAGGAATAAAAGCTATATACAAGGAACAAACAGCAAGGATAATTATAAATAATGAAATTACTGAGAGTTTTCCTATAGAAAGAGGGGTTAGACAAGGATGTCCGCTATCTCCTTTGTTATTCATCACAGCGTTAGAATCACTCGTAAATAGAATAAGAGAAGATAAAGACATAATTGGGATAAAAGTTGGGAATTATGAATATAAAGTGAGAGCTTATGCAGATGACGTTATAATTACAGTCGAAACACCAGTAGAAAGCATAAATACAGCATTAGAAAGATTAAAAGAATTTGGAAGACAATCAGGGTTTAAATTAAATAAAGATAAATCCAAATTATTAATTAAGAATTTAACAGAAAAAGAGAAGCAAGAATTGGAAAGAGTAACTAATATAAAGATAGAATCCAAAGTGAAATATCTAGGATTATGTATAACTAATAGGAATACAGATCTATTTAAAAACAATTATGTACAAAAAGGAAAAGAAGTTAAGGAATTATTGAAAAAATGGGGGAATTTGAAACTGTCATTACTAGGTAGAATTTCAATGGTCAAAATGATTATACTCCCGAAATTTATGTTTCTCTTCCAGACGGCACCCGTAATAATAGGAACAAAATACTTAAAGGACTGTCAGAAAGACCTTGCCAGGTTTATCTGGCAAGGAAAAAAAGCTAGAATCAAATATGAAATAATGATTAACTTCAAGGATAAAGGAGGTTTTGGAGTTCCAGACCTAAAAACATATTATGAGGCAGCTTGTTGGAGTTGGCTGAAGGAGTGGATAGAGCTTGGTAATAAAGAATTATTGCAACTAGAGGGATGGGACAAAATTTTTGGCTGGCATGGTTATCTGCTATATGATAAAATTAAATTACATAAAAGGTTCACAAATCATTTGGTAAGAAAATCTTTATTTGATGTATGGGAAAGGACAAAAAAAGAGTAATTAAAACAACACCATGGTGGGCCTCGCCAATAGAGGCCAACGCTACAATAATAAGTGAACAGGGAAGAAAGTGGCTGACCTATGGAAGTTTAGTAGAAAGGAAAGAAGAAAATCCCAAATTAAAAGATTATGAGGAATTAAAACGGAGCGGTGTAGGATGGCTGGAATTTTTCCAATTAAGAGCAACTTTTGATAAAGACGTTAAAAATAGGGGGTTTCAAAATAAAATAACGGAGATCGAAGAGGTACTGATGAACAAACAAAAAATCCTTACAAAAATGTATAATTAATTAATGGACAATTTAAAATGGGAATTAAAAGCAAAAATATGAGAAAATGGGAACAAGAGGTGGGATATGTAATAGAATATCAAGATTGGGAGAAATTCTGGACTGAAACAATTAATTTCACAGCGTCATATCAAATAAAAGAAAATTTCTTGAAGATGCACCATAGGTGGTACATGTACCCAGCAAAATTGGCCAAGATGAATAAATCAAGTAATAATAAATGCTGGAGATGTAGTGAAGGAATAGGCTCTTTCTTCCATATGTGGTGGGCCTGTCCAAAAATACAAAAATATTGGAATATGATTCATGAAGAAATTACAAAATTAACACAGACAACACACAACAAAAGAGTAGAGATGTATTTATTAGGCTTACTAGATGAGAACATCCCAAAGGAAAAAATAAACATCTTTTTATATGCCACAACAGCTGCAAGAAATTTAATAGCGCAACACTGGAAGGAATCATATATTCCTACAAAAAAAGAATGGCAAAATAAACTAGCAGAGTATCTGGAACTCGCAAAACTGACTGCAGTGATTAGAGGAAGAACAAATAATGTAATAAGAAATCAGTGGAAGTGTTTCAATGACTATATGAGCAAACAAGGTTCAAGTGGATATTGGCTTTGTTTAGAATAAGAATAGGTAAAAAAGTTATCTGAATAAAATTATTTATTTACATTTGGTAGAAGAAGCGGGACAAAAAGACAGAGAAAACATATTTTAGTTACAAAAAATGAAACGTGGTATTTTGCAGTGGAAGTCATTTTTATTTTCATTTTCATTCTTATTGTTTGTAAAACAAGTTTGAGCTCGCAAGTTATAGGGAACTTCAGATAGAAATTGTCTGAAAGTTTATTTGTTTGGTATATTTTCTTCTAGCTTTTCTTTTTTTCTTTTTCTTTTTTCTTTTTCTTTTTCTTCTGTTTCTTTCCTCCCCTTTAGATTGGATAGAAGTATAATTGAAGATCATGTAAGCTGGTTACAGAAAATTTATTGTCTTTTATCTATATCACGTGTTATTTGTACTGTACCGTAACCATTATGTAATATTATGAAAATTCTAATAAATTTTAAAAAAAAAGGAAATGAAAAGGAATCGGAAATAATTAATTATCTCCAAAAAAGAAATATAATTACATTAACTAAGGAGAAAATAGACTTATTGAATAGCCCAATAACGATGATGGAGGTGGAACAAGCTATCTCCAAAAGTAAAATAGGGAAATCTCCAGGAACGGATGGCCTACCAGCCGTCCATTATAAAAAAAAATAAAACATGTATTACCAATACCTCTAAAATCATTATTAAATAAAATATTTGAAGAAGGGAAACTTCCAGACACATGGAAAGAGGCACACATAATACTGCTTCCAAAACCAGGAACCAATAAAGAAATGACAAACAACTGTAGGCCCATTTCATTATTAAATATAGATTATAAAATAGAAGCAGGAATACTTGCAAACAGGTTAAAAATGGTTCTAAATGAAATCATAAGTCATGATCAAACTGGTTTTCTTCCAGGTAGGAAGATGTCGAATAATATGAGAATGATTATTGATGCAATAGAATATTTAGATATGCACCCTGAGAAAAAAGCCGCATTCATGTTTGTCGACGCCGAAAAGGCTTTCGACAATGTGTTGTGGAAGTTCCTGAAGAAAAACATGGAATTAATGGAGATGGGAGAGAAATTCCGGGTCAGGCGCTGACTTCTGGGTCAGGCGCTGTTGCAGCCAGGTCGAGAACCGCAGGGGTTGAGACTCAGGTCGGTTCGAGCCATAGAGGGGGAAGGAAAAGAGAGGCACTTGGAAAAGGAAAAAAGCTCAAGAAGGAAATTTTCTGAGCTCGGAGGCAAAGAGCGGAGCGGAGAGAGCTATAACTAAAGAACATTCTCAATAAAGGGAGAAAAGAGCTCAGGCGCAATCTTTCAGCCCGACCCTCTATGGAAGCCTCAAGACAGGCACAACTTAGCGGCTGAGATTCCATCGACAGAGGAGAACCATGAGTGGAGCTTATCGGTAAACTCTCGGGGGAAAAGAAAGAGAGGAGCTCCAGCTCTTCCCACGAAAGGACAGGAGTATTCGCTGTGTAGGCAAGAAGGAACTTGTCGGCAACCTAGAGGGAGGAAAGACTGCGAAACCAATCGGCGGAATCAAACGAAGGAGTGTAAAAGGAAGACCAAAGGAGAGAAGAAACCCACCCCACCTTGACACCCCAAAAAGCCTGGTCTGGAGGTACCCACGCAAGTGGGGAAAGGATGAGGCACGAGACTGGACTGGAGTGGAATACTCCAAGGCACAGCGAAATACATCTGGTGAGTGTTAAAGGTGGCGAGGTGGTCTCCCCCTCAGAGAAGCCGGTACAGGCTACAAGCCAGGTAATTAAGACAAAAAGAGAAAGTATTTACAAGACCAATAAGCCCTTAAAACTGAAGCGGGGAGCGGCAATAGAAAGTGCAGAGGGGCGGAGAGCGAGCGACGAATTGGTTGAGTTACACGTACCATATGATTTCTGTGTGACCGTCAGAAAGGAGGAGGAAGGGGAGGAAAGGAGGCGACGCAAAGCGACTGTAGTGCCCAAGGCAAGGAGAAGAGAGGGGGGAACAGGATAAAAGCACTGCAAGGGCGGAGGCAATGGCGACGAGAAAACGCGGACTCACCGCAAACCGGAAGTGACGAATGAGAGAGAGAAAGGGGAGATAAAGGAGTGGGAGACAAGAGATTACAGTGCAGAAGTGAGAGAAGGGACTACAGAGACATCTAGAGGCCGTTGGAGGTATAAAACGCTGTAATACTATTGGTACACCCCCCCTCTGGTAAAAGTTTGAAGAAAAATAACAGATGAAGACCACGTAAAGGAGCCGCCTTCCCTCCCCCCCAGTTTTTGTCATCCCACCCAGAGTGAATTAAATTATTAAGTCATTAAATTATTTAAAGACTATTGAAAACACCAAGGCCCAAGAGACGAGACTAGAACAAAAAATGGATAAAGTAGAGAAGAAATTCAAGAGCCAAACTTTCTCCACACCAGCCTGCTCTCAAAGACGTCCATCTAATATGGAGACAGATAATGCAGATCTAAAAGAGCTGATTTTAAGCATGAAAGCAGAGATGAACGAAAAAATGGACTCTATGAACGAAAAGCTAGACAACATGGGAAACAAAATCGAACAAAACCTAAAAATGATAGAGCAGAATTCCAAGCCAATAGTGGATCTGAACAAACAATTTACAGAACTAAGAGAGCGGAATAAAGAGGTGGAAAAAGAATCACAGAACTTAACAAAAAAAGTTAAAGAACAAGAGGAAACAGTGAAGAAGTGTGTAGAGGAGCAACAAGAATTTAGGAAAAATCAAGAAGAGATTTGGGAGGACTTGCAGAAAGATAAGGACACACAGGAAGCTGTCTGGGATGTGCTTCCAATGCAGGAACTTAGGCAGAATGACTTGGTTCTGAGATTTAGAGGCCTTAAGGAAAACCAAGATGAAAACATAGAAAGCATTATAATCAAAGGCCTGGCAGACTGGATGCAACTTAAAGACGAGGACATCTCCATTTGTTTGGATAGAGCATTTAGACTAAGATCGGGACGTGTACATAAAAGAAGTTGGCCTGCAGACTGTCTAGTTTTCCTGAACTCGAGAATTCTAAGAGACAGAATAATGCAAAAGAAGAAAATACAAAAATTGAAGATAGAGGATAAAGAGATTGTCATCATGCGAGAAGTCCCACCGCGTCTGATGAGGAAAAGATCGAAGTACAAGTTTTTGACAGACGTGCTAAGGAAAAACAATATACACTTTAAATGGGAATTCCCGGAAGGGATTTCCTTTACATACAGACTAGGAGAAAATTAACAACTGAGGTAGAAGTAGAAAAGTTCTGGAAGAAGCATGAAAAGCAACTGGGGGAGGGAGACCAGGGGGAAAGAAAGGAGAGAAAAAAGATAAAGAAGAAGCAGAGAGCGAAGAAGATTAACTGGTAAAGGATTGGCAGGTCGCTTAACAATTCGAACAGTAGACGGTTGAATTGTGATTTTAATATGTGAAAGTCACAGTGTAGGAGCTTCCGGTCTACCGCCATACTGTCCGGTCGGGTCTGCTTCGCGCTCCGAAGCGGACCAGCAGTGTTGGGGTGGGGGGTGCCGTTACCGCGAAACGGACCCCCGAAAGAGCTTCAGGCAGAGTGGCCTGAAGACGTGGAGATCCGGCGGGTGCTCGAACGGACTCCCTGGCCCCCCGGCAACTCTTTTTAGAGGCGCCGAGAGCGGGCTGGGTGGAAGTCCGGAGCACTGTGGATTTCACAGCTTCCCCGGCGCTGTGAAGCTGCGTGAGCCGGCAGTCGTGAGCGGTGGATTTCCTCCTAAAAAGCAACAAATTAACCATCGGAACCGTGAGTAATATTGGAGAAAAAATTTGAAGCCAATTTGGACGCATTAAATTAGATCGCGGAAGAGATTCAAAAAGGAGGTCCGTCTCTTCCCGCTGTGGCAAAATTGAAAGTAAAAGAAAAAAAGACTGTGGCCGCCAAAGTTTACTTTAAACTGCTTAAGAACTTCCAAAACTTTGCCATTGAAACCCCCCTCTTTCTAACAGGGAGTGAGGGGGGCATATTTTTCGCAATTTTACCCTGTGAATGAATGCTTAAAGACTTGAAAGACGCCGTTCACCCTCTGGAATGCGGAAACCCGGGCCAGAGCGGCGAGACACATTGTGACGTAACAAAGACTTTGATAGATTGTTTCCGACGGGTTGACTGTGAGGGTTTTAAACTGCTACAAACCTGGAAACAGTTACACGTTGGGTCATAAACTTTTTTTAAAAAAAGCAACAGTCTAACTTCTTCACTGTTTAACTGGCAACTTGCAACTCTAGAGACTGTGAGACAAGCCAAAATAGGACTTGTAAAATTCCTGCTGCCAGGCACTGTGTTATGAAAACCCTTATCAGTTCTTTTGCTCCAGCTGCCTGGGAACAATCCCAAAGGTCCATAGTTATTTACTAGACTCTGAGACTGACCTTGAACACTTGCAGCTGCCAGATAAGTAAGCTCTGCTGTCAGAATGACAACAGAGGAGACACCGGCCTCAAGAGTAAAAAAAAATCCAAGGAAAGATTCACCAGGGTCTATTGGATCTTCCCTAGGGGAACAAGTCCTAAGTGCCCTAGCAGAATTTAGGAAAGATTTAAATAAAAATACAGAAGAATTAAATAAAAATACACATCAATTAGAGGCCTTGCACCAGCAGGTGCAGGTGAATACACAAGGTATCAAAGAATTGGGTGCATTGAAACAAGAATTTACAGAAACCAAGGCACAGGTGGCACAAATAGAATCAAGAGTGGTGGATCTGGAAACATCACGAGTGCAGGGCCAGGAAAGACATGAAGCAGCTGAGGTGGCGCTTGCTTTTCTGCAGATGAAGGACAGAGAACGGAACATATGCTTGAGGGGTCTACCGGAACTGGAACAAGGAGACCTTAAACATTTTCTGGTCCAGGAGTTTGTGAACTTCTGGGGTCTGGATGAGGAAGACACCCAATCTATGATAGTGAAGGCCTACAGATTCGGAGGAAAAGGAAGAAAAGAATCCAAGACAACTAATGACTGTTTGGTAGAATTCCAGAGTAAAGATCAGAGAGACGAGATTTGGGGCCTTCACTACAATAAGAATCTGGAAGTCAGTCAACACAGAGTGGTGATCTTCAAAGACATACCAAAGTATTTTTTGGACAAGAGAGGAAGGTACACGGATCTGGCAGGAGCCCTGAGAAAGAGAGGAATCCAATTCCGTTGGGAATTTCCACAAGGTCTTTCTTTTAAATATAAAGAAAGGAAAGTCAGAATAAAGTCAGTGGAAGACAAGAGGAGATTCCTGGACAAATTTGCAGAGGACTTCCAAGATCGGCCAGGACAAGACCTACCAGGAGCGTACCCCTTCGAAGGACCACTGGGAGCGGGACCAGGAGCAGGAGCAGGACCAAGCAGACAGGAGGAACCAGACGCAGTGGCAGGAGCAGGAATTGGATCAGCCTAACAAGATGGCCCTAAAACTACTTTCATGGAATGTTCACGGCATGAACGTCAAGCCAAGAAGAAATCAGATTAATCACATTTTAATTAAACAGAACTTGGACTTGATATGTCTACAAGAGACCCATGTGGTCAGATTACACAGAAGGATTTTACAAAATAAGAAATTGGGCCAGGAATTTATATCATCAGCTAAGGTAAAGAAAAGAGGAGTTGTAATTTATGCCAAGGAAAAGTACAATCCTAAACTACTGTTTAAAGATGAAGAAGGAAGATTTGTTGCAATACAAATTTCAGTGCAAGGCGAAAAGTTTTTATTTCTGGGAATTTATGCACCAAATGAAGGTAAAGGGGAGTTCTTCAAGAAACTACACGACATACTGTTGGACTATATGGATTACAAAATAATAGCTATGGGAGACTTTAATGGAGCTGTCTCCACACTGATGGACAGATCTCAAAGAGGGAAACTGACCAATGAGGGAAGGTTACATTCTTTGATATGGTGGACAACCTTGATTGGATAGACTCATGGAGACTGAAGAATCCAATGGAAAAAGAGGCAACTTTTTCCCCCCATCCTTCCCAGTCGTGGAGTAGGCTTGATTACATATGGACGTCAAGAGAACTTGCCCCTAGGATAGCTAAAGCAGAAATTCATCCAAAAACCTGTTCGGATCATAACGCTGTACAAATGGATTTAAAATTACATCCACAGGGTTCCTACAGGTGGAGAATGAATGACTCTTTATTCTGCAATGGAAGTATCTGCGAAAAGGCCCAAAAGACTATTAAAGATTTCTTCGAAATAAATTTGGCTACAACAGTGGAAAAAAGGGTTATTTGGGACACAAGTAAAGCAGTCATGAGAGGCTTTCTGATTCAACAAAATGCCATAAAGAAAAGGAGCCAGATTGCAAAAAAAGATGATATTCTAGCACAACTGAAGGATAAGGAGAGGAAGTAGAGAGGCAACACAAAGAATTTGCAATTGCAAAAAGAAATAAAATTACTACAAATACAATACTCTCAACTGATTAATCAGGAAATTGAATGGGAAATCAAGTTAATGAGACAAAAGACTTTTCACTCAGCAAATAAATGTGGCAAATTATTGGCTTGGCAACTTAAAAGAAGGCAGAAACAGAATACCATAACAAACATTGTGGTGGATGGAGAAACTATAGAGAACCCTGTGGAGATAAGAAAAGGATTTCAGAAATTTTACAAACAATTGTACAAAGAAGATACACAGAATAAAATCAAAATAGAACAGTTTTTGGAGAAAAATGGACTGCATAAAATCCCTCAGGATAAAAAGGCCCCACTCGAGCACCCAATTACCAGAATGGAAGTGGATAAAGCAATAGAACAGATGAAGATTGGTAAGGCACCGGGACCGGATGGACTTACAGCAAAGTACTACAAAACTTTAAAAAACTGGTTGATTCAACCCATGATGGATCTTTGCAATGACATTCTAAGGGGAAGTAGGGCACCAGAGACATGGAAAGAGGCCTACATTACGTTGATTCCTAAACCAGACGCCGATAAAGCTCTTATATTATCTTTCATTTGTCTACCTGGAAGAAATCCTGCCTGATCTTGGTGTATGTATTCCACCAAGATTTTCTTCAATCTATTTGCTAAAATATTTGCAAATAATTTGTAATCATTATTGAACAATGAAATAGGTCTGTAATTTTTTGCTTGCTTTAAATCCAAATCTTGTTTGGGAATTACCGTTATGTAAGCCGATTTCCAAGTTCCTGGGATTTCACCTGTCGTCAAAATCTCATTCATCACATCTTTCAATGGATTCACTAACTGTTCGCTATTTTTTTTGTAATATTTAGCCGTTAACCCACCCGGTCCTGGTGACTTGCCATTTTTTGCCCAGCTGATTGCATTTAAAACTTCCTGGCCTGTTATGTGACTATTTAAAATATTTAATTGATCTTCTTTTAATTTTGGCAGATTACTATTTCTAATATAATCCCCTATTTTGGCACTTTTTTCTTTCCCTTTTTTATACAGCTCTGAAAAGTATTTGACAAATGCTCCTCTTATCTCTTTCATTTTTTCTGTGACTTTACCATCTATTTCAATTTTATTTATAAAATTCCTATGTTCACTTTTTTTTAATTGCCATGCTAACAATTTTCCTGATTTATTTGTATGTTCAAAATATTTTTGCTTCATTCTTTTTATTTTCCAACTTATCTCTTCATTTATTATCATAGAATATTGGGTCTGTAGAGTCCTAATTGCTTGTTTAACTAACTTTTTGTTAGCTTTTTTTGACAGTTCCTTCTCTTTTTCTATCTCCTCCAAAATTTCTTTTTTCCATTTTTCTCTTAATCTCTTTTTTAATGAATTCTGTTCAATAAGCAGTCCCCTCATCACCGCCTTACTTGCATCCCAGACCATTTGCAATTTGGTTTGGCCCTGAAGATTTATTTCAAAATAATCCTCCAGAGCCTTTTTTACTTTCTCTACCATACTACTTTTAAATCATCTAATAAATATTCATTCAATCTCCATCTGAATGACACTGAATTTTCCTTTTGAATTTCCATTGTCATGGAGTTGTGATCTGATAAGGTTCTGGGATTTATTTCTATTTTTTAAACTTTAAATTCCAATTCTTTAGAGATCCAGATAGCATCTATCCTTGAACTGCTGTCATGCACATGGGAATAATAAGTGAACTGCTTATCAAACAGATGTTTTTCTCTCCAGATGTCGATCAAATCCAATGTTTGGGCCAAGTCAAAAAATGCTTTCGGTAACCTGCCTTCTTTAGTATCTTTTTTCCTAGCCGATCTGTCTCTTTCTAATGACGGGACCCCATTTAAATCTCCCATCAAAATTATTTTTTGGTCTGCAAATTCCAATAATTCTGTTTGCAGCTTTTTTATAAAAAGCTGCTTTTTTTTTTGTTTGGAGCATATATTCCGACCAGTATTATTTTCTCTCCTTGATTTTTAATTTGAACTATTACCATTCTTCCTTTCTCATCCTTTCGAATCAATTTGGGTTCAAGCACAGGATTAATATAGAAAATCACACCTCTTTTTTTTCCCTTATCTGCAGAAGCGAAATCCATTCCTAATTTTTTATTAATTAATTTTTTTGTTTTTTTGCAATGTGCGTTTCCTGAAAACAAATATCAAATTTTTGTTTACTCACCACATGTTGTCTCTTGTTGTGTTTTGCCTTACTGTTCAAACTGTTAACGTTCCAGCTCAAAATTTTTAAATTAGCCATCATCAGGGTCGCTTAGAATATCTGTTTTTCCTCCTCTTCCCCCATTTCCTCCTGCTCTCTCCAATGACAATTGCTGCAAGGCTGCTCTTTGTTGTTCTATCGGGTCTATCCATCTCTCAAATTCTCTCCTATACTTTTCAAAAAACTCCCTGCCTGCATTTCTGTTGTCAGTCTGAATCTCTTTTTCTGAAATGTAAATGAGACCCCTTCTGGGTACTCCCATTTGTATCTTACATCAGCTCTTCTCAAAATTGTTGTCAAGAATCGTTATCTCTGTCTCCTAAGTCTAAGCTGTAGAAGTATTTCCCGGAAAATATCAACTCTGTCCAGCAGCCACCAGGTTGTCCTCAAAACTTCTTTGCAAAATTGCTTCCTTTATCCTCTTATTAACAAATGTTAAGATGTTGTGTTTTCTGGACAGCAAGCAGTTAACACCAATCGTTCTGATTCTGGGAACTCTGCCAATGTATCCAGGCAACTATCTTTTGTCTGACGAAAGGGGAAGTTAGTTTCACTTTCCCCTTGCCGAGTAGTGTTTTGCTGTAGTGTGTATCGTAGACATGGAGCTTGACTCCTTAGGTTTCTTTTGTTTGTGAGTCAATAAATATGTAGTTTAGAATACAACTGTCTGGACCTCAGTTATTCCAGACACAGAGAAACAGACCTAAAATTGCCAACACAGGCGCTGCGCGACTCTGGTGAGAGAGAGAGAGAGGGCCTGCACAACAGAAGCGTGGCTGGACGCCATTGCGGACCCAGGGCTCGTTAAGACGATTTATGGCTGCTCCGGGCAGCAGTCCAAAGAAGAAGAGAGACTCCGCTATAGCTACACTCTCACATTTATCACATAAGAGAACATCCCCTGGCTGCTTCCTCTGTTTTGTTTCTCTAGTGCGAACTCTAAAACAACTTTCAATCTTTTCCCCTACCCACTCCTCCATTTCCCCCATCCACTCTGCAATTGTCTTAGAAACATATATTTCCAAGTTTGGTTCCTCATCAGAAATCGGTAGATTTCTTAATCTCAATGTTCTGTCCCTTTCCCTCAGTTGCAAAAGCAATACCTGATCTTGAAAACTGTCCTGCTTTTCCTGAATCCCCCCATGGCTCCTAACACTGTTTGGTGACCTTCTTTTAACTGACAAGTTCCTCATTGCTTTTTTCCAAATTAGCCACTTTACCTTCTAAACCTTTAACTTTCTCACCCAGTTTCTCAAATTTCTCTGACAATACATTTGTGGTTTTTTCCAAGTCTGTATGTACTTGTTGAGTCAGAGTTTTCATTGACTGTGCCATCTCATTTCTAAACTCCACAAACTGCTGTGCAAGAAGGTCGGCAAACTCCGGCCTTCCAATCTTTTCTGAGGGTGTCTCTTCCTGAGCACTTCCACGCCTCTTATCAATTGAAGATTTTCTAGTGGTGGGACCCACATCTTGTTTTCTACTTTCCATGTTTGTAATAGAGTGTTTCCCACCGCTAGAATCTCTGTTCTGCTCTGCCCAAGGTCACAGCTGCTTCCCAGTCAAAAATGAAAGTGTTCCCACTATTACACAATACAATGTCTTAAAAATAACTCAGCAGAAAGGAACAGAAAACAGATACAAAACATGCAAGCGTGGAAAGGAAGCAAACTTAAACTTACTGAAAACCAATGCATAAGAAAAGAAGTAAAAAACAACAACAACAGTCGGTGCTGCTGTCTCTCTAGTAAGAGGTTAAATCCAGATATATTGTCTTCAAAAAGTGAAGAAAATAGGTTTGGGCCTTATAATATCAAATGTCTTCCACCATCCCCTCAGTCTGACCAAATCATAGTCCATCAGAGTCTCTTTCAATATTTTAAAACTCTGTCTCTTCTTGGTGGTGGGTAGTGAAAATAATCCAATTCTTCCAGTCTTAGTTCAATTGTATTCCAAAATGTAGTATAATAGTTCTTGATCTGTAAGGTTTGTAATCCAAATAATGTAATATTTTTCGAGTTGTAATCCAGATTATAATCCAAATAGTAGTCCAGAGTTGTAATCCAATGCCCCGCTTTTAATGTGGCGTGTTTCAAATTCATACACCAAAAGTAGCAAGCTTTCTTGCTGGCACATACACTTATTTATGCTTTCCCTGGTCGCTGCCGGCCTCCATAATTTAATTCCGCAACCTTCAGCTGATCCAGGCTCTCCTGAACAACTGGGAGATTTCTCCCCCAGAGCTCATGGAGAGTTCCCCTGCACAGTCTCAATTGAAGCCTTCCAGCTCCTCAGGATTTTTCCAGTTCAGCTTTGCTTTTTAAAATTTTCCTAGTGCCAAAGCTCACTGCAGTTTGTATCTTTAACAGCTATCAAAGTGTAGCTGTTCTCTTTTTACAGGGCAATCAGGCAATTTTGTTACAGTTCATTTAAATTGTATCCAGAAGAAAGGAAAGAAAAAGAAACTTAAGTTCCAGAATGTAACAAAGTCCCACTAGCTGCTACTTTACTCCAGTCCCATTCACAAAATGTCCTGCAGACTCTCTCCACAGACAACAGAAGCTGACTTCCTTTTTTAGTTTCCGTTTCACCAAATTAATAGATTTGATCCAATCAAAATTTTCTCCAGTTAAAGTTCATTTGGTTTTTACCTTATTTTCATGAAAATCCACTGCTTCAGCGATGGCTTTGGGCTGCCGGGTGCGATGTTGCCGTGAGCCGACTCTAGCCGCTTCCCCCTCCCCCCCTGTGCTGCAAAGCGACAGGGAGATCTCGGAGTGCAGCGAGTTCCCCGGCTCCAATGGACCCCTAGGATCTCCACTGGACCGTGGAGAGTTTTTTGGGGGTGCGCTTAGCCCTAGCGCGTTCCCCCCTGTCCCCTGGCAGCCTGGACCGTGTCGGAATTTACAGAGCCGACACGGAGTGCGCCGCCATGCCTCCGCAGCAGACCAGAAGTCCCCTAGTTAAGTCATCTTCAAGTATACATGCTCCTCGACTAGCGGACTACCGCTGCCCGCTGCTATTATACGCGGATGACGCGGTGGTCCTCTCCTATTCGCGAGTTGGATTATCCAGGGCCTTGAAGATCTTCGCCACGTACTGTCAATTCAATCAACTAACTATTAATCACTCTAAATTCAAAGTATTGATATTCTCCAGAAGTCGGAGATTACATAAATGGAAGCTCGGTGGAGTAACAATAGAGCAAGTGCTTAAATTCCAATATCTAGGGATTTTTTCCCAATACAATTTGGGCTGGAAAGCTCAAACTCAATACCTGCTTAACAAGGCCAAAACTTTGTCGTACGCACTCCTCCGATTTTTCTTCTCAGATGGGGCCTTGCATGTTCCCTCGGGCCTAAAGGTGTTCAAGGCAAAAGTGGTTGCCACGCTTGCCTATGCCGCCCCGCTTTGGGCCGCGATGACCAATCTTGCCCCTCTTGAGGTGTTGCAAAACCAATTTTTGCGCCGGCTCTTAAAGTTGCCCTTGTGTGTAAGCAACACATCTATACATCTAGAACTGAATATTGCATCCTTAGAAACCTTTTTGTGGAAGCAAGTTCTAAACTATTGGTTAACTCTGTGACATAGACTGCCAAGCCACTATCTTGCCCAATGCCTATGGCGAGATGAATTCTCTAGCCCTTGGACTAGTAGAATTCATGCCAAACTACTGTGTTATGGAATCTCCCCTTCGGATTCTTTAAAAATAGATCTTAATGGGCTTCCAGAGCAGTACGCCTAGAGCCTGGTGGGGATCTGCGCTCCTGACAACTCGAGGCAGACCCAGCGCTGGAGGAGGTAGAACGGGGGGCTAGGCGTAAGCCACCCGACCTCAGGGGGGAACCTGAGGGCAAAGCCCACGGCGGCGCCAGAAGAAGGGGTCTCCCAAGCTAACTTAAAAATAAACAAAAGGGCGCAAAAGGGCGAACTCTCCCTCCAGCACAAACGCCCCTAGACCGGGTGGGGTGAGTGCTGAGCTCCTCAAAATTTTAATGCAGCTAAAAGCAAAGACGCGCACCCCCAAAAGGGAAAACTCCCAGGTGTGAGAAGTCAAACCCCTAAGAGAGAAAGAGGGGGAGAAGGAGGTGGCGTGGATAAGAACAAACAGAAAGCATAATAAGCTCGAGACGATAGAGAAGATAGCGAGGACCACAGAGTTACATGGAAAAGACCTGGTATAACCACAAACGACAAAGTGCCTAAGCCAAATAATACCCCCATTACGATAAGCGGAGGCGCAGCGGAGAGTGTTGAGGAAAGACAAAAGGACGGGAGGAGTGAAGAGAGTACGATAGGTCCGCGGGGGGGGGGAACAAAACAAAAGACGTCCGGAATATAAGCTTAAAGGAGAGGAAACAAAGACTGTAAAGAGAACTCTTACTTGATAAATAACGTAGCGGTAATCCTGGGTGTGGGTGCTGAGTCATGAAAGAGGCAGCCGCCATTAGCGGAAGAGATGACGAAAATTAACAGGAAAAGAAGCCAAAGACTATCAAAAGGGGATAATACCAAAGGAGAAGAAACAAAGATAACGACACCTACTGGAAGAATTGAGTATAGCCCTAACCTCAGTACAACTGAAGGTAATAAAAAGAACCTGGGCGAAGTAGCTGGGAAACAGCTCCACCTTGAGGCCAATTAGGAAAATTAAAGTTTTTCTTATTCTGTGAATGATGAACTGGTGAGTAGCCTAATTTTAAAGGGGAATTCCCTATAAGTGAAAAACGCGGGATTTTAGGAGGAAAACAAATATTAAGTGATAAAGATAACAATTGACAAGGACTCTAACTGATAAAGATATTATTGGAACAGGACATTAATTGACAAAGACATTAATTGATAAAGATTATAGCTGATAAAGATATAAACTGGAAAAGAAAATATGGGGCCAAAGAAAGATAACACGACAAACGGTATGTCAACACCACACGGCCAACAAAGAAAGACTGCAGTCGTGGAGAATGAAAGTAACAATATTGAACTCAAGGATATTCTGAAAGCAATGGAAAAAATGGAGAAAAATATAAGCGAAAAAATAACAATGCTGGATGTGAACATCCAGACCTTGGATGAAAAAATGGAGACAATGGGAAATAAAATCGAAAAGAATGCAAGTTTAATAATGGAACTCACGACCCAAGTAGACACAACAGTAGCTAAACAAAAAGACTTAGAAGCAACAACTTCAGAACTCAAAACGAAAATACAAAAACGGGAAGAGACAGTCAAAAAGAATCAAACTGAACAGAAAGAGATGAGAGGAAAACAAGAGAGAATCAGAAGTGAAATAGAAGAATTAAAAAGAGTCCAAGAGGAGACATGGGACGCTTTGGCCTTTTTGGAGATGAGGCAGCGGGAAATGATTCTCCGCTTTAGAGGAATAAAAGAGAATAGAGACGTGGACATTGCGACCAAAATAATGAAAGCAATAGCGGAGTGGCTGGACGTTCAAGAAGAGGAATTAATTTTGGATATAGAAAAAAAAATTAGGATAAAGAACAATAAAGCCAAAGGGAGAAAAGGGCCAGGTGACTGCCTCGTCTTTTTAAACTCAAGACTGCTGAAGGAGAAAATTTTGTTAAATGGAAGGGCCAACCCGCTCCAAATCGAAGGAAACAGTGTTGAAATAATGAAAGAAATTCCACCTCGCTTTTTGAAGAAAAGGGAGGCTTATAAATTTATGACCCCGGTGTTGAGGAAAAATAAAATACCGTTTAAATGGGAATTCCCCGAAGGACTGTCATTTACATTCAAGGGAAGAAAGAGAATATTTAGATCGGTGGATGATACAAAGGTGTTTTGGCAAAAATATTCAAAGGAGCTGGCAGGAGAAGAAATGGCTGAAAGAATCGAATGAAAGGAAGAAATCAAACGTTGAACTCTTTCCAATTCTGTCTTTAGAACGAGACAATTGTCTTTAATACACATTTGAATTGATTTTAAGGTTAACTAGTGGGTATCTGATTGAAATAAAATAATATCATAAAATGATTGAATATCATATCTGATTGAAATAAAATAATATCATAAAATGATATTAAAATGTATATCGTGGAATGTAAATGGGATGAATTGTAAACTTAAAAGGAACAAGATAGAATGTTTGGTCAAAAAGGGAAAATGGGATATCATATGTTTCCAAGAAACCCACATATCAAAAGAACATATTAGGGTGTTAAAAAATAACAGACTAGGAGAAGAGTTTATCTCATCAGGGATAGAGAAGAAAAGAGGGGTGGTGATGTATATAGAACCCAAACTAAGCCCACAAAAAGTCTTTGAGGATGAGGAGGGGAGAATATTGGGAGTGGAAATACAAACAAAGGAAGGAAAAATAATTATGGTGGGAATTTATGCCCCAAACAATAAAAAAGAGGAATTTTATAAAAACCTTGAGGAGAGACTTTGGGACTATGGTAGTGAGAATATAATTTTTATGGGAGACTTGAATGGGGTAGTATCCATGGAGATGGATAGAACAGAAAGAGATAAAGTGTCAAATTCGGGAAAACTCCCACTCTCCTTTTTCAATTTAACACAAAATTTGGATCTTCATGATGTTTGGAGAATAAAAAACCCTAATGTAAAGGATATAACGCATTACTCGGAAGTCCACAAGTCTGGGGGAAGAATTGATGCAATCTGGGTGTCAAAAAAATTGATGCTAAGCGTAGATAAAGCTGAAATAAAAAATAGAACGATATCTGATCACAATCCGGTAACAATGATAATGAAATTTAAAATTACGAAGGGGAGATGGAGGATGAATGAAGAAATATGGAGGGACAAACACAGGGTGGGGAAAATGAAAACTATGGTAAAAGAATTTTTTGAGATAAATGAAAAACAAAAAACAGATATAAAAATAATATGGGATGCAAGCAAAGCGTATATGAGAGGGGTGGGAATTCAACAGATGGGGAGTATAAAGAAAGATAAAGACAAAAGTATCTTGGATGTAAACAAACAAATAAGAGATAAAGAAAAAGATTTAGTGAAAAAACCCAAAAAATGAAGAGACTCTACAAAGCATAAAAATTTTACAGCAGCATTTATCAAATTTGGTTAATAGGGAAGTGGGAAAAAAGATTTTATGGATGAAACAAAGATATTTTGAAAATGCAAATAAAACAGGAAGAATGTTGGCTTGGATGGTGAAAGAAAGGCAAACAGAAAGAATAGTGAATAAGATAATAGAAGGAAATGAAGAAATTACAGACCCAGAAAAAATAAAAGAAGGGTTTAGACGGTACTATCAGAAGTTATATAAGGAAGAAGAGGTAGAGGAGGAGGAAATAGAGAGGTACTTGAAAGAAAATGGCCCCCCAGAGATAGAGGATTCAGAAATGGAAATATTAAATGCAGACATAGAATTAGAAGAAATTATGGAAATCATACAAAATTGGAAAATTGGAAAATCACCAGGCCCTGATAGAATCCCAGTTATATATTATAAAGAACTAGCAGATATTGTGGCCCCAAAACTTAAAATAATAATGAACGAAATATTAAAGGAGAGTAAAATACCAGAATCGTGGCAAGAATCCCTGATAACTTTAATTCCCAAACAAGGAACAGATTTAAGATTTACAAAAAATTATAGACCAATTTCACTTTTGAACATAGACTATAAAATATTTACGGGTATATTGGCAAAAAGGATGAAAGGAGTACTGAACAGGATAATAGGAAAAGACCAAGCAGGATTTCTACCTAATAGACAGATAAGGGACAATACAAGAATAATAATCGACTTAATTGAATAGGTTGAGATGAATCCCAGCAAAATGATAGCAATGTTACTGGTAGATGCCGAAAAGGCTTTTGATAGCCTATCGTGGAAATATATGATTAAGATCTTGGAATTTATGAAAGTAGGAAATAAGATAATGAACGGCATTAAAGCTATTTACAATAAACAAATAGCAGGCTTAATAATAAATAATGAAATAGCTGAAGGGATTACAATAAAGAGAGGAGTTAGGCAGGGCTGTCCACTGTCACCCTTATTGTTTATCACTGCTTTGGAAATTCTCTTGAGAGTAGTAAGGAAAAATAAGGAGATTGAAGGAATTAGAATAGGGAAATTCTGCTACAAGACTAAAGCATTCGCAGACGACATAATCATTACAACTGAGTCACCCATAAAAAGTATACAAAAATCATTGGAAATTATGAAAGAATTTGGACAAATATCAGGCTTTAAACTAAACAAAGAAAAATCTAAATTATTAACAAAAAACTTGGGAGGGAAAGATAGGGAAAATTTGGAGGAGAGTACAGGGATTAAAATAGAAAACAAGGTAAAATACCTAGGACTGTGGATTACGAATAAAAATACAAATTTGTTTAGAGATAACTATACCAAAAAATGGAAGGAGATCAAAGAATATTTAAAGAAGTGGGAAAAATTAAATCTAACCCTAATGGGAAGAATAGCATTAATTAAAATGAAGATTTTTCCAAAAAATACTGTTTCTCTTCCAAGTAGCTCCAATTATAATTGGCAATAAATATTTAAAAGACTGTCAGAAAGATTTGGCACACTTTATTTGGCAAGGGAAGAAAGCTAGAATTAAGGCGGAAATTATGATGAGACCCAAGGAGAAAGGAGGCTTTGCAGTCCCAGACTTGAAAAAGTATTTTGAGGCTGCATGCTGGGTATGGCTAAAGGATTGGATGATTTTGGAAAATAAAGAGATGCTGAATGTAGAGGGATGGGACGGGATATTTGGCTGGCATGGGTACCTTTGGTATGAAAAGAAAAAGCTTCACAACAGATTTACAAATCATTTGGTAAGAAAGGCTTTGATGGATGTATGGGAGAGGACCAAAGACAGAATTATTCCAAAAACACCATGGTGGCTATCACCAGTGGAAGCTACTGCAACCCTGAAAAGTGAGATAAGAGAGGAATGGCCAGTATATAAAGATTTGGTGGAGGAGATTAAAGAGAAACCCCAACTTAAGAGTTATGAAGAATTGAAAAGTAAAGGAGTTAGATGGTTAGAATATTATCAACTGAAAGTAAATTTTGAGAAAGATTTAAAAGAAAAAGGATTTGAAAATAAATTTTCAAAAATAGATACGGAAATTTTACAAAAAAATCAAAAACTAATTACTAATATATACAAATTACTGATAGAAGAGAAAGCAGAGCAGGGGGGAAAAGAGAAAAACCTAGAGAAGTGGGAAATAGATCTGGGCCATGAAATAGAATACAGTGATTGGGAGAAAATTTGGACAAAAAACATCAATTTCACTGCATCTTATCAGATCAGGGAAAATGTTATGAAAATGTTCCACCGTTGGTATCTATCTCCAGAAAGAATAGCGAAAATGAATAAATCAAATAATAGTAATTGTTGGAGGTGCAAGGGTACAAATGCAAGCTTTTACCATATGTGGTGGACGTGCCCGAAAATAAAAAGTTTTTGGGGCATGATCCACGAGGAAATTCAAAATCTGATAAAAGAAACATACACTAAAAGCCCAGAACTTTACCCGTTAGGAATCATGAATAAATCAATCCCAAAGGATAAAATAAATTTATTTTTGTATGCATCAGCTGCGGCAAGAATGATTGTAGCCAAACATTGGAAGGAGGACTGTATACCAACTAAGGAGGAATGGTTAATGAAAACATGTGAATACTTACAATTGGCAAAATTAACAAGTTTATTAAGACACAAACCAAGGGATACAGTTCAAAACCAATGGAAAAACTTAAATGATTATTTGAACAGACGAAATCTTAAAGTTAATTTTTGGTTATGTTTGGAATGATAAGAGACATAGAAGAAAGGATAAGGGTTATACGATATATAAGAGATGTGATAATAGAAATTGAGATAAACTGTAAAAAGAATAACAGATGACTTTACTAGTTTTACATAGGAAATGTAACGAAATGTGGTGGAAGTCAAACACTTTCTCTTACTTCACTTATTTGAAGCTTTTATATCATTGGCAAATGGGCCGTTTTCTTGGGCCCTCTGCCTTTTATTCACTTTTTTTCTTTTTTTTCTCTTCTTTTCTTTTTATTTCTTTCTCTTTTCTTCTTTTTGAGTAGTAGTAGGCTCGTGCTTAAAGATACGCATAAAACATCGTTAGAGGAAGATAACAAAGTGTATCAGTGGATTTATACACGCGATTAGAGTCTGTGTATTGTGTGTACTTTATACATGTATAGTATTTGTTGTAGTGAGTGTATTTTGTATATGTCTTTTTTGTATGGTTGTATATTTGAATAATAAAATTTAAAAAAAATAGATCTTAATACTGCTCAAAGACTTATTCAACAAAGATTGGATGACATCGATAGGCAGCGAAACCACATGTTGGGGGGAGGGGTCTGTTCGCCACAGAACATTGGTATAACAAGCTAGCAAGCTGAAAAACCATCAATTCATGCTTAGCAAGGAGTAAAAAGAGTTTTAAGATATCTCCAAACTACCAAAAGGTTCTGTTTAAAACTGTCAGCAGAGGGCAGCACACAAATTGAATGCTGGGCTGACAGCAGTTGGGCTGATGCTGGACAAGATAGAAAATCAGTGTCAGGCATGGCGGTAAAATTTGGGAATGCATTAATTGGTTGGAGATCAAGAAAACAATCACTCATAGCTTTAAGTTCGACTGAATCTGAATTCAATGCGTTATCAGATGTTTGTAGAGAATTAGAATTTTATAAGCAACTGGTCCAGGAATTGTTTGGAGAATGTACTCTACCCATCAGAATATGGGAAGATAGTCAACCTTGTATTAAATTGGCTGAATCAGGTCAATTCAAGGCACACACAAAACATTTGGATATCCGTTATCAAAATGTATGCCAAAGTGTAAAACAAGGTTTGATAAAACTGAAATATTGTCCGAGCAAAGAAAATCTCGCTGATGGCTTTACTAAAGCTCTGAGTCCGCAATCCCATCAAGATTTCTGTTCAGGTCTGAATTTGAATTAAGTTTGTTACAACTCAGTGTTATGAGCGAGAGGGGGTGTTGGTGTTAAAGGGTTAAAAAAGGAGTAGCCGCTCTAAACACTGAGCAGCTGAGCATCATAAAACATCCGGGAATGTTAGATAGTTTATATAAATAGTCAGCTTGCTTGTTTGGGGAGTTGGCGTTTGCTGGTGAAAGGTTATAAAGCCCTTGTATACTCAGTTTGTAACCTATGGGCGTGTTCGCTGAGCAAAGTTTAGTGTAAAGTTTTTCTTTCATGCCAGAGATAAAAGCATGAGTGCTTTATCACCAGGCTTTTTTGTAAATAAATTCTTTTAAGTTTCAATGCGCTTGCTCCAGAGTTCCTGATTTAAAGTTGTTGCTGACAATCCTACCTTCTTCAACCCGCTGCACAAAGAAAGACTCTGCTGAGAGTAAGTTTTACGGCTTGGAAGCGAACTGGACATTTACTTTAACATTAAGCTAAGTCCCATCCCATAGAAGGGTGTTCACTTTGGCCCGTCATCATGTGTTGCCATCCGCCGTTTTGGATGGGAAGTATAGGCGGGTTCCACTGGGAGACAGACTCTGCCCATGCAACACCGGTGATGTCGAGACAACAGAACACTTGCTTCTCCATTGCAGTTTTTATAGGATTTTGCGGAATGAACTTATCTCCCCCCTATTAAGGGAGTACCCGGGATGGCCTGAAGACTACTATATGTTCTGGCTACTCTCTGATTCCAATTCTAAGGTCACTGCCGCAGTGGCAAAGTTTTGCGTTGTTGCAATTAAGCTTCGGGCAGCGCGAATAAGAGGCTCCTGATCTGTTTTTTCAGGTTAAGCAACACTATTCTTTGACCAGTCGATCTTTATAATTATCTTAATTTTAATTCTTATAAAGCAATGATTATTAATCATTTTTAATAGCAAGATGGTCACCCCCATTTAGTTAACATTAGACCAATTTTAATCTATATCTACAGCTGATTTGTATGTAATTATGTGTGTATGCGTGTGTATACTGGTCGTTGACCATAATAAAATGATTGGATTGGATTGGATTCTTTTAAGTTTCAATGCGCTTGCTCCAGAGTTCCTGATTTAAAGTTGTTGCTGACAATCCTACCTTCTTCAATCCGCTGCACAAAGAAAGACTCTGCTGAGAGTAAGTTTTACGGCTTGGAAGCGAACTGGACATTTACTTTAACATTAAGCTAATTAAAGTTTAATGGACATATGAGTATCCTTATCTTGCAAGATTTGGGCAAGGTGGGATTCTGCTGGGGTACTATCTAGTTTCTGGATTATTGGACCCAGTAGATTTGCCCGAGCCACGCTAAACAAGGGACATACAAACATAATATGCTGAAGAGATTCCACTGACTCCTTATCGCGATCACATAGAGCAGAGACTTGGCCTTTCGAAAATATATGTCTCAGAACATTGGAGGGGAAAACATTAAATCTCGCTTTAATGAAGGCAAATCTTTGGGAAGCAGTAGAGAGGGTGGAAAGGTATGATGGGGCGCAATTAGTTGAGGTTATACCAATGTTCTGTGGCGAATAGAATCATAACAGTTTTATCCCATGTTGATGGCCTTTCAGCTGATTCCCTGGTGGCCCGCTGGAATGTGGAGTTAACCAGGGCAGCCCCGTGGTTTTCCCTGGAGCTGAGGGCGATGAAACAGTCGCTGAGACGGCTAGAGCGCCGGTGGCGGAAAACTCATTCTGAATCAGACCGGACACGGGCTAGAGCTCAACTTCGAGCCTACCAAGTGGCAATGGCGACGGCGAAGAGGACCTTCTTCACCGTTTCTATTGCATCTGCAGAAAACAGCAGCAGGAGACTCTTCCAGGTGGTTCGCAATTTAGCAGAACCACCTTCGTCATCGGGGTCTGGTAGGGACCCCAAGATCTCCTGCAATGCTTTTGCAAAGTTTTTTTGCAGATAAAGTCGCTCAGATTCAGAAGGAGGTAGACTCCACCGTGGGAGCAGGGCCGGGGCGGGAGAGTGCTAGAGCCCTGTCTAGTCATGTTTCATGGGATCAATTCCAATCTGTTACTTCCGAGGATGTGGACAGGCTGCTTGGACGAGTGAAACCGACCACCTGTCTTCTTGATCCTTGCCCATCCTGGCTAATAAAAGCTAGCCGGGAAGGGCTGGGCGATGGGCTCTGCGGGGTGGTGAATGCTTCCCTCTGCGAGGGAGTCTTCCCAGACCCGCTGAAAGAGGCGGTCATTAAACCGCTTCTTAAAAAAACATCTTTAGACCCGGCCAATATGGCCAACTATCGTCCAGTCTCAAATCTACCATTCTTGGGCAAGGTGATTGAGCGGGTGGTTGCCGAACAACTCCAAGCACGCCTGGAGGATGCGGACCATTTGGATCCCTTCCAGTCGGGGTTCAGGCCTCATCATGGGACTGAAACTGCCTTGGTCGCACTGGTTGATGATCTCCGGCGGGCTAGGGACAAAGGTGAGAGCTGTTTCCTAGTTCTGCTGGATCTCTCAGCGGCCTTTGACACCATCGACCATAACATCCTTCTGGACCGTCTAGAGGGACTGGGAGCTGGGGGCACTGTTATACAGTGGTTCCGCTCCTTCCTCCTGGGCCGTGTCCAGAAAGTGGTGGTGGGGGATGAGTGTTCAGACCCCTGGGCTCTCACTTGTGGGGTGCCTCAGGGTTCTGTCCTCTCCCCCATGCTTTTTAATATCTATATGAAGCCGCTGGGAGAGATCATCAGGGCCTTTGGGCTGGGTGTTCATCAGTATGCAGATGACACCCAGCTCTACCTCTCTTTCAAATCAAAACCAGTGAAGGCGATGAATGTCCTGTGTGAGTGCCTGGAGGTGGTTGGAGGATGGATGGCGGCTAACAGATTGAGGTTGAATCCTGACAAGACAGAAGTACTGTTCTTGGGGGACAGGCTGCGGGCGGGTGTGGGGGATTCCCTGGTCCTGAATGGGGTTATTGTGCCCCTGAAGGACCAGGTGCGCAGCCTGGGAGTCATTTTGGACTCACAGCTGTCCATGGAGGCGCTGATTAATTCTGTGTCCAGGACGGCTGTCTACCAGCTCCATCTGGTACGCCGGCTGAGACCCTACCTGCCCGCAGACTGTCTCACAAGAGTGGTGCATGCCCTAGTTATCTCCCGCTTGGACTACTGCAATGCACTCTACGTGGGGCTACCTTTGAAGGTGACCCGGAAACTGCAATTAATCCAGAATGCGGCAGCTAGACTGGTGACTGGGAGTGGCCGCTGAAACCACATAACACCGGTCCTGAGAGATCTACATTGGCTCCCAGTACGTTTCCGAGCACAATTCAAAGTGTTGGTGCTGACCTTTAAAGCCCTAAACGGCCTCAGTCCTGTATACCTGAAGGAGCGTCTCCACCCCCATCGTTCAGCCCGGACACTGAGATCCAGCGCCGAGGGCCTTCTGGCGGTTCCCTCATTGCGAGAAGTGAGGTTACAGGGAACCAGGCAGAGGGCCTTCTCGGTAGTGGCGCCCTCCCTGTGGAATGCCCTTCCAGCAGATGTCAAGGAAATAAGCAGCTATCCTATTTTTAAAAGACATCTGAAGGCAGCCCTGTTTAGGGAAGTATTTAATATTTAATGCTGTATTGTTTTAACATTTGACTGGAAACCGCCCAGAGTGGCTGAGGAAACTCGGCCAGATGGGCGGGGTAAAAATAATAAATTATTATTATTATTTTATTATTCAACAAAAGGTTCTCTAGAGACCGTGGAATGCAGAAATGGTCTATACAGTTTTGGGGCTAATTCTGAAGCAGTTGAACAGGTGCAGGGTGGTTGTGTAAACTCACCTATCCACAATTCTTGCGTTCATTTGTGGCATCGCCGTTTGGGTCATGTTAATTTTCAATATGTTAAAAGACAGCCTGAATTAACTGAAGGATGCACGATGAACAAATGTACAAAGTATTTGGATTGTACTGCATGCAAAAGGGCGAAGGTTCATAGGTGTAGCTACCCCAGGTCAGATAGGAAATCTGACAAAGTATTCCAACTTGTGTATATGGACCCATGTGGTCCGATGCCTGTTGCTAGCATGGTCTTCGCTCCAGTCCTTCCCATAAAACACTTTGAACTTCAATCCTTATCTCCTTTTTTACGCACGATGCCATAACCTGTCCATTAAACTTTAATTAGCTTAATGTTAAAGTAAATGTCCAGTTCGCTTCCAAGCCGTAAAACTTACTCTCAGCAGAGTCTTTCTTTGTGCAGCGGATTGAAGAAGGTAGGATTGTCAGCAACAACTTTAAATCAGGAACTCTGGAGCAAGCGCATTGAAACTTAAAAGAATTTATTTACAAAAAAGCCTGGCGATAAAGCACTCATGCTTTTATCTCTGGCATGAAAGAAAAACTTTACACTAAACTTTGCTCAGCGAACACGCCCATAGGTTACAAACTGAGTATACAAGGGCTTTATAACCTTTCACCAGCAAACACCAACTCCCCAAACAAGCAAGCTGACTATTTATATAAACTATCTAACATTCCCAGATGTTTTATGACGCTCAGCTGCTCAGTGTTTAGAGCGGCTACTCCTTTTTTAACCCTTTAACACCTTTGACCGTGCAAGTGGCAAGGTATTTGGTCGCTGTTCTCTCCCAAAAGCGACATAAAGGTTTACTGTATAATTAGTAAAGGCTTATTAAGTTATCCCATTTATTATAAATACATACAGTGGGACCTCGACTTACGAGCGATTCGACTTACGTGTTTTTCGACTTACGAATGACTTCCGGGAGAAACAAAATGGCCACCGCAACCGAATTTTTCGACTTACGAATGGAAGTCACGGCCGCTTTTAATAGGATTTTTTCGACTTACGAATTTCGACTTACGAATTTTTGACTTACGAATTTTTTTCGCTCAATGCATTCCTATGGGGATTCGACTTACGAATGTTTTCGACGTACGAAAATTGCGTCGGAACGCATTATCGTCGTAAGTCGAGGTACCGCTGTATTTATTTTTATCTATCCTATGTATTTTTAAATATCATTTGGGATGACTGTGCCATGTGATATGTTATATCGACTGATGTACTTACCTCACACAAGTTTGTTATTTATGTGTTTTATTTTGTATGGGCCTATGGCTGTAAATAAACATCTCTCTCTTTTGCAGTCTCCTGGGAATTTCTTTCCTTTTTTACTCTTTGTCTTTATCCTAAATACATTTACCACATTGACTGCCAATTCTTCTATCTCCATTCCCATCCATTGTACTATTTCCACGATAATCTTCTCTGCGATGTTTTCATTTGGAGTCTCTGGAATTGATCTCAATCTTAAATTAGTTTCTGTTTGTCTTAAGTCCTGCATAACAATCGAATCCCATATCTCTTCTTGTGTTTTACTGACCTCTGCCACCACGTTATTAAGTTTTTCATCTTCCTTTCTCAATTCTCTCAGGTCTTTTTGTGTGCATTTAGTTCCTTCCTCTACTTTCTGTGTTCTCTTGTCAATTACTTGTATTTGCGACTTCAATTCCTTTGCTGTCAAATCCCATTTTTGTCCATTTGCTTCAGCTTGCTTTCCATATTCTGTTCCATTAATTTAATATCTTTAATATCTTTCTTTAATTCAGCTAGCATTTTGATTATTTCCTTGGATTATTCTTGTCTGGATCCTCTTCTGTCTACTGGTGTTGCTCCTCCTTTTGCTCCTCTCTTTTTATCTTTATCTTTATCTGTCATTTTGTCTTATTCTGATTACAGGTAGATAGCCGTGTTGGTCTGTCATAGTCAAAACAAAATAAAAAAATTCCTTCCAGTAACACCTTAGAGACCAACTAAGTTTGTTCTTGGTATGAGCTTTTGTGTGCATGCACACTTCTTCAGATACACTGAAACAGAAGTCACCAGACCCTGATATAAGCCATCAAATGGCAGCTGTGCCCTTCAGCTCTCTATATTGGACAAACAGGCCAAACCCTACGCCAAAGGATAAATGGACATAAATCTGACATCAGGAATCACAAGACAGAGAAACCAGTAGGAGAGCACTTCAATCTCCCAGGACACTCTATACAAGATTTCAAAGTAGCTGTCTTATTGCAAAGGAATTTCAGAAATAGACTGGAAAGAGAAGTTGCTGAATTGCAACTCATTACCAAGCTTAAAACCATGGAGAGACCTGGTCTGAACAAAGACATTGGATTCTTATCTCATTATACATGACAAAGCTTTTTTAACCTTCTCACCCCTTGCTTTTTCCTGTAAGACTAATTGCAGTCGTTAACAGTCGTCAACAGGTTTACCACAGCTATCAGCCTATCACCCATTCCCACCACCCCTCTGAGTAATATACCCCTCACCACCCTCTCACTATATATAAGGGTCTGGTGACTTCTGTTTCAGTGTATCTGAAGAAGTGTGCATGCACACGAAAGCTCATACCAAGAACAAACTTAGTTGGTCTCTAAGGTGCTACTGGAAGGAATTTTCTTATTCTGATGTTATTTAATTTTCCTCCACCAGGTGTCACCCCTTCCCCCCTTCCCCCCCCTTGTGCTATCTCTGGTGTTTTTCAAAAATTCAATACATGCAGTACATATATTTCACCACTAGAGGTAACATATACTTCACGTTATAAGGAAAATTCCATTAACACAACAGGGAAGGGGGTGGGAGAAATATAATGTTTACAGCGCAAGTCAAATTCCAACAAGTCAAATCCAGTACAAACTATCCAGCTGGAGTCAATTGTTCTGTCCTTCTGCCACTTGCCTGGCTATTCCACTTAAACAGGGGAGTAACTCAGTTTAGGGTGGAAAAAGAACCTTTCTTCAGCCTTTTGGCTTAATCCAATCTCAGGGAGCAAGGTTTCAGAAGAAATGCCTCCGCAGCAATGAAAGCAGATTCCAAAAGCGACAAAAATAAGAGAAGAAGGGGGGTCTGTTCTTTTTTTCGCTCCAAACCAAACAAATTTAAAAATTTTCCTGCCAAGACTCCTGCAGGAGTTTCTCTCTTAGTAACTTATAGTCTGCTACTGCTGGTCAGTCAACTCTGTTTTTCTTTATAAAGTTACAATGTATCTTTTGGAGTTGCGCAGTTTAAATGAAAGTGAAAGTAAAAGGGAAGTTCCTTCTCCAGCGGGCTTCCAGTGTTCAGCAAAGAAAAAAAAAGTCTATAAAAGTAATTATTTCCAAAATATCCTCCTCTCCACCCTTAGACATATGCCATAATTCAAATACAAAATGTTCCGTTGTAGGTTTTAATTGAAATTAGCTTTATAGCTTTGTGAGTCACAATATATATACAATTGATCACAGCCGGGGTTGACCTCCTTTTTTACCCCCGCTGTCCTCTGAATTTTTATTTTCCAATTAGAATTTAAACACCAACCTTCTTAATGTCCAATTCGGGTTTCTTTCTTACTTGAGAATAGGTCTCTGAGCCGTGGAAACTCATGGCTGTGTTTCTCGTGAGTAGAAAATGGTGACCCGTGCCTCAATCCCGCCAGATTCCTTGCCCCCGATTGGGGCTTTCCCTATTTAAATTTGCCACTGGAAGAAGAAATTTATATGCAACAACCTCCAGGGTTTGAGCAAGGGAAACCTGGTCAGGTTTATCAGTTGCATAAATCTATTTACACCTTAAACAATCTGCTAAAAACTGGAATAGTTATCTAAATAATGTGCTTGAAAGCTTGGGATTTAGAAATTGTGTGGCTGATAACTGTCTGTATTTAAAAGGTTCAATTGACAGTCAAGAACTAGTTTTAATTTACGTTGATGATATGATTTATGTAGCTAAAACTGAAGCTCAAGTTCAAACTTTTGCTAGACAGCTTCAAGGCCACTTCAAAATTAAAAACCTAGGGGAAATACACAAGTACCTTGGGGTACAAATCACGAGAATTGAGGATGGAGTTTTTCTGTTGAATCAAACAAGTAAAATTGAGCTACTACTTTTAATGTATTTTAATAACTGTTGGAGGCCGCCCAGAGTGGCTGGGGGGACCCAGCCAGATGGGCAGGGTACAAATAATAAAGTATTATTATTATATTATATTATTATTATTATTATTATTACTACTCCTACAGAAATTCCACATGTCTGAATGTAAAAGTGTACGGACACCTATGGAAGTAGGTTTTATTAAAAATGCTCAATCAGAAAATGATGTTGATTTTGAAAGTCCTCAGTTATATCAGTCTGCCATAGGAAGTCTATTGTATTTATCATTATGGAGCAGACCAGATTTAGCTTATGTGGTAGGTGTACTCAGTAGAGCAGTATCAAATCCTAAGAAAAGTGATTGGGTAAAGCATGTTTTCCGTTATTTACAAGGGACTAAAGATTTTTGTCTGAAATTGTCAGCATCCGAAGCTGATCAGATAAACTGTTTTGTTGATAGTGACATGGCAAACATGGCAGACCGGAAATCAGTTTCTGGCTTGGTTATCAAGTTTGGAGAATCCTTAATAGGATGGAAACAAAAAAAGCAAAGTCTAATAGCTTTATCGTCTACCGAAACTGAATTTTGTGCTTTTTCAGATTTATGTAGAGAATTAGAATTTTATGTTAGTTTGATTAATGGTGTTCAAGTAATGTGTGAATTACCCATTACTATCTGGGAAGACTGTCAACCCTGTATATCTTTAGCTAAATCAGGACAATTTAAATCCAGAACGAAACACATAGATATTCATTTTCAAAATGTGCGCCAACAATTGAAGCGAGGTTTCATACAGTTAAAGTACTGCCCTAGAGAAAATAACATAGCTGACGGTCTAACCAAACCTCTAACTTTTCAGAAACACAGTGATTTGTGTAAGCATCTGAATCTAGGCAAATATGTGCAAGTTACGAATGTCCAGTGTTAGACAACAGACCGGGAGGGGGTGTTGGGTTTTTGTTTTGAGTAAGCCGATCTGATGTCAGTACTGTCTGTTTAAGAAGCAGGAGGAACAGAAGAAACAGGCGCCGGTGTTCTGTTCTAAATTGCCCAGAGCGTGGGCATTACTCAGTGTATTTAAGGCTCTGTTGCAAATAGTTTAGTGCTCCTAGATTTGGGAGTTGGTGGGAGTGTTGGAGGCTGGGAGTATGGGAGTGAAAGTTCTTAGGTAAAGTACAGTTGGTTTAGTGTAACAGAGTCTCTGAAAAAGGCTAGAAACTGACAGAGTTTTTACTTTGTTTATGTAAATTAAACTCTAGTTTAGAAAAAAGCCTTTTTTTTTTACTCCTGGTGCCTGCTTTAGCCTAGTCAGTTTTTCTGTTGCGTTTATTATTTAGCTCTGCTGGAAGCATACTCTAATGGGCCACTGTTTACTGGGGTGTGAGTTCTTCTTTTTCACCTTTGGTTCAGTACCTAATTTATTTTTTATCTTTTAGCTTCTTGACCGTGACTTCGTGCTTCTGGTTCCTCGACCCTCGGACTGTGACTTCGTGCCTCTTGTTTCTTGACCCTCGGACTGTGACTTCGTGCTCCTGGTTTCTCGACCCTTGGACTGTGACTTCGTACCTCTTGCTTCTCGACCCTCGGACCCCTGCTCTTCGGACTTTTGTTCCTGCCATCTTGCCCCCGGTCCTGACGTTCCTTGCTGGGACTCGGTTTGCTACCAGCCTGGACCGTGACAGTTGGTATTTTTCAGTGCTATCCCATTTCTGATGATGATGATGCAAAAGCAGATAAGAAAGAGGCGGATCCTGTTGTTGCTAGTGATAATGCTGATGATACTGATAATACAGATTCTGATACTGACACAGATTATCACAGTGCAAAAGCCTCAGTTAAAGATGAGTCAGACATTGAGTCAAATGTACAACCTTTGTTCACAATAGGTAGTTGCTCACCCAAGGTGGTGGAGAAATTAGATAGAATCATAGAATCATAGAATCATAGAATCATAGAATCCTAGAGTTGGAAGAGACCACAAGGGCCATCCAGTCCAACCCCCTGCCAAGCAGGAAACACCATCAATGCATTCCTGACAGGTGGCTGTCAAGCCTCTGCTTAAAGACCTCCAAAGAAGGAGACTCCACCACACTCCTTGGCAGCAAATTCCACTGTCGAACAGCTCTTACTGTCAAGAAATTCTTCCTAATGTTTAGGTGGAATCTTCTTTCTTGTAGTTTGAATCCATTGCTCCGTGTCCGCTCCTCTGGAGCAGCAGAAAACAACCTTTCTCCCTCCTCTATATGACATCCTTTTATATATTTGAACATGGCTATCATATCACCCCTTAACCTTCTCTTCTCCAGGCTAAACATACCCAGCTCCCTAAGCCGTTCCTCATAAGGCATCGTTTCCAGGCCTTTGACCATTTTGGTTGCCCTCCTCTGGACACGTTCCAGCTTGTCAATATCCTTCTTGAACTGTGGTGCCCAGAACTGGACACAGTATTCCAGGTGAGGTCTGACCAGAGCGGAATACAGTGGTACTATTACTTCCCTTGATCTAGATGCTATACTCCTATTGATGCAGTCCAGAATTGCATTGGCTTTTTTAGCTGCTGCATCACACTGTTGACTCATGTCAAGTTTGTGGTCTACCAAGACTCCTAGATCCTTTTCACTTGTACTGCTCTCAAGCCAGGTATCACCCATCCTGTATTTGTGCCTTTCATTTTTTTTGCCCAAGTGTAGTACTTTACATTTCTCCCTGTTAAAATTCATCCTGTTTGCCTTGGCCCAGTTCTCTAATCTGTTAAGGTCATTTTGAAGTGTGATCCTGTCCTCTGGGGTATTAGCCACCCCTCCCAATTTGGTGTCATCTGCAAACTTGATCAGGATGCCCTCAAGCCCATCATCCAAGTCATTGATAAAGATGTTGAATAAGACTGGGCCCAAGACAGAACCCTGTGGCACCCCACTAGTCACTTCTCTTCAGGATGAAGAGGAGCCATTGATGAGCACCCTTTGGGTTCGGTCAGTCAGCCAGTTACAAATCCAATGAATGGTAGCATTGTCTAGCCCGCATTTTACCAGCTTCTTTACAAGAATATCATGGGGCACCTTGTCAAAGGCCTTGCTGAAATCAAGATAGGCTACATCCACAGTGTTCCCTTCGTCTACCAGGCTTGTAATTCTGTCAAAAAATGAGATCAGATTAGTCTGACATGACTTATTTTTCAGAAACCCATGCTGACTTTTAGTGATCACAGCGTTCCTTTCTAGGTGCTCACAGACCGTTTGCTTAATGATCTTCTCTAGAATCTTTCCTGGTATTGATGTCAGGCTGACTGGGCGGTAATTGTTTGGGTCCTCTCTTTTCCCCTTTTTGAAAATAGGGACAACATTTGCCCTCCTCCAGTCTGCTGGGACTTCACCTGTTTTCCAAGAATTCTCAAAGATTACTGCCAGTGGTTCTGAAATCACCTCTGCCAGTTCTTTTAATACTCTGGGATGTAGTTCATCTGGCCCTGGAGACTTGAATACATCTAAACTAGCCAAGTGTGCTTGTACTACCTCCTTACTTATTCTGGGCTGTGTTTCCCCTGCTGAATCATCTGCTCCATATTCTTCAGGTCGGGCATTGTTTTCTTTTTTGGAGAAGACTGAGGCAAAGAAGGTATTGAGGAGTTCTGCCCTTTCTGCGTCCCCTGTTCGCATTTCACCTTCTTCTCCTCTAAGTGACCCCACTGTTTCCTTGTTCTTCCTTTTGCTACGGACATACCCATAAAAACTCTTTTTATTGCTTTTAACCTCTCTAGCAAGCCTGAGTTCATTCTGTGCTTTAGCTTTTCTGACTTTGTCTCTACATGTGCTGGCTATTTGTTTGAATTCCTCTCTGGTGGTTTCCCCCTTTTTCCATTTCTTGTACATATCCCTTTTAAATCTTAACTGAGTTAAAAGTTCATTAGATAGCCACCCTGGCTTCTTTAGGCACCTTCCATGTTTTCGTCTCATTGGTACTGCTTGAAGTTGTGCTTTTAATATCTCCCTTTTAACAAACTCCCATCCATCATGAACTCCCTTCCCTTTAAGTATTACTGACCATGGGATCACACCCAGCATTTCCCTAAGTTTTCTGAAGTCGGCTTTCTTAAAGTCTAGAATTTGGGTCTTAGTATGCTTGGTTGCTCCTTTCCGCTGTATAATAAACTCCAGAAGAGCATGATCACTCCCACCTAATGATCCTGCCACTTCTACCCCACTAACCAGGTCATCACTATTGGTTAGGACCAGATCTAAAATGGCTGATCCTCTTGTTGCTTCTCCCACTTTCTGGACAATGAAATTGTCTGCAAGGCCAGTGAGGAATCTGTTCGACCTTATGCTCTTGGCTGAGTTTGACATCCAACAAATATCAGGATAGTTGAAATCCCCCATTACTACTATCTCATTTCCTTTTGAATGCTTGGTCATCTGTTCCAGGAAGGCATCATCTATGTCCTCAGTTTGGCTTGGGGATCTATAGTAAACTCCCACCATGAGATCACTGTTATTTTTCTCTCCCTTAATTTTGACCCAGATACTCTCAATTTGGCTTTGAAGTTTTAAATCATGGATCTCTTCACAGGTATACACATCCCTGACATATAACGCCACTCCTCCTCCTTTCCTGTTTGGTCTATTTCTCTTAAATAGATTGTATCCCTCTATTACTACATTCAAATCATGAGACTCATCCCACCAGGTTTCAGTGATGCCTATTATGTCGTATTTAGTTTGCTGTACCAAGAGCTCAAGTTCATCTTGTTTATTTCCCATGCTCTGTGCATTTGTATACAGACATTGAAAACCATTGATCATTCCCCCTAGTCTCCTACTTAAGGATTTTTTCCTCCCACCACTAGGTCTGTGCGCTGTTTGCTCCATTTGGTCCTTGACTTTTGGATGATCATCTTCAGCATTTGATAGACTCCTACCTTCAGGACCACTGTCTCCCTCCCCCACATAGAATCATAGAATCCTAGAGTTGGAAGAGACCACAAGGGCCATCCAGTCCAACCCCCTGCCAAGCAGGAAACACCATCAAAGCATTCCTGACAGGTGGCTGTCAAGCCTCTGCTTAAGTCAGAGGTGGCTGTTAAGCCTCTGCACATAAGTCAGTTTAAAGCCCTCCTGATGAGGTTTTTGAGATTGTTGGCAAAAACATTCCTCCCAACCCTTGTGAGGTGCAGCCCATCACTTGCCAGAAGTCCATCTTCAAGAAACTGCAGACCGTGATCTAAGAGACCAAACCGTTCCTGCCGGCACCATTTGCGAAGCCAGTTGTTCACTTCTCCTATTTTCCCCTCTCTTCCTGGGCCACGGTGTTCAACTGGGAGGACAGATGAGATGACAATTTGTGCATTTAATTGCTTCAGCTTCCTGCCCAGAGCCTCATAATCACTTTTGATCTTCTGGAGGCTATGGCTTGCGGTGTCATTGGTTCCCACATGGACTAAAAGGAAGGGGTTTTTATCCGTGGGTTTAATTATTCCTTGCAGCCGTTCTGTAACATCATGGATCTTGGCCCCGGGGAGACAGCATACCTCTCGAGACAGCTTGTCAGGCCCACAGATCACTGCTTCCGTACCCCTCAGTAGATAAAGAGGGTCAGAGACTTATACGCAGATCCGAAAGAACCACCAAGGGACAACCGCCAAAGCGATTTTCCAGAGAATTTGCAAAAGCTGTCACCACCAGTAACTCAGATTCAGTATTTGAACCAGCCAGTTCTAAAGAGGTTCAAAGCTTATCTGCAAAAGATGCTGAACCTTGTCTTAACGCCATGAAATCTGAGTTGAATTGCCTGAAACAAAATGACACATGGGAATTGGTTCCACAAGAACCAGGTATGAAATTTGTAGACAGTCGGTGGATTTTTAAGACAAAAACTGACCAGCATTGTAAAATTGTCAGATATAAAGCCAGATTAGTGGCACGTGGATTTTCTCAGGTTCCTGATCAGGATTACCATGAGACATACTCACCAATGGTCAAGTTCAAAAGTGTTAGACTGTTGATGAAACTTGCCGCTGAAGAAGGCATGACTATTTCTCACCATGACATGAATACTGCATTTTTATACGGTATTCTTGATGAGAACATTTACATGCTACTGCCAGATGGTGTGCAAGTAAAAAAAGGAGTGGTGTGCTAGTTAAAAAAAATCTCTGTATGGTTTAAATCAAAGTGCTCATTGCTGGCATACCAAACTGTCAGGGGACTGCAAGGCCCTCCTGCCTTTCCAGCTTTGAGTGAGTATCGTGAACCACCGCCTGTTTTGGAGACAGATTCCAGCGGGACGTTTGGAGGAAGCTCCGAGGAAGAGAAAGGAGGGAGAGGGTCTCTGTCAGCATCACAGAGCCATCACAGTGTATCAGGGGAAAGAATAAGGAAGCGCACCAAGTGTTTCCGTTTCCCGAAATGCTGTGCTGGGTGGCGGCAAAGCAGGCTTCCGGTATTTGGAGAAAGTGAAAGCGATGAGAACTGAAGCATTTACGATGTGCTTGGAGTTGTAAACCAATTATTTAGCCATTAAAGCTTTTGAAAGCTTAATGGCTCGGAGTGTTTTTGAATGCCAAGCTGAAACGGAGCCCTGTGGGGCTTGACAGCTTTCTCCGAATCCTTGTTTGCTGGGCATTCATCAAAGGAAACCCCCCCCCCAACACTGCAAAGGAGCCAGGCAGAAACAGGAGCTGCAAAATGACGGAGGAAGCCAGATTCAATGCTGCAGTCGAAGCGAAGGTGCAAGAGGTTAGTGCTCAATTGCAAAAACAAGCTGAGGAACAGCTGATTAAGTATCGACAGGAGATGGAGGGGCAAATGAGCAAATTAACCCTTGAGGTGCAGCAAATGGCGACCAGAAATGCTGAGCTTTTGAGCCATAATAGGGTAATTGAGGGCAGATTGGATGAGCGCAGGATGGAAGCACAAGGAGGGGGCAAGGTCCGTCTGGGGAGGAAGCTGCAGTTACCTTGATCCATAAATTTGCAGGGAACCCAAGAGACTACCCTGGGTTTAAGACAGACATTGATTACTGCCTGAAAATGCAGGAGGGCGAATTCTCCAAGGAGGAGGAGGAAGTAGCATTCGTCATCGCACATTTGGAGGGCCCTGCGAAAGACTGGGCACGCCCACTAATGGCCGCCGGGGGCGGGAGATGAGGAGTCTCAAGGACTTTATGGCTGCAATGGATGCCATGTTTGCTAATGAAGGGGAAGAAGAGGCGATTCGGCAGGAGTTCCTGAGGCTCAGACAGGGAGGAGGCACGGTGCGCTCGTATTATGCACGTTTTGCGATGTTAGCGCACAAACTGAAATGGAATTTGGAGTCTGAAATCATGCAGACGGTTTTTAAGGAAGGCCTGAATCCCGAGATCAAAGATGAGCTCAGCAGGGCGCCCCGAACTAGGAGCATGGACGAACTAATAAAGGCGGCTCTCACGGTGGGAATGCGAGCGCAGGATAGAAGCTGGGAGAGGAGACAGCCCAAAGCAGAGGGCACCCCAGGGAATCGCTATCCGAGGAGGGCGGATGGCGGCAACCCTGCCAGGGCACTTCCTTCGACTCTGCCAGCTGAGCAGCCCATGGAGATAGGGGCAGTGCGTGCTAAGGCACCTTCAGGCGGAGCTACACCCAAGGGGGCGGAGGCAAGAGGAGGCAAGGAAGCAAGGAGATGCTACGTGTTCGATGTCCCGGGGCATTTTGCCAAGTTTTGCCCGCAACGTCGTGTTTGGCAAGCCAGGGGGGTGAGAGCGCCGGAACAGGAAGAGCCGCGTGGGGTGCAGCCGGAAAACGAGAGCGCCTGGGTGCCAGAGATGTCGAGAGGGGCAAGCATCCAGGCGAGCAAGCAGTGAAAGCCCCGCAAAAGAACTCCATCTCCCCCCCTCATCCGCCCAAGGTAGGAATCATGGTAAGAGTGGTGCTGGAGCTCCCCAATGGGCACCCCCTGGAGGTAGAAGCGTTAATTGACTCAGGGGCCTCAGCAAATTTCATGAGTAGGGAGTTTGCGTTGGAGCATCAGCTGCACCTGCTCCCACTGGATTTCCCGCTGCTGGTCACCACCATTGACGGGAGGGAGCTGCTGGGAGGGGAGGTGGCGCAACAAACACCTCCCATGAGAATGCGCATTTCCAAGCACTCTGAGGTCATAGCGTTCAAAGTGACTGCTCTAGCGGGGACTCCCATCGTCTTGGGGATGAGCTGGCTAGACCTACACGATCCAGTGGTGGCCTGGCATCAACGGTCACTAACGGTCACTAACGTTCGGATCGGGACACTGCGTGGAGAACTGCCTGCAGGAAATGAGTCCACCAGACAGCAGCGCGCAGGCGAGGTTGGAAGCCACCAGAGGGATCCCACCCCAATATGAAGATTACAAGGACATTTTCTGCGAGAAGGAAGCCGACAAGCTCCCACCGCATCGGCCGTTTGACTGCCAGATCAACCTGGTGCCCGGGGCTCAGTTGCCAGCGGGGAAACTCTACTCCATGTCCGAACAGGAGCTGCAGGAGCTCCAGCAGTTCATAGACAAAAATCTACGGCGAGGGTTTATTCGAGAGTCCAAGAGTTCCAGAGGGAGCCCGGTGTTCTTCGTGGACAAGAAGGGGACCTCCCAGAAGAGGCTCATCGTTGATTTCAGGGCCGTGAACAGCGTGACCCAACCGATAGCCTTCCCCATGCCCAGGATCGACGATCTGCTGGCAGTGGTGAACAGGGGGAATTTTTTTACCAAACTGGACCTCAGGGGGGCGTACAATCTCATACGAATGCGTGAAGGAGACAAGTGGAAAACGACCATGTTCACCCCTCTGGGAGTGTTTGAGTACCTCGTGATGCCGTTCGGACTGCAGGGGGGCTCCCCGGCTTTTCAGTCCTTCATGCACCACGTGCTGGGACCCCTGCTGTACAAGAACGTGGTGGTCTTCCTGGACGATATATTAGTGTTCTCGGAGAGCAAGGCTCAGCACGAGCAGCATGTCAGGCAGGTGCTGAAAAGACTGAGAGAACACCAGCTGTACGTCAAATTAAGTGCCAATTCCATGTCAAGCAGGTGGAGTTCCTAGGCTATCGAGTGTCAGACAGAGGGTTGGCCATGGACAGGGAAAAGGTCAACGCGGTGTTAGATTGGAAGAGCCCCAAAACCAAGAAGGATGCACAGAGGTTTCTGGGCTTCGCCAACTTCTACCGCAAATTCATCAGGGGCTTCGCACAGCTAACCGCGCCCATCACGGACTGTCTGAGCGGCAAGAAGAAATTTGTCTGGACTTCGGAAGCTCAGCAAGCGTTTGAGGACCTCAAACGGGTCTTTGCGTCTGAGGAGCACCTCCTGCATGTGAACCCGGAGCGGCCTATCAAACTGGAGACAGATGCGTCAGATTGAGCCGTGGGGGCGGTGCTTTTGCAACAGGACAACGACGGTGACTGGAGGCCATGTGCCTTCTTTTCGCGCAAACTCAGCAAATCTGAGAAAAACTACACCATCTGGGACAAGGAACTGTTGGCCATTTTGGCGGCTTTCAAGAAATGGCGCCATTTCCTGATTGGGGCGCAGCATCAGGTCCAAGTGCACACGGACCATAAGAACTTGGAGTACTGGAGAACGGCCAGAGTACTCAACCAGAGACAGATCCGATGGGCAGAATTCTTCGCGGACTTCAATTTCCGGATCCACTACGTGCCGGGGGAGCAGAACGTGCGCGCCGACACTCTGTCCAGGAAGCTGCAGTACCTGGAGGAGGAAGAGACGCTGGCAGCGAGGCACATGTTTTCTACAGAGCAGTGGGCGTGTGCCGGCACGATGGAGGAAGCCTCGCTGTTGCTGAGACTCACCCACGCAGATTCCTTTGCACAACAGAAGTTCAGGGACCTCAAGGAAGGGAGGGGGCGGAAGAAGGGTTTCTGGAGAAGGGAGGGCTCTTGTTTTATAAGGGAGCCCTGTACATCCCGGGGGACCAGCTGAGAGCCAAATTTCTCAAACAACTCCACGACAACCCTTCTGCAGGACATTTTGGACAACAGAGGACCCTTCTCCTAGTTACCAGAGATTTTTGGTGGCCGGTATTCCGGGACGATGTCAAGGACTACGTGAGGGCGTGCGACACCTGTCAAAGGGCCAAGGGAGACAATAGGGCACCGGCAGGCCTACTGCATCCCCTGCCTACCCCCCAGCAAACCCTGGGAAATGGTGAGCATTGACTTCATCACCGATCTGCCCATGTCCAGGGGGAAGACGGCAGTGCTGCTGGTGGTGGACATGCTCACCAAGATGTGCCATTTCGTAGCCTGCCCCAAGGTGTTGTCTGCAGAGGAAACGGCCAAACTTTTTGTAGATCATGTGTTTCGCCTGCACGGCGTACCTTCGAGGGTTCAGAGTGAGTGAGGGTTCTCAGACACAGTGGAGACTATCGTACTTTAAGAAATATGGTTTATTCTGTTCGGGATTTTGTGTCAGGAAAAACGGAATCCTGGACACAGCAGAGTACACGCAGCCCTTCAGGAAGCTTCTGGATGTATAGTGTTGCTGGAACACGACGTTGTAAGAACTCACTGCCACTAGTAACTTGCTAACTATATACAGCTTTATTAAAGCAAAACAGTATCTACAAGTTACTATGTACAGACTTAGGAAAAATAAAGAAACAAAGCAAACCTTTCCTCTCACTATCTCTCTCATAACCTTCTCCACAGATCGCAAACTCCATACTCCACCCACCAAGAGCACATAGTCACTCTTATCTTTATAGAAACTTTTACCCAATAGAAAGGTTGTTACCAGGCAGATAGGGAGGAACCCTTGGCCTTTAGCCAACTCTTAATTGGAACACCTGGCCTTTAGCTTAATTGCCTTATGTGACTAGCTGCACGTAAGTACTTTCAGAATTCCTAACACCCCCTCACAGCTATCACTGAAGCAATTAACTCCTGAACATATACAGAGTTCTTTTAAACAATTTTGTCAAGCATACCCAAACTTTCACACATTTGTTTGTTCTTTACACATGTCAATGGTTTCGTCATTACATCATCAACATTCTGATCACCAGGCACATAGGTACATGTAATTACATTTCTTTGTACATTGCACCTTACATTTTGGTATTTCACCGAGACATGTTTTGACCTTGACTTAAAACTTTCAGAATTACTCAAAGTAATGCAGGCTTGATTATCAACACACACTTGTATTGGCTGTTCAAAATTTACATTCAGATCAGTTAATAACTGTTTGTAACACACCAGTTCACTACAAAGATCACTAAGTGCAGCATATTCTGCCTCGGTGGTAGAAATGCTCACAATACTCTGTTTTCTTGATTTCCAGCCAATTAAAGCTCCTCCAAACATTATGACCAAACCTGTGACAGATTTGCGGTCGGGCAAATTACCCCAATCGCTGTCAGAATAGCAATGCAGTACTTCATCTCCTGCAGAGCTAAGCTGTAACCCATGGTCAATTGGTTAAGATATCTAAGCACGTGTTTTACAGCTTTCCAGGCACTTACTGTTGGTTTAGATACTTGCCTGCTGAGTATGCCTACAGAATAGCTTAGATCCGGCCTGGACCATTGACTCAAATATAACAAACTACCGATGGCAGACTGATACAAGTCCAAATGTTCAAATTCTGGACTCTCATCATCGTGCATAGACTTAATAAATCCTGGATCCATGGGAACTGCAGCCCCCTTGCAATCTTGCATGCCATAGGTAGCCAGAAGCTGTTTGATTTTGCTCTTTTGACTGATCAAACAACTACCATCCTTTGCCCAGCACACTTCCAAACCTAAATAAGACTTAACTGGACCAAGGTCTTTTACTTTGAACTTCTTGGCCAACTGTGCTGCAAATGTTTTGGTCTGTTTGTCTGACTTACTCACATGTAAAAGATCATCCACGTAAATTACACAATACTCTTTATCACCAGACCCACGAGTATAAACACAATTATCAGCCACACTTTGTTTGAATCCAAGTGAAACTAAACCATCATTTAAACATTTATTCCAGGATCTTGCAGCTTGTCTCAAACCATATAATGCTCGATTTAATTTTAACACTTTGTTGCTTCCTGTCTCATAACCAGGTGGCTCTGACAGATAAATATCTTCAGTCAGATTTGCGTGTAAATAAGCAGTTTGTATGTCAAAATGATTAACCTTGAGTTTACGTTTAGCTGCTATTGCTAGTATCAATCGTACACTCTCACATTTAGCGGTAGGTGCGAAAATTTCATCGAAATCAAGCCCTGGCCTCTGTGAATAACCTTTTGCCACTAAACACGCCTTGTATTTGTAACCTCCTGTGACCAATGGCTTGAGCTTATACACCCATCTACATCCAACAACTTTCACTCCTTTAGGTGTTGCCATAGGTGTAAAGACTTCATGCTCCTTTAAAGAAGCCATTTCCTCATCCATAGCTTGTTTCCAAAAACTAGCCTGTTCTTTTGGCAAAGCCATGACCTCCTGAAAACTTTGAGGCTCTAAAGCAACATTAAACACATTGGCTGTGTCAGGAGAATAACGATCTGGAGGCACTCCCTTATTTTCTCTCTCTGACCTCCTGGGAGTAAAGTTTTCCTCCGTTTCGCTTTCCCCCTCAGAACTTCGCCCCCCTTGCTGTTGCCTAGCAACAGGCGAACTCTGACTAGCCTCTTGCTTTGGAGATAACATTCTTGGGCTTTCCTCCCCCTTCTGTGGCTCTTTTTTACTGTCAAGCCTCTGGGAAGACTGAAACCAGATTTCTGTATTAGCGTGCAGCTTTTCCCAGCCACTATGCTCACAGAATGTAGCATTTCTGGAAACCACGATTCCATTCACTCCTTCAGCAAACCTGTAGCCTTTTCCAAGCTCCTGATAACCCACAAACACTAATTGTTTGGATTTGGCTTTTCCTTTTCGTCTCTGTTGTTTAGGAATATGAACCCAGGCTTTAGAACCAAACACATGCAAATGATCTACCTTGGGTTTTTTGCCAAACAGTTTGAAATAAGGAGTAGTACCAATTGTTTGGTGAAACAGACGATTCTGTAAATAATTTGCTGTCAACAGACTTTCAGCCCAATAAGACATAGACAACCCAGAATCTTCCAACATGGCATACATCATTTCCTGCAATGACCTATTTTTCCTTTCTGAAACACCGTTTTCTTCTGGACTGAAAACGTTAGTTTTGCGATGCCCAATGCCACGCTTTTGTAGCCAATCTTGGAAAGCATTTGAGACAAATTCTCCGCCTCTATCGCTTTGCACCCGTTTCAATTTAAGGGAAAAAAGCCTTTCCACAGATGCTACCCAGCTTTTAAATTTAGTAAACACATCTCCCTTGTGTTTCATGGGATAAGACCAAGAATAACGTGTTGCGTCGTCTACAATTGTTAAAGAAAAACGCGACCCGCCCCTGCTAACCGGAAATGGACCAATTACATCCAGATGCACAAGCTGTAGTGGTGTGTCACTCACTCTGTCACTCTTGGGATACGACCCTCTGAGTTTTAACTTTCTTACACACATTACAGTCTAGGTATTTGTTACAACCCTGCAACTTACACCCATCATTTAGCACTGGCAATTTAGAAATACTTTTCCACCCAGCATGCCCCATTTTTCTATGCCATAAATGCAGACAGTCTCTATGCATAGCTTTGTTATCAAACACAGGCTGAGTATTGCCAGCTACTGCTGAAACTTGAGAGCAGTCTCTAAGCATAAACAACCCGTTTTCTGGTCTAGCAGTGCCAAGAGTCTCTCCGTGTTTCTTAATTACACAGCAATTGTCCTCAAAATGAACTCCGAAGCCAGCCTTGAGTAAACAAGACACGGACATTAAGTTGCTTCGTAGAGACGGCACACACAGTACATCTTTCAAGTGCTCGCGTAGACAAGGAACATAAACAGAACCCCCCGACTGTACCTCGGATTTCCTGCCATCTGCAAGAGCAACTTGGCTGCGTTGTGTCGAACCCTTTGAAACAAAAAACTCTTCAGAGTTTACGATGTGCCGAGAAGCCCCTGAATCAACCACCCAGATAGTTTGCCTCTCGTCAGCACAGTCAACTGCTGCTGTCACAAGCTGAGCCGACTGCTTGCGTTTGAAGAACTTTTTCTGCCGCTGCTGCTGACCCTGTCGCTGCTGCTCCTGTCGCTGAGACCTGGCCACCTCCGGACAATTTCTCTTTAAATGGCCTGTTGACCCACACCGGAAACAACGACGCACAGCATACGCAGCCTCCTCGCCAGACGCCGGACGTTGTTGCTGCTTCTCCTGCTGCTTCCCTTCTGGAACGCTGTTCACATTCCTCGCAAGCCGACCGCTTGCCGAAGCCTCTGAAGCCAACGACCTGTTCTCCCGTTTCTGCCATTCTTCCAGCAAACACCCAGTTATATATTCAACCGTCAAATCTTGTGGACACAGAGCTTCAAACGTTAACACAAGATTGTCCCAGCTATCAGGGAGAGAGCTTAAAATAATGCTGACTTTCTCTTCCTGATCTAATACACAGTTTCTTTCTTGAAGCGCCACAAATTTCATCTGCAAACTGTGTAAATGATCTTGCAATGTAACCCCAGGCTGCAACATTGCTTTGTACAAAGACTTACGGATAGACAATCTAGATTCAGCTGTCTCCCGAATGTGAAGCTCTTTCAACGCCTTCCACACACCTTTTGCAGACTTAATCCCACGCACATGTGGCAACTGCAAGTCGTCTATCCCCAAGATGATGGTGGCCCTTGCCCTTTGGTCTTTGTCCTGATCTTCCTCATCAGGCTTTGCAGGCGGTCTGTGCACTGACTCCCAGAGACGCTCCCTCTGCAGCACAGCCTGCATCCGCTCAGACCAAAGCAGATAGTTGCGATCGTTCAGACGCTCAAACGCCATCTGGAAAGGTTGTGAAGCCATCTGAGAGCAATGTCCCACAAGAACTCAGGAACCAACCACTTCCGGCATGGTGCGCTTCGAGAAAGGGTCAGGGGAGAAGGAGCTCCGCTCAGCCCGTCGTGGTTCAGAGAGGAAAGGGGGGGCGAGGACGACACAACCCCCCCAAAAAAGACTAGGGAAGTATCCCTAATCGAATTGGAATGCCCAGCAGCGCAAAAAAGGGGTTTCCCACCCCCGGTGAGAGACAAACGGAAGCAGAAGTATAAAAAGGTAACCGGAGAGGACGGGAGAACCTCAGCGCAACGGGGGAAAACTCTCTGCCGCGAGACGTCCCGAGGACCCATGAAGGCAAGCACCAGGTACTCTAATTATAAAACCGACGCCAATAAGAAGCCACCCGTGAAATATTGATTTTGCTAATCGTTTTTTTAGAAAAAGGGTGCCCAGACTATCAACATAATAGCTGAAAAGCGGTCAAAAAAACAGTATAGAAAATAGAGACTCACCCTGAGGAGACTTATCCAAGTTGCAACAAAGGAACTGTGCGTTGTAGAGAGTGTATTGGAAGCAAAGTAACTGTGAATCCACCATAGTGTGCTATAAAGTAAACTGTACACCAACGTAGAAGCGAACCAAAAGGATTAATAAGAAGCTACATAAAGAGGAAAGGAACCTGGAGAGGGGGAGTGCACCGAGGGAAGAGCAGGACGCCGAGGGAGAGCGAGACGGAAGGGGAGAGAGCAAAGGAGGAGGCAAAGAAGGTCCGTGAATCAGGAAAGAAAGAACAGGCTAAAAGAGAGGAAAGGAAAGAAAGGGAGGAAGGAGACAAGAAGACAAGGAGGACAGCGGAGTGTAGAAAGAAAGAGGTGGAGAGGAGGAGACGCCGAGAGACAATCGGAGGGGAACGTGGTGGCGGCGATGGAGGCGGCGGCGGCGGCAAACAAGGGAAAATACGGAGTTTTGGACAATAGAGCTGTATGAAACTCAGGTGCCAACAGGGGTACAGGGGAGATGAGAGAATGAAGGGGGATTTTGGGGGTAATGGATTAGCAGCGACCATGATTAAGTGTATAAGCATATAAGTATTGTAAAGGGAATTTCCAGGGAACATCCGGGGAAGATTGGTTAACAAGAAGGGAAAGGACGTGGGAAAGGAAAGCAACCTACAGATATAGAGAAACAGAAATAGAGCGCCATCTAGGGGAGGGAGGAATAAGGTAATCAAAATACTGAAGCAAAGTGAGAAGAGTGACATCTAGGGGAGGGAGATAACTAGAACATTGCAAAAAGGGTAAATAGACCTCACTCCCTGAACTGATTTCAGCCCAAGATACGATTTGTAAAGGATACATTGCAATATATTGGGGAGGAGGAATTAATTGGATTGTATTATACTGTATTAAATAGAAGGGATGTAACGGATGTTGTGTAATCCCACAGGGGCTCCTGCAAGAATACAAGAACTGCATCTTAATTTATTCTAGAAGGACAAAAAGTAATATTAGTGGATAAATAATTACAGCATTAGAAGAGGAAAATTAACGCATCAAAGGACAAGCATGGCAGGCCAAAATAGTGACACTAGACTGCTAGCCAAAACAAGACAACAGACGCTAACTGCCCTAGCTCAGCCAAAAAGGAATTCAATTGCGGAGTCAGACCCACTAATGGATCTGAAAGAGATGATAGCTAAAATGGGTCAAAATCTTGCTGAAATGGACAAAAATATAAATGAGAAACTTGACGATATGGATAGAAAGTATGAACAGAACGCAACAGTGATTAAAGAACTCTCTGAACAGGTGAAAGATCTAGCAATGAAACACAAAGATACCGAAACAACAGTCCAAGAAATCAAAACAAAAACCAATAGACAGGAAGAGGTAACAAAGAAAGTTTTGAGTGAGAACAAAGAGATTAGGAAATCCCAAGAGACAACAAAGGAAGAGATAAAGGAGTTAAAAGAATTACATGAGTCAATTTTAGACCAGATGGCCCTCCTTGAAATGCACCAAAGGGAACTTATTCTGCGTCTCAGGGGGATACCTGAAACTTTAGATGAAAATATAGAGGAAAAAATTATAAAAGAATTGGCAGATTGGCTAGGAGTGGAGCAGGAGGGGCTGTGGTTGGATATAGATAAAATATTTCGTATAAAATGTGACAACACAAAATCATTCAATGGCCCAGGTGACTGCTTAGTCTTTTTCAATTCAAGGTTACTAAAAGACAAAATATTGCTTAAAAGAAGACAGACAATCTTTAGGATAGATGGTAAAAGTGTAAAGATTTTTAAAGAGATCCCAAGAAGGTTCTTGAAAAAGAGGCAACCATATAAGGAATTGACAGATGCACTAAACAAGAATTCAATAAAATACAGGTGGGAGTTCCCAGAGGGAATTACCTTTACGTACAAAAACAAAAAGAACACAGTCAGAACAGAAGAAGAAGTAATAACATTTTGGCAAATTAACAAGAAAAAACTAGGAGGGAAAGCACCAGAAAGAGAAGAAGGAGAGGAACATCCAGCAGAAACGACATAAAATAAGAAGAAGGAAATACAACAACACTACTCCACCTTTCATCACTTAGTTTTACTTTACTCTTTTCTTATTTTATCTTTTACAATTAAAACGAAATAAAATGTTGAATTGAACTCAAATCGAATTCTAGTCTGATTATAAACAAAACAAAAACAAACAAACAAACAAACAAAAAAAGGCCAAAATGAATTTGAAAATATCATGGAATGTGGATGGACTAAATGATAAGAACAAGAGAAACAGAGTAGAGCATTTGCTTAAGAAAAAGAAATGGGACATAGTCTGTCTGCAGGAAACACACATAGCAAGGAAACACGAGAGAGTATTAATAAATAGAAGACTAGGTCAAGAATTTGTAACATCTGACAAAAAGAAGAAGAGAGGGGTAGTGTTATATGTTAATGAAAGGTTGGAGGCTGAATTAGTTTTTAAAGACAATGAAGGACGAATGGTAGGAATTAAAGTGACAAAGGGGAGAGATCAAATAATAGTGGTAGGATTATACGCACCGAACGGAGACAAAACAGTCTTTTTCAAAAAAGTAGTGGAAAAACTAATAGAACAAATTGAGAATGATATAATAATAATGGGAGACCTGAACGGGGTACCCTCGATAGAGATGGACAGGACAGAAAGGGTGACTAGGAATAGGAAAGGAAGGTTACCAACAATCTTTTTCCAGATGGTAGAGAATCTAAATCTGGTAGACATATGGAGACATAGAAACCCCCTAGACAAACAATACACTTACTTCTCAGCAGCTAAAAAATCAGCTGGAAGGATAGATTCAATTTGGATAACCAATAATTTAATACCTGAGGTTAAAAAAGCAAAAATACAAAGTAAAACAATATCGGACCATAATCCAGTAATTCTGGAGCTTGGGAAAAGACAAAAAGGAATAAGAAGATGGAGACTCAATGAAAACATATTAAATGACGAAAAGATACTCCAAAGGGGTAGAGAATTGCTAAAAGAATTTTTCCAAATTAATAAACCACAGGATACTGACCCCAGAGTTATCTGGGATGCGAGTAAAGCCTTCATTAGAGGCTTCTATATACAACAAGCGGCCAGGAAGAAAAGATTTCAGGAAATGAAGGTGGAGAAAATAAGACAGGAAATAGGGGAAAATGAAAAGGCACTAGCAAAGAACCCAAAGAACAAAGAAGCAGAAGAAAAAATTAAGTTACTGAGGATACAACTAACATCAATCTTAAACATAGAGATGCAAAATAAATTAAGATGGCTAAAACAAAGAATGTTTGAGTGTGCAGACAGACCGGGTAAATTCTTAGCCTGGCAACTTAAAAAAAAACAGAAAGAAAGTTCAATAGACCAAATAAAGGTACGAGGGAAAATAATCAATGACTCAGTAAAAATACATGAAGCCTTCACTACCTTTTATGGAAAGCTGTATCAAAAAGAAAGTGAAACAAAGGAAGAAATTACGGAATATTTAATTGATAAAAAGATACCCAAAATAAGTGAAGAAAGAGTTAAAAAACTTAATGAGCCAGTGAGTATGCAAGAGATCCATGAAGCCATTATAAAAGCAAAAATAGGGAAAGCGCCAGGAACAGATGGGCTTAGTGCATTACATTATAAAAGAATGGAGGAGGTTGTAGCCATACCTTTAAAAACCATAATAAACGGAATAATGGAGGGAGGGAGAATCCCAGAATCCTGGGAGACTGCCTCAATAACTCTGATCCCCAAACCAGATAAAGACAAGACAGATTTGAATAATTTCAGGCCAATTTCATTACTCAACAATGATTATAAAATATTCGCAAACATACTGGCAAGAAGGTTGAAAATAGTATTAAACGAAGTCATCACGCAGAACCAAACAGGCTTCCTATCTGGCAGAAAGATGAGAGATAACTTGAGAATGGTGGTAAACATGATAGAATATCTTGAATGGAAACGGGGGAAGAGGGCAGCCTTTGTCTTTGTAGACGCGGAAAAAGCCTTCGATAGAGTGTCATGGGAATTTATGAGAAGTATACTGGGAAAGATGGAACTTGGGGAAAGAATAACAATAGGCATTAAAGCAATATACCAGAACCAGAAGGCTAACTTGATAATAAATGGGGAATTAACGGATTATTTCAAAATAGAGAGAGGTACAAGACAGGGCTGCCCCCTATCTCCGCTGTTATTCATCATGGTATTAGATGTTCTGATAAGAGTAATCAATGAAGAAAAGGATATAAAAGGAATCAAGTTGGGAAGATCGGAACACAAGTTAAGAGCGTTTGCGGACAACATGATTTTGATGACAGAGGAGCCAGGGGGAAGTATAATTAAAATGTTGGAGGTGATGGATGAATTTGGTAAGGTGGCTGGATTTAAATTAAACAGGGAAAAAACAAAAATAATGATAAAAAATATGAATGAAAAAGAGAAGAAAAAATTAGAATTGGATACTAAAATGGAATGTGTACAGAGAATAAAATACTTGGGGATAAACCTAACAATGAAAAATATCAACCTATATGAGGACAATTATAGTAAAATTTGGAAAGGAATTAGGAATCAACTGGAAGGGTGGCAAAAACTAAATCTATCTATTTGGGGGCGCATATCGACGATAAAAATGAATGTGTTACCCAAACTAATGTTTTTATTTCAAATGATTCCGATATTAACAAAAGGAGAGTGCTTTAATGCCTGGAGGAAGGATATCACAAACTTTATTTGGCAAAGCAAAAAGCCTCGAATTAAATATAAACTGCTAACCGACATACCGCAAAGAGGAGGTCTGGGTCTACCCGACCTAAGACTATACCACGATGCGGTATGTCTAGACTGGATTAAAGAATGGGTCACCCTTGAAAATCAGGAGATACTCGACTTAGAGGGGTGGAATAATTGTTATGGGTGGCACGCCTATCTAATCTACAACAAGGTGGCGGTGCACAAAGAATTCCTGAACCACCCAATAAGAAGACCACTATACAAGACGTGGGAAAAATATAGGTGGATTCTGGAGCCAAAAATCCCAAAATGGGCTTCCCCAATGGAAGCAATTACGGTTAGGAAGCCAAGCTCACAGGCAGCATGGCCTACATATAATAACTTAACGATAACAGAGGGGAATAGTATTAAACTTAAAGCCTACAACGAGGTTAAAAACACATGTGCCACATGGTTACAATATCACCAACTAGTACAGAGATTTCAACAAGATAAAAAGGAGGGATTTGAATTTGGAATATCTAAAATGCAATCAGAATTAATAACACCAAAGAAAAGAACAATCTCGAAAATGTACAATTTGCTGCTAAAATGGGAGTTAATTGACGAAACAACAAAAGAAGTAATGATAAAGTGGGCGATTGAATTAAAGCAAGTAATTGAATTCGAGAAATGGGAGAAACTCTGGAAAGTTGAGATGAATTTCACGGCATGTGTCACAATAAAGAAAAATATGATAAAAATGTTTTACCGCTGGTACCTTACCCCACAAAAGTTATCAAAAATTTACAAAAATCAGTCAGATATATGTTGGAAGTGTAAAACAGAGACCGGTACTTTCTTGCATGTTTGGTGGGATTGTAAAGTTATAAAACCATTCTGGAATGAGGTATATGATCAAATAAAGAAAATAATCAAATTCTCTGTTAATAAATCACCAGATATATTCTTGTTGAGCTTAATCCCCAAGAACATTCCAGTAAACAAGAAAAATATACTGTTATACGCGTCAGCAGCAGCAAGGCTGCTGATAGCAAAAAACTGGAAAGGAGAAAAAACTCCAACAATAGCGGAGTGGAGAGGAAAGTTTCTGGAATTTGTAGAGATGGCAAAAATAACTGCAAATATTAGAGGACGATCAAATCAAGAATTAACGAAAGAATGGGAAGGAATAAATGAATACATGGGAAAGCTCGGTCTCGAAGGTGTAATATAAGGAAAATGAAAAGGGAAAAAACGCACAGGTAGTAAAGATGAAAAAACAAACGTTCGTAAGATAACAAGGATTTACGAAAATGTAATGCAACTGAAACGATAGGAAATAGGTAACAGTCGATAGGCTACAAGGTCAATCAGGGGAGAGGGGAAGCCAGGGGGGAGGGGGGGAGGTGGTTAAGGAGATTGAATTTGGAACGGATGTAATATATATTTATATATTAGAGAACATTTATGAGAGCAAATTTTTCTTTATTTATTTTTTTCTCATTTGTTTGTATATTTATATTTGCTTTTTCTCATTTGTTTGTATATTTGCTAGTATCTGCCTGTATTATGAATACTTGTATATGTTCACGGAAGTATTGTAATTATTGAAAGAAAGAAATAAACAAAATATTGAAGAAGAAAAAAAAAGAACTCAGGAACCAGCTACTCACAGCCTCCGAGAGAGAAGATAGACTCACAGCATCCAGCACTGACACACTGCAATTGTTGTCTGTCTTGGCAGCTCCACGCATCCACAGCTTCACCAGCTCACCGATGCCAACACGCCAGCCAAACGCCAACCAGGACCAGCTCCTATTCCAGAACCTGCGCCATAACCTGTTCGGGATTTTGTGTCAGGAAAAACGGAATCCTGGACACAGCAGAGTACACGCAGCCCTTCAGGAAGCTTCTGGATGTATAGCGTTGCTGGAACACGACATTGTAAGAACTCACTGCCACTAGTAACTTGCTAACTATATACAGCTTTATTAAAGCAAAACAGTATCTACAAGTTACTATGTACAGACTTAGGAAAAATAAAGAAACAAAGCAAACCTTTCCTCTCACTATCTCTCTCATAACCTTCTCCACAGATCGCAAACTCCATACTCCACCCACCAAGAGCACATAGTCACTCTTATCTTTATAGAAACTTTTACCCAATAGAAAGGTTGTTACCAGGCAGATAGGGAGGAACCTTTGGCCTTTAGCCAACTGTTAATTGGAACACCTGGCCTTTAGCTTAATTGCCTTATGTGACTAGCTGCACGTAAGTACTTTCAGAATTCCTAACATATTCACCTATTTACACCTTCAGTCTGCATAGAGGAAGTCCAGATCTTATGGCATGCACATTTCCAGAGGCAGCAGTGCAGACAATCTTCAGGCTGCCTGCTTCCAATATGGATCTCACCTTTTTCTCCCTTCTTCTTTCCAGAAAAACCCTTGCCCTCCCCCAGAGCAGTTACCCTGGCAACCTCCCAAAGTCCCAGTCTCTGTTCACACTTGGGGGAAGAAGTCAATGGTCCTCTCCTGTTCTCTTGCTAGACGTAGCTTGGCCAGGTTGGTTTGCATAAGACAGCCCAGGAATTCCCTGTCTGGCACAGCTCTGCAGTTTATTTTTTAATCATTTCCAAATTAATTGCAATCCTAGCATTTATTCACTCCTAGGTTTTAGGGGGATCTCACCTGCAATCTATAACACCATCTTCCTCACCCTTTAACACAGGCATATCATTGCCAGTCTCCTCCCCTCTGGTTGTGCTCCTTCTTGGAATCTGCTCCTCTACTTCTCTTTCTTATTCTGCATCTGTGCTAGGTGGTGTGACAGTAGAAGGCAGCTCTGGAAAATTATACCGGTACATCAGATCGGGAAAGTTTATGATGGCTTTTGCTTCTTCCTCTGACTCCTCAGAAAAGTATCACAGTTTCTCTCTTGTCTGCTTTCCAGTGTTCAGCAAAATGAATCATGTGTCTTGTGCTAACTTTCCCTGTCCATTACTTTGTGAGGCTGCTGATTCAGCTGTCTGCCTGGACACATGCCTCCTTCTTTGCTCTTTCAGCACGGAAGGCTGCGCTCCCTCAAGAACACACCCATCATTATTCTTAGGGCCTCCCACACTTCAAGCCTGAGACTAGCTCAAGGACAAAGTGCCCACGGAAGACTCAGTTTCCTGCTAGTCATGTAAACAAGATTCAGCTAATGAGGAAATAGTTTCATTGGTTAAATTGTAACTTAACTTTTAGTCTGCATGCACCAGACATGTCAGAAAATTACTTTAAAACCAGAGTGACCAAATTACTCTAGTACTGGGGAGATGGCATCGGTAGCGGATGACGCCAGAAGCACTGCTTGAGCTCCGCATTAGTTTTTATTATTTTACTAGTGATTTGTTACTGTTCTTAATCGAAAAGGAGGATAAACAGATGTAGTAAACCTGTAGCAAACTTTTATTGCGGCTGAGAGAGTGGAACTCCCTAAAGGAAAACATCGTAACTAAGATAAACTTCTGGGAGAAATAATAATAAACCTCTAGCCTGATAAGGGTCTAGAGAGGCCTTGGGAGTTACTCCCTTCATTCGTAACCGATCTGTGGAGGGCCTGTGATAAGCTCCGAAGAAGGTGAAGTTAATGAGCACAGTTCGGCGGTGTCGGAGGAGTAAAGAGTGTCCCCCGCACTGGTTGCTGAAGAATCTCCTCTTTAGTACAACTGCAATTGTAAGTAAAAATCCTACAGAAGCCGCCGTCAGTATTATGTTCTGGCAGGAAACTCTACACGCAGTATTTTAAATAATTTTACTGCTGAATATTATTCTGAATCCCCTTCATGGATCATTGCCTTGTCGTGGCGAAGGGGCTTGAATTACGCAGGGAAGCTATGGACAAGTCAAAATGGACAGGTCATAGTGGAGAGTTTGGACCAAACGTGATCCACCTGGAGGAGGAACTGGCAAGCCACTACAGTATCCCTGCCAAGAAAACCCCATGGACAGAGACAACAGGCATATAAAAGTTATGACGCTGGACGATGAGCCCCTCAGGTCAGAAGGCATCCAACATGCTACTGGGGAAGAGCGGAGGACAAGTACAAGTAGATTCAGAACTGATGAAGCGGCTGGGCCAAAGCTGAAAGGATGCTCAGTTGCGGATATGCCTGGAAGCGAAAGGAAAGTCCAATGCTGTAAAGAAAAATATTGCATAGGAACCTGGAATGTAAGAACCATGAACCTTGGTGAGCTGGATGTGGTCAAAAATGAGATGGCAAGAATAAACATTGACATCCTGGGCATCAGTGAACTAAAATGGACGCGAATGGGCGAATTCAGTTCGGATGACTATCATATCTACTACTGTGGGCAGGAATCCCGTAAAAGAAATGGAGTGGCCCTCATAGTCAACAAAAGAGTGTCGAAAGCTGTACTGGGATGCAATCTCAAAAATGATAGAATGATCTCGATACGAATCCAAGGCAGACCTTTTAACATCACAGTAATCCAAGTTTATGCACCAACTACCAGTGCTGAAGAAACTGAAATTGACCAATTCTATGAAGACTTACAACACCTTATAGAAATGACACCAAAGAAGGATGTTCTTCTCATTATAGGGGATTGGAATGCTAAAGTAGGGAGTCAAGAGATAAAAGGAACAACTGGCAAGTTTGGCCTTGGAGTTCAAAATGAAGCAGGGCAAAGGCTAATAGAGTTCTGTCAAGAGAACAAGCTGGTCATCACAAACACTCTTTTCCACCAACACAAGAGACGAATACACATGGACCTCACCAGATGGGCAACATCGAAATCAGATTGATTATATTCTCTGCAGCCAAAGATGGAGAAGCTCTATACACTCAGTGAAAACAAGACCTGGAGCTGACTGTGGCTCAGATCATCAGCTTCTTATAGCAAAATTCCAGCTTAAACTGAAGAAAGTAGGAAAAAACCACTGGGCCAGTAAGATACAATCTAAATCAAATTCCTTATGAATACACAGTTGAAGTGAAGAACAGGTTTAAGGATTTAGATTTGGTGGATAGAGTGCCTGAAGAACTATGGATGGAGGCTCGGGGACCTTCCCACGGGAGTTGAAGGAGGCAGTGGTGCGTCCGCTCTTAAAGAAAACATCGCTAGATCCTTTAGATCTATCCAATTACCGCCCGGTTTCGAATCTTCCGTACCTGGGTAAGGTAATTGAGAGAGCGGTTGCTGAACAGCTTGGTGGATTTCTGGAGGAAACATCGGCTCTGGATCCATTTCAGTCCGGCTTTCGCCCTGGTTATGGGACCGAGACGGCTTTGGTCGCACTAACAGATGATCTCCGTAGACAGCTGGATCAAGGCGGGTCGGGACTGCTGATTCTTTTAGAGTTGTCAGCAGCCTTCGACATGGTCGATCATGAACTTTTGGACCACCGCCTTGCCGACGTGGGGATTCAGGGCACAGTCCGACAATGGCTGCACTCCTTTATCTCAGGTCGGGGACAGAGAGTGGCACTAGGGAAGGAGTTGTCGCCGCGGCACTCCTTGGTGTGTGGAGTCCCGCAGGGCGCAATCCTTTCCCTGATGCTTTTCAACATCTTTATGCACCCTCTTGCCCAGATTGTCCGGAGCTTTGGGCTGGGCTGTCATAAATATGCTGATGACACCCAGCTTTATCTGTTGATGGACGGCCGCCCTGACTCTGTCCCAGACACACTGACCAGGTGTTTGGAAGCTGTGGCTAGATGGATGCTTGGGAGCCGGTTGAAGTTAAATCCTTCGAAGACAGAGGTCCTCTGGCTGGGTCGGGATGACATGGGGTTGGGGGGCCAACTCCCATCTCTTGTGGGGGCTCAATTAGTGCCAGCACCTTCTGTCAAGAGTCTGGGTGTAACCTTCGACGCCTCCCTTTCCATGGAGGCGCAGGTTGCAGCCACAGCAAAGGTGGCATTTTTCCATCTCTGCCGTATTAGGCAGTTGGCCCCCTACCTCTCTCGCCCTGATCTGGCCACAGTGATCCATGCGACGGTCACCTCCAGACTTGACTATTGTAACTCGCTCTACGCAGGGCTGCCCTTGAAGCTGACCCAGAAATTCCAGCGGGTGCAGAATGCTGCGGTGAGGCTCCTTACGGGGTCTTTGCCACGGGACCACATTCACCCAGTGCTCTACCAGCTGCACTGGCTCCCGGTGGAGTACAGGATCAGGTTTAAGGTGCGGGTTTTGACCTTTAAAGCACTATGCGGCCTAGGACCCTCATACCTAAGGGACCGCCTCTCCTGGTATGCCCCGTGTAGGACCTTAAGGTCCTCAAACAATAACATGTTGGAGGTCCCGAGCCATAAGGATGCTAGGCTGGTTGCAACTAGGGCCCAGGGCCTTCTCAGTACTGGCCCCGACCTGGTGGAACGGTCTGTCAGAAGAGACGAGGGCCCTGCGGGATCTGGCATCTTTCCGCAGGGCCTGCAAGACAGAGCTGTTCCGCCTGGCCTTTGGGTTGGTTTTAGTTTAACCCTGTTTGATTGGTGGGCTACTTAAAGATGAGTCTGCATTTTAAATTTTAAATCGTATTTTAACTTGCATTTTAATTGATTGTTTTGTATGTTCTGTTGTGATTTTATGGGTGTTAGCTGCTCTGAGCCTGGTCTTGGCTGGGAAGGGCGGGGTATAAATAAAAATTTATTATTATTATTATTATTATTATTATACAGGAGGCAGCAACGAAAACAATTCCAATGAAAAAGAAATGCAAGAAAGCAAAGTGGCTGTCCAATGAGGCCTTACAAATAGCGGGGGAGAGAAGGCAAGCAAAATGCGATGGAGATAGTGAAAGATACAGGAAATTGAATGCAGATTTCCAAAAAATAGCAAGGAGAGACAGGAGGGCCTTTTTAAACAAGCAATGCAAAGAAATAGAGGAAAACAACAGAATGGGAAAAAACAGAGATCTGTTCAAGAAAATTGGAGATATGAAAGGAACATTTTGTACAAAGATTACCACAATTAAGGACAAAAGTGGAAAGGACCTAACATAAGCAGAAGACATCAAGAAGAGGTGGCAAGAATACACAGAGGAATTATACCAGAAAGATATGGAGGTCTCATACACCCCAGGTAGTGTGGTTGCTGACCTTGAGCCAGACATCCTGGAGAGTGAAGTCAAATGGGCCTCAGAAAGCCTTGCTAACAACAAGGCCAGTGGAAGTGATGATATTCCAGCTGAACTATTTAAAATTTTAAAAGATGGTGCAGTTAAGGTGCTACACTCAATATGCCAGCAAGTTTGGAAAACTCAGCAGTGGCCAGAGGATTGGAGAAGATCAGTCTACATCCCAATCCCAAAGAAGGGCAGTGCCAAAGAATGCTCCAACTACCGCACAATTGCGCTCATTTCACACACTAGCAAGGTGTTGCTAAAAATTCTACAAGGCAGGCTTAAGCAGTATGTGGACCGAGAACTCCCAGAAGTGCAAGCTGGATTTCGAAGGGGCAGAGGAACCAGAGACCAAATTGCAAACATGCGCTGGATTATGGAGAAAGCTAGAGAGTTCCAGAAAAACATTTACTTCTGCTTCATTGACTACGCAAAAGCTTTTGACTGTGTCGACCACAGCAAACTATGGCAAGTTCTTAAAGAAATGGGATCACCTCATTCGTCTCCTGAGAAATCTCTATGTGGGACAAGAAGCTACAGTTAGAACTGGATATGGAATAACTGATTGGTTCAAAATTGGGAAAGGAGTACGACAAGGCTGTATATTGTCTCCCTGCTTATTTAACTTATATGCAGAATTCATCATGCGAAACGCTGGACTGGATGAATCCCAAACCGGAATTAAGATTGCCGGAAGAAATATCAACAACCTCAGATATGCTGATGATACAACCTTGATGGCAGAAAGTGAGGAGGACTTAAAGAACCTTTTAATGAGGGTGAAAGAGGAGAGCGCAAAATATGGTCTGAAGCTCAACATCAAAAAAACTAAGATCATGGCCACTGGTCCCATCACCTCCTGGCAAATAGAAGGGGAAGAAATGGAGGCAGTGAGAGATTTCACTTTCTTGGGTTCCATGATCACTTCAGATAGTGACAGCAGTCACGAAATTAGAAGACGCCTGCTTCTTGGGAGAAAAGCAATGACAAACCTAGACAGCATCTTAAAAAGCAAAGACATCACCTTGCCGACAAAGGTCCGCATAGTTAAAGCTATGGTTTTCCCAGTAGTAATGTACGGAAGTGAGAGCTGGACCATAAAGAAGGCTGATCGCCGAAGAATTGATGCTTTTGAATTATGGTGCTGGAGGAGACTCTTGAGAGTCCCATGGACTGCAAGAAGATCAATCCTATCCATTCTTAAGTAAATCAGCCCTGAGTGCTCACTAGAAGGACAGATCCTGAAGTTGAGGCACCAGTACTTTGGCCACCTCATGAGAAGAGAAGACTCCCTAGAAAAGACCCTGATGTTGGGAAAGATGGAGGGCACAAGGAGAAGGGGACGACAGAGGATGAGATGGTTGGACAGTGTTCTCGAAGCTACTAACATGAGTTTGGCCAAACTGCGAGAGGCAGTGAAGGTTAGGCGTGCCTGGCGTGCTCTGGTCCATGGAGTCATGAAGAGTCGGACACGACTGAACGACTGAACAACAACAACAATTATTCTGAATATTATTCTGCCACTACTGGAGTCATTCTCCCTTGCCTGGAGACTTCCTTTAGAGGTTTTAATTTGAAGTTAAATTTTAAATGATTTTACTCTATATATTGGATTAGTCATGGGTCATGGTAAGCGTTTGAGAGAGTTTGAAGAGCCTTTGCCCCTCCCCAAGCCAAAATTAAAAAGAACAGATTTGCAATGGGAGGAAAAAGGCAGTGGTCAGGCAAACTCACAGTTTGAAGTGGAAACTTACAATCGCTTCCTCCCTTTGGAAAATCATGATACATCCTCTCCCTCCCTGAAGGCACAGTGCTTTCCCCCTCAACCAAAGACTCAAATGAGCACGCCAAATAACAAGCAAACCCATTTGGCTGAGGAAGTAATACCTGACCCAGTAAAATGTGAACAATTACACTTGGTCATCAGAACTTTAAATTGTATTTTTTAAAAAATGGATGAGATATCTTCACAAGTAGCTAACCTCCTGCAGAAAGTTGGAAATTCTGAATTTAATACACCACAAAGCTCACCTGATGAAGGAAAGCCCTTAGCAGCTCAACCCTCCAAAATTAAAAAAGGGGAAGTATAAATACTGTCCAAATAACCAGCTAAACAAACAAGTGTTAGTGCTTCAGCCCAAGAAAATTTGTTTCTCCATACGGATTGAAACAAGAAAATGGTTAAATCTAGAGGGAGCCAAAGAATGCCTAAGTAAAATCTTAAAGATCAAAAATCAACAAATCGACCTTCATGCGATGTTACATCTATCGCAGCAAAATGGTCCTTATAAAGTGATACTAGCATTCCACACTACAAAGATCCCTTTTACAATACTTCGTCGGAAAACGACTTTAGCTATGAACAATATTATCCCAACGAGGGTTTTTATGGACAGCATGATTAAACCCTTACTACATAGAACAGTGGGAATTACATCCTTAAATGCAGAACGCCCGACCATGCCAAGAAAAGAGGCTGACATCCAACCTTCCCAGCCAAATCAAACCTCCTTCCGAATATCTACGAGGGCTCTGCCTGAACTTGACATCCTACAAACATCTCTGGACGAGAATGCCCTCATTGCTTCGTTTGGCAAGCTTCCGTCGAAAGAGCAAGCAGAAACAATGCAAAAACTTGATAAGCTCAAACTACAATTTCTGCAAATGCAAAATAAAATAAAGAACAAAAACAATCTGGCTGTAACGTGTCCAATGGAAACAGACAATCTTTTTCAATTTAGTCCGATGCCCAAATCTCTGGACGTGCAGCAAGCTTCAATGGCCCAGGCAATATCTACAGTGAACACTGACTGGCGAGAGACATCCCCATCACCTTTACTAATAAACTTAGACTCACTTCCTCAGGAACCTTTAGCAATGGATGAGGCTTTAAACCATCAACAAGACCAAAATTACCCGTATTTTCCGGCATATAAGACGACTGGGCGTATAAGACGACCCCTAACTTTTCCAGTTAAAATATAGAGTTTGGGATATACTCGCCGTATAAGAAATATGACCTGGCGTATAAGACGACCCCCGACTTTTGAGAAGATTTTCCTGGGTTAAAAAGTAGTCTTATACGCAGGAAAATACTGTACCTCTCAACGCATTCCTCTATGCCGGACCTTGAATCTTCACCTACACCAGAAAAAAATAAGAACTAACTTGCAAATGAGCACACAAAGGAACTCTTCTGTAACATTGGATCCGTTAAGGGGCCCTCGGCCACTCCAACAAACACGGAATGATCCTAATTCTTCCTTAATTATGAGGGTGGACTTGACTGAAGATCCGCTGGGTCATATAAACAAAATCACCCAAACAACAAATGACAATCCAATTAGTGACATTACTTCTGCCGATCAAATTCCTCTCTCCTTAAGTACTGCCCCTTCATCTTTTCCATCCGGCCCTGAAAAGCTTATCATTCCAGACCAAGGATCTACCTTTAATGGAGTGAGCAACTGGACTTTACAGCCAAAACATTCCAACAAATTGATCTTGCAGGGAGGTTCTGTGCGACTGTTATCATCCCAAAGGAAAATTACTGAATTTTTTGGGGCTGAAACTCCCCTAATCCCAGAACCCCTCTCCTACCCGTTTTGACTACCAAATGACCGGATCAGACATCCTCCGGTGTCTTTTTTTATGTTGGAATATTGCGGGATGGAGGGGGAAGAAGCTTGATCCTGATTTCTTAAAATTTGTAAATTCATTTCAAGTAATTCTTTTACAAGAGACCTGGGAAGAGGAGATGATTGTTATAAATGGCTATGACATTATTTCACTTCCAGCTTGCCCCTCCCTTAAAGGTGGACGGCCTAGAGGTGGGTTGGCGATAGCCATTTCCCTTAAATTACAAGCAAAACTTACATTTGTAAAATCACTCCCCCCTTATGCGATTACAGGCTTGATTTCAGGAGGAAAATTTGAGTTACTGGTTACAAATATTTATTTTCCCCCTAGGGGCCAAGTATTGGACCTCCACTCCAAATGGGAAATGCTCGAAGAGCATTTAGCTTTTAGCTATATCAAGCACCCAAATACCCCCTCAGCTCGTGCTCGTCGGGGGAAATGGCTGGCTTATAACATCACTCCCGACCCCCACGGGAAATTTGGCGGCTGCTTTGGGAGTATGTAGCCTCCCTAACCCTCCCGGGATGACGGGAGGGGCCGCTGGCCCGCAGATGCCCCTTAACCCGTTCCAAAACCCTTCGGGGGGAGCGGGGGGCCCTGGGCTGATAGCACCCATGGGGGCCGGAACTCCTGGAGGCCACCCTGTTCGTGCACGATTCCCAGAACTTGGAATTTTAATTAGGCAAAAAGTTCTGGGCATGCCTCGGACAAAGGAGTAAAGAAAATATTGCTAACAGATCCAGCCCTGAGTTGAAAAGAAGAAAACTGAAAGAAGAGACGAACTTTATAATGGTATGTGGAAGTGGGAAAGAAAAGGGGGGGAAGCCCCGGACCTTATGCTTGTTTTGCCTCAATATTTTACTAAACACAGGCGGAACTCCCCCTAGAAAACCACCTTCACTTGGAAATAGCAAGCGGACTTTAAAGACTGAGATTGACTTTGGTGGAAAAGATCTGACTTAACAGCTATAAACTGTGTGGAACTAAGATAAGACTCTGAAAGATTTATTGGAAATGGAGGACCTTCGACTTCCGATTCGGTAAATAAAGGCACTGCAAGAACTGAGTTGATGTGGGAGCCCCTGAAGGCAGAGCTCTATCCCATAGGGAGAAGCCAGATTTGGTTGTTCACTTAAGTTTGATTTATATTAGGGACTGATTCTCCTGGAAGGGGTATGAGAAATGCAGGCAGGGGAGAATAGCAGTGCGAAGAAGTTTGAGAAAATGGCGACAGCAGGAATGTGACATTTGGAATTAAGAAGATTGATCTCATCCACACAGAGACATTGTTTATTATAATTTAGCCTGCTTGCTGGCATATATCAGTGGCTGTGGAAACATCGGAAAGAAATTTAAAAGCAATTGATGGAGGTGATCAGGAAGCTCTGACGTCCGAGGCATGGGGAGTCCATATATATAAAAAAATACATATATAATAATTAGGCATAATTGGAATGTTTTTTGTTTTTGTTTTTTAATTGGGAATTGTATAATTAATTTGGATTGTAAATTTGAAATGTAATTTGGAATAATTCCAATGTGATTTGTATTGGAAGATTTAATAAACAGATTAAAAAAAAAAAGTATTGGGAGGTGATTTTAATGCTCGTACAGCCGCAAATTGGGAGACGCTAAGCAAGGCTAAGTGGTGGGTTACTCCTGGACATCAAAATCAGGATCTGTCCCCTATGTACAGAGACGGTCGAAGGACAATAGAGTGAATAAGGCGGGTGTTCTTCTCTATCAATTGATAATTCGTCTAAATGTAATTATTTTAAATGGTAACTGTTCCCCAGATATCCCTGGAGAATTCACTCACTTGAGCACATTTACAAATAGTGTTATTGATTATTTCATAGTCTCCAGAGATTTATTTCCAAATTTCTCTTACTTTAAAATAGAAAATGTTCAAATGAGTGATCACCTCCCTCTGGTTGCCAAACTTTTTGTGGATTGGCAGCCGACAGAGGCAACGCATCCCACACATATGGGACTAAATGCTGCAGAACAAGTGAGAGGAACAAAATGGTCTGTAACTCAGGCCCAAAAATATATGGAATTCTTCCAAAAAAAGGATAGCTCAATCTCACACTGCTTCAAACTTAGACTCATATGAATATGACAAAATCATCGATTTATTCTCTCTACTTATGGAAGATTTTAAAACCTTCTTTACAGCACCGGCCCACCAGATAAACAGGGCCCAATTTAAGAATGGTGCTCCCTGGTTCAATTTACAATGTAAACAAGCTAGACAGCACCTTTGTACTATTTACAACGAGTATAAATCCTCTGGCGCCTTAGCATTACCCCTGAATTACCAACAAGCCAAAACCGCATACAAGCAGGCTCAGAACACAGCTAAGCGTGAGTAGCAACAAAATCACTGGCAGGCGCTTATTGTTGCCTCCAGATCCCAAAATTCACGACAATTTTGGTGCCTAGTTAACAGAAGATCTAAGAGGTACCCTCTAACAGTTATACCTGCCCCGGTCTGGGAATCCTTTTTAAGGAAGTATTTTGCAGTGTCAGAAACTAACACTTGTACTTTTGATGATATATTTGAACATCTCCCTATTTGGCCTGCCACCGAGCCGGATGAAATTATGGATCTTATTTCTAAACTTAAGATCGGTAAAGCCCCCGGGACCGATTTGGTCCTGGAGGAAGCCATAAAATTACATCCTGTCTGGTGGGCAAAAATCCTTGCTATTACTTTTGATGCCATCAATGCAACTGGATTTGTACCAAAAACGTGGAAGGATGCCATCATAATTCCAATTTATAAAAAAGGGGCCCCAGATGACCCGGGGAACTACAGAAACATCAGTCTCTTGTCAATTATTGGGAAAATATATGCACGTTTTTTGCTTACCAGACTAGTCCAATGGTCCGAAGAAAATCAACTGATAGGTCCTGAACAAGCAGGTTTCAGGCCAAAGCAATCAACTACGGATCATGTATTAGTTTTGTATCATCTAGCCCGAAAATATTCCTTTCCAATGCGAGGCCAATTATGTGCGGCCTTTGTAGATCTCAAGGCCGCGTTCGACAGCATTCCCAGAAGGCTACTCTGGGAAAAATTAGCACGCTGGGGAATTGACAGAAGGTTACTGTGGCTAATGATTCAACTCCACGAGGGGTCGGCTGCCAGGGTGAGAATGAATTCAGCCGGCGATCTCACAAATTCTGTGCCCATCAACAGAGGAGTCCGACAAGGGTGCATTTTAGCCCCTTTCCTTTTCAATTTATTTATTAGTGATATGAGAGCACCTTTAGCCGAATCTCAAATAACCATTCACGCCCCCCACCTTGCAAATTACAGATGCCCATTACTGCTTTACGCGGATGATGCAGTGATCCTTTCTTTTTCTAGAATTGGCCTTAGGAGGGCACTCAAAATTTTTGTTTCATATTGTAAATCCAATTTTCTTACTATAAACCAATCCAAATCCAAAGTACTAATTTTTTCAAAAAGTCGGAAATTATATAAGTGGGAATTAGATGGAGAACATATTGAACAGTGTGAGGTTTTTGAGCTTTAACAAAGCTTGGTCTGTCGCCCTTCCCCACAGGGATGACATCACGTCCGGGGCTTATCTATGTTCCCGTCATGTGATGTTTGTATCAGTGTATATATATGATGCTTGTATCGGACTGCGTAGTAGGATCGCTCTTCGACTGTCCGGTGGATGGGTGCTCATCTTGCTGGGCTCCAAGCCCTTAAACATAATAAATCTTAATAATCAGCCGGACTGTGCTGTGATTTATTACCAAGGACTCATTAATCTTCTTCCGTTTGCCAAGCAACTCTGCTATGCTTTGAAGGAGGAGAAGAAAGGCTTTGAAGGCAGTGTCCATCGCAGAGAAAGTGTGTGGGCGAGAAATAACGCAACGAAGGTACAGGCTGTGGGTGTTGGGAGTTTCTTAACTCACACCTCAGCCCGTTGCGTTTGATTATGGTGGACAGACCGTTAATCAATTTTCAAATTTCAATACCTGGGAGTTTACCTCCAATATAATATGGGTTGGAAAGCACATATTGCATATACCCTAAATAAGGCCAAAGCCCTTTCCTTTGCGCTTTTGCGTTTTTTCTTTTCTGACGGGGCTCTTCATGTTCCATCTGCCCTGAAGGTATTTAATACCAAAGTGATCGCGACAATGGCCTACGCTGCCCCATTATGGGGGGCTGCAGTAAATCTGATGCCCTTGGAGGTAATCCAGAATCAATTTTTCGCTTAGAATTAAAAATCACCTCCCTAGAAAACACTCTTTGGAGACGTATTCTTTGCTATTGGCTGTCTTTGAGGCACAGGCTCTCGAATCTTTATTTGATCCAATGTCTCTGGTGAGACGACTTTCCCAGTCCATGGGCAAAAAAGATCCATACAAAAATTGTGTCCTATGGACTGTCCCCATCGGACCTGTTGAAATTAGACCTCGCCACAGCTAGAAGAACTATTAAACAAAAACTAGATGAGATAGATCTCCAACAAAACATCATAATGGGAAGTGGCACCTGTTCACCGTTGAATCTTGGTATAGTGCCCTCCCCGCAGTTTCCATCTTATTTGACAAGATTTGCCTTTATTAAGGCAAGACTTAATGTCTTTCCTTCCAATGTTATGAGCAATAGGTTTTCCAAAGGTCAGATTTCAGTCCTGTGTGCATGTGACAACAGAACTATAGAATCCCTTCATCATATATTATTCTGTTGCCCCCTGCACTCGGTCCCTCGGACTAGATTTTTATCCCCTTTAATATTAGAAACTTTGGATGAGACCCCGGAGTCCCAGTTAATATATCTGCTACAGGACAATGATCCAAGTAGATCACTTCTTGTAGCTAGATATTTGATTGTAGTTCTATCCTATAAGAGGAAAAGTGGGTTACTATATGATTATTGATATTCCGTCCAAATGGTTGATTTACAGTGGTGATCTGATGAGCTAAGTGTTTTGTCGTTCCTATTTTTGTAAATGGAATTTATAATTTTATATGGATAAGATTTATATGGACTGAACTAATCTAATCTATTTTACTCTCTCCTGCCCCATTTTATTTCGCTGTATGAGGTATATTATTGTGTATTGTGTGTTGTTATCTAAATATGGGCCTATGGCCGTAATAAAGATATTCTATTCTATTCTACTTTAAAAACATGAAAATGACTTTCTATAGCAAAACTGTGTATGAGAACTATTCTTTTTACTTGAGTAGGTGATGGACATTTCTCTGTATTTTGAAATGCAAAGTGCTTTGCTTTCTGTCTTTTTTAGTAATTCTTGTGCATTGCAGAACTATAGGTTGTTTCTCATCAAGAAAGAAAAGCACTAATGGTAGAGTGGTTATAAAATGTATTAATGATAAACAACAACAACAAAACCACTAACACTTCAGTTTGTCAGTGAATGGAAATTTACTGACATAATGAATTCATTCCTCTCAAATTTCTTTCACTTAAGTGGCAAATTAGTTTATTGGAAATAGAGTGAACTGGTGTTATAAGAATTTTAAGGCCATATATAAAAAAATAAATGTTCATAACTGTATATATAAACCACATGTCTGAAACCCCATAGAAAAGGTCCTGAACAAATTGACCTCAAATATTTATAAGCAAGGTCAAAGTGGGAAACCTCCCCATTGTCTCTTTCCTCACAAATCCTGTCTTAAGGGCACATTCAATATATGAACAGGGTGTGAGCCTGTGACCTGTGACCTAGATTCAGGAATTAAGTAGTTATAATAACAAAAGAGTGGCCAAAACCCAGATAATGCAATCAGGTAACTTGCCAGACAGGAGATAAACAACACACTCAGATTTCTGTTGTAGACTGCCTTTTCTGTGATATAGGTATGATGTATCTGGGGGGGTGGTATTGGACTCCAGGGCGGGCAATTTAAAATGTCTATATAAGGGCAGGCACACCTTTGTTCTGGGTCCTCCTCCTCTCTCCTGCGTGTGGGGGAGCACCCTGTTGGAACAGTTAAAGGGAGGGTTGCCCTTTCAGAGCTCTGCCAGTACCAGCGATCTCCGGCATTGAATGTGTTGGTCTTGTGTGGGGCTCCAAGGAGAGCTTTGCTGTCTGGCTGGTGTACCATCCACCCAGCACACCAGCAGCCACCCTGTCAGACCTGCTGGAGGTGGCAGCGGGCTGGGCCTTGGAATTCCCAAACCTACTGGTCTTGGGAGACTTCAACGTCCATGCTGATGCCGCTCCCTCCTCACAGGCTCTGGACCTAGTGACTTCCATGGCGACACTAGGGCTCTCCCAGTTTGTTTTGGGCCCCACTCATCAAGCAGGCCACACGCTGGATTTGATCTTTGGTGCTGGCATAGATGTGATCATGCTCCCCTTTGTGGAAGTGCCATGGTCTGATCACTACGCTCTGAGAGCCGAGATTGACTTCCCGCTCCTCCCCTGCTTGGGTGGCGAGCCTATTTTGGCTCGCCCGTGAAGGCTGATGGATCCTGATAGATTCTGTCAGGCTTTGCGGGACCCTGCTCCCCCTGGCGACTCATTAGATGGCCTTGTTGAAGACTGGAATAACCGACTTTTGACGGCCATCGATGAGATCGCACCTAAGCGCCCTCTGCGACCCCGCGGAAACCGGACTCCCTGGTTTACCGAGGAGCTCCGGAAAATGAAGCGGGACCTCAGACGGCTAGAGTGAGTATGGCGGCGTGCTTGCGACGGAGCCTCAAGAACATCTTATAGGATGTTTATGAAAATCTATGAGATGGCAGTGAAAGCTGCAAAAGAAGTTCCCAAGGGAGCAAATGTTGCGGGGTGGGCAAGAAGCCATTCTCCTGTTTGGTTGGGGGAGGGGCTTGTGGCCACGACCATACTGATTGACAGCCCAGCTGTATATATATATCCCGAACATGTGACCCAGTGGTCACTCTGGCTTGAGTTCGGATCTGGTTCGGATCTTGGTGTACGGTTGTATGCTACTGAAGGCTTCTGGCCTTGTTTCACTGTTCCCTATTAATTTTTACTTTAATTGCTTCTCATTCTCCCTCTTGCCTGTTTACCCCCCCCCCCAAGGAAAAAAGACTTCCCTCCCTTGGAACGTTCCCTTCCCATCCCGGGGGGAATTATCCCCTTACCCCCACCCCCACCCCCACTCCCCGGGGGATGTCTTCGTGCACCCCCTCCCCCCTTTCTTCTTTTGGGGGGTCTCCTCTCAGGCCGGAGCTTCGGAAGGTGGCGCCCCCCCGTTGCTGCCCCCTTGTCCCCGGGATCCGGGACGTGTCGGGGGGGCTTTTGGTAGCCGCTCCTGCGGCGGCGCTGTTTGGCGCCCCCCCCCCGGCCTCCCCACCACGCCGGGGCCTGCCTGGCTGGTTCCCGGGTTTTTACCTACCTCCTGCCGCGGCCTAGGTGCCTTGGAGGGGAGGGCCTCAGCCTGCCCTCGCCATTTTGTGCACCAGCGTGCCGTCCTGCAAGTGATTCTGGCGCGAATCGCCATTTTGGGAGCAGTTTTTTGGGCTGCGTAGGCAGCAGCGCCACCTGGTGGCCGACTGCGGCATTGCAGCCTAGTTTTATTTTAGAAGGTCTGAGTGCCTTATTACTGGTGCTGCTTTGATTTGTCAACTAGTTAATTTCTTTTGTTCTTTGGGTGGGCCTTTTCCCTGCTGCGCCGTGGCTTATTTGATTTTTGTTTATTTTATTTTCCTAATTCTTTCTTTAATTCGGTTTTAGATTTCAGTTATTTATTGGGTTATTTTGTTTATTTATTTACAGCAAAAATTCTTTTCTCATCTTGTGTTTTGGTTAGCCACTGCGTTGCCTTTATTCCTTTTGCAGCTTAATTGATTACATTATCTGTTTATTCAATACCTGGATTGGCTGCTTGGCTGTTACTCATTTGTCTTCTCGCCTGTATTAGGTTGTTTCAGATGGAGGACGGGCAGCAGGTAGCTGTCACGCTTCCTGAACAAGGACCCACGGGTGATATGGCGCAGTCTCCGCGGTCTTCGTCGCCAGCTGCTCAGTTGGAGAGGATCAGCACTGTCAGGGCTAACCTGGCGGGTGATCCCGCTGCGTTGGCTCGCTTTGAATCAAATTTGGATTTGCTCCTCTCTTCCCAGGGTACCGCGCAAGCCGATCCTGTTCGGTGTGAGGCCGCCGCGGCTACTGCGGCTGATTCTTCAAGCGTAGATGAAGACCTTCCCCTTGCCCAGGCTGCTGCATTGGTGGCAGCCAGGAAGAAAGCGAAAAGGGCGGGGGTGGTCAAGGGGAAGCAGCCTAGTGGGCGTAAGGCGAAGGGAAAAGGCGCTTTGGGGGGTGCCCCTCGGCAGCGAAAGAAGCCCGAAAAGGGCACAGCTGGGCACTCACGTTTGGTATCTTTTTTAGCTACTCCAGGTACCTCCCGTCAGGCAATGTCAGACGATGGTGGCTCTGGTGACGGCAGTCCGGTGGCAGTACAGGGCTCTCCGGCCGCAAGTCAGCCTAAGCGAAAGGCCCGCCGGGTGCAGGCAAGAAAGCAGCGGAGGCGTGCTTCTTCGTCGGCGTCTAGGGATGCCACCTACTCACCCCGGTTGAGCTCCTCCGAATCTTCAGCAACTGAGGGCACCGAGTCTCCTCGGAGAGTGTCCAAGAAAGCGGCGAAGTCACTTCGGCGAGGGCCTGATTCGGAGACGTCGCCCGACGACAGCTTGCCAGTTCCAGCCAAGGCGTCGTCGGGGGGCAGACGCCGGCGGCGGAGGGAATGCTGCGCCCACCGCGCAAAACGGGGGCGTCACGAGACGTCGGAGTCCTCAGGTACTTCAAGGACCTCAGATTCAGAATCTGAGGATGAGCTGAAGCTGTACTGGGGCTATGGCGAATCGGGGCCAGGTTTACCGAGGTGGGCATGGAAGCGTCGCGCCAACACACACAGGGCTAGGTATGGGGCCCCTCTTGAGTTCCTGCATGGGCGACCTGTCCCAGAAACCAAGGTGTCCACCAATACAACTAGGGACATCATCCCTGGGAGTCATTTGTCTTCCAGGATCCGAAATAGAATCCTGGAAGGTCGCTACGTCGACATTTTTAAATTGGCTCCCAGGGAGGAGGACCGCTCCGAGGGTGACGGGTCGAGTTCCAGGAAGCGGTACCTAGGCAGGAAAGATAGGTCATTTGAACGCTGGTTGGACTGTTTCCAAGTATTTGCGGGCGTGGTTTGCGCGTGCTATCCACGGCGTTCTCTTCACCTTCTTATTTACTTGTCTATAGTTCGCCAGGCTCATGCCGCTGCCGGCGAACTTGCTGCCATTGCCTATGATAGGGAATTTAGGACCAGGGCCAGCAGGATTACCACGGCCAGATGGGACAGGAAGGACGTAGACGTATGGACCACCTACGTTGCTCCCTACGTCACAAAACGGGCTCCAGAGCAGCGGGCCTCCAAGTCGCAATTGTCTAAGCCGACTAGGAGGTTTTGTTGCTGGGGTTATCAGAAAGGGAATTGCGACAGGTCTCCCTGCACTTTCCCTCACATCTGCGAGAAGTGTGGAGGTCCTCATCAGGCCTCGGCCTGCCCCCGGGGCAATCGGCCCTTTCGTGGGGGAAGGGGGGGAGGTCAGCAGCCTGGAAGAGCGGCCCCCTCCCAGCCTTCAGCAGGCACCTCCAAATGAGTGTGTTCAATCGTTAGCCCCGACTCCCGTGAAATTAGAGCCGCTGCTCCGTTGGCTGGCCCTGTATCCTAACCAGCAGGCAGCTCAGTACCTGAGGGATGGGTTTTCCCAGGGTTTCAGGATTCCCGTATCAGCGCCTCCCGTGGCGGGCAAGCCTGTTAACCAAAAATCGGTACGTGAGCTGCCGGGGGTGGCCAGGAAGAAGATAGGGAAGGAGCTTGCTCTGGGCCGCATGGCGGGCCCTTTCGCTGCTCCCCCGTTTCCTGGACTGCATCTTTCCCCGCTAGGAGTGGTGCCTAAGAAGGCGCCAGGCGAATTCCGTTTAATTCACAATCTGTCTCACCCCAGGGGCACGTCGGTTAATGACGTTATCCCCCCAGAGCTTTGTTCAGTGCGCTATGCGTCACTGGATGATGCGGTTAAAATGATACGGAAATTTGGCCAGGGGGCATTACTGGCAAAATGTGATGTTGAATCGGCGTTCCGCCTTCTGCCGATTAATCCTCAGGATTTTTGGCTGCTGGGTTTTCATTTCGAAGGGGCCTATTATTTCGATAAGACTATGCCCATGGGCTGTTCTGTAGCCTGTGCGGCTTTTGAGGCCTTCAGCACGTTCTTGGACTGGGCCCTGAGCCATAAAACAGGCCTCCAGGGGGTGTCGCATTACTTGGATGATTTTTTATTGGCCGCTAGCGGTGACTCAGGCGACTGCCTGGTCCTGATGCAGGCCTTCACTGAGCTCACTGAGGAGCTGGGCGTGCCTTTGGCGTCGGCCAAAACGGAGGGCCCTGCGACCCAGTTGGTTTATTTGGGCATTTTGCTGGACACGGTAGCTCAAACGTCCAGTCTGCCGGCTGAGAAACTGGTTACCTTGAGGAGGGTTATTGAGGGAGTACTTCCCCTCACCAAGGTGACGTTGCGGCAGGTTCAGTCTTTATTGGGCCATTTGAACTTTGCCTGTAGGGTGGTGGCACCTGGGAGGCCGTTCTGCTCCCGCCTGGCAAGACTTACTGTTGGCTTGCGGGCCCCTCACCACCATACACGCTTACCACACGATGTGAAAGAGGACCTTCGGAATTGGTTGGTATTCCTTCAGGAATTCAACGGGGTCTCGTTGTGGCAGGACACTCTGAACCTCCGCAATGATTTCCAGGTCCACTCCGATGCTGCTGGTTCCTTGGGCTTTGGGCTGTATTGGTTGGGTCGTTGGTGTGCCATGCCCTGGCCGGAGGCTTGGCAAGGGGAGGCAATTACGCGGGACTTGACTTTTCTCGAGTTTTTTCCCATCGCAGTGGCAGTGCACATATGGGTCGAGGAATTCAGGGACCGGCGTGTTTGCTTCTGGACGGACAACCAGGCAGTAGTGGCCGTCCTTGCGAAACAGTCATCGCGTTCCCCTAGGGTATCAGCTCTACTTAGAGCTTTTGTGCTTCAATGCCTGCGGGCTAATATTGTTTTTTCCGCACGCTTTGTCCCGGGCTTGTCTAACGAAATTGCTGATGCTCTATCCCGTTTTCAGATGGCCCGGTTCAGAGCCCTGGCTCCGGAGGCACGAGAGCATCCGGAGCACTTTCCAGACAGCTTGTGGAGCCTTGGAGGCACCTAGCAACGCAGGGAGTAGCCTCTTCCGTTGCCCCGTCCACCTATCGTTCTTATCAAAAGGCGTGGGCGGATTTTCTCCAGTTTTTTGGCCGGTCTGGGGTAGGACAATTTTCCTCGCCCCCGACGTCAGATATGGCGGTGGAATATCTGACGCACCTTTTTGCGTCAGGCCGCGCTCCCCGGACCATTAGGATCCAGTCGGCGGCTATCTCCTTTTTTGCCAAGCTTTTCTTTGAATTTGACCCCTGTTCGACTTTTTATATTCGACAGATGTTGAAAGGGTGGGCTAGGATGGCTCCTTCGCAGGCCCAGGCCAGGCACCCCATTTCGTTTGCCCTTTTATCCAGTATGCGAACTAAACTTCGTGTAGTTTGCTGGTCGCGCTTTGAAGCGCGCTTGTTCTCGGCGGCTTTTTCCCTAGCCTTCTACGGGGCGCTGAGGGTCGGGGAGGTGGTGCTTGAGGCCTCCCACCTCGCTGGTTCACGGGGCTTGTTGCTAAACGATGTAGATCTCTCTCCTTTGGAGGTGGTCATCACTGTCCGGAATTCCAAGACCGACCAGCTGGGTCGAGGGGTGGTTATCCGGTTGCCAGCCACGGGTGGGTCTGGGCCTTGCCCAGTCAAGGACACTGCGCGTTATTTGGCAGTGCGCCCTGTAGGGAATGGCCCTTTTCTGATACACCAGGATGGCTCGCCTTTGACCAGGCAGCAGTTCGCCAGGATAATGCGTAAGGCCATTACGGCATGTGGCCGTGAGGCGGCTGGTTACGCCCCCCATTCCTTCAGGATAGGTGCAGCCACATCTGCTGCTCGTTGGGGGTTGTCCACGGAGAGGATCAAAGAATTGGGGAGGTGGAAGTCGAACGCATATAAAGGTTATGTACGTCGTTAAGGTTGATTTTAATTGTGGTTGTTTCTGTTCTCTTCAGGTCCTGCACCCGTGCGAGTATGGATAGTCGGGCACAGCATTGTTCATTGGGCCGGCGTCAGCGCTCGGGAGGCAGGGCTTATGCCCAACCTTGGACTTTCACACAATGTTGATGTTTGTTGGTTGGGGAAGAGGGGTATGCTGTGGGAGGAGTTGATGCCTTTGCTTTGCTCCCAGGTTACTGGGGCGGGTCCGCCTGATGCTATCATTATTCAACTGGGCAAAAATGACTTACCTGCCACACCGTGCAAGGCATTGCGTTATAAGATCCAGCACGATTTGAGGGAAATTGGTTCGTTATTCCCTCGGGTACAACTGTTTTGGTCTCATTTGCTGCAGCGCCGTTCCTGGAGAGGAGCGCGCTCAGCCGTAGCGGTAGAGAAGGCACGTAGGCGCACCAATAGTGCTGCGATTAGGGCGGTTTGGGAAATGGGAGGTTTGGAGATTGCTCACCCTAATATCGCCTTTGGGAATGTTTCTCTTTTCCGCACTGATGGTGTTCACCTTTCCCCGGAGGGAAATGACTTGTGGTTAAGGGCTGTTGGGGGGGCCCTCAGGAAGTGGCTGGGTCAGTGAGTGGTTTTGGCGGTGAGCCTTTGGCTCTGGTGGCGGTTAGGCATTGGTTCAGTGGTAAGGGAGGCCGGTAGCCTCCAATAAGTGCTGTGAATAATGGGAAGTCCGTTAAAGGAAGCTAGGGGCTCTAAAAAGCTTGTCCGAACCCGGTAGGTTGCAGGGCCGAAAAGCTTGAGCCCCTGTGATCCCCTGGAGAGGGGGGGAAGGCTAACATGCTCCCAGCCTCCTTACCCTCTCCAGTTAATGGTTCCCAGTGCTGACAGGTAGTCAGCTCTGTCCCGCTGGACAGCCAGTCGGTCGCTGACTAGGGTCAGCTCTGTCCCGTCGGACAGCGATAACCAATGCCTACGCAACCACTCACTTGATTTGTATTCAATAAATAAGTTGTGGCCAAAATTTTAATGCCATTAACCTAAACCAAAAATATGAGTCATGTTTGAAGTTACTGGGGGGGAATGGCTGGGTGCCCTACACACGCAAAGAAGTCTTACTTCTCAGCTTCCATTGCATCCGCTAGCTCTCGCCCAGCACAATTATTTAGAATAATCAGGTCTTTAACAACCCTAGAGGAACATCCAAATTTAAATACGAATTTGACCCATAGCTGTGAGGCATTTGCGAGCTTTTTTGCGGAGAAAGTCTTGCTGCTCCGCCGTGACCTCCCTGCCAATTTGGATACAATAACAGAACTAGAAGCCCCTCGACTGTCCTTGGGTCCAGTATTGGACCACTTTGATTGGATACTCCCTGCCGATGTAGACAGATTCCTCCGAGCGGGAAGGCCCACCACTTGCCCCCTTGACCCGTGCCCGTCCTGGCTGATTAGAGCGTGTCCAGACGAGGTGCGGGCCCCCCTGGGTGAGATTATCAACTTGTCCCTTGGCACGGGGACCTTCCCACGGGAGTTGAAGGAGGCAGTGGTGCGTCCGCTCTTAAAGAAAACATCGCTAGATCCTTTAGATCTATCCAATTACCGCCCGGTTTCGAATCTTCCGTACCTGGGTAAGGTAATTGAGAGAGCGGTTGCTGAACAGCTTGGTGGATTTCTGGAGGAAACATCGGCTCTGGATCCATTTCAGTCCGGCTTTCGCCCTGGTTATGGGACCGAGACGGCTTTGGTCGCACTAACAGATGATCTCCGTAGACAGCTGGATCAAGGCGGGTCGGGACTGCTGATTCTTTTAGAGTTGTCAGCAGCCTTCGACATGGTCGATCATGAACTTTTGGACCACCGCCTTGCCGACGTGGGGATTCAGGGCACAATCCGACAATGCCTGCGCTCCTTTATCTCAGGTCGGGGACAGAGAGTGGCACTAGGGAAGGAGTTGTTGCCGCGGCACTCATTGGTGTGTGGAGTCCTGCAGGGCGCAATCCTTTCCCCGATGCTTTTTAACATCTTTATGCGCCCTCTCGCCCAGATTGTCCGGAGCTTTGGGCTGGGCTGTCATAAATATGCTGATGACACCCAGCTTTATCTGTTGATGGACGGCCGCCCTGACTCGGTCCCAGACACACTGACCAGGTGTTTGGAAGCTGTGGCTGGATGGATGTGTGGGAGCCGGTTGAAGTTAAATCCTTCGAAGACAGAGGTCCTCTGGCTGGGTCGGGACGACATGGGGTTGGGGGGCCAACTCCCATCTCTTGTGGGGGCCCAATTAGTGCCAGCGCCTTCTGTCAAGAGTTTGGGTGTAACCTTTGACGCCTCCCTTTCCATGGAGGCGCAGGTTGCAGCCACAGCAAAGGTGGCATTTTTCCATCTTCGACGTATCAAGCAGTTGGTCCCTTACCTTTCTCGCCCTGATCTGGCCACAGTGATCCATGCAACAGTCACCTCCAGGCTTGATTATTGTAACTCGCTCTACGCGGGGCTGCCCTTGAAGCTGACCCAGAAACTCCAGCGGGTGCAGAATGCTGTGGCGAGGCTCCTTACGGGGTCCTTGCCGCGGGACCACATTCATCCAGTGCTTTACCAGCTGCACTGGCTCCCGGTGGAGTACAGGATCAGGTTTAAGGTGCTGGTTTTGACCTTTAAAGCCTTATGCGGCCTAGGACCCTCGTACCTACAGGACCGCCTCTCCCGGTATGCCCCGCAAAGGACCTTAAGGTCCACAAATAACAACTTGTTGGAGGTCCCGAGCCACAAGGCTGTTAGACTGGTGTCAACTAGGGCCAGGGCCTTTTCTGTACTGGCCCCAACTTGGTGGAACACTCTGTCACAAGAGACCAGGGCCCTGCAGGATTTGACATCTTTCCGCAGGGCCTGCAAGACAGAGCTGTTCCACCTGGCCTTCGGGTCAGACTCAGTCTGATGGTTTCCTCCCCTTGGTTCTGTTTATGGGCGACAAAATGAAGCGGTATTTTAAATTTTAAATTGACTTTTTAACCTGTATTTTAATTAATGGTTTTCTTTTATACTTTGCTGTGATTTTTACTGGTGTTAGCCGCCCTGAGCCTAGTTTCGGCTGGGGAGGGTGGGGTATAAATAAAATTTATTATTATTATTATTATTATTATTATTAAAGATCAGGCTTACTAGCTGCTTTGCTTCTCATTATTCTCTGGTTGGTCTCTGTTATTTTCTCCTACCGATAGAGAACCTACAAAAGGACTCTATATGGGCTGTTGGGTACCCCATAAGGGAAAAGGGGTACCCAACAGCCCATATAGGTGCCTCTCACTGGTTCGCTGGCTCCCTGCGCATGCAGGAGGGGCTGAGGAGTTGACGGGAACAATGGTGGCACCACGGCTTACTTTTGGGGTACGTCTTACTTCTCACAAAGGTAAAAACACCCTGCCATGGCTTACTTTATGACTACGTATTAAAAAAGGGGAAACAGGGTATTATGGTGATTTTATCCTGATTCTGTTCATTGACCACAATAAAACAACTTTATACTTTTACTGGTCTAGGTAGTTGTTGTTATGTGATTTTTTAAGACCATGCAAAACTAACGCACCAAGCATTTTTAGGGATGGGGGAGCCAGGTGAATGCTGGTTACTGTGAAATGTGAGATGAGGCACATTAATTTCCGCCTTCCCTTCTCAGGTGGGCTGGTTTGCGGCACCGAGCGGGGGTCCCCTGGGCGGGAACTGCCCCACCTGTATAGGCTGCCCTCTTTGACCCGCCCCCGGCCAGGTGGACAATGGATAGTCGGCCGGGGGTGGGGCTAAGGGCATGTAAAAGGGGCTGAGGCCTCCAGCCAGGCCTCTTTAGTTCCTTTTTCTTCCAGGTTCAGGATCCAGGAGCGTGTCCAGGCGGCCGGAGTTGGATAAGTACCAGCCTATTTATTCAAACGGAACCTTTATTTAAAGGTTCTTTTATTTAAGAAGCAGTGCCAGCGGGAGCCCCGGGTAGGCCGCAGGGTGGCCTCTCTTTCCTGCGGCGGCATGGGGGGGTGGAAGCCACCCCCCGCCGCCGCGGATCACTGCAGGGGGCTCCCGCTGGCCTGGTAGGCCGCAGGGTGTCCCACTAGGCCTGGGAGGCCACCGGGAGCCCCGGGTAGGCCGCAGGGTGTCCCGCTAGGCCTGGGAGGCCATCGGGAGGCCCAGGTAGCCACAGGGTGTCCCGCTAGGCCTGGGAGACCAGCGGAAGCCCCAGGTAGGCCGCAGGGTGGCCTCTTTTTCCTGCAGCGGCGCGGGGGGGTGGATGCCTCGCCGCCGCGGATCACTGCGGGGGTCTCCCAGTAGGCCTGAGAGGCCAGCGGGAGCCCCGGGTAGGCCGCAGGGTGTCCTGCTAGGCCTGGGAGGCCAGCGGGAGCCCCAGGTAGACCACAGGGCGGCCTACTTTTCCTGCGGCGGCGCGGGGGGTGGAAGCTCCCCTGCCGCGGATCACTGCGGGGGTCTTCCGCTAGGCCTGAGAGGCCAGCGGGAGCCCTGGGTAGGCTGCAGGGTGTCCCACTAGGCCTGGGAGGCCAGCAGGAGCTCCAGGTAGGCCGCAGGGTGTCCTGCTAGGCCTGGGAGGCCAGCGGGAGCCCCAGGTAGACCGCAGGGCAGCCTCCTTTTCCTGCGGTGGTGCGGGGGGTGGAAGCCCCCCCCACCGTGGATCACTGGGGGGGCTTCCGCTAGGCCTGAGAGGCCAGCGGGAGCCCTGGGTAGGCCGCAGGGTGTCCCGCTAGGCCTGGGAGGCCAGCAGGAGCCCCAGGTAGGCTGCAGGGCAGCCTCTTTTTCCTGCGGCAGCGCAGGGGGGGTGGATGCTCTACCGCCGCCGCGGATCACTGCGGGGGTCTCCCACTAGTCCTGAGAGGGAAGCAGGAGCCCCGGGTAGGCCGCAGGGTGTCCTGCTAGGCCTGGGAGGCCAGCGGGAGCCCCAGGTAGACCGCAGGGCGGCCTCCTTTTCCTGCGGCGGCACGGGGGGGTGGAAGCCACCCCCGCCGCGGATCACTGCGGGGGTTTTCCGCTAGGCCTGAGAGGCCAGCGGGAGCCCCGGGTAGGCTGCAGGGTGTCCCACTAGGCCTGGGAGGCCAGCAGGAGCCCCAGGTAGGCCGCAGGGTGTCCTGCAAGGCCTGGGAGGCCAGCGGGAGCCCCAGATAGACCGCAGGGCGGCCTCCTTTTCCTGCGGCGGCGCGGGGGGGTGGAAGCCACCCCCGCCGCGGATCACTGCGGGGTTTTTCCGCTAGGCCTCAGAGGCCAGCGGGAGCCCCGGGTAGGACGCAGTGTGTCCTGCTAGGCCTGGGAGGCCAGCGGGAGCCCCAGGTAGGCCACAGGGCGGCCTCTTTTTCCTACGGCGGCGTGGGGGGGTGGATGCTCTGCCGCCGCCACGGATCACTGCGGGGGTCTCCCACTAGGCCTGAGAGGGCAGCGGGAGCCCCGGGTAGGCCGCAGGGTGTCCCGCTAGGCCTGGGAGGCCAGCGGGAGCCCCAGGTAGGCCGCAGGGCGGCCTCTTTTTCCTGCGGCAGCGCGGGGGGGTGGAAGCCCTCTGCCGCCGCCACAGATCACTGCGGGGGTGTCCTGCTAGGCCTGAGAGACCAGCGGGAGCCCCGGGTAGGCCGCAGGGTGTCCCACTAGGCCTGGGAGGCCAGCGGGAGCCCCGGGTAGGCCGCAGGGTGTCCCGCTAGGCCTGGGAGGCCAGCGGGAGCCCCAGGTAGGCCGCAGGGCAGCCTCTTTTTCCCAACGGCAGTGCGGGGGGGTGGAAGCCCCCCGCCGCCGCCACGGATCACTGCGGGGGTGTCCGGCTAGGCCTAAAAGGCCAGCGGGAGCCCCGGGTAGGCCGCATGGCGGCCTCTTCCTTTCCTTTTCCCAGCGGCAGCGCGGGGATGTGGAAACATGGCGGCCCCATCATAAGAGGGTCTGTGCTATAGGACGCACACGGATGCGAGTTAACCTGTTATTTCCTTTCTCACAGTTTTAGCGTGTGTGCGCAGTTTGGTTGGTTGGTTCTGTCATTACCCCCCCAAATCAAACTTGTAGTAAATAGCAGCATAGTAGCCTTTATAAATAGATAAATAATAAATAATAAATAAATAAAAGAGGCCTTGCAGGTGCCTGTTCGGTTTGCTCGCTTCAAGGTGCAACATGCCACAAGCAAAAGGCACCCCGAGCAATGCTGTAAAAGCAGCTAACAGGATTAAAAAATGGGCCTTGTCATCAGGCAGGAAGGTCCCACCTATGAAGTTGGTAATAACCAGGAAAAAAGCGAGCGACAATCATGTTGACGGCCCCACCACTTCTGATGCCAGGCTCTACAGGGCCAACACAAAAAAGCCTAAGTGCGCTTCCCCAGAGGAGCCCGCTTTGGAGAGTGATGCTTCCCCGTCCAGCGAGGACGAGGTGCAGGAATTAGTTCGCACCCTGCAGCGTCACCTGGCTCGAGCTAAGGAGCATCCAGACGCTCGCGTGAGGGTAGGCGCAGGCATAGGTCCCCTGTTTCAAGTTCATCTGACAGCTCCTCCAGCCCTGATCCGCGCAGAACACGTAGTAGGAAGAAGAGGTTGCGCAGATCACGGAAGCATGGGCGCAAGTCCCGGAGGGATACTTCGGATTCTTCGGATCCTTCAGGTACGTCTGATTCCTCCTCTAGCGAGTCAGAGGAGCGTTGTAAAGGGTATTGGGTTACTACCCACAAGGCCCCGGGCCTTCCTAGTTGGATTTGGGAATGACGCACTTGGCGCCATTGCCGAGCCTTTGGGGCCAGGGAACCAGTTGGGGATGATGGGCAGGACAAAAAAGGGAGGGTGAGGGCATCCAATTTCAAGCGGACGGATCAGCCACCTGGCATAAAATTTAGAAAGAATATTCACAACCGCATCCTAAATGGGGAATTTGTGGATATCTTTTCGCTGCTCTCCCTGGCTGATAACCGCACTGCCAAGTTTAAGCCAGAATCACGTCGACAAAAGGAGAAGGCAGTGGAAATTGATAGGACTTTCGATAATTGGCTAATCGCATACACGGCCTATATGGGGCTGGTGGTTGCTGCTTACCCTGACAGGGCGTGGCACCTGGCTAACTACCAAAGCATTATTTTAAAAGCCAGGAAGATGGCAGGGGACGTGGCGGCTTTAGCGTATGATGAGGAATTTCGTGAGAGGGCTGCTGCAGATCCAAAGTCACGGTGGGACATCAAGGACAGTGATATTTGGTCTGAAGTGGTGGCTCCTCATTTCGAAAAAAGGGCTTTAGGAGATAAATCAGGAAAAACACCCGCCAAAGTGTGGAGGGTGACTCCCTCAGCATGTTTGGAGTTTAATAATGGGTCGTGTAGCAGGGACAGATGCCGTTTCGACCATGTCTGCGAACGCTGCGGCGGTTCACACTCCCGCACAAGGTGTTTTTGGGCGAAGCCGCCTTTTCGTGGCTTTCGGAAGTCAGGATTGGGGACTGGATCCAGGGACGACAAGGGAGGCTCAGGAGCCTCTGCCTCTGGTTCCCAGCAGAACAAGGCCGCCTCTAAGTGATGGGGTTTTTTCCTCCCTAGCCCCAACCCCTGTCCGCCTTTCAGCGATGTTACCTCTTTTACAAGCTTATCCCAACAGGTCTGCTGCCAAATGCTTGGAGGCTGGGTTCAGCAACGGCTTCCGCATCCCTGTCTCCAGTTCACCGGTATCCAGAACCCCTCCCAATCAAAAGTCAGTAAGAGAAATGCCCCTTGTAGCAGTCAACAAAATTGAAAAAGAGCGGCTTTTAGGCAGGGTAGTCGGACCTTTCCCTGCCCCCCCTTTCAATAAGTTCATAGTTTCCCCGCTTGGCATAGTTCCCAAAAAGCTCCCTGGTGAGTACCGCATGATACACAACCTGTCATATCCGAGAGGTGGGTCGGTAAATGATGCCATACCACGTGAGCATTGTTCTGTAAAATATGCATCTCTGGACGTGGCCATAAACATGATCAGGGATTTGGGTCCAGGGGCATTATTGGCAAAATGTGACATCGAGTCAGCCTTTCGGTTGCTCCCGGTCCATCCTGAGCACTTTTGGCTTTTAGGATTTAAATTCAGGGACGGTTGGTATTTTGATAAGGGCTGTTCGGTGGCCTGTGCGGCCTTCGAAACCTTTACCACATTTATTGAATGGGCCATGAAAACATCATCTGGTTCCGCTTACGTGACTCATTATTTGGATGACTTTCTTATCATGGGGGCCCCGGATTCCCCCAGCTGTGCTCAATCTTTAGCTACCTTCATGCGCCTTGCATCGGACTTTGGCATACCTTTGGCCGCCGACAAGACTGAGGGTCCTTCTACAGTCCTCTGCTACTTGGGTGTTGAACTAGACACCCGCCAGCAATTATCCCGCCTGCCTCAGTCCAAACTTGACTCACTGAAAGCGTTGCTGGAAGCAATGCTGAGGGTTAGAAAGACCACCCTGACTTTAGTGGGACTTTAGCGGGACTGTGAGTATTGGATGTTAATCGGGACTGGAAAGAGACTGAGTTGTGTTCCCCACCCCCCTGGCCTTTTGTATTAGTGGGAATGTTTTCTTACAGAGTGTGAAGTGTATGTTGCCTCTAGTGGTGAAATATATGTATTGCACGTATTGAACTTTTGAAAGCCATAAGAGACAGCACTGGGGGGGGAAGGGAGGAAAAGGGTGTTACCTGGTGGAGAACAATTAAATAACAGTAGAATAAGACAAAATGACAGAGAAGGATAAAAAGAGAGGAACAGAAGGAGGAGCAACACCTGTAGATATGCCTAATCATATTTAAAGATAAAGTAATGAGAGATATGATTTTTATGAAGAATAGAGAGAAGAAATTGTACATTGACAATGCAATGATAATTGTTTTTAAGGATATTCCACCTCATAGTCTGAAAAAACATGAAATGTATCGACCTCTGACACAAGCATTAAGAAGAAAGGAAACGAATTTCAAATGGGAATTTCCAGAAGGAATTTCGGTTTTTATTAAGAGAAGAAACACAAACTGAGATGTTGGGATGACATTACAAAATTTCTCAGGAAATATAAGGAATTAGAGAAGGAAGAAGAACCACTAGAAGGAGCATGCGCAGCACCAGAGCAAGGTGAGGAGGAGGAGGAGGAGGAAAATAATGATGAATTAAGTCAGCAAGAAGAAGAAGAAGAACAGTAAAGGAAAGCAAACAAACCAAGGAAAGCAAAACTCAAAGTGGCGTTAAAATTGTTGAATTGGAATGTAAATGGATTAAATAAGAAGCCGAAAAGAAACAAAATTGAACATATATTACAAAAAAAGAATCTGGACATCATTTGTATACAAGAAACGCATATAGCAAGAAAACACAGAAGAATATTGGTGAAAAAGAAACTGGGGAATGAATTTATATCTTCAGACAAAACAAAAAAGAGAGGAGTGGTACTATACATAAAGCAGCAATTGGAAGCAAAACAACTTTTTAAAGATGAAGAAGGAAGAGTAATAGCAGTTCAAGTCACGACGCAAGGCGAAAAAATTATAATAGTCGGAATCTACGCACCAAATCAAAACAAATCAGAATTTTTTAAGTGGTTGGAGGAGAAACTCTTTGAATATGCGGATGAAAAATGATAATTATGGGAGACATGAATGGGGTGATTTCACTGGAAATGGACAGAGCTAGGAGAAAAATGGACTCTAAAGAAGGTAAATTACCTAAAACTTTCTTTGCAATGATGAAGAGTTGTAATCTGGTAGATATATGGCGATTGAGACACCCGTTGGAAAAACAGTTCACGCATTTTTCTGAACCCAATCAGTCAACAGCAAGGATTGACTATGTACTGATTTCCAATGAATTAGCACCAAGAGTAAGCAAAATCGAAATTCAAGCAAGAACACTGTCGGACCACAATTCGATAGTAGGAGAAATTAAAGGTTTGGAAGAGAAAACATTTAGATGGAGATTGAATGAGAATCTACTGGACGATCAAAAAATAGAAGAAAGAGCAGGAAAGAAGTTGACAGATTATTTCATAATAAACAGGAATCAGGAAACTAAAGAAAGTACCGTATGGGATGCAAGTAAAGCAGTCATGAGAGGATTTTTCATTCAACAAAACAGTATAAAGAAGAAATTGAGAGAAAGGAAAAAGGAAGAAATTTTAAAACAAATAATGGAGAACGAGAAAAACTTGGCTACTAAACCAAATGATATTAAAGCGAACCAAAATATAAAGATTTTGCAAAGCCAATTTGTGTTAATTATTAACCAGGAAGTAGAATGGAAAATAAAGAGAATGAAACAGAAAAATTTTGAATATGCGAATAAAGCAGGAAAGTGGCTAGTATGGCAAATCAAGAAACGAAAAACGCAAAATACGATCAACAAGGTCCAGATAGAAGAGAAAGAAATAGAGAATCCGATGGAAATAAGGAAAGGTTTTGCAAAATTTTACAGACAGCTATATTAAAAAAACTGGAAATCAAGACATGGACAAAATTGAAAAATATTTGAAGAAACAAGAAGTGCAAAAGATTCCGAAGGAAAAGAAAGACCGACTGAATGAAAAAATTGAGAAGGAAGAAATTCTTAAAGCAATTAGAAACTTGAAAAGTGGGAAGACACCTGGACCGGATGGCTTTACAGCAAAATATTATAAGATATTTGCAAGTATACTTGCAAACAGATTAAAGAATATTCTCAAAGAAACAATTCATGAAGACCAAGCAGGCTTTCTTCCTGGCAGACAGATGAAAGACAACATAAGGAAAGTGATAAATATCATAGAATATCTAACTGTCAGGAATGAAAAGCAAGCAGCAATGATCTTTGTAGATGCAGAAAAGGCATTTGACAATGTTTCTTGGGAGTTTATGATCAAGAATCTGGAGATGATGGATACAGGAGAAAGGTTTATAAGAAGTATTAAAGCAATATATTCAGAACAAAAAGCCAAAATAACTGTAAATAATGTATTGACAGAAAATATAGAAATTACTAAAGGAACAAGACAAGGATGTCCGCTATCACCACTACTATTCATCATGGTCCTGAAGGTCCTCCTGAAGACAATAAGGAACTCAGAAAGAATCAAAGGAATAACAGTCGGAAAAAAGCAACACAAAATTAAAGCCTTTGCTGATGACTTGGTACTGACAATTGAAGAGCCACTAGAAAGCTCCAAGGCAGCACTAGAGGAAATGGAAGAATTCGGCCAGGTCGCAGGATTTAAACTGAACAAAAAAAAGACAAATATGTTAGCAAAGAATATGGACAGAGATTTAACAGAGAAGATGCAACAGAAAACTAATATAGAAGTGGTTAAAAAAGTCAAATATTTGGGAATTTGGCTAACACCAAAAAATATAAACTTATTTCAAGATAACTACGAAATGGTATGGAAGAAAATAAAGAGAGACTTGGAAGTGTGGGAAAGAATGAAATTCTCACTTTTGGGAAGAATTTCGGCAATTAAAATGAATGTGCTACCAAAAATGTTATTTTTGTTCCAATCAATTCCAATAATCAAAGGGACAGCCATATTTAAGGAATGGCAAAAGACAATTTCAAGATATATCTGGCAGGGGGAAAAACCAAGAATAAGATTCAAACTACTAACAGACTGTAAAGAAAGAGGTGGATTCTCACTGCCAGACTTGAAACTATACTACGAAGTGGCATGTCTCTGTTGGTTGAAGGAATGGATGGTGCTGAAAAAAACAGATTTATTAGATTTGGAAGGACATGATAACAGATTTGGTTGGCACGCGTACTTGTGGAGTGATAAAGTTAAAGTGCACAAAGGATTTGGAAACCACATATTCTGAAAGCCTCTCTATGAAGTTTGGGATAGGTATAAAAACCTATTGGAAAGGAAAACACCATGGTGGTTATCACCATTAGAAATACTGAGTGTGAAAAAACCCAATATGAGTTCAAATTGGGTAACATATGAAATGTTACTATATAATGATGGTGAAAAATGGAAATTAAAACCATTTGAAGAAGTGAAAAATTATGTGAATGATTGGTTGCATTATTATCAGATCAATGAAATGTTCAAAAAAGATAGAAAAGAAAATGGATTTGGAGAGGTAAAGTCAAAATTTGAAATAGAAATATTGAACAATAATTATAAAATATTGTCAAAAATGTACAAAATATTGCTGGAATGGCATCTGAAAGATGAAGAAGTGAAGTCGATAATGATTCATTGGGCAAAAGATTTTGGATACAACATAATGCTAGAAGACTGGGAGAAATTGTGGAGAGAAGGGATGAGATTTACAGCTTGTAATGTTTTAAAAGAAAATGTATTGAAAATGATGTACAGATGGTATATTACACCTGTAAAGCTCGCCAAAATGTACAAGTCTGATAACAAATGTTGGAAATGTAAAGAAAAAGAAGGTACCTTTTATCATATGTGGTGGGAATGTAAGAAGGTGAAAGGTTTTTGGGAGATAATATATAATGAAATTAAGAAGATGTTGAAATATACATTTGATAAAAAACCAGAAGCCTTTCTGTTGGGAATAGTAGGTACAGATATTAAAAAACAAGATGTTAAATTATTTCAATATGCTGTAACAGCGGCGAGAATTTTGATAGCACAAAGATGGAAACAAGAAGAATTACCGACAAAGGAAGAATGGATAGAAAAATTGATGGAGTATGCGGAATTGGACAAAATGGCGGGAAGAATCCGAGAACAGCGGGACCAGAAGTTCATCAAAGACTGGACTAAATTTACGAATTATCTGAAAGACAATTGTACACAATTAAATACGTTTGTAGGATTGCAGGAAGCTTTGTAGTTACAGAAAGAAAATCATTGTAGTATGAAGTTATAAAGATAAGAATATAAGTGATAATCCTATGCAAAGATTAATGTATAAAATATAGATATAAGATAGAGTTGTTAGAAAATCACGAGAAGGGTTTGATGGAAGTCAAGGCTTGAAAAAGCCAAAATGTAAAAAGATGGAATGTTAATGTAATGGAAATAATATGATGTTGTTATAAAAATAATAAAAAATGATATGGCAAAAAAAAGAAAGACCACCCTCCGCCAGGTTCAATCCCTAATTGGCCATCTCAATTTCACTTGTAGGGTAGTTGCACCAGGTCATGCCTTCTGTGCACGATTGGTGCGGCTCACGGCCAGAGGGGTTGCCCCCCACCATCACATAAGGGTGACCAAGCAGATAAAGGAGGATTTGAAGATTTGGCTTGCATTCTTGCAGGAGTATAACGGGGTTTCATTTTGGCAAAAGTCACTAAATCCTGGGGTGGACTTCCAGGTCCATTCGGATGCGTCGGGCCGTTTTGGTGTCTTCTTCAGAGGCCATTGGTGTGCCCAACCGTGGCCTTCCTCTTGGCATGCTGCCGGCATCACTCGCGATCTTACATTCCTCGAGTTTTTTCCCATTCTAGTCGCCGTTCGCATCTGGGGAACCTCCTTTTCGAACTCCAGGGTCTGCTTCTGGTCGGACAATCAAGCGGTGGTAAGAGTTATATCCAGGCAGTCACCGAAGTCTGATAGGGTGATAAGGGTGCTCTCGCCGGTTCGTGTTGGAGTGCCTGCGGTACAATATTTCCTTCACAGCCCGTTTCATACCAGGTCTTAATAACAACATTGCTAATGCGTTATCTCGTTTCCAGATGGAGCGTTTCTGCGAGCTAGCACCAGAGGCCGCCCAGACCCCGGAAGTCTTCCCAAACGATCTGTGGGTAATTGGAGACGAGAAGTGAACCAGGAATATTAGCGGCATTAGCCCCCTTAACCAGACGTTCTTATTTCAGGGTCTGGGATGCCTTTTACCGTTTCCGTGGCTCTACAACGCAGCGGGCATCCGAGGAGGAGGTGCTTCAATTCCTGGTCCTCTAAAAGCGCAAGGGCCTTGCCATTAAAACATTAATGCTTTACAGGGCGGCAATCTCCTTCTTTTGTAAATTATTTCATTGGCCAGACCCTTGCGACAGCTTCCACGTCAAGAAGCTACTGACTGGGTGGCGTCGCATCATTCCCCCACGTCAGGACAGCAGGAAGCCCATCACTATAAAAGTCCTCCAACTAATTTGGGAAAAAATTTTTTATATATATAATAATATTTATTGGGTTTTACACATATAACCTTACAACACATAACCTACAACTACAAACAAACAAAAAATAAACAACATTTCAAATACAAATACACATACAATTCACTTTCCCTTCCTTCTTTCTTTCTTAACATTGTGTTCCTGACTTCCTCCTAACTCCCCCTCTGCGTTTCATTAACTTTCATCATTGGCAATTTCTTCTCATCATCTATATCTTATTTCTTGAATTCTATTATAACTCACACTTACTGACTTAAACATCTTTGTATCTTATCTCCTTATTTCTTATCCTACCTTATCACCTATACTTCACCTATTTTACTATTTTTTCTATACTTATCTGACATATATTATATATTCACTTAAACATTCTAAAAACATTTCTGTAAATTATTGTTCTTCCAGCATTGTCTTAACTCTAGATCTTGCAATAATTTTTAAGATATTCCCTAAATTTCTTCCATTCTTTTTCCACCGCTTCCTCCCTCTGGTCTCGGAGCCTCGCTGTCAGCTCGGCAAGCTCCATATAGTCCATCATTTTCATCTGCCAATTTGGGAAAAATTACCCCAAATATGCTGGTCAAACTTTGAAACACGTCTCTTCCGTGCAGCCTTCTCCCTAGCCTTCTTTGGTGCCATGCGCATTGGGGAATGTTTGGCGGACAGGGCCCTTCAATCAGGGCTAGCAGACACTGACATTAAGTTTGAGGGTGATACTGTGAATGTCCGAATTTGGGCATCAAAAACGGACCAACTGCGAAAAGGGGTCACGCTGGCACTCGCCAAGGCGGAACCAAAGGGCCCCTGCCCTTATCGGGACACGCGTAGCTTTTTCAGGGTTTGGCCTAAGTCCAAGGGCCCTTTCTTCATACATTCAGACATGCGTCCTTTATCGCGATTGCAATTCACGTCAGTCTTGCGCAAAGTCATAGCAGCCTGCGGAGCTGACCCCCAAGGATATTCCGGGCACTCCTTCCGTATTGGGGCCGCCACTTCTGCAGCAGCACAAGGCTGGGACCTAGCACGCATCAAGACTCTGGGGCATTGGCGGTCGGCAGCATACAGAAGTTACATTCGTCCCGGCTCCTCCTCTTTAACACTGACATTTTAATTTTCTTGCAGGTTTGCCCTCCACGAAGATTTGGGTGGTGGGGCACAGCATCGTCCACTGGGCGTCGGAGCATGCCTGGTCATACAATGGAGATTGCAACCTTGACATTCACCCCAAGGTACGCATATATTGGATGGGCCACCGGGGCATGCGTTGGCAGGGGATGATGCCCTTGTTTAGTAAGGCGGCAGCGGCGTTTGGCCCCCCAAGAGTCTTGGTTTTACACCTGGGGGAAAATGACCTAGTGGAGAGGAAAGGCATTGCCTTGGCCCTGGCTGCAAGGGCGGATATTGAGCGCTTGCATGCCTCGTACCCGACAATGGTGATTGACTGGTCCAACTTACTCCCCCGTCTGTGTTGGAGAGGGGTTCCCAATCCCTCTTGCATTAATTACGCGGTTGGTAAAATTAACAGGGCCATGCGAAATACCATGCGACTTATTGGGGGATTCTCCATCCCTCATCCCGCCATCAGGGCAGACTCGGCAGGAATAATCAGGGCAGACGGCGTGCATCTGACACCTTCCGGTAATGATCTTTGGTTAAGCAACTTGCGACAGGCACTCTTGGACTGGGTAATGGCAGAGTAGGGGTGTTGGTTCCTCAGCTGTGGGATTCTTGGCAGCGAGGCCCTTATGGACCTCGGGTGGTGGTTTTAGGCCTTGGCAAGGTAGTCTTTAGTCTATCATCAGGTTGGGCGGGATGCTGGCATGCTCCCAGCCCATGCGGCGGCGCTTGCAGGGCCCGTTAAAGGGAAAACTGGGAGTTTCTGGCCCTAGAGCGGCGGCATGTAGGTCGAACTCCCGGACCAAGGTTAGTGGGAGGGCATGCTGTGTAAGTGTGTGCTTTGCAGTCCCCTCCCACTGCACCTCTTCATCCTGCATATCCTCAGCCACAGGGGCTGAGAGGGTTGCCTGCCAAGGCCTATGCCAAATTTCCCACTTCTGAAGTTCAATAAAGTTGTGGCCAATTTGATCCCATACTCTGGTCTCGTGTCTCGTTCTTGGGGAAAGGGGTAGGCACCCCAAACAGGGTTTCGCGCGTGTGTCCGCAATATTCAGGATGCTGCTGTTATTCCAATTCTTACACAGGTCGTCATTTACCCAAACACCCCATGACTTGTATATCTTGTGAGTTTTTGAGCCGACAGGGTTAACAGCTCAGCAGTGCATCCTGCGTCACAGGGGCAAAGGAGGGCTCACTTCCGAGGGAACGGAAGACTTCTCCATGTTACTTTTGTTTTTCCCCGACTGTACAGAAGGCTGTGAAAGCTGAAGGGATGGCAGCTTTGTCTCCCGGCAGCTGATTCTCTTTCTTTGTTTATGCTCTATAATTAAAGCTACGTTTTGGACTAATTAGACGGGACTTTGTCTAATTCAGCGTTTCTCAACCGGTGTGCCGCGAGACACCGGCTGCTGTGCCGCGGGAAAACCGTGGCTCGGGACCCCATGCCGCAGCCGCAAACGCGTAGCAGCGGCTGCAGTGGGGGAAAGGGAGTGCAGAAACCCACCGCCGACCTACCGCGCATGCGCCAGCTTGGAGCTCCCCGCCGATTCTGATTGGTTGCCAGGGACCAATAGGAAGACAGAGGAAGGAGACGCAAGGGCTGCTGGTAGCCGCCGCCATTTTTCTGTTGGGGGGCACTGAAGCCCGGCATCCGTCCAGGCCCAGCGCCTGCTGCTAGGTTTCCCCCCGCTCGGCCTCGACCTCAGCGCAGCGACAAGGAGCGGCGCCTCGGAGAGCTCGGCATCCACTCTGGTAAGGGGTGCGGGTCAGGAAGTTTGAAGTTGCTGCACTCGGGAGCGCGAAGGCGGCGGGGAAGTAAGAGGCGCTGGTGGGCGCGGGTCAGGAATTTGGAAGTTGCTGCGCTCGGGAGCGCGAAGGCGGCGGTTGTGTCTTCCTGGCGGTGCCGGTTGGGGCTGTGGGGCTGCTGCTGTGGCGAGGGAGCCGCCGAGCTCTCCTTGGACAGGGCGCTGGTTTTGGACAGGGCGCTGGACAGGGCGCTGGACAGGGCGCAGGCACCGAGCGAGCGCACCCCGATCCCGCCACCTTGGCCACGAGCCGCTAGGATTTCGTGTATTCGTGTGCAGCTAGGAAGAATTACACAATCCACTGGCAGCAGGGTGGTCAGGTGTAAAAGAGGGCAGGATCCATGCATCCTTTGTGAAGGCAAAATTCCCTCCTCAAATATTATTCCTTCTCCATCACACTCATAATGACCAATGGTGGTGTGCCTCGAGATTTTTTTCATGCAACAAGTGTGCCTTGGCCCAGAAAAGGTTGAGAAACACTGGTCTAATTCACGTGGCTAAGATTTCTGAAGTTACTGCTGCGTGTTTCATTATCTCTGCTAGAAGATTTATGCAAGCTAGGATCAAAGGCGCAGATAGAAGTGTGCTGGACGCTTGCCGCTTTGTGATTTATGGCTGGGGAGCAGCCAAAATCCCGATCAAAGCGAACGTAAACATAAAAGGTTATGGGTGTCAGCAGAAGTCAAGCCGAGGGCAGCGGCTGTCGGTCAAGGCAGTAAGAAGGACGGCGGTGTGGAAGCCATAAATCTCCGGAGCCGGGAGGAAGATATACAGCTGCTGTTTTTGTGAGTACGCTGCGTTCCCGGGGGGAGAAAAATGGCAGAGGGTGCAGAGTCCTTTAATTGCTCGTTTCCCAGGCTGAATGGGGAGAACTATCTACACTGGGCGGTCCAGTTCAGGGCGTGGATAGTTGCCAAGGGGTTAAGAGAGTGAATTCAAGCTGCCCCCACGCCAGCGGCGGCAAGTGCTAATGCTGCTGCTTTGGCGGCTGCCGAGGAACAGACACGCCAGGATCGAAGAGCTCAGGCTTTATTGCTTATGTCGTTGGAGCATTCTCAACTGACTCTAATTGCTGGCTGTGCCAATGCACACAGCATGTGGACTAGGCTACAGGAGTGGTACGTGAGGCCCACAGCTGGGGCTAGATTGCACGTGACTAGAACTCTGTATGATAAACGGCTGCGGAGCGGTGAAAGCATGCAGCAACATATCACAGAGCTCATAGCCTTGTTTTCCAAACTGGAATTGTTAGGTTTACCACAGACTGATGAACAGAAAGTTTATGTTCTGTTGTCATCTGTTTTTGATCTCTACTTGACACTCTGCATTACCATGGAGTTGATGCCGGTGGCAGACCTGTCTTTGTCTTACGTTTCGGGCCGACTCTTGGATGAAGAGGCACGGCGGAAAAAGGGGGGAGGGCAATGCAGCTGGTGGAGGGTGCTCTGTTCCCAGGCCTGGGAGAGCGGAAAATTCCACTGTGCAAGCTTATGCCTCTACACGTCGCTGCTTTATCAGCAACTCCCCCACCCATTTGAAACAACAATGCCCTCAGAGAGCTCCCAAGGCCGGTGAGCAGATAAGAGGTTCCAGCCAGCGTCCAGGCCAGCGTGGGAAACGCAAAGGTGCCAGGAGAGGCAGAGGCGGAGGCGACGCAGGGGGGGGGGGCCACGTCATCTTTCTGCTGCTGCAACTGTTGACAGTTACCCTGTTGCCAAGCAACGCTGGATTTTCGACAGTGGAGCATCCCACCACCTAGTGCCATCTAGTGGTGGAAGCCAGAACCGCAGCGAAATTGCTGGAGACCAGGAAGTCACGCTTGCAGATGGATCCAGGAAGAGTCTACAGAAGCAGACTGTTGTTTTTCTTGACTTTTTAAATACTGATGTTAGAGCTTTTGTTTTGCCAGGCATGAAATGTAATTTACTGTCTGTGTCTTCTCTTTTAAGGGATGGTTTCACGGTGCATTTTGAGGATGATCAATGCATCATTGCCAGGAAGGGAGGTGAACTGTTAGTTACTGTTCCATGTAACAGGGATGGGCTTTTTGTCCTTGAAACAGGTAACACCACTTCCGACACAGTTCACGCACAGTGTGCTAATACACCCACACATGACAGGTGTGTTCACCTGTGGCACAGGAGAATGGCACACACCAACTGGCAGTATGTCAACAAGGTGACAGGTAATGCTGAAGGGTGCAAGATGTTGCCATGTTCCAAGTTCCTGGACTGTGCTGCGTGTAAACGTGCAAAAGTGAAGTCATGCTCATACCCCAGGTCAGACAGGGTTTCCACTAAGGCTTTTGACCTGGTTCACATTGACCTTTGTGGGCCGATGGCGACAGAGAGCATGGATCATTCTAGGTTCATTCTGACTCTGACTGACGATTATTCCAGGGCAGGATGGGTGGTACCTCTCAAGCACAAGGGGGAGGCGGCCAGCACCATACAGGAATGGGTTTTAGCGGTTGAGCTTGACTTTTCCTGTAGGGTGCACTGTTTTCAGTCCGACAGGGGCGGTGAGTTTGTTGGGTCAGCCCTGTAAGACTTCTTTAGGAAGAAGGGCATCAAACACAGGTTGAGCGCCCCCTACACACCACAACATAACGGGATTGCAGAGAGGAGAAACAGAACTCTGCAGGAAGCTGTATCTGCTATGCTTTTTGACTCTGGTCTTTCGGAAAGGTACCGGGCAGAAGCGATGAGATGCGCGAATTTCACTCTGAACAGGACGCATTGTTCAGCGGTAGGTGAACGCCCTATTTTCTGTTGTATGGGAAGAAACCCAAGGTACATTTTCTCCGTGTCTTTGGATGTGAAGCGTATGTTTTGACTCCCAAGAGCAAACAACGCAAAGGTGGTCCCAGGTCCCAGATGATCTTTGTTGGCTATGAACCCAATTCCCCATGACGTTGGACGCTTGCCGCTTTGTGATTTATGGCTGGGGAGCAGCCAAAATCCCGATCAAAGCGAACGTAAACATAAAATATCTTTTGCCTGATGCAGAATTCTGCAGAACTTGAAAGCTTGCTACATTTTGTGAGTGTTTTGGTTGTTCTTAATAAATGTACTGTGGACTTTGGAGGGGTTTTTTTATTTAAAAAAAAAACAGCTGGTTGGGAAGGATAAGATTGTACTTTTAAAAACTAACATTTCTGACCTTCCAGCGTGGTGCACTCAGAGACCGGGTCGGGGAAAGTGCTCCACTGAACTCGGGCACTCCAAATTGCGGTAAACTGGATTCTGGGGAGAGAGAGGCCGATGTTTTTCTCCTCGAAAAAAGCCCGAGAGGAGGTCTCGGGTTAAAAGCACCAAGCAGTGCCACAAAGAGACTTCTACGCCCCGGCACAAAAGGTGGAGGAGGCGGGAGAAGCCCGGCGCAAAAAAGGGGGCAATCCAGACCGCAAGAAGCCTCACGACTCGGGAGAGGACACACCAGGTAACTCCTATTTAACAACTGGAGACTAAAATCCATACTCCCTAGAAGTGCAGAAATTTGTAAACAACTGGTGGGAGAAAGGAAAACATCAAGAACTTTAAAAACGGCAACGTAAACAGAGAATAAATGAGGTCACCCTGGCATGATTTGTAAAATTGTGCATAAGAAAGCTTAATGGGAATTGCTTGTTAAAGAGGAGGTGCTTATCTAACTTTATATAAAGGAGGACTATGAATATGACTGTGGAAAGTAATGAACTGAGTTTCACAACATTTTAATAATAAAGGAAGAAAGGCAAACCGAGAAGTATCATTAAGAAAGCAACAGCTCATACACAAAGTAAAGGAGAAGGCGGTGGTGGAGGCTGTGAGGCTCCAGGTTGTGGGGAGAGAGGGGAGCGCTCCAGGAGCTAAAACAAAGGAGACGGATTACACAAGGAGAAAATAGAGCAACTGTCGGCATCCGGGGGTCGAATGGCCAGCTGGCTAGCCCTCAGCTGGATCGTCTCCTTCCAGCTGGAAGATCCCTCGACCTCTGGTATGACATAAATCAGTGACCCAAGTCTACGGACATGGGCGCACACTATTTAGCAGAGCAGACTGCGCAACACAAAGAGGATTGAGGCTGTGAAGACATACTAGGAACTTCAGATTTATTAATCATAAATCAGAACAAAGAAACATGTCGTCTCTCTCCTTCTGTCTCTTCCGAGAGAGAGAAAAGCAAAAACAATACAGTGGAAGTTCTGCTTGTTCCAGCAAAACAGTGCTGGAATGTAAACAGACACAGTCTGTAACTAAAGGTGGAATGGAAAATCCCAACATCCTCCCCCTAAAAAAATCCTAAATGATGAATTTTTTTTAGCTAAAGCAAAAGAACTACTTATGGAATTTTTCCAAAATAACAAGGTGCAGGATACAGATATTAGGGTAATATGGGATGCGAGTAAAGCATTTATAAGAGGTTTTTACATTCAACAGCATGCAATCCAAAAAAAGAATAGGGAATCAAAGATGGAGGAAATTAAAAACGAAATTCAAGAAAATGAAAAAGTATTAGCTAAACAACCTAAAAATGAGAAGGCAAGGAAAAATTGCAATTTATTATAAAATCAATTATCAGTGTTATTAAACCAGGAGATAGAAAACAACTTAAGATGGATGAAACAGAGATATTTTGAATCAGCAAATAAAACCGGAAAGTTATTGGCTTGGCAATTGATGAAAAGGCAGAAAGAACTATTAATAGATAGAGTAGTGGACGAAGGGTAGATCATAATTAAAACAGAAGAAAGCATCAAAAGGTTTGTAAAATATTACACTAAATTATATGAAAAGGGTAAGGCGAAAGACGAGGAGATAGTAGAGTATTTACAAAGCAGACCCTTACCCAAAATATCTGATGGAAAAATAAAACTGTTAAACTCCCCCGTTACCATGATGGAAGCAGAATATGCTATCTCAAGGAGTATCAAATCAAATATTATTTATTGCATTAGCCATATGGCCATGGCACACAATGAAAAACCAGGCGGAGACCCGCCACAAACGTACACAAAATACAACAGATACACCCTGCACCCTTTGCACAAATACATCTAAAAACTTTGAGTATAAAATCATACTGAGTGAAACAAATAAAACAAGAAGCAGTAACGGGGCATGTCGACAGTGGCTATGTCAGGAAGTTACATAGGTCTAGGTCTAGGGCAAGTTAGCCGAAGAGGTGGCCCTGAGTTTCAGTGCCTGTAAAATGTAGATAGCCACTCCACGTGTGACCAGAGGGTTGGCATCTACCAATAGGTATTTCATGCGGTCGTCATCCCGGGCGATGGTCGGCGTTATTAGAAGGAAAAGCCTAGGTCTAACTGTAACATATAGAGGGCAGTAAAAGAAAAAGTGGATAAAGTCCTCTATCTTTCCCTTGTTGCATGGGCAGAGTCGAAGCTCCAGTGGAGTATCGGAAAATACACCCTGTAAGAATGCTGTAGGGATGGCGTGGAATCGTGCTAGTGTGAAGGCCCTTCTTAACGTGGGATTTATCAGGTCACTCAGATAATGTGCCGGCGATCTGACTGCCTTCACGCGAGGGAACCACGTGGATAATCTGGCTGCGTTGGATAGCGCCAGATCGAGGGCTTCATCCCTAGCTAAAATCCAGTCGCGGATTTTATCTTTGTCCCATGAGGACAGGGCAGCAAAGTCTGGAAGGGAGTAGCGGTCGCAGATGGACTCCATGCCCTTTGACCAGGTGCGGCTGCCAATAAAGGCTGTGAAGGCTTGTTTCGCTAATAGAGAGTTTGGAGTTTCTGCAAGTGATCTGTAGTAAGTAATTATTCTGATGTGGGCTCTTGCTACAATGGATGGCAGTCCCAATTCCATTCTCAGTTTGGCGGCCATTGTCCCATTGGGGAGGCCCAAGATCTTTCTTGCCAGGAGATTTTGCAGAGACTCCAGTCGTTGGAGTATATTCAGATTCCACCCCCATATTTCCACCCCATATAGCAACATTGGGGGTATTTTACTTATGTAGATCTTTCTGATTGGGGCCACCAGCTGCCCTCCTTTTGCGAAGAAAAATTTCACCAAGGCACCCACGGTTCTGCGAGCGGCCAGAATGATTGTATTTAAATGGGCCGTCCAAGGTGATCTGTGGTGGAAGGTAATGCCCAAGTATTTAAAGACCGAGCATTGGTCAATGATGTGGCCCTCGAGATTCCACGTTGGATTTGGTTTTAACGTGCCGAAAGGGATAATTTTGGTTTTAGAAAAATTAATTTTTAGGGAGTTTTCTTCGCAAAAGTGCATGAGCCCTCTCATCATGTTGTTGAGTCCTAACTTTGTTAGTGAGAGGACTGCCATGTCATCGGCATATAGTAAGATGGGAATTTTTGCTTGTTGCAAGGACGGTGCAGGTTGGTTAAGGGCTTTAATGACTGTTATTATATCATTTATGTAGAAATTAAAAAGAAAGGGAGCCAGAAGGCAGCCTTGCTTGACGCCTCTGGCTAAAGGAAAGGGGAGGGAGAGAGGTCAAGGAGTAAATTTGGTAAAGCCCCTGGTACGGATGGTCTCCCCACAATCCACTATAAAAGGTTAAAGGAGGTGCTTTCGACTCCATTAAAATTACTTTTAAATAAGATAATGGAAGAAGGGAATTTACCAGACTTGTGGAGGGAAGCTCACATAATCCTATTACCAAAAGAAGGTACAAAGAGAGAAATGATTGGAAATTATAGACTCATTTCATTGCTAAATTCAGATTACAAAATTTATGCGGATATATTGGCAAATAGATTAAAAATTGTGTTAAATGAAATAATAAGTCGCGATAAAGCAGGTTTTTTGCCAGGGAGGAAAATGAGTACAAATATGAGAATAGTGGTTGACCTATTAGAATATCTGGATATGCACCCAGGGAAGAAAGCCGCTTTTTTGTTTATTGATGCAGAAAAAGCATTTGATAATGTATCATGGGAATTTTTAAAGAAAAATCTAGAGAAGAATGAGATAGGGAAAAGATTTATTAGAGGGATAATAGATCTATGAATCTCAAAAGGCAAACCTGATAATTAACTCCGAAATGTCAGAGATCTTCAAGATTGAAAGGGGTACAAGGCAAGGGTGCCCACTTTTGCCGCTCTTGTTTATTTTAACCCTAGATATATTGAATCAAGATATGAGACTAGATGAGAGCATAAAGGGGATTGTTTTGGGACATAAACCTTATAAACTACGTGCATTTGCCGATGACCTACTCTTGACACTCGAAAATCCAAAAGAGAGCATTAAAAAACTTTTAGAATTAATGGTGAGCTATGGGAAAGTCTCTGGCTTTAAATTAAATATGACAAAGACGAAATGAATGGTTAAAAATATGGACGAAAAGGAAAAAAGAGAACTGCAAGAAAAGGTGGGATTACAAATTGTGAATAAGATCAGGTACCTAGGCATACAAATTACAATGAAAAATTTAAATCTATTTGAAGACAATTATACTAAATTATGAACTCAAGTTAGAAATGATCTGGGAATCTGGCATAGACTAAAATTATCTCTTTGGGGGAGAATAGCTACAATCAAAACTTCCAAAAGTTTTGTTTCTCTTCCAAATGATTGTAATTAATAAGATGGACTGTTTTGAAAAGTGGAGAATGATGTTATCAAATTTTATATGGCAGGGTAAAAGGCCTCGCATAAAATTCAAACTTCTTACAGATAGGAGGGTTGGTCTTCCTGATTTAAAAATCTACTACGAAGCTTCCTGCCTCTGTTGGGTCAAGGAGTGGATTCGGCTTGAGAACACTGACATATTGGACCTAGAGGGGCATGATATAAGATATAAGTACATCAGGGTTTTATGAACCATATTTTCAGGAATCCACTAATTAAAGTCTGGAGGAAACATCATATGCTTTTGGAACCTAAAACCCCTTGGTGGGTGGCCCCTTTTGAAATACTTTCAATTAAAAAGAAAAACATGGGCAAAATTAGAACCACATATAGGCAATTGATAAAAGAGGAGGAGGACAGTTAAAACTCAAATCATATAAAGAATTAAAAGTATATTGTACCAGCTGGGTCCAGTATTACCAACTAAATGATAAATTTGTTTGTGATAAGAAAATTGGTTTTTTGAAGGAAGAATCTAAATTCCAATTAGAAATCATACAAAACCCAAAGAAAAATCTCTCAAAAATGTATAATCTTTTTTTTTAAATGATTTTTATTAGGATTTTTAAACACAAAAAACAAAAACACATACATAATACATAAACCTAACCCCCTCCCCCCTACAACTAACAAAAACAAACTAATTTAATTACTTCCTAATTAATATTTCTCTAACATTGTCTAATTGGCTTCCCCCTCTTCTCTCCTTTAACGTTACATTGTCCTATCATTTTAGCAATTTCTACTCATTTTCTAATCTATTTCTTATTCCTTTAACACCTAATATTTTTTCAATTATCTTCACTCTATTATCCTCTACCAATCTTAAACTTATTTCCTTAACCTATTTCTCATCCTAAACTTATTTCCAAATCTTCCTCTATATCTTATTCTTTTTAATTATCCTCTATTTATTATTTTAATTATTAAATACATTTTTTATCTTATCAATCTTATCCTGCCTATAAATTCTTCTAACTACTCAGCAAAATTCTAACAATTTATAAATTCTAGATTTTAAGATATTTCTTCATATAATCCTTGAACTTCTTCCATTCTTTTTCCACCGCTTCTTCCCTCTGGTCTCGGATTCTTCCGGTCAGTTCTGCGAGTTCCATAAAGTCCATCATTTTCAACTGCCATTCTTCCACCGTTGGTAATTCTTTTGTCTTCCAATATCTTGCAATCAGTATCCTTGCTGCTGCTGTGGCATACATAAACAACGTGTGATCTTCTTTAGGCAACTCGTGGTGGATCATTCCCAGGAGGAAGGCCTCTGGTTTCTTAACAAATGTGTTTTTAAACACTCTCTTCAGTTCATTATAAATCAAATCCCAGTAGGCCTTCACCCTCGGGCACGACCACCACATGTGGTAGAAAGTTCCATCTGATTTCTCACACTTCCAGCATTTCTTGTCCTGCGTATGATAGATTTTGGCTAATTTGACTGGGGTTAGATACCATCTATATATCATTTTCATAATGTTTTCTTTTAAAAGATTGCAGGCTGTAAAGTTGATTCCTCTTCTCCACAGTCTCTCCCAGTCCTCCATCATTATGTTATGTCCTACATCTTGTGCCCAGTCTATCATAGCAGATTTCACCAGTTCATCCTGTGTATGCCATTCCAGCAGCAAATTATACATTCTAGACAAATTCTTTGTTTTAGGATCTAACAGTTCTGTTTCCAATCTTGATTTTTCTGTCTGAAAACCAAGTTTCTTATCCTGTTTGAAAAGTTCATTTATTTGATGATATTGTAACCAATTTAACACCACTCCTTTCAGCTGTTCAAAAGGTTTTAACTTGACACTGTCTCCTTCTTGAATTATAATGTCTCTGTATTTAGGGAGATTGCTTTCCATATTTGTTCTTTTATCGGCCTTGGCTTCCAAAGGCAAAATCCAATTGGGTGTTTTCTTCTCCAATAGATCGTTATATTTACACCAGACTCTGAACAGGGCTTTTTTGATTATATGTGACTTGAATCCTTGATGAATCTTTATTTTATCGTACCACAAATATGCATGCCATCCCCACCGATTGTCGCATCCTTCCAAATCCAACACGTCTGTATTTTCCAACAGGAACCAGTCCTTTAACCAGCAGAATGCCGCAGCTTCAAAGTATATGTTTAAGTCCGGCAAGGAGAATCCCCCTCTTTTCTTGTCGTCAGTTAATATCTTGTATTTGATTCTGGGTTTTTTCCCTTGCCAGACAAATCTGGATATGTCCTTCTGCCAGTTTTTGAATGGTTCCATCTTGTCGACAATCGGTAGCGCTTGGAACAGAAATAGCAGTTTTGGTAGTACATTCATCTTAATTACAGATATACGTCCTAGCAACGATAATTTCAAATTGTTCCAAATTTCCAAGTCCTTCTTAACTTCCTTCCAAACTTTTTCATAATTGTCCTTATACAGATTCTGGTTTTTAGATGTTAAATTCACCCCTAGGTATTTCACCTTTTTTGCGAAGCCAAGGCCCGTTTTTCCCTCAATAGATTGTTTTTCTTCCAGTGTCAAGTTTTTACCCAGCAACTTGGTCTTGGTTTTGTTTAATTTGAATCCTGCTACCTGTCCAAATTCTTGAATTACTTCCAGTGCCCTCACGGCACTGGTCTCTGGTTCTTGAAGAGTTAATACTACATCATCTGCAAAGGCTTTCACTTTGTATTGCTTCACCCCAACGCTCACTCCTTGTATATTGCTGTCTTCTCTAATCATATTCAAAAGAACCTCCAGGACCGTAATGAATAGCAATGGGGAAAGGGGGCACCCTTGCCTTGTTCCTTTTTCTATTTTGAGGCTCTCTGAAATAATGTTGTTGACTATGATTTTCGCTTTTTGTTCTGAATATATTGCTTTCAGTCCATTCATAAAGGCTCCTCCCATCTCCATTTTTTTCAAAATTTTCTTTCATAAAATTCCACGAAACATTATCAAAGGCCTTCTCTGCATCTATAAACATCAACACCGCTTTGCGGTCTTTTTTTTGTTCCAGCCTTTCCAATATATCTACAACATTCCGTATATTTCCATTCAATTGTCTTTGGGGCAGAAACCCTGCCTGATCCTTGTGGATAATCTTCATCAGTATTCCTTTAAGTCTATTGGCCATGACATTTGCAAAGATTTCAAAAGGGAAATGGGTCGGTAATTTTTCATTTGAGTTCTATTAGAGTCTGGTTTAGGTATCAAAGTTATATAGGCCTCTTGCCATGAATCGGGTGCTTTCCTTCCCCTTAGTATTTCATTACATACTTCCTTCATTGGTTGTATTATCCAGTCTTTAAGTGTCTTGTAATATTTTGCGGAAAGTCCATCAGGTCCTGGGGCCTTGTCCAATCTCATGTTGTCTATTGCATTCTCAATTTCATTAGTTGTTACTTGGCAATTGAGCGTTGGTTTCAATTCCTCTGGGATTTTCTGCAGTCCTTTTTCTTTCACGAATTGCTCTATCTTATCATCGTGTAGATGGTCTTCCCTGTACAGCTGTTTATAAAAACTCTCAAAAATTTTCCGAATTTCTGCCGGCTTCGTAATATGCTTTCCATTCACCTCGATATTCGTTATCGTATTTTGCTTCGACCTCTGTTTTAACTGCCATGCAAGCAATTTACCACATTTATTTGCCGATTCAAAGGTCTTTTGTTTCAGCATTTTAATTTTCCATTCTATTTCCTGGTTAATTAGTTGAGAGTAATCCATCTGTAATTTCTTGATTATTTTCTGCAAGTCCATGCTTTTAGGATTGGCTCTCAACTGTTTCTCTTTTTCCTTTAGCTGTTGCAGAATATCTTCTTTTCTTTGGTTTTGTAGCCTTTTCCTTATCGCTTTCTGTTGTATCAGGAATCCTCTCATTACTGCTTTACTAGTGTCCCAGATAACTCTTTTTTCCATTGTTGTGTTAAGATTTATTTCAAAAAAATCTTTCAGAGTCTTCTGGGCCTTCTCACATATTTTGCCATTCCTGAACAATGAATCATCCATTCTCCATCGGAAAGTGCCTTGTAAATTGATTTTTAAGTCCAACTGCACTGGGTTGTGGTCTGAGCACGTTCTTGGATGTATTTGTGCTTTGAGTATCCTGGGTGACATTTCCCTGGATACCCAAAATTGATCTAGTCTACTCCACGAATTTGTTGCTTCTGAAAAAAATGTCGGCTCCATATCTGTTGGATTTTTTAGCCTCCAGCCATCCACCCAATCCAGGTTGTCCACCATGTCGAAAAAAGTTTTAGGTAATCTTCCGTCATTGGACCATTTTGTTCTCTGTGATCTGTCCATCAGTGTGGATGCAACCGCATTCATATCTCCCATAGCTATTATTTTGTAATCCATATAGTCCAGCAACTTATCGTGGATTTCTTTGAAAAATTCCGCTTTTCCTCCATTTGGTGCATAAATTCCCAGAACCAAAAGTTTTTTGCCTTGCACTGTGATTTCAATTGAAATGTATCTTCCTTCCTGGTCCTTGAAGAGTTGTTTTGGATTCCATTTTTCTTTGGCATAAATTACAATCCCTCTCTTTTTAACTTTAGCTGATGATATAAATTCTTGGCCCAATTTTTTATTTTGTAAGACTCTTCTGTGCAATCTGACCACATGTGTTTCTTGTAGGCAAATCAAGTCCAAATTCTGTTTGTTTAAAACATGAAACACGCTGTGTCTTTTAGCAGGTATGTTTAAGCCCCTAACATTCCATGTTAAGGCTTTTAACACCATCGTCCTCTATGCAACTCCTCCTTCCGCTCCTTTAAGCTCCTGTGATGCTGTTGGTGAAGTTGGTGCTGATCTGGCTTGTGGTTCTGTAAGAAGCTCAGGGTGCTTGTCCACGAAGTTCTTTTGTTCCTGTGGTGATTTAATTCTCACTCTTCTTTCTTTGTATCTGAACGAGAGGCCTTCTGGAAATTCCCACCTGAAATTAATTCCTCTCCTCCTGAGGGTGCGCGTCAATTCTGTATATGTGTTTCTTCTATCCAGAAAATATTTGGGAATATCCTTAAACAAAACCACCTGTTGCTTATTTACAATCAAATTTTTGGAATAATGAAGATTCAGGATCTCATCTCTTTGCTGTTTAGATTGAAATTCAATTATGCAGTCTCCTGATGATTTGGAATCCTTATCTCTTGACCCAAAACGATAGGCCTTCACAATTTTTGTTTCAAGTTCTGCGTCGTCAATTTCCCAAAAATCTGCGAAAGTCTCTACCACATAGCTCTTGAGATTGTCTTGTTCACCCTCTGGGAGATTCCTCACTTTCAGATTCGCCTCCTGTTGCTTCATCTGTATGAAGGCGAGAGCCGTCTGCGTTTCCCTCTGGTACTTATCCTGCGAGTGTTCCAGGACGTCCACTTTGTTTTCTACTTTGGCAACTTTTTCTTTGGCCTCCTCCAAATCTTTTTTAATTACTGCAAAGTCATCTATTTTGTTGCTCAAAACATCAATTCTTTCACTAAATTCTTTTCTCATAGAGTCCAGGGATTGGAGGACCTGCTGCATCACTTCTTCGTTTGCCTTAGAATCTCTTCTCTCGTCCTTTGAGTCTCTTCTTTCTTCTCTTGGTTGTTTAGCTTCTCTCGGCCCTTTAGCCCTGGCACCAGCTGAGCTACTCATCTGCTGGCAGTTCAAGGTCACTCCTTTTATCAGCTCCTTCTCTGCTGAGAGCTTTACCGGAGTGGAATGCAGGAATGTAAACACAGGAAGCTGGAGCTTAAACAGTCTATTGTCTTTCAGAGTCTCTTTGTTAAAGCCTGGGAAATAGCTTCAAGGGATTGCAATTGTAGCCAGTCTTACATGGAAGGCATAGGATACATTGAAACAGACACTTCTTATATACTTTTTACACTTTGGACTTAAGTAGCAGTCTCCCCTGTAACTGAATAACAAGAGAGTCCACAGAACTGTCAAAGTCTTTAGCCTTTCAAATGGCTGTGATTTTCTTCTTCCCGCACTGACCCGGAATCCAAGTCCTGAGGGTGGCGGGGGAACTTTAATTTCTTTTAAGAAGAAACACCAAGAAATCCTTATTCCCCCCCCTTCACCCTTGTGAGCCCGGGAGGGGGGTTCCTGTCAGTTATCTGTCAAAGCCTTGCTGAGCGCTCTAAAAGCCTCCAAGCCGCTCCGCTATTTACAGTCTTTTTCCTTTGCTTTATTTACACGTTAAAGGAAGAGCTGGACCTCCGTTTTAAATCTCTTCCTTGTCCGAATTAAATCCAAATCATTCTTTTTGAGTCTTTTACTCACGGTTCCTTGTTGCAATTTGAAGGAGGAATCTAGCGCTGTTTGCTGTCCGCTTTGCCGCTTCGCTGGAGACGCACGGTAATGGAGTCTCGGCGCTCCGAGCTCTACCCGCTCTCCCCTTCTGCGACCCTAACTCGGGTCTTCCGAAGGGGGGGGAGCTCGTTCGAGAACCCGCCGACTCCTCACGTCTTCAGGCCGCCCTGCCTGAAGTTTTAGGAGGGTCCGTTGCGCAGGAACGGTACCCTCGGATCGTTTCCAGCCGGTCCCCGCCGCGCGCGACGGGAGCCCAGCCGACCGGCAAAAGCGCTAGACCGGAAGCTTCCAAAAATGTATAATCTGCTCCTTGAGTGGGAACTAAAAGATGAGCAAACCAAGGAATTTATGATAAAATGGGGACAAGATTTGGGGTATGCAATTTGGTTTAAGAGATGGGAAAGGTTATGGGGAAATGATATAATTTTTACTGTGTGCACCACCATTAAAGAAAACATCATGAAGATGTGCTATAGGTGGTATATGACCCCAGTCAAATTGGCAAAAAAAATATAAACTACCCACAAATTTATGTTGGAGATGCAAAAAGGATGAAGGCTCACTATATCATATCATATTTGGTGTAATTGTGTAGTAAGACTACCTGCAGGAAACATATAATCTTACTTTTGCCTTATTCTGATCATTATATGCTTGCATTTTGTATTCTATGCATTTAAAGATTGTGCCTTGTGAGAACTGATCTCACAATGTAATTCTGTGGTTTACAGCTGAGATAAGCAGGTTGACCAAGGAAGAAATCAATTATGTCATTGAGTCTCGTGTCTCCAAGTGTTTTACTAAAACAGGATGTTGGGTGAAACAGGATGTCTGCAGTTGGGTGCTGGGTGCTCGAGACATAACTGGGACAAAGGTACTCTGACATCAGTAGATTTATTTGCTTGCACTGCTAAATCAAGGGCCTAATGAGAGTAATTGGGGAAAAGTTTAAGTGTCCATAGAAGGTTGTTACAAGAAAGCAGAAGTGATTCTTCTGACTTCAACAAACTAGGACAAAGTTCAGAAGAGATCCCTGGGGACAAGGGAGGGATCTGGGGTGCTGGCTTGACACATAATGCAATATATGAATATGTAATATCTGAATGTACCTATAAAAACTTCTGGACACCATTGATCGATGTCCAGACTTTTTAGAGATTACTCGCTGGACCTTTATTGCTCAGCAATAAAACCTTACTCTCAACTTCTTAATCCTGTGTTTGGCAATCATTTTAAGAACTGAAGTTCCCATTGCGTACAACATTTTGGTGGCCCGTACGGGAAGCTCTTGGCCAGAGGCCTCTCAGCCTTCAGGCCCTTGCCCACCGAGGTAGGCATGACGAGGGGACCGCCAGACCAGACCCCAGCACGCAACGGAACTCTTTACTCCATGGGGAATGGGAAGGCCTCCAGGCATCTTGCTGGCTCGTCGTGGCAATGGACCCAGTGGAGAAGTTGAAAGTAACAGGAATCGAAGCGTGCAGGGGAAAAGGGCGAGTTATAAAAGGGGATTTTTGGGGTGAGTTATAAAAAGGGATTTTTTTGTGAGATATAAAAAGGGACTTTTTGGGTTAAGGACCCTCCTTTTAAGGGGGAAGAGAGGTTTGGCCAACCTCTGCCACCCACCAGTACTTCCAAGGGAAAGGGAAAAGGAAATCCTTTGGAAGGAACCTGGGTGAGCTTTGGGGAAAATGTGGGAAATTTAGCTGTGTGGTGAAGTACTGTGTGAATGAATGTGGATGACTAAAGAACACTGAAAAGGGCACTGAAAAAAAGGAAGTGATTGGATGAGAGATTGGTGAAAAGTACTACAAGGGACAAAATGGGTAGGGGGTTGCTCAACAGCAAACACTCCATCAGAGGGTATGGTTGAGAACAGTTTCCAAAATGGTCTTGCAAGGCAGTTTAGATGCAAATTTGTGCAGACAGATATGGGTCTCAGTGACCAAGAGCCAGGGTCAGAAAAATTCCTTCATGGATGAATGAAATGTAAGGGAGCCAGATATTTGTAACAACAACAACAACAACAATAATAATTTATTATTTGTACCCCGCCCATCTGGCCGGGTCTCCCCAGCCACTGTAATGAAGCAAGAAGCTCAGAAGAACATAGATAAGCCCTAGTACCTCCCAAGAGTGGCTAGTGGAGGCATACCGAGTTTATACTGTTTTTCCCCCCTAGAAGCACAGGCCAATTGCCAGATGGTGAATGCAGCCTTTTAGGGAAAAGTTGCAGAAGCAGGAATGATTTGAAGGCATGATGATAGCCCAGAGAGGTTTTTTTTTTTAATAAAGAATTTGAAGCAAGTAGAGTAAAGGGATGTAGTGAAAGTTGAAGGATTGTGGGGAGAAGCCGAGGGTGACCACGAGGAAGGATACAAAGAGGAAGAGACGCAAGGAATGGAGGAGAATGTGGAAATTTCAGTAGACTGGCAGGGGTTGAGGAGTACCAAAATTAATAGGACAGCCTGAGCTCAGCCCAAGAGCCCAACCCTTGAAGGCAAAAAGCTAAGGTTTGGCTGGCTCTGTGTGATTTTGTGAGGGTCTCTTTGTGTTTTCTTTCCCTCTCCGCCTTAACACAACTGTGTTTCGTTTCAAAGCCAGGGTTCCAGCGAGGGCTGGGACAGGGGAGAGAAGCTTTATTTTGTTAACTAATTGGTTTTTATATTCTATTGTGATTTTGCTGTTGTTAGCCGCCCTGAGCCCGGTCCCGACTGGGGAGGGCGGGGTACAAGTAAAAAATTATTATTATTATTAAGCTTTTCCCAGCTATCCTTCTTCAGTTGTTATCTCCTGAGGAAGGAAAGGGGGGGCTCATGGTGTAATGGTGAGAGTTGCAGGGTAGCAAAGAAGAGTTCTCAAGGAGAGCTGGCATTGCGCGGTGGGCAGGTAGGGCATCCCTGTTGGTTTGGTTTTGGGCTGAGGGTCACAGCTGCCAGGACCTGCCTGTTGCTGGGCAGTTTGGAATGTAGCAACTTAAGGAGGACGTCCCAGCGTCCATATAAAGATCCCCACGTGGATCTTGGGTCACTCTTTTCAGAGCTTCGGATCTCTGCGGACCTTGCAGTGGTATCGTGGCTCTGGTTGTATTGGCCTAGGCTTTGCTGTGGCCTCATTTTCTACATCCTGTCTTTGCAGTTTAATTGTATATAATTTGATTTACTCCCGATTTCCCCACCCCCTTGCCCTTGCTTCCCCTCCGGGATCTCTTTCTTGTTTGTTTTCTTCTCCTTTTCCTTTCCTTCCTCCCTTTCCCTCCCCCCCTCCCCTACCCCCCCTCACCCCCCCGTCACAGAATTCCTCCTTTTCAGCGCGGCCAAGGGGACGCCTTACCTGGCGCTTTAGCCCGGCGTCGTCTCGGCCCCTAGAGGGTTCCCCCCCCTTTTTTAAATCAGACGCGGTGGTCGCCATGGGACGCCGCCGCGCGCTGCCGGGCTCCCAACGCGGCGGCCGTTGAGCGGGCGGCGTGGCTTTCCGGGGGTGCGGGGGGGCTGCTGCGAGCCTCGGCTCACTTCCTTTCGCGGCCGGCGCGCCGTGGCTGGCGGGGACGTGGGGGTAGTTTTGCGCGCCCATTAGCGGCTCCGGCACGCCCCCCCCTCCGCCTTAGGCGCCCGACGCCTGGTTGCCGAAAAAGCTCAGCCGGCTCTTCCGCGCGGCCGGGAGGCCAGCGCCGGCCGCTGGGTGGCCTCCGTTTGGAGGCCGACTTGGATAGGGTCGGCACGGCGCAGCGGGCGCCATTTTGGTCTTAGGCGCGACCGCCATTTTGTAGAGCTCGTTGCTGCAGGCTTGAAGCGCCCTCTGGTGGCCGTAGTCAGCACTGCGGCCCGACTGCATTGCAGAGTGTGGGTCCTGTTTAAGCTTATTGCTTATTCACTGGGATACCTGGCGTTTAATCCGTTTGACCTCTGCGTTTGGTTCAGGCGGAGGCCCAGTGGTAAAAGCATTTGTTTTGCATGCAGAAGGTCACTGGCTCAATCCACGGTGCCTCTTCAAGGGCTGGGGAATCCGTCAACTGTGTGACTTTGGTTCCTGAATTGGTGTGCTTGCCTATAACTGTTGCATTGTGTCATTTGTGATTCAGGATGTCCCAGATGGAGGGCACTCAGCAGGCTGCTGAGGTTCTGCCAGCCGAAGGGACGCACCCAGGCTCATCGCAGGCCCTGCATCCGCCTGGTACTGCTGCTAGACTGGAGCGTATTAGCAACATTATGGCCAGCCTGTCCGGTGATCCTGCAGCTTTGGCTCGATTTGAGGCGAACTTGGATGGGCTTTTGCTTTCTTCCCCTCAGAGATCCACGCAGGGGGATCCCTCCCCTCAGGGCGCCGCCTTGCCCCACGCATCTGGGTCGTCAGCATGGGAGGATGAGGATATTCCGCTGGCCCAGGCCCTTGCCTTGGCTGCGGTGAAGAAGAAGGCCAAGGGGGGGCAGTGTCTAAGAAAACACCGGCTAGGGGGCGGAAAACGCGGGGCGCCGGGGAAAAGGCGCGTGCCCCCCGGCAACAGAAGGTGTCCGGAAAGGGTAAGGCGGCTCTTTCACGCTCTGTGTCTTTTCTTGCACGCCCAGGTACCTCCAAGCTGGCAGCTGCAGCTGCTGCCTCATCGGCTGACGACAGTCTGTCTCCGGGTCAGGGTTCTCCAACGGGAGGACGGCCGCGTCGGAGGGCGCATGGAGCACGTGGCACGGAACAACGGAGGCGGAGGGCGGCGGCCTCGGCGAGAGCCGGCGGTGGTCACCGCAGGTGTATTTCCTCTGATTCTTCGGATGTGGAAGGCGCGGTTGAGCCGCGGAAGCAGTCGCCGGTGGCCTCAGCGTCGACTCGAAGGGAACCTGACTCAGAACCATCTCCTGATGACTGCTTGCAGGTTGCAGCCCGAGTGTCTTCCGGGGGAAAGCGGCGTCAGCGCCATGGCTGTTGCGGACACGGCGCTAAGAGGCGGCGACATCTGACGTCTGAATCGAGTTCAGGTGATTCTGATTCTACTGATACTGAGTCGGGGGGGGGAATTAAAGTTATACTGGGGTTTTGGAGAACATGTCTCAGGCTTACCGAGATGGGCATGGCGGCGGCGGGCTAACACGCACAGGGCTAGGTATGGGGCCCCAATGGAGTACCTGCATGGTCGCCCTGTCCCAGAGACTAAGGTTTCCACTAACAGCACTAGGGACATCATTCCCGGTAGCCATCTGCCTTCCAGGATACGGAATAGGATCCTGGAGGGTCGATATGTGGACATGTTTAAATTGGCTCCCCCAGATGATGGTCGCCCTGATCTGGAGGGGTCGGGTGCCACCTCCAGAAGGAGGGGATCGTCGGGGAGGGTCGAGAGGACCTTCGAGCGCTGGCTGGACTGTTTCCAAGTCTTTGCTGGTGTGGTCTGCTCGTGTTATCCCGGACGCTCTCTCCATCTTTTTGTTTATCAATCCATTGTCCGCTCTGCCTTTTCGGCTGCTGGGGAGGCGGCAGCTTTGGCTTACGATAAGAAATTTAGGACCAGGGCCCACAAAATTGTATCTGCCAGGTGGGACAGAAGGGATGTGGACGTCTGGGCCACGTGCGTTGCCCCGTACGTGACAAAAAGGGTGCCGGAGCAGCGGCCGCCTAGGCAGCCATTTCCCAAGAATTCTAAGAGATTTTGTTGTTGGTCTTACAACAAAGGGAATTGTGTGCGGTCCCCATGTAATTTTCCCCACATTTGTGAAAAATGCGGGGGGACTCACCCGGCTACCTCTTGTTCACGGGGCAATCGGCCCTTTCGGGGGGGAAGGGGAGGTGGGCAACAGCCTGCAAAACAGGCCCCCTCCCAACCTACCCCAGGCCCTTCAAAGTAACGTCCTCTTCTCCTTGGCGCCAACTCCAGTCAAGTTGCAACCGTTGCAGCGTTGGTTGGAAATTTACCCCAATCGGAAAGCGGCTCTCTACCTGCGGGAAGGGTTTTCCCTTGGTTTTAGGATTCCCATATCAACGAGGCCCGTGGCTGGTAATCCTATGAATCAAAAGTCAGTGAGGGAGCTGCCGGATGTGGCCAGAAAAAAGATTGGGAAGGAGTTGGCATTGGGCCGCATGGCTGGCCCTTTCGATGCTCCCCCATTTTCTGACCTTCATATTTCCCCCTTGGGGGTGGTGCCCAAGAAGGCGCCGGGGGAATTCCGGCTAATTCATAATCTGTCTCACCCCAGGGGCACATCGGTCAATGATGTGATTCCTCAGGAACTGTGTTCTGTGCGCTATGTGACATTGGACACAGCAATAAAGATGGTTAGGAAATTTGGAAAGGGCGCCTTATTGGTGAAATGTGACGTTGAATCGGCTTTCAGGCTGCTGCCGATTAATCCCCAGGATTTCTGGCTGCTTGGCTTCAAATTTGAGGATGCCTATTATTTCGACAAGACCATGCCTATGGGCTGTTCAGTGGCGTGCCCGGCGTTTGAGGCTTTCAGCACATTCTTGGACTGGGCCTTGCGCCATAAGACAGGCTTGCAAGGCGTCACTCATTATTTGGATGATTTTTTGCTCGGGTCAAGGGGTGACACGGGGGGCTGCGTGGCGCTCATGCAAGCGTTTGCTGAACTCACTGAGGAGCTGGGGGTTCCCTTGGCGGCGGCCAAGACCGAGGGCCCAGCTACTCAGTTGGTTTACCTGGGGATCCTACTGGATACGGTAGCGCAGACTTCTAGTCTGCCGCGTGACAAGATTGTCGCATTGGAACAGGTAATAGAGGAAACGCTTCCGTTGACAAAAGTGACCCTGCGTCAGCTCCAGTCGCTCCTTGGCCATCTAAATTTTGCTTGCAGGGTAGTGGCGCCCAGGCGCCCATTTTGCGCCCGCATAGCCAGACTTACTTCTGGATTGAGGGCGCCTCACCATCATATACGTTTGCCCAGGGAGGTGAAGGAGGACCTTAGGATGTGGTTGTCCTTCCTTAGGGAATACAATGGTGTCTCCTTGTGGCAGGGCACTTTGAACCTCCGCAATGATTTCCAGGTCCACTCGGACTCTGCTGGTTCCCTGGGTTTTGGTTTATACTGGCAGGGTCGTTGGTGCGCTATGCCCTGGCCGGCAGCGTGGCGGGGGGAAGCAATTACACGGGACTTGACGTTTCTTGAGTTTTTTCCTATTGCAGTGGCAGTGCATATATGGGTTGAGGAATTCAAGGACCATCGTGTGTGCTTCTGGACGGATAATATGGCGGTGGTGAGCGTGCTGAAAAAATTGGCATCGCGTTCCCCTAGGGTATCGTCCCTGCTCAGGGCTTTTGTGCTCCATTGCCTGCGCGCTAATATTGTTTTTTCAGCACGCTTCGTGCCGGGCCTATCTAATGATATTGCTGATGCTTTATCCCGTTTTCAGATGGCCCGGTTCAGATCCTTAGCTCCGGAGGCAAGGGAGCATCCGGAGTCCTTCCCAGAACGCCTGTGGAGTCTTGGAGGCACTTAGCCGCGCAGGGAGTAGCCTCATCTGTTGCCCCTTCCACCTTTTCTTCTTACAAGAGGGCCTGGGCGGATTTCTCCAGGTTCTTTGGCCTGGCAGTGGGGGGCCACTTTGCAGTGCCCCCAACGTCTGATATGGCCTTGGAATATCTGACCCATCTTTTTGCAATTGGTCGTGCTCCTAGGACCATACGGCTCCAGGCAGCAGCTATTTCCTTTTTCACTAAGTTATATTTTGAAAGGGATCCCTGTTCAGTTTTTTATGTCCGCCAGACCTTGAAAGGTTGGGCCAGAATGGCGCCGTTGCAGGCCCAGGCTAGGCGCCCGATTACTTTAGGTTTGTTAACCAGAATGCGTGCCGAGCTGCGCAGGGTTTGTTGGTCGCGTTTTGAAGCGCGCCTCTTCACTGCCGCTTTTTCCTTGGCGTTCTTCGGAGCCCTTCGCGTGGGGGAGGTGGTTCTTGAAGCTGCCAGTTTGGTGGGTTCCAGGGGGCTGTTGTTAAAGGATGTCGATCTTATGGCAGCAGAGGTCGCCATCACCATCCGCAATTCTAAGACCGACCAACTGGGTCGGGGGGTGGTGATGCGGCTTCCTGCCACTGACGGGGCTGGCCCATGCCCCGTGAAGGACACCAGGAGGTATTTAGCCGTGCGCCCCCCGGGGCATGCCCCCCTCTTGATTCATGAGGATGGCTTGCCATTGACCAGGCAGCAGTTTGCCAAAATTATGCGCAAGTCCATTGCAGCTTGTGGGCGCTCGCCGGCTGGTTACGCTCCTCACTCCTTCAGAATCGGTGCCGCGACGTCTGCTGCCCACTGGGGGCTATCCACAGACAGAATTAAGGAGTTGGGGCGGTGGAAGTCGAATGCTTACAAGCGTTATGTGAGACGTTAAGTGATTTCACTTGTGTGGTTTGTTCCATAGGTTCTGCACCCGTGCGAATTTGGATAGTCGGGCACAGCATCGTCTTCTGGGCTGGCGCCAGAGCGCGGGAGGCAGGGCCTGCGCCCAACCTTGGACTTCCACCCCATGTTTTGATTTCTTGGCTGGGCAAGAGGGGCATGTTGTGGGAGGAGTTGATCCCTATGTTGCTCACTCATGCCGCCGGAAAGGGTCCACCTGATGCATTGGTGCTGCAACTGGGGGAAAATGACTTGCCAGCAACAAAGAACCATGTTCTGCGCATCCAGATGCGGCATGATTTGCAGAAAATTGCTGAGTTATTCCCACGGGTTAAACTGTTTTGGTCCCACCTTTTGCAGCGACGATCTTGGAGAGGTGCACGTTCCCCTGTGGCCGTGGAGAGGGCCCGCAGTCGCACTAACAGTGCAGCTTTGGGGGTGGTTTTTGAGTTGGGTGGAGTTGGGATTTCTCATCCTGCAATTACTTTTAGGGATGCCCCCCTTTTCAGGCCTGATGGGGTGCATCTTTCAACGTTAGGCACTGACCTTTGGTTGGGGGCGTTGGGGGAGGCCCTGAAGGCTTGGCTGGGATTGTGAGTGGTTGGCGGTGAGCCGATGGCTCGTGGCGGTTAGGCATTGGTTCGGTGTATGGGAGGGCTGTGCCCCCCATAAGGTGATGTTGGTATTGGGAATTCCGTAAAGGAATCCAGGGACTCAACATTGCTGTCCAAACCTGGCGGGTGTAGGGCCATGCAGGAGTCCCTGTGGACCCCTGGGGAGGGTGAGGCTCCGTGTGATCCGGCCCTGTTAACTCTCCCCAGCTAATGGTTTCCCTTCGCTGACAAGTGGTCAGCTCTGTCCTGCTGTGACAGCTAGTCTTGCTGCTGACTAGGGTCAGCTCTGTCCCTGTGGACAGTGTGAACCAATGCCTACGCAACCACTCACGTGAATTGTAATCAATAAATGTGGCCAAAAATTGTTTGAAAGAGCCAAAAAGAGGAAGGAGAAGGGAAAAGGAGGGGGAGAGCGGCGGGGGGGGGGAGACAGAGAAGCCTCATTTTAAAAAGCAAATAATTTTTTTTCCCTTCGCAGCAGCCTTTCTCTACCTTGGAAAGGGGAGAGAGCTGGAGCTGCATCAGGCTCTTGGTCTCTCCCACCAGCTAGGGAAAGGGTTGTGTGCTTTTCAAGCAGGCTGATAGATTTCCATTAATAAAAAGTTGATTGCATTAAATTTGCTGGTTTCATCCTATACTGGTTTAAGTTGGACTTTAACTGGTTTAATGTTACCTTGTTTTCTCATTACATGCTTAGGCCTGTGCTGTTTTACTGTTGGTTGGTCGGTTGGTTGTTTTCTTTTTCCTCCAATAGGCCATAACTGTCATTCATTGCTAGTTTGCTGACAAAAGCAGCATCAAAAAGAAAAGGGGTGGATTGGATAATGAGCCTCTGAATTGAGTTTACCGTGTTTCCCCCTTTTTAAGACGTAGTCATAAAGTAAGCCATGGCAGGTTTTTATCACAGTTGCAAAAAATAAACCGTACCCCGAAAATAAGCCGTAGTGCCGCTATTGTCCCTGTCGCCTCCTCAGCCCCTCCTGCCTGTTCCTGGCGCCCGAGTCCTGCAGCCTGCTCCTGGCGTGCAGGGAGCCAGAGAGCGAGTGGCGCGGAAAAAAAAGATGCCCCACCTGTTCCTGGTGCGCAGTGAGCAGCGACCCAGCGAGAGGCGTGGGGGGGGAAGGGTGCCTCTTGCGCAAGTTCTGCAGCCTGCTTGTGGCGTGCAGGGAACCAGAGAGTGAGAGGTGGGGGGGGAAGACTCCTCTCGCCCGAATCCTGCCAGAGCTCAGGGGCCCTGCCGCCACAGGCTCGGAGGAGACTTGTCCGACGACAACTGAGGGAGCGAGCGAGAAGCACTGTTGCGCGCAAGGAGATAAATACCTGTAAGAAGGAACCCCTGTTGGGAACTTGGCGCTTTCGAAGCTTCTCTACTTGCCCTCCCTCCTCCCGTTTATTTACCTTTCCCCCAAGGATCGCCTCCCTCCTCCTTCTTGTCCAGCCACTGCTGTTTGTTGGCTGGAGGTGGGAGGATTTTTTAAAATCTGCAGTGTACAGCTGATGAAACAGATCTTTATGGAGGAGGACAGGGAACTGTTGACCCAATGTGTGGCAGTGAATACTACCGGTAGATTGCTGTACCGTACCATACTGACATAATAAAAATAAGGCATACCCTGAAAATAAGTCACCCTGTGTTTTTTTGAGGGAAGAAAAATATAAGACGGTGCCTTAAAATAGGGGGAACACGGGGTATTGTAATTTCTGTAGCATCTGAAAATAAATATGCCTTGCTGGATAGCATTTTGAATTGAGGATAGGTGGATAGATGGGTGAAGAAGCTTTAGGTACCCAGTACAGTACAATTGCATATCATGTCATTTTTATAATTATATAATTCCATTCACACATCTTGTCTGCCCTGTATGGAAGTGTCAGAGAGCCAGGGGTGCTCTCCTTATCTGATCACACGAAAAGAGAGACCGAACCATGTGTCTTTTCAAAGCTTTAATCTAACTAATTGCTTTACAAGCTGAGCGGGTCGTAAACTCACTCATCATCATCGTCATCAGATTCCCAGCCTGCCCTCCTATTTGCGCGCCAGGAAAGACAGCGGGGGAGCCGGAAACACTTTGTCCTCCTATAGGGGCAGGTTATCCTAACCTGATTATTCTATTCTATAGTGCTAACCTGAAGATTCTATTTTACTGTGAAAATCCTATTTTATGAGGCCCCTTATTCATATATTAAGAGATGGATATAGCAGAGCCAGGCACTGTCAGTTACATTCAAATTTCTTAGCTCAAATTCCCTGCTTTCTCGGGATGGCACCATCAGGCTCTACAAACTTGACACTCCATTAATTAGAAGAAAACCTAAACCAGATATAGAGTGGAGAGCTGGCCCCCCTTATCACTTGCTTAGAGGCTAATGGAAGACCTTGAGAGAGGCAGGATGACTGGCATGATTAACAGCCTTGCCAGGCTCCGAGCAGAGACAGTATGCCTGGACGTCTTATCAAAGTAGTAAGCCTAAATACGCTGACACAGCTTCTTTCCTGCTTGCAAGACACCCCTATAGCTTAAGTAACCCCATGACCCCCGCAAGATAGAGTGTGCCTGAACAGAGATTTATTTTGTCTTTCTTTCCAAGGATGTATAGGCTACATATTACATACAATGACGCACGGAGCTGAGGTCTACATTCCTTGAGAGGGGACAGAGGGGGGTCTGGTAGGAGATATATACTCTGTGTATGCTGTCCTAAAATTGCGCTGGCTGTGAACGATCACGCCGTGTCACTCTCCTGTTCTAGACAGGAGAGGAATAAAACTTTTTCTCTTTTTTGCAAAACCTCGGAAGTCTGATTGATTCTTTCTGCCCTCAACCTGGGAGCAACACACTCGGCAAGGATGAAAGGCTACACTCCGACTCTTTCTTCCCTCCTCCTTGTAACGAGATCTCTGAGACCTTGGCTGGAGCCTCTGCGCCACCCCCCCTCCTCGCTGCTTGTGCTTGAACAGGAACTTGATGGATCTGTTGTCAGGAGGGGGGGCTGCTCCCGATATGTGCTCAAAGCCAACTATCGCCCAGTCTCAAATTTACCATTCCTGGGCAAGGTGATTGAGCGGGTGGTTGCTGAACAACTCCAGGCACGCCTGGAAGATGCGGACCATTTGGATCCCTTCCAATCGGGATTCAGGCCTCATCATGGGACTGAAACTGCCTTGGTCGCACTGGTTGATGATCTACGCCGGGCTAGGGACAAAGGTGAGAGCTGTTTCCTAGTTCTGCTGGATCTCTCAGGAGCCTTTGACACCATCAACCATAACATCCTTCTGGACCGTCTAGAGGGGTTGGGAGCTGGGGGCACTGTTATACAGTGGTTCCGCTCCTTCCTCCTGGGTCATGTTCAGAAAGTGGTGGTGGGGGATGAGTGTTCAGACCCCTGGGCTCTCACTTGTGGGGTGCCTCAGGGTTCCGTCCTCTCCCCCATGCTTTTTAATATCTATATGAAGCCGCTGGGAGAGATCATCAGGGGGTTTGGGCTGGGTGTTCATCAGTATGCCGATGATACCCAGCTCTACCTCTCTTTTAAATCAGAACCAGTGAAGGCGGTGAAGGTCCTGTGTGAGTGCCTGGAGGCGGTTGGAGGATGGATGGCGGCTAACAGATTGAGGTTGAATCCTGACAAGACAGACGTACTGTTTTTGGGGGACGGGGTGCGAGCAGGTGTGGGGGACTCCCTGGTCCTGAATGGGGTAACTATGCCCCTGAAGGACCAGGTGCGCAGCCTGGGAGTCATATTGGACTCACAGCTGTCCATGGAGGCGCAGGTTAATTCTGTGTCCAGGGCGGCTGTCTACCAGCTCCATCTGGTACGCAGGCTGAGACCCTACCTGCCAGCAGACTGTCTCGCCAGAGTGGTGCATGCTCTGGTTATCTCCCGCTTGGACTACTGCAATGCGCTCTACGTGGGGCTACCTTTGAAGGGTTAGGCTGAGTTTTTGCGCTCGGTTTACGCAGAGAGATTGGGCCATCGTTTTATACATAATCGGATCTACCATGGCCCGAGATAACGTGTCCTCCAAGTACATTTCTTTTCCTGGCACATACTTCACCTCCAGCTGATATCTCTGCAATTGTAACAGCATCCTTTGCAAGCGAGCAGGTGCACTGCCTAAAGGTTTCTTACAAATTGCCTCTAGAGGTTTATGATCAGTTTGTACTAACACCAACTTACCAAACACATACTGGTGGAATTTTCTTATTGCATACAATACAGCCAACAGCTCTTTCTCTATTTGAGCATAATTCTGCTCTGCCATAGTAAGTGCCTGGGATGCATAACATATTGGCCTTCCTTCTTGAAGGAGGCATGCACCCAAGCCATTCTTCGAAGCATCTGCTTGAACCACCAGTGGCTTAGATACATCAAAATATTGAAGCACAGGTGCCCGACACAGTTGTTGTTTTACCATTTCAAAAGACTTCTGATGTTCGGGCATCCACTGAAATAACACATTCTTTTTTAAAAGATTTCTCAAAGGTGCCGTCAACTCTGCCTCTCTTGGAATATATTTCGATAAGTACTGCACAGACCCCAAAAATCTAAGGACACCTTGCCTATCCTGCGGACCTTTAGAAAACACCTGAAGGCAGCCCTGTTCAGGGAAGTTTTTAATCTGTGATATTTTAATGTATTTTTATATTTGTTGGAAGCCGCCCAGAGTGGCTGGGGAGACCCGGCCAGATGGGCGGGGTAAAAATAATAAATTATTATTATTATTATTATTATTATTAACCTTTTCCTCATCTACCTTGACTCCTTGAGCAGTGATTACATGCCCCATATATTTTACTGAATGTACTTTAAATTGAATTTTCTCTTTATTAAACTTGATGTTCTTAGCCCTTGCTGTCTCAAACACCTGACATAATATTTGGTCATGTTCCTGAGAAGTTTCTGCTGCAATAATCATATCATCTGCTATCATGTGTACTCCTTTTATGTGCCCAAATGTCTCTTCATTTTTTTTGTTGGAAAACCTCACTAGATGATTTCAACCCAAATGGCATGCGATTAAAACAATACCTTCCCCACGGAGTATTGAATGTGCACAACAATGCTGACTTCTCATCTAGCTTCACTTGCTAATAACCATCCTTTTCATCCACTATTGTAAAGAATCTTTTACCAGCTAAAGAGCTAAATTGTGGGAATAGTATAGTGCTGTCTATTGATTGCCTTGTTCAGATCACGCGGATCAAGGCATACACGCAGTTTTCCATTTTTCTTTTCAGTAATCACCAAACTGCTCACCCACTCAGTAGGGCACTCTACTTTGGAGATTACTTCAGCTTCTTCCATCTGGCATAAAGCCTCTTTCAATCTATCTAAAACTCCATAAGGTACTTTTCTACAAGCATGAATTACAGGGGAAACACTTGGATTCACCTCTATGTGATAAGAGCCTTCAAATTCCCCCAGCCCCTCAAAGACATCAGAGTACATTGTCACTAACTGTTCTTTTGACACCAGTTCAGGTGGTTGCACATTATCAACTCTACACACCAAATTCAAAGCCTCACAGGCCTCCTTTCCCAACATTGGAATGGTCGATATATCAGTAACATAAAATAACAGTTCCAACTTCTTTTTAGTGGTGCAAACCTCAAGAACAATTGTGCCCAACGGCACTATTCGTGTCCCTCCATAGGCCATCAATGTTGTCTTGGTTTCAGCCAGACTCTTCTGCCCTGGGATCTTGTCATATATTTCAACCGGCAGAACGTTTGCCTCAGCTCCAGTATCAAGCTTGAATTGCACTTTTAGTCCTCTCAGAAAAATGTCAGCAAACCATCCTGGAGGCTGTACAGCTACAGTGTCCATTTCCTGAGATAACACTCCTATAAACAGGCTGTGTAAATCCAGATCATGAACTTGGCACCTTCTTTGATCTTTAGCAGCTCCCGTTGTAGATGCCTTACACATCCTGGCAAAATGATTTTTCTTGCCACACTTATGACAAACTTTTCCTAACGCTGGACACTTATGAAACTTATGTGCACTCCCACACTGAGAGCATCCTTTATAACCACCATATTCTTGTCTCTGCCCCACGCGTGGGTTCACATTCCCAAGAGTCTGTATTGGGACTTCAAAGTTCTCTCTTATCTCTACAGTTTCATCGAGCTGTTTCGCCATAGTAGACATCTCACTGAGCTGGTTTGCTGTTACTTGTTCTATTCGGCAAATCTCTACAGCCTTTTCAAGAGTAAGGTCAGACTCCTTTAACAACTTCTGCTGCAACCTCTCCGGTGCACTAAAAACAAGCTTATCTCTGACCAACTCATTAAATGCCGAACCAAACTCACATCTGCCAGCTTTTAATTTAAGTTCAGTTAAAAAACGTTCAACAGTGTCCCCCACCTTCCACGGATGATTCCAAAAAGAATACCTTTCAAATATCACATTTTTTCATGGAGTACAATACTTCTTAAATTCTTCCAAAACCTCCTCCACAGTCTGCTCTTCGTCATCAGGAAAACTAAATGTCTCATAAATCCGTAGCGCCTCCTCTCCCACACAATTCAACAAAACTGCAACCTGCCTCTTTGCCGAGAAGAGTTCAGCTCCAGAAGCCGTCGAATACACACGAAAAACTTGCTCCCATCGTCTCCAATTCTCTGCCAGGTTCCCTTGGAGCACAAGAGGACACGGGGGTCGAAAAGAATCCATCTTCTGACACCATGTAATGTCTCCGGAAAACCCTGGACCTCAGCAATGAGGAAGCAACGCTGCTAGACAGTCTTTACCAAACAGCAGTCATAGTTTATTAAGGAATCATACACAGGAATGGCGTCCACACCAAAAGGGGAGGAAACGACAGAATGAATTACAGGGAGGGGAACAGGTTCCAACTAAAATACCTGTATCCCGGCTAATAGGATTCAGATGCACACAATGAAATTCCACAGTTAAAGACACATACATCACAAGCAATATTTTGATGCAAAATGCTTAGCTCTTGAATCCAGGTCACAGGCTCACCCCAGTCATACATGCCCTTGGGTGGGATTTGTGAACAAGGGAATAATGGGACGGTGCAGAGAATTTCAGGTCATTAAAAGGAATAAATGGCAGAAGGAAGTTTTAGAATTGTTTTCTCATGATGTTTCGGATATGTGATATGTGTGTTCTATGGATGTGCCAATTTAATAGCTTTAAGAATAATTAGGTTATATCCCAAACCTTATAATTTTCATGACATTTTTAGAAGTTTTTCTGAAAGGAATTTTCCTTTTTCATTCTGTATTTTGTTTTGGATACTTGCTTTAAGTCTGTACTGATTGTACAAGGTCACTGTACTGGTAAAGCTACAGGCTTCTCGATAGGCATCTGCACACAGGTTTTTCATATTTTCATACCAGCACGACAACTTGCACCTTTTGGGTCATGTGTTTCTTATCACCTGTAAGTTGTCTGGAAGCATGGCTTTGAAACCTCCATGACAAGTTGCATTTTTAAAGGCATCCTGTTACCTTTTCTCATTTTTTATTCTATGCAGTTTGTAGCCTTGGCTTATCTGAAGCAGGTTGCATCTGTCTGTTACCTATACACCAGGGGTGGGCAACCTAAGCCCCGCAGACAGTCCGGGAATCAGCATGTTTCTACATGAGTAGAGTGTGTCCTTTGGCTTGAGATGCATCTCTGGGTTGGTTGGGGGGCATAGGAATTTGTTCATTATCTTTTTCAAAATGTAGTCCGGCCCATCACATGGTCTGAGGGATGGTGGACCGGCCCACAGCTGAAAAAGGTTGCTGACCCCTGCTATACACCTTGCAGTTTTGTCTTTTGAAGCAAGTTGCACCTGCTCGTCCATTTGAAGTGCTGTTTTCTCATTTCTAGTTTATATTTTGTCATATAACCCCTCTTGTGCAACAATCTAAGTAAAAGGGACTAAGGGGGGTCTCACAACCCCCGGGAGCCTGGCTCCCAATGATCAGTGTACATGTGAACAGAGTACAGTAAATGTATGCAGATGAAGGTCTGAGGGTGGCAAATGAAGAATGGGATGGTGGCAGCGGCTACATGTAAAAGCCCTGGCATTGTGGGATGTGGGGAACTTGGAACCCCAAAAGAAGAAGGGAGGAAAGTGGATGCAATTGATGTGGAGACAGGTGACAGAGATTTGGATGTTTGCAAAATGAAAGAAAAGGGTGGAAAAGAGGATGTGTACACATTGAAGGAAATGTTATCATCAGCAGATTTGAAACGTGCTTGCACAGTCTTCTGTGCTCATGTTGCAGAAGCACGTCTGAAGGTGACTCCATTGTCTACACAGAACACTTTGGAGTGGAGTTGGCAGTCCGCCAAGCTAGCCACCACAGGCGCGTGAGACGATGAGAGGATCCTGAAGATGGCTCTGATTTCAGGGGTATTGGTGGAGTGGACACAGCAAATGCTTCAGATACTGTACTGAAGTAGTCAGAGGCTCTTCTTAATGCCCTGACTGCAGGCCCCACCCAGTTACTGTTGTGATTTGTCCAGGGAAACGGGAACAACGGGCATGCTCCCTGCTGGCCCAAACATCTCCGGCCGATCTGCCGGTTGAACTTCAAACCCCTGGAACAGCAGCAGAAACCAGAGACTTAGCTTCAGGAAGCTAAGCACTCTTTTCCAATCCATTCAGCAGCAGAAGATGCACCACAGAGGCTGGCATGTTGGGACGATTTATGAACCCATACATCGGATCGCATACACACATGCACTGTCACGTATCTCGCTGTGCAAGGATAAGCACAGGAGGGTTCAAAAGGACAGGGGCGACGCGTTGGCAAGTCCCGAAGTCCGTGAAGGAGACAGTGAGGCTAACACTTCCCTTGAAGGGGCAATGGGTGTTACCAGAGGTGTGACACCTGGATCAACAGTGGAGAGAGCACGAGGAGGATGCATGGATGGAGTATGCTGGAAAAGCACGTACCTCATGGTGGAAGCTGGGGGATGTCACCTTGCCATATTTGGGGTGGAAAGTTTTGAAAAGTTTGCCTTGTTGGGGTATTCATTATGTTAATGAACCTAATGTTTATGCATGCTGTCAAACTCAATAAAAGGGAGCTCCGAGAAAGATCGGGGTCGCTTTCCCGTTACAACTTAACCTGGCTCTTCAAGAACACGTTATTTTGCCGCTTCCGCACTGGCATGAGCGTTATATACAAGCATTTATTAGGCGAACATGAGGACAAAAGAATGCACACGTGCAGTCACCTCCATGTTCGGAAAACGAAAGCAAAAAAATACAGACTGATGAACGGAAGTTCCCAGCAGCACACTGGAACACTATACAGACATGTGACAAGCTTCCATCCTCAGTCTGTTATTAAGGTGGAATTGGAATTACAACAGTTACTTCTGCGGGAAAGCAGCGGGTTGGTGGCTGTTGGGGACATGCATTACGTTATTATGTGGAGTGTCTCCCTCCCTCCCCGTGTTTTGTTTTTTCCCTACATAGGTGGGTCCTTGGGCATACCCCTTTGATGGCCTCTCTGAACCAGCACACCCGCTACTACCTGGCGATGACATCTGGCTGAAAGTGTGGAAGGTTGAGCCATTGATACTGTGCTGGAGAGGACAGTGTGGTGTAGTGGTTAAGAGCGGTAGACTCGTAATCTGGTGAACCCGGTTCGCGTCTCCGCTCCTCCACATGCAGCTGCTGGGTGACCTTGGGCTAGTCACACTTCTCTGAAGTCTCTCAGCCCCACTCACCTCACAGAGTGTTTGTTGTGGGGGAGGAAGGGAAAGGAGAATGTTAGCCGCTTTGAGACTCCTTCGGGTAGTGATAAAGCGGGATATCAAATCCAAACTCTTCTTCTTCATCATCTTGTTGCTGACCACAGACTGTGATTGCTAGGGGTTGCACCTTGGATTCACCATTTTCTCATAAAGATCTGTATGCACCTGGATGTGTGCTTAGGACCAAGACTCTGACTTAGAACCAGGCTCTACCTGGAAACAGAGCCTGGCCACGGCATCGAGGCACCGACCCTCTGCTGCAACCACACCCAGAAGCTGGTTTGCTCTACGCAGAAGGGGAAGATGGAGGATTCTTCGATCCTGCTCTCCAAACCCAAAAGATGACTCTCTTTACCTTCCAACCCTACTAGGGCAATAGTGATTATTTCTTCTTGGAATATTGGTGGGGATTGGTACTGGTCTTATTAGTTAAGTGGAATGGGGCCAACCCTGTTACTCCGTGTCGTATATCCCTAATTGGAGGAATGATAGCCAGGGGTATTAAGAGTCTTACTGCCCCACACATAATGGTAATATATAGAGCCCTACCCCCATTCCATGTAATGGGAGTGTATCGTTCTTTACCCCCATCCAGGATGAGGATTCAGGAACCTACGAACGCATGATCCGTGATGTTCGAGGCTCAGAAACAGAAGTATAATTATACAATCTGTTTCTAAGCTCGAAACACCAAATATGATATAGTGAGCCTTCATCCTTTTTGCATCTCCAACATAAATTTGTGGGTAGTTTATAATTTTTTGCCAATTTGACTGGGGTCATATACCACCTATAGCACATCTTCATGATGTTTTCTTTAATGGTGGTGCACACAGTAAAAATTATATCATTTTCCCATAACCTTTCCCATCTCTTAAACCAAATTGCATACCCCAAATCTTGTCCCCATTTTATCATAAATTCCTTGGTTTGCTCATCTTTTAGTTCCCACTCAAGGAGCAGATTATACATTTTTGAGAGATTTTTCTTTGGGTTTTGTATGATTTCTAATTGGAATTTAGATTCTTCCTTCAAAAAACCAATTTTCTTATCACAAACAAGAGTACTCGTGGCCAAAAATTGGAAGAACAAAGAGACTCCCTCAATGTCAGAGTGGCAAATTAAATTCTGCGAATATATTGAACTAGCCAAGATGACAGTGTCAATTAGAATGCAATCAAAACAAGAATTAAGAAAGGAATGGAAGTGTGTTGAAGAATATATTGTACAATATTACTTCAATGGAAATCTTTGGATAAGTACTGATTGTGTTCATTAAGCTAAGATGCAATGATTCTAGAATAGAGGATTGATTAATGTGATGAATAAATATGAACACAATGATAGAGTTTTAATGTAGTGAGAAGGACATCATGCACGTGGGTGAGGGAAGTCACATGGGTATTTGGGTAAATGGTGAATAGGGTATAGGGTTAGATGTGGGGAATCCGTATATTTAATATAATATATGTTATGTGCAGTGCTGAAATTGTACAGTAACTAATGTGTAATATGAATTTAATAAATAAATAAAGGAAAATAAAAATAAAAACTAACATTTATTGTGGTATACTAAATACGTTAGGCTATTAAGGGATCACAATGCTCTTGTTTTTGCTCTAATGGACTAACATGGCCATACGTCAGGAATATGATTTTTAAAATAATGTATTGGTGACCCTCCCCTTTTAAAAAAAATGAAATCCATTGTCACATGAGTGTCACATCAGCCTGCCAGAGCTGTCTGGAGTGGGAGAAGAAACTGCACCTCAAAGCCCAGGCCAGTGTCCCTATTTTCATTTGTGAAATGTTGGAGAGCATGTTATTTGAAGCTACACAGTCCCAAACCTCACTGAGTCCTCCCAAGTGACTGTCCCAAATCCCTGCAGTTGGGGATTCCTATAAGGAAGAGAGTACCCTGTGATGAAGGATGCAAAGTCTGGGGTGAAGTGGGTATGATTTAAAATGAAGTGGAAAACAATGGCACTCGGATCCTCCATCCCAAACCAAGCATCCCTTTTCTGGCTCAGCTCCCCAAGCATAGCAAGGAAACCCTCTGACGCTCCAGAGCACTTTCCTCACCAGTTCTCTCCCTGACACTACCCACTCCATCACCCCTAATCTCTGTACCCTTGGTGTCTCACTTACCCAAACTGCAACTGAACAGACAATTGTGCCACCATCTTGCATGAGGGAACTGCGCTGCCCCCAACAGAAGCTTTCCCCTATCTACATCCAAGTTATGTGAGGTTGCCTAGCAATGGGACAGTGGTGCATGTTGGGATTTCATTCCCCCCTTTGCAGGATGTGTGATTGTTTTCATCACATGTCTGTGTTGACATTCCATACTGTTGGAGTCATGAGAACGGAAGTTTCAGTTACACTGTTCCATTATATTGTACTTTTGGATATATGTCACAGTAGCGACTCGGGATGGAAGAGTAATGAATCATCCCGAGGGGCGTTTCGGAGGGAAAGATGCAGTTCCCTGGCGTTTTCCTGACAAATGGTTATGGGCCCAGAGAATACCGGTTCAGATGCTTCCGGACTGGTAGAAGGCAGATTGCAGCAGGCAGTGTTATCGGAGGATTTCTGAGGTATGTGGATCTGAGCACAGTGGCGGAAAGCTTTTGAAGTTCTCACCAGGCCCTAATTGCCAGGAGTAACTGCTGGCCACTTGATTTACAGCTGCAAGATTTACAGCTTGAAGTTAAATGCCGGAATGGATCCTTTGCATGATGGTGTGGGGATTTCCTCCTTTCCCCAGCTGACCAAGCAAAATTATGCTACGTGGTCAGTGTATGCAGAAGCTCATCTGCACAGGCAGGGGTTATGGCACGTAATTAATGAGCCGACCCCAGCACAGCCATCAGCAGAATGGACTGAGGCTGATTCCAGAGCCCAAGGCACGCTAACATTAGCTGTCTCCCCTGATGAGCTGATTTTATTGCACGGTAAAGCAAAGGCCAAGAATGTTTGGAATGCTTTGCGTTAGGCACACTTGAGAACAGCAGCTGGCTCGTCCCTAATCCATTTTAAGAGTCTGCACAAGATGGCGTTACAGCCTGGAGGTGACATCAGCACTCATCTGATGCAGATGAAATTCCTGAGACAGGAGTTAGTCCAGAGAGGGATCACGATTCCTGAGTCCCTGTTTTGTTTTCTGATGCTGGACTCTTTGGATAGCAGTTATCAATCAATAGCTGCACAGCTGTCTGTTTTTCCGACAGCAGATCTCACAACAAATCATGTTTGCGCAGTCCTACTTAATGAGGCAGATCGCAAGGATGCCGCAGGTCGCATTCAGGGGGAGTCTCAAGTTACAGCACCCCAGCCAGTGATGCAGGCACCAGATGACACTAAAGCTCTGAAAGCTGTGAAATGTTTCTCTTGTGGCCAGATGGGGCATACACAGAGGTTTTGCAAACAACGTCGCCCAAAAGCCAAAGAGGATGCCAGTAAAAGCAGCAAGGGCAGAGGGGGTAAAGGCAAGAGTCCTAGCCACCCCAAGACAGCCCAAGCCCAAGCTCAGGTAACACGCTGTTCCAGCCCACGTGCCCAGAATGTTTTCATCATAGATTCGGGAGCCACAAGACACATATGCCGGGACCAACATTTGTTTGTCACATTTACGCCACAGAAAGGAACTGTGCACCAGGCAGATGGTCTATCATTACAGAGTGAAGGCGAAGGGACTTTCGCGCTTCGGAGTCTGGACACCACCATAAGCAACGTGCTCTATGTTCCTGGTTTGGCGGACAACCTACTGAGCGTCTCCCAGCTCACGGCACAAGACTTTACTGTAAACTTCAGTAAAGAGAGGTGCATCATTGGCAAGAACCAAGAGGACAATTTATATGCTGATTGTGTAAATGGCCTGTTCTTATTGTCATATGATGTTGATGATGTGCAAAGCGATGAGACTGTTGTAATTCCCATTCCACCTTAACAACAGACTGAGGATGGAAGCTAGTCACATATCTGTATAGTGATCCAATGTGCTGCTGGGAACTTCCGTTCTTCAGTCTGTACTTTCTCTTTCGTTTCTGAACATGGAGGTGAATGCTTTCTTTGTCCTCATGTTCATTCAATAAATGCTTGTAAATATTGCTCATGCCAGACTCTGAGGTGCATCTTCTGCTGCTGCATGGATTGAGAGGAGTGCTCTGGTTTCTGCTGGTGTTTCCAGGAGTTTGAAATTCGCCCGGCAGTTCGGCCGGGGGTGTATGGGCCAGAAGGGAGCATGTCCGTTGTTCCCGTTTCCCTGGATAAATCACAACAGAGACATGTTGTGTTATGTCTGATAACAAGATTTTGCATGCAGGTTGTATCCATGACCATAATTGCATGCTAAGTCACCTGCACTTTGAAGCCATCACCAAGATGCCAGGTATGGTCGAAGGGATGACAATTAAACCCTGCAAGTTCCACATGAAGTATAAGTCATGTGCAGCACACAAGGTCACGGTATCTCCCAAAGGGAAGAATTCTAGGAGAGTGGCTACAGAGCCGTACCAATACATACACGCAGACCTTGTTCATCCTCTATCACCCTCTAGAGGCAATGCTACATATTTCATGGTACTGATTGATGCTTTTTCCAGATATACATGGGTGTTTATGCTGAAGCATAAACATGAAGCATTTCCTAGATTTAAGGAATTTTGTGCATGGTTGCAAAATGTCCATAAGACAAAGATGTGTTGTCTTTTCACAGATCGAGGGGGAGAATTCTGTTCACAGGAATTTGAAGCTTTCCTGGCTGAACAGGGAATTCAACATGATGTTGCCAAACCCAGAGCACCTTGGCAGAATGGTCTCTGTGAACGGGCAAATAAAACTCTCCAGCAGAGCATGAAATGTTACATGATGGTGACTTACCTAATTCTTTTTGGGCTGGAGCATTGAACTGTTTTGTTTATGTTTATAACAGGAGGTATTCTTCAGCAGTAAGTTGCACACCCTATGAGAAGATGTTTGCGAAGAAACCCTTCATCAAGCACTTGAGAATTTTTGGTTCAGACATGTGGGTTCATATGCCACAGGACGGCAAGTTAAGCAAACATGGTTTGCATGGTATTTTCCTAGGTTATGAGAAAGGAGCTTACCGAGTGCTAATGTCTGACACCAAAACACTAAGACTGACCAGGAGTGTTCAGTACAATGCAAAGTAGGGAGACAATGTGGGTATTTTCCAATGTCACCCTGATGCTGATGCTGAATCTGATGACACTGATGCAGTTTCAGATTCCGGTTCTGATAGTGACAGTGAGGAAAGAACTGAAATGCATAGCACGTGATTTGAAGGGTACTATGAACTACAGACTGAAATTTACTGATCAAAAGTCTGGAGGTCTTGAGATATATGTAGATGCCAGCTTTGGAAGTGAACCCACAGATGGGAAAAGCACTACAAAAGTCTGTTATGTGTATAATGACTATGTTTGATTGTGTATGGCTGTGTTAGGTAATGCAGCAGTGGTTACATGAAATGGGGGAGGATGTTGGGGTTTCATTCCTCCCGTTGCAGGATGTGTGATTGTTTTCATCACATGTCTGTGTTGACATTCCATACTGTTGGAGTCATGAGAACGGAAGTTTCAGTTACACTGTTCCGTTATATTGTACTTTTGCATTTTCTGTTCTCTCGGATGAGAAGGAGAGATGAGCCATGATTTCTTTGTTCCATAACACTTGATCTTGTACATAATAAATTAGCTTAGTATTCTACACCTCAAGTCCAGCTTCTGCTTTGAACTCTGCTATGTTTGTGTGTGCATATATCTTTGGATATATGTCGCAGTAGTGACTCGGGCTTCAGATTGGGAGGCTTTCATACCGGTAGCCCTACCTGCAGATGCTGTGGATTGAATCTGGGACTTTCTGCATGTCACGAAGATACATAGGAGCCTTCTGAGTTTTTGTGCTTGCAGTGCTAATTTCCTGGTTATTTTTTTTAATTGCTGAATAAATAATTTGTCAGTCCTAAATGAGAAGTATGAAACTTGCTGATAAATTATAGGTTCAACCCCAGAAATTATGGCTGCAAGCACAAAGATTCTTATCTTATCCCCCCCACCTACTTAACCCCTTGTTATATAGTTTTATGAGTTTTGGGGTAGGGGTAGGCTGTATGCCTGAGCCCTGCTTCTAATTCTTGGATCCAGCATAGATTCAATTGCTGGAATAGCCAGGCCAGCCTGGTAATGACCCCCTCTTGTTGGCATCTATCTGTCTCGAGAAACCATGGAGTGCACCTCAACAGGGTCTATTTTGACCCTACAGTAAATGTTGTTGAATTTGTTAGCATGGGAAAAACTAACTAGCAGCTCAGATGGGCAGGGTATTATTATTATTATTATTATTATTATTATTATTATTATTATCATCATCATCATCATCATCATCATCATCATCATCACCATCATCACATTGTATATCGCTCTTCATCCATAGTTCTCAGGGCAGTTCACAGCATAAAATACATGGTAAAAACAAGGACAAAAACAAAAAACAATAACACCCCCCCACTCCACATACACAAATAGATTTTTAACCCTTTCCCTCCATGCTGTTTTCCCAGTGTAAATTACACACTCATACAACCCACAGAGCTGCTATTCTCACCACTAGGGAAAGCAGTAGACATGTTTACTAAGTAGGAGTAGATTAAATGAGATTAAATGTTCTTTGATAGTAGCACTCCCTGCTTCAGAAGGTAGTGCAATAAAGGCCACTGCCAAATGCATGAATATAACATAGGTTGGCAGAACCCTTGGCACTGTTTAACATGGAAGAATGTCAGTCAAGAATATATGAATGATTCTATTTTCATTTGTGAAAAGTCAGAAGTCATCCATTCTTTGCACACACACTTATGTCTGACCCTGCACAGCAGTGTGCTTAGGCTAACTATTAATCCAACCCTGTTCTTTCAGCAAAGAACCGACAACAAATGAATTGACAGTGTCATTTCATATATAAAACTAGGCCCCCATCAAGGAAACATTTTCTGCCTCTCTTGACCTGACCTGGGAACCTCTCAGAAAGAGCAAATTATTTTTCAATAAAGCATTTGGAGGAATCCACAAACAGTTGTTTGCCTGCCTCACCTTGGCAAGTTAAACTTTAAGGGTTTTAATAACAGACGGGAGTGTTGGACCTGCTGCAGCAGCCATGACAATTGGGGTTCCTGTGTCTGGGACTTTGTTTTATTTCTCCCAGTTGCAGTGTTGAACTCCCTTCTGCATCAGAGAAAAGGAGTCTAGGGGTGGGGTGGAATGTGGGAGGAAGGGAGAAATGATGAGGGGGAAGGGGAGGGAAGGTCAGGGGGAGTTGAAGCCTTTTCTGTCCCATTCATGTGGTAATTGGGTGTCAAGCAGAGATCAGTAAGGTGGAGGCTGGCCTCTGAGCTTGGGTTAAACTGTCACTCAAAGAAAGCAGGGAAGCCCAACTGACAGAGGCCTCTCAGAAAACTGCCAGTCTGTCCTGTGAGGAGGCATTTCTATTTGAATTGCAGGGAGTGGCATGTGGAGTGGACACTGAGCTTCCCCCCAATTCACAGGGTCATTGAAAGCAGCTAAACAAAGCTGGAGGGTGTTTAAACAATGCCAGGCCCCCATCTCCATCTTCAATAGGGGGCTCTAAACAGGCGTTTAACCTTCAGAATAGCTGAAAGTGATACTCAAAAGCAGCTTGCCCCCCTTATTATAGCTTAACCAGAAGAGGCCACTTGGATGGCTTCTCTCAGTCAGGGAAAAAAGACACTGCTGCCCTCCCCTTGGCCTGCATCTCTTCTGGTTATCTTGCTAATAAATGGTTTTTTCAACAGGGCTGGCCAGGGTGCACAGGGTCTTTCCAGCTCACAAAAGGTCCCATGCAAAGATCAGAAACTCTCGGCGGGGGGGGGGGGGAGGTCTGTGAAAGAGTCCAAAACCTGGCAGGCTCACGGACACTCTCCACAACCCTGTTGCTGTCCAGGGAAAGGCAATTGCCAGGGGTAACCTTGTGGAGAGGAGACCATCAGACTCAGATGGAGAGCATGGGCATGTTCAGAAATTTCAATTTTTGGGGGGAGGTGGGATAAATGCACACTTGGGCAGGGAGGGTGGCATTTTTCTGGAACCTATCCTGGGTAAAACTCTATCCCTGTTTTGTCTTCCTTTATTGCCTTTTGGGGAGATGCTGAAGTATCTTTTAGCCATTAGGTGTCAACATTTTGAAAGCTCCCTAAATCTCTAGAGTGCATGCCACCCATGGCGGGGCACAGAGGAAGCCCACTCCAGCTCGCCCAACAAAGTGCACCTGGGGCACGCACACCACAGCCTCTCTCCGCCCCCGGGTCAAGCCTGGCCTGGGAATAGAGCTGCTGAGGCCTGGTGCAACAATAAACGATCAGGGTTCCTAGCCGCTGTTCTGCTTCAATTTGCCTGGCTATGGTCTCTTGCTTGAACCTGACCAATCCAGAACCCGCAGGGCTAGACTCTAGCGAAGTTGGGAAATGCTTTAAGTATCGTACACCAAGATTTTGTCCTTATCTGAGTGAGAGACTGCTGGTGTCCTTCTACCGAGGCTCCATAGAGAGCATTCTTACATACTGTATTTGTGCTTGGTTCTCCAGCTGCACAGCCAGGGAGAAGAAGATGATTCAGAGGGTCATATCGATAGCCCAGAGGGTTGTTGGTCACCCTCTCCCCTCTCTGGAAGAACTGTACAGTTCCCGCTGCCTTAAAAAGGTGAACAATATTTTAGATGATCCATCTCACCCGGGATATGGTCTCTTTGCGCCACTGCCTTCGGGTAGAAGATACAGAACAATCAGAGCAAAAACAAACAGACTGAAGAACAGCTTCTACCCAAGAGCTATAGCCTTCTTAAATGACGTAACCAAATGATGTGACCTTGGAGAGCTGTGTTGTGTGTATGTGTGGCCTTGTGTGTGTGTGCTTTGTGTTTTTGTGTGTGTGTGTGGTTTTTTGTTTTTTTTTGTTCTCCCCCCCCCCTTCTTTTACGGGATGGCTTGCAATTTCGTTGCACTGGTATAGCGTGTGTTTGTACTGGTGCAATGACAAATAAAATTATCTTATCTTATCTTATCTTATCTTATCAATCCGAAATCATCATAGAAATTTCACAGAATAGAGGTGGTCTGCAACAGAAATTTGAGATTATGGCTTGTCTCCTGTCTGTCAAGATACCTGATAATACTTCCTGATTGCCTTTTCCTGGCCAGCCTGGGCCATTCATTAGGAATGTTGGTTTAACAGCGATTTGAGATTTGTGTTGGCCCTTGCGATGGAATTCCAATACGGGATGTGTCCATTTATTTGGAAAAAATTGATCACCACCTGAGTCTGTAGAAGGCTCAGTTTAGTCTTTTTGTTGTGCAGCATTACTATTAAAAGCATGGGGAGCCCAGGGCTTGGAGCAAGAAGAAAAACTGTTTGCTACTTTGGTCTGATCTGAGTTTAGGGACACTGCGGGGCCTTCTAGGGACATGAGAACCATGTCTCTCCTTGAGTCTCATGGTCCTGGTATGGTCAGTAAGGACAATATCTTTTCCAGTTCATCATTAATGGATTGTAACGTTTCTGCAATTAAAAGCACAGCTCTGATAGTAATTTTGCTTCCTCTTCAAAGAGCATTTGCTTGGCTGCAGAGGGTGTGGTGACAGAATCTCTTGATGGCATATCTGCTTCTCTGGCAATTTCCCTACCTCTTCGGCGTTCTCCTCTTGTGAGCCCCTCACATCCTGGGATTCCCCTCCCCTCTCCTCAGCCAGGGTGATAATCTGTTAGTCAAGTTTGTTTCCGGCTTGACAGAAGAATGTCCCACTATGAAAGCATCTAGTCTGCATTGTTTAGAATTAGGTAGAGTGCACAAATTCGTTGGTGAGGAAGACCTTTTCCTCCTTTTTGGCATGCTGGCAAATCAGACACTAAGCTCAAGTGGGGTTGTCAAGTACTGCTTCTGGAGAATTTCAGTTTCAGTTCCCAGTTTGCAGCTAAGCTGGTAATTGCATCATTGTGTTCAGCAGACAGTTGAGAAAGGTAGGAATGCCGGAGGTCTTGTGGCAATTTTGAGGTGAGTGCAAAGTTAATCACTTTTGGATTGAGGATTTTAAAACTATGGCAATAGTAAAAATAGAAGACATAGCTGGACTAGTGGGCTGGAGCATCAGCAGACCAGCTAGACAGCAAGCTACGGTGGTGAGCAGGTAAGGCAGCCAGTAATAAAACTGAAAAATACACAGCAATAACTGCTTCCGGCCCTTAAGGGACAAGGTAAGCCCCCTAGGTCCTCGTGTGGTTCCTGCGGTTGGAGAGGAGTAAAAACGGAAACCAACCAGAGTAACCTGAAGCGAAGCAGCTAAGAAGCCTGACCTTTATTTGGTGTAAAGCAAACTGCTATAGCAGGGTCCTACCTAATCCAACAGGGAGAAAGGCAAGACCCCGAACAAAAGACGACATTGACTTTTAAAAGTCCCCCCATATCCCAGAATACAGTTCAGACATCGTCATCAATACATCATTGCTACATCACTAATTTGTCATACAAGGGGAGGTCCAGGGGTTGTAACCTGAGTTTCAGGTACCCACCCCTCCCTCCTCTTGATATTCACCAGACACCCATTGATGATAGAAGACAAAACTATTTACAAGTTCTTGACCCTTGGGCTAAGTAAATCACAGTCTCTTTGTGTGTCCTGGTCTGAATCCATTCCTGGTTTGGCCACCTTTGTGATTGTGATGGGTGGCAGTCTGACACCTGGACTTGACAATCTCTCTAGGGCAAGGTTCACTGAGTACATGACTGCACACCTTGGGATTCATGGCTTCTAGAGTCATATTTCCCAATCCTTTTTCTGAGTGGAACAAAAGTGGAATGGAGAAGATCTGTTGGACGGTTGATTTTTAGTGAATTTATATTAGTTTACCTTAGTCTGCATGTCCAGAAACTTGGGTTGGTTCTCCAGAACCAGCAATGACGCCCAGCATGCTTTCAGTTGTGCCAGGAACTCCCCCCAGTTTCCAGGCTGTTAGCAGAGTTATTTTTAGATTCACTCACGCAGCAAAAGATGAACGGTGTGCAAGGGAGTTGCAGCAATGATTCACTGGAGCCGACTTCTGTCTTTCTTATCTTGAATCATTTATTTATATACAGTAGAACGACCCGGGAGAATGCCAAGGCATGGCTGACTCCCGGCAATACAGAACAGAAAGAGAAAGTGCCTACACACAGAGAGCAAAAGACCCGTATGTAGACCCACCGAGTGTACAGCACGTCACATAGAAGAGCAGTTTAACCCTGTCAGTTCTGATATAGCTCACACCCCCTCTCGTGCTGTATCGCTTGGGTGCATGTAAGTTCAACCACTTACCCAAAACATAAACATAACCCCTTACAGAAATTCTCGTGCTTTTGAAAGCTTAAGGGTTTAGTAAAACCATCTGCCAGGTTCTCTTCACTGGGACAATATTGTAGCTTAACCAAGCCTGTCTGGATGGTTTGACAGACATTTTTGAAACGAATGTACAAATGTTTGGTTCTGGATTTAAATTGCCCAGATTCAGCCAATTTTAAACAGGGTTGATTGTCCTCCCAAACAGTCACGGGTTTCTGACAATCCCCACAGATTTCTTCGACCAAACATTGATAGTACTCTAATTCCCTGCACACTTCAGACAAAGCGCTGAATTCGGCTTCTGTGGATGAAAGTGCAATAAGTTCTTGTTTCCGCGCCTTCCAACCAACTAGAGACTTTCCAAATTTTACCACCAGTCCAGACACTGACTTTCTGTCCCTCAGGTTCGCCCAATCACTATCAGCCCAGCATGTGAGCTGTGCCTCACCCTCAGCTGGCAGTTTGAGACAAACATCCTTGGTAGCCTGTAGATATCTGAGTATTCTCTTGATCCCATTCCAGGCAACCAAGCTAGGCCTGGAAGCCTCTCTGCTGAGCAGATTTGTTGCAAACGCTATGTCCAGTCTACTCCATTGGGAGATATATAGGAGACTTCCCAGAGCAGATTGAAAGATTTCGGGATTGTCAAAATCAGATTTTCCCCCAAATTGACTGTCTTTCACATAATTTGTCTCCATGGGCATTCTAGTGCCTTTACATTCAGCCATTCTGAACTTTTCAAGCATTTGCTCAATCTTGGGTGTTTGACTGAGCATAAAACTCCCATCCTCAGTCTTATCCACCTGGACACCAAGATAAACCTTGACTGGCCCCAGACTCTTGAGCTTGAAATGTTTTTCAAGTTTCTTGGCAAATTGTTGCCCCTGTTTTGGAGTCTTTCCGGAATGGAGAAGATCGTCAACGAAGACCAACACCAATTCCTGTTGCTGTCCTGAACCTTTCAGGTACAGACAGCTATCCGCTTGACTCTTCATGAAACCAATGCTCTCCAGAGCATTATTCAGACACAAGTTCCAGTTCCTGGCCGATTGTCTCAGGCCATAAATGGACTTGTGAAGTCTCCACACTTGCCCTGGTACGCTGCCCTCGAACCCTGGAGGTGGCAACATGTAGAGTTCCTCCTCCAGGTCCGAGTTCAAATATGCAATGTCCACGTCAAAGTGGTTCACCTGAAAACCTCTCTGGGCAGTGACTGCCAAAAGCATTCGCAGAGTTTCACTTCTGGAGGTTGGTGCGTAAACCTCAGTGTAATGGAGCCCTTTCATTTGCGAGAAACCTCTCGCAACAAGCCTTGCCTTGCATTGTGGCTCCCCTGTGGTTGTTTGTTTGATTCTGTACACCCAACGGCTGCCTACCGCCTGTCTGCCATCCGGCAGTGTCGTGGTGGTGTACACTCCCAATGACTTCATGGAGTTAAGTTCTTTTACCATTGCCTCGTGCCATTTACTGGCTTCTTCCTCAGGCAATTGTAAAACCTCCTTGAAGCTTTCTGGCTCGCACTGCGCTAAACAAGCCCAAACACTGGTTGCAGTGTACCTTTCTGGGGGCTTTCCTTTTGTGGTGCGTTCAGAACATCTAAACACTTGGTCAGATTCCTCCTCTGACTCAGATGTGCTAGGACCAAACTGTGCGTCCCTGCCATCTGGAAATCCTCCCAGTGACTTGCTCTGCTTTCTTGATTCCCCGGACTAACCACGGGAGATGTGGGTGACCTGCTACGCTTTCTGTGTCTTCCAGCTCTCACCACAGGGGATGTGGGTGCACTCCTAGGCTCTTGCTTTGCAGCCTTTTGAGATGTCCCCTGTCCTTGATCTGGTGCTCCAGCAGGTGCCAGTGCTGGTGCCTGATCTTCTTCATCAGGAGAGTCATACAGACTCTCTGATAGAACATCAGGATTGCCGTGAATGCGAATCCAACCACCTTGCTTGCAAAACTCAGCGCTCCTGCTAACCAGAATTCTAGACTGGTTGCCTTCTGGAAAAGCAAACCTCCACCCCTTTGTCCCTAACTCATATCCACAAAAAATCATTTTTCGGGATCTGGGTTCTCCTTTCCGGCGTTGAGCTCTTGGGACCAGAACCCAAGCTTCAGACCCAAAAACACGAAAGAAATCCACCTTAGGCTTTTTTTCCATGCAAAAGAAAATAGGGTGTGTCACCTACAGTGGAGTTAAATGTCCTGTTCAAAGTAAAATTGGCAGTTCTCCAAGCCTCCCCCCAAAACCTTGGTGGAAGCTGTGCATCGAACAGCATGGCTTCTGCAGCCTCCTGGAGGGTGCGATTTCGCCTTTCAGCCATCCTGTTTCCCTGAGGGGAAAACGCGCAAGTTAACCTGTGGCGTATGCCTTTCCTGCGGAAAAAATTCTTTAACATAGAACCCATAAATTCCCCGCCACGATCGGTCTGCAGACACTTCACTTTGTGCGGAAACTGGCGTTCCACCGCAACAATCCACTCCTTAATAATATTGGTGGCTTCAATCTTCTCTTTCAGAAGAAAAATCCACCCCATCCGGGTGTGGTCGTCAATCAGAGATAGAGCATATTTGGATCCGCCCATACTAGCAGCATACATTGGCCCACATAAATCTGCATGAATTAATTCAAAAGGTTTTGCAGTTACCCTGTCAGACCTGGGATAACTACATGTTCTCACTTTTGCCCTTTTACAAGCTCGACAATCCAGGAACTTGGAGCACGACTTCATGTCGCATCCATCAGCACACACCTGCAACTTCCTGACATAGCCCCAGTTGCAGTGTGACATCCTTCTGTGCCAAAGATATACACACATATTGTGCGTGGGTACATTAGCACACTTAACTGTGCTCCCACAGACTCTTCCAGGACAAATAACCCATCCTGACTTGCAACATTGACAAGCTGCTTACCTTCTTTGTATATTGTACATACATCATTTTCAAAACTGACTTTGAACCCATCTCTAAGCAGAGAAGAAACAGATAGCAAACAGCTTTTCATGCCCTGTAAAACAAAACCTTCAAGATTAGCATTCAAACAGCTTAAATACACAGTGCCAGATTTTTGCAAATGTTTTTGAGTGCCATCAGCCAAAGAGACAAGTTTTGACTCAGTAAGTTTCTTGCAGTCTTTCAGTTGGCCACTAGAGGTCAGTAAATGATGACTGGCCCCACTGTCTATGATCCAGCGTCGACTCGGCCCCTCCTTCACGGTTGCCATAGCAGCTGAGAAGCGAGAACTGTGATCAGCATTGCTGCCTCCTCTCCGGCCTCCGCGAAAGTCTTGGCCTCTCCTCCCACGCGTCTGTACTTTGCTCCTTATCTCTTCGCCCTGGGAAACGGCCTTCCCAGCCTGGGGACAGTTTCGCTTCAAGTGTTGAGTTGAGCCACATCTGTAACAGCGCCTCGTTGTAGCAAAAGCATTCACAGTGCCTTCCTGCCTTTCTGCTTCTCCGCTCTTTGCACAACCCCCCCTCTCCAGGGTGTCTGCTTCCCTGTCTCTGTCTTTTTGCTTCTTCATCTGCCAGTCGTCCCGAGACATACGCAAGCGTCAAATCAGCAGCTGGCATGGATTCCAGAGTCAGGCACAGATTGGAATAGCTTGCATCCAAAGAACTCAACAAAACATAAACTTTCACGTCTTCCTGGAAATTTATGCCCAACAACCTGAGCCTGTTAAACACAGCAAGAATTTTATTTTTTTTATTTTTTTATTTTTTAAATAATCTTTATTTATCTCATCACATTATTACAAAGCATAATAAACATCACACATTAATATACATCACACATTACATACATACATACATCACACACTACTTAAACTCTAACATACCTCACTCTTCATACAAACCACTTCCTATCACATAATTCCACACATCCTAACTTAACCTATCATTTAATCCATATCCATATCTTCCCTCCTTTCCCCCCTCTTTACCCTTCCCTTCCTCCCTCCTTCCCCTCCTCTTACCACCTACCTTTAAAATTGACCTCCTACAGTTCGTCCTCATGTATTTCTTTCTAGCTTATTTGTTTAGTACCTTACGTTCAATCCTGTTACTGTCATTGCTATCCTTCTTTCCTAACCTATTTGTTAACATAATTCATTTTCTTTACATTTTCTTTATTTCAATATTATATATCAATCTAGACAAATCATTAAATCAGTTCTAATTCCCTCATTCTTTAAATATTCCTCAACATACAACCATTCTTCTTTGACTTTTTGTTTATTTACATTTCTGATCGCTGCAGTCATTCTTGCTAGGTTCATGAACTCCACCATCTTTAATGGCCATTCATTTAATGTTGGGATCTCCTCCCCCTTCCAATGCTGGGCTAGAAGCAACCTCGCCGCTGCACTTGCGTATAGGAATATGCTCTTTCTATTCTCTGGTATATTATCAGGCAATATACTCAGAATCAATGTTTCCGGCGATTTTATAAAGGTGAATTTCAACATTTTTTTTCATCTTTTCATAAATCAAGTTCCAATATTGTTTAATTTTAATGCACCCCACCAACAATGTAGATAGCTCCCTATTTTCTCCTGCATTTCCAACAATTCGGTTGCGTTTTGTAAATTTTGGCCAATTTTTCAGGGGTCAGGTGCCACCTGTAAATTATTTTTAGCATGTTCTCTTTTATATTTGTACAGGCCGTGAATTTCATACTGACCTTCCAGATGCTGTCCCATTGTGTTCTGTAAATATTCCTTCCTAAATCCTGTGCCCATTTAATCATAACGCTTTTGACTTCTTCATCTTTTAGCTCCCATTCCAATAGATACTTATAAATCTTTGCTAATGGTTTTTCTCTATTTTCTATTACTAATTCTTGTAATTTCGATTTTTTTTTCATTGAATCCAATTTCCAGATGTTTTTTAAATATATTTTGAATTTGTAAATAATTAAACCAACTTGTGCACTGATTTTTTATTTGTTCATATGTTTTTAATTTCCAATTATCATTTTCCCTTATCACAATTTCTTGGTATGTTAACCATTTTTCTTCCCTATTTTTTATTACAGTTATCATTTCGAATGGCGAGATCCACCATGGTATCTTGGTTTCAAGGATTCTATTATGTTCTCTCCAAATTTTCAATAAAGATTTTTTAAAAATGTGGTCTGTAAATTCTTTACAGTTTCCTCTTTTTTATTGCATCAAGTACATATGCCACCCTGTCACATTCCTGAATACCTCTAATTCTAATAATTCTCTATCTTCCAATAAAATCCAATCCTTAATCCAACAAATCCCTGCTGCTGCATGATATAGTCTTAAATCTGGCACACCCCATCCCCCTCTTTCCTTCACATCCGTTAACAACTTATATTGGATTCTCGGTCTTTTCCCACCCCAAATGAATTTACTTAGATCTTTCCTCCTCTTATCAAAGTTTTCCTTTTTGTCCACAATTGGCAACATCTGGAATAAAAATAGAACTTTCGGTAGTACCGACATTTTAATTGTTGCTATCCGTCCCATCATTGATAGGTTCAGAGCTTCCCATCTTATCAAGTCTTTTTTCACATCTTTCCACATTTTGACGTAGTTATCTTCAAACAGGTGTATATTTTTATCTGAGATTATGATACCTAAATATTTGACCTTCTTGACTATCTCCCGATCTGTTTTCTTTCTTAATTCCTCTAATTCTTTTTGTTTTATATTTTTTTGTGATTATCTTCGTTTTTCTCCCATTAATTTTGAATCCCGACACCTCTCCATATTGCTGTATCTTATCTTTATTTTTTTCCCCAATAATTTTTATTGGTTTACTATATATATATACAAATTATTATAGATCTCCAAAACGTTGCACACAATTCCAAATGCTCCGTTCATCCAAATATCATGAACATTAATAATTGTTATACAATAACATAAATAATAATTCAAATTATCTTTGGTTCATAAGCCTTTTCCCGACTTCCCCTCTTGCTTCTTCTCTCAGTTAATTGTCAATTTGTCTGATATGCACATTTCTTTCATTCTGTCAAACCTGTATTTTCAATAAAACATATTTATTATCCAATTTCAAGAGTCTAAGTCTACTTTTTGATTTCAATTAATTATATATAGCAATTCAGTTATACTTTCCCATAGTGTACTATTCCTTATTGCAAGGTTTCTTTCTAAAGGTTACTTGTGTTTTGTTTTAAACAATCGTAGCCACATAATTCATAAACTTAGCCCAATGTTTTTGGTATGTACTATCTCCCTGGTGTCTTATTATTGCCGTTATTCTGGCCGTCTCTGAGTATCCCAATATCTTTTGTTGCCATTCTGCCACAGATGGGATTGTATCCTGTTTCCACACCTGGGCTAGCAGCAATCTTGCCCCCGTTGTCGCATAATAAAAGAAAATGATGTCCTCCTTCCGAATGTCCTCCTCCACTATTCCTACTAAGAAGGCCTCTGCCCTCTTTATAAAGGTGTATTTGAAAATCTTTTTAAGTTCATTGTAAATATTTTCCCAAAAAACCTTCACCTTCTCGCAGGTCCACCACATGTGAAAGAAATCACCTTCTTTTTGCTTGCATTTCCAGCAACGCTTATCATTAGTTTTGTACATTTTAGAAAGTTTTACAGGTGTAAAATACCACCTGTACATCATTTTGTGGAGGTTTTCTCTTAAAGCCATGGATGCTGAAAATTTAAATCCAACCTTCCAGAGTTTAAGCCACTTATCATAGTCTATATTTTGACCAATGTCCATTGCCCACTTAGTCATACAGGCTTTGATTTCCTCATCCTTTGTTGTCCATTCCAATAGGAAATCATAAAGCTTTGCTAATGTTTTGATATCATTTTGTATCAATATTTTTTCTATTGCTGTTTCACTTTTGTCAAATCCACTCATTTTTTTATCCCACTGGAACCGACTGCATAACTGTTGATACTCCATCCATCCTGTGATTTTGTCTTTAATCTCCTCATAGGTTAATAATTTTGGAGACCCATTTTCCCATCTTAATGTATGCATAGCCATCCTGGAGTCTTTCGCTCTAACCAGTTTTTATATCTATCCCATACTTCGTATAGCGGTTTCCTTATAGTGTGCCTCAGGAAATCTCTATGGACGGCTACCTTGTTATTCCATAAGTAGTCATGCCATCCAAACCTATTTCCTGCACCTTCCAGATCTAGGATCTCTGGTCTATTCAGCCTAAACCATTCACCCAGCCACACTAAACAAGATGCTTCATAGTATAACTTAATGTCTGGCAGTGAGAAACCTCCCCTCTCCTTTTTGTCACTTAGAATTTTATACTTAATCCGGGGTTTTTTACCTTCCCATACAAATTTGGATATTATCTTCTGCCAGTCACTAAAATGTTTCATTCCTGTGATAATGGGGATGGTCTGGAATAGAAATAATAGTTTGGGCAAGATAGACATCTTAACCGCCGCTATCCTTCCACTAAATGATAATTTCAACTTCCTCCAAATCTCTATGTTCTTTTTTACGTCTTTCCATATTGTTTCATAATTGTCCTTGAAAAGATTTGAGTTTTTTGGCGTAAGCCAAATCCCCAAGTACTTGATTTTCTTAGCTACTGTAATGCCTGTATCTTTTTGTAATTTATCTTGCTGTTCCTGATTTAGATTTTTTAACATCATTTTAGTTTTACTTTTATTCAGTTTTAGTCCCGCCAATTGTCCAAATTCTTCTATTACCTTGATCGTTTCTTTTATTGATTCCTGTGGTTCCTGCACGGTGATTACTAAATCATCGGCGAAAGCCTTCAGTTTATACTCTCTCGATCCACACTTTACGCCTTTAATTGTTTCAGTATTTCTTATTTTTTTGTAGGAGGACTTCAAGAGTTAGGATAAACAATAAAGGGGAGAGTGGGCACCCCTGCCTTGTGCCCTTGGTTATTCGAAAACTCGCTGTTAAATCATTGTTTACGATAATCTGGGCTTTTTGATCTTTATATATCGCATCTATAGATTTCAAAAAGTTCTCCCCAATTCCCATTTCTACTAGATTTAATTTCATGAAGGCCCAGGAGACATTATCAAATGCCTTCTCGGCGTCAATAAAAATTAACGCCGCTTGTTTATTTATCTTTTCCTCCAGGTATTCAATTATGTTCAACATAATCCGCATATTGTCTCTGAGTTGTCTACCTGGGATAAACCCTGTTTGGTCACTGTGTATTTGATATATATATATTTTTTAAATCTTTCCGCCAGTATAGAGGCAAATAACTTAGAGTCATTATTAAGCAGGGATATCGGTCTGTAATTTCTCACATTCTTAGGATCCGATCCCTGCTTATGAATTAGCGTTATGTAGGCCTCCGACCAAGTCTTAGGTGCCTGCCCTAATTCCATTGTATTGTTCATCACATCCCTTAGGGGTTTTAATATTTGTTGGTTGATGCTTTTATAGTATTTCAAAGAGATGCCATCCGGCCCTGGTGTTTTACCTAATTTCCCCTTCTTAATAGCTTCCAGAATCTCGTTATCCTCTATGGGTCTTCCCAGGCTATCCCTATCTACTTGAGGTATTTCTTTTAATTTATGTTGTATTAGATATTCTTTTATTTTATGGTTTTCTTCTATTGGGGCTCTGTATAGTTCCTTATAAAATTTATAGAAAGTCTCTTTTATTTCTTTTGGATTGACTATTTCTTTATTATTTTCTATTAGTTCAGTTATGACATTTTGTGCCTGTCTCTTTTTTAACTGCCACGAGAGCCATTTTCCAGTTTTATTGGCTGATTCAAAAGTTTTAGCTTTAAGTATCTTTATTTTCCACTCTACCTCTTGGTTTATTACTGCTCCTAATTGTATTTGCAGAAGTTTAACTGCTTGTAATAGAGTTTCATCTTGGTGGTTAACTGTCAGCTTCCACTCTGCTTCTTTAATTTTATCTAACAATTCCTCTTTTATTTTCTCTCTCTTTCTCTTAAGAATGGCATTTTGTTGTATTAACAGGCCCCGCGCAACTGCCTTACTGGCGTCCCAAACCGTCTTAATGTCTGTACCTTGGTCAAGGTTGAATTCAAAGTATTCTTTCATTGCTTGCTGTATTTTTAATGTAATTTCTTGATTGTCTAGAATGTATTCATGCATTCTCCATCTTGTTCTATTATTACTTTTGACCTTCCATTCCAGTAACATTGCATTATGGTCTGAAAGAGTTCTAGGTAAAATTTCGGCTTTTGTTACTTTTAGACTAATTTCTCTAGAAATCCATATTTGGTCTATTCTGCTCCAACTCAAGTTTGGCTCCGAATAATAAGTGAATTGTCTAGTAGTTGGGTTTTTTAATCTCCAGATGTCTATTAGATCATTGGTCTCCATAAGGGCTTCACAAGATTTTGGTAGCTTTCCCTGGTTTGTTTTTGAATTCCTTACTGATCTATCCATTTGTATTGATGGGACGCCATTAAAGTCTCCTGCCAAAATTATTTTATTGTCTAAGTAGTCTACCAGCATTTTGCCTAACTTGCTGTAAAATTCCACTTTCCTATCGTTAGGGGCATATATACCCACTGCAATTATTTTTTCTCCCTCAAGTTGTATTTGAACCCCCACTATTCTCCCTTCATTGTCTTTAAAGATTTTTTTGGCATCATATTTCTTTTTTACATAGATTACTACCCCTCTTTTCTTTTGTACATCCGAGGATGTGAATTCATTGCCCAGTTTGGGGTTTATTAAGACTCTATTATGTCCTCTTGTAATATGAGTCTCTTGTAGGCATATTATATCTGCATTGATCTTGTTTAATATATGTCCAATCCTATTCCTTTTGGCCTTTTCATTTATGCCATTTACATTCCAAGAAATTATTTTTACCAACATTGAATTCACAAGTTAAATATTTTTATTATAGTTTAATTATCGGCCTATTACATACTTCCTTGGTTTAAATCTTGTTGTATATCCTGCTCCGTCTCTTCTTCTTCATCATCCACTCCCTCGATCTTGCCCAGCTCCTTGTACCTCCTTCTAAATTTTTTTATTTCTAATTGCGAAGTGATTTTGAATTTTTTTTCCTTATAATAGAAGGATACCCCTTCTGGGAATTCCCAACGAAATCTTATATTATTTGCGTTCAAATTCTTAGTCAATTCCTTGTATCCATTCCTCTTTCGTAAAAAGTGGTTTGGGATATCCTTAAACACTACTATGTTATTCCCATCTATAGTCCAGTTCTGCTCTCTAGCTTTTTTCAAAATGTTATCTCTTACATCCATTGAGCTAAGCGTAATTAAACAGTCCCCAGAAAATTTCTTTTTCGGTCTGGTCTGTTTCGGGTTTACCCTTATCCTAAACGCATTAGTCACAATGTAATCCATATCCTCGTCCTTAACCTCTAATAGTTTAGACAGTTCTCCCACTATTTTCCCCCTAATATTCTCTCCTTCAACCTCCGGTAAACCCCTCAATTTGAGATTCTGAGCCTTTTGATTCATTTCAATAAAAGCTAAATTGTCCAAGGTGTTCTCCTGGACTTTATAAAGTTCTTCTACTTGCGCCTTAATTCTGTCCCCCTCTCTTTTATTTTCTCTTAATTCTTTCTGGACTTTTTTATTCTGTTCTTCCACTGTCTGTATTTTACTCTTCATTTCATTCATTTGTTTGGTCACATCTATTGCTAGCTCAGTAAACTTGTCTCCTAGATTTTTCTCACTTTCCTTAGCTTCTCTCCTCATTTCCTTTATCTCTGCCAGTATCTTTGCCATATCTCCTTCAGCCTCAGCCTCTGCTTTTGATGGTCTTCTATCAATAGGGGTAGAGGTTTTATTACCTCTTCCTGTCATCTCCTTAATTCACTCTTAATCTGCTCTATATGCCTGCAAATGTTGCCTCTCTTTCCAAGGGCTATCTAAATCCCACTTAGATTGATAATCACATACACACTAGCTCCCTTAGACGTTCAGCTATAAATCAAGTATCAGACATCGAATGCAAACCCCCTTATACGTCCATACACAAAACAATATATACATTCACATTTAAAGTTCAGTGATATCGGATAAGATACACATCTTATCTTTAAGGTTTACAATCCCTTCCCCTGGTTCCTCTATCATTAATACAATATCATCAGCAAATGCTTGGATCTTATGCGAGTTGTTCCCCACTTTTATTCCTTTTATTGACTCTTCCTGTTTTATGTCCTCGATTAAACACTCTATAGATAAAATAAATAATAAAGGCGACAGTGGGCATCCTTGGCGTGTTCCTTTTGTTATTTCAAATTCCTCCAGCATCTCTCCATTCAAAATTAATTTTCCCAATTGTTTGTTATAAATTGCTTTAATTCCTCTTAAAAACTTCCCATCTATCCCACTTTTTTCTAATACTTTTTCTAAAAAATCCTACTCCAAATTATCGAAGGCTTTTTCAGCATCAAGGAAAATAAAGGCCACTTTTTTACTTGGTTTCCAATCTAAATATTCTAGTAAATTTATCAATATTCTCATATTATATGACATTTTCCTCTTTGGGAGAAACCCTTGTTGGTTCTGTCCAATTATACGATTTAAGATCTCTTTTAATCTGTTTGCTAATATTTCTGCAAAAATTTTGTAATCTATATTTAACAGCGATATTGGCCTAAAATTTCCCACTTGCAAATTTTGTTCCTCACTTTTTGGGATCAGGACTATATATGCTTCTTGCCATGATTTGGGAAAATTTCCCTGATCTAGAATATTATTTACCACTTTACTATATATTTTCACCAATTCATCCTTGAATACCTTATAATGTTTTGCTGATAGCCCATCCGTTCCTGGGGATTTTCCTAATTTTAATTTTTTTATCGCTTTACAAATCTCTTCTTCTGCGATTGGATTATTTAACACTTTTCCCCCTCCTCTTTGATTTGTTTCATTTCGTGTTTCTCGAAATATTTTTTCCATTTCCCCCCCCTCTATCCTCCTTCCTTGATATAGTGTCTTGTAATATTTATGTAGGCATCTCTTTATGTCATCCAAATCTGTCCAATTTTCCTCTCCTTCTCTTATACTTATAATTGTCATTTCCTTTTGTTTTTTCCTTAACTGCCAAGCTAGCAGTTTCTCCATCTTCCCTGGGGGGTGCAGCCCACTTACTTGCTTTCAGTAGCCTTCCCTCCCGATCCGAAGATGCCTCCAGTCTCCTCTTCAGCCAGTGAGTTCAAACTGCTGTTTTTTCCTTTAAGAAACAAAGCAAAAACAGGCTTCTCCAGCTGGCCCCCTCTGCCTCCACAAACTTGGCAGAGCACACTGCATTCCTTATATAGTCGCCACGGCAACAGAGCACATTCTCCTCGGAAGCTCCTCTCTGCAAGCGAAGCTGCAAACCAGCCCTTACACAGATGTCCTCTGCTTTCACCTGGCTTTTTAGATGCAGACCACACCATGCAGAACCCCCATTAACCTGGGGTTCAGGCTGTGACCTCCCTTAACTCCTGGGACACCCATAACCTGTCCAGAAACTTGAGTTGGTTCTCCAGAACCAGCAATGACGCCCAGCACGCTTTCAGTTGTGCCAGGAACTCCCCCCAGTTTCCAGGCTGTTAGCAGAGTTATTTTTAGATTCACTCACGCAGCAAAAGATGAACGGTGTGCAAGGGAGTTGCAGCAATGATTCACTGGAGCCGACTTCTGTCTTTCTTATCTTGAATTATTTATTTATATACAGTAGAACGACCCGGGAGAATGCCAAGGCATGGCTGACTCCCGGCAATACAGAACAGAAAGAGAAAGTGCCTACACAGAGAGAGCAAAAGACCCGTATGTAGACCCACCCAGTGTACAGCACGTCACATAGAAGAGCAGTTTAACCCTGTCAGTTCTGATATAGCTCACACTGCAACCATCTGTAAAATGCCTTGACCTAGACAGGAAGTAATTAATAAAAGTTGCTACAGTGAAGCCTTGCTGGTTTGATAGGATTTTCTCCCTTGACAGAACGGGTTGAATGGAAAGGAATGCAATGTAAGGCTGCAGTACCAGCGATATGTACCCTAGGTGGCACTGTTTGTTAACGTTGATGGGTCAAAGCTTGACAGATCATTTTGAATACAGTAATAAAGTTAGGAGCACTGACAACGGATACTTTGCTTAATCAGCATCTGAGATCACCAACAGCCAATGCAATGGGCAGGTTTTTTTTAATGGTGTACACTAGCTTGTTGGAACACGCCTGGGGGCACAAGCAGTCCCCGGAATGAGACAGACCTCTCCGGGCATCTTCCTGATGAAGCGCAGCCCAGGACAATCACAAATCAATCCTGGTGCGCACCAGCGACACATATCAAAAGACATGTGCAAGCTCAATCAGCAGAGTATAGCAGAAACGATCGTGGAGCGTGAGTGTAGCATTCTAAGTGATTTATTAAGCAATATATACAGGACAAAGCAACCATGGCATCCTCTCACTTCTCCTCCGAGAGAGAGAGAGAGAGAGAGAGAGAGAAGTACAAAAGTGCAGTACAGCGGAAGAGAGATAAGACTGACTTCCGTTCTCACACTTTTCAAGCCTAGAAAGTAAACACTGACATGTGATGTAACAATCACGCATCCAGCAACAGAGGAGTGAAATGCTAACATAGCTGTGCGTCAGAGGTATCCTACTGCTATGGATTGGGAGGAACACCTCCCTGCATAGCATACTATTGAGGAAGCAGCAGAGCAATTGAGAGGCATGGCAAAGCAAGCTGGAATCTACATACCTAGCTGGGTTCAATGGCCCAGCAGGAATGTGAGCGAGGCTGTTGAAGGGGGCCCCCAGCTGCCATGTGCCGGGCCCTTGCTAGCATTGTTGGGGCCTGCCCATGGAAGATCTATTGGGGAATTTGTTGTTTTGATAGGGCAGCTAGGTGATGTGCAGAAATATAGAGCTGCCAGACCTCGAGCACGGGCTGCAAGGGATGGGGGAGAGCAAGCAAGCTTTCGAAATTCAGAGCAGAAGATGAACAGTAGACAGATGTTTAGTGAATTACTAGGGGTGGGGGTGCCGAAAGCTGACATCAATGGCATTTCCACTGAAGAGATGTTTAAGCTTTGGAAAAAGAAGTGTGCTAGCAGCAAAAAAGATGAAGAGGGGAAAGGGCCTCAGGTAAGGGGGGCTACCCCCACAGCACCCCCCCACAGCACCCCCCATCACATCATTGTATCTTTCACTGCAAGACCATGGGAGAGATGGGTGGGTGAGCAATTGGGAAATTCCCCAGCAAACAGATATGGGGTGTGGCACAGCTCCAGAGGTAAGGCTAATGAAGACAGCTATCCCTGGAGACCAGCACCCACACCTGCCATTGACCATTTACTGGTCTCATGGAAATGTTCAGAGGGTTTTGGCTCTGCTGGATACTAGCTCTGAAGTCACTTTAATTCATGGGAACTCTGATAAGCACCGGGGGCCCACAGTAATGATTAGTGCTTATGGGAATGGGGAGGAACGCACGACACAGGTGCGGGTTCGATCGGCTCTGGGAAACTCAGCTGCTTTCCAGACTAAAGTGCTAGTTTCTCGGGTGCCAGAATACATTGTGGGCATTGATTCGTTGAAAAGACAGGAGTTCAGAACTCCCTGTATGGGAAAACCCAACCGGAAGACCAATTGTATATCGAGGAGGCAGTGATTCTAACATGGTTACACTTCCATCCTCTGTTCCTTCCCCCTCCCTGGCAGCTGTTAAGTTTTTGAAGGTGTGAGAACCTTCTCTGATGTCCTAATCAGTTGAGAGCAGTTGAGAGCCCCACTCACAGCTGCCTGAATCAGTCTAGGACAGTGATGGCCAAACTTGGCCCTCCAGCTGTTTTTTGACTACAATTCCCATCATCCCAGTCCACTGGTCCTGGTAGCTAGGGGTGATGGGAGCTGTAGTGCCAAAACAGCTGGAGGGCCAAGTTTGGCCATCACTGGTCTAGGAAAACAATGCTGGGAACCTTCTTTTATGTCAGAAATTGTTATTGGAGGGTGGGGCATTGAAAGGAGGTGGCTACCTATAAAATCAGATGGTTTGAGCAGAGAAACTTAGAAGCTCATGCATGGACTGATTGGCTGCAGGGCTGTGCAATCCAAGGCTACCTCGGGGAGTCACTTTGCCACTTCTTTGAGGGCTTCACTGGCTCCCACAGCATGGCAAGATCCTGCCAATGCATAGAGGTTTGAGAGGCTTCATCTAGCTGGAGAAGCTTTTTTCACCTATTGTTGGCCTCTCAGTGGAACTGGGGTCAGCCATTTCCTGCCTGCTGCCTCGCTGGGCCTGGCCCTTCCTCCACACTGGCTCCAGAAAGAGAGTTCATTGGGGGGGGGGGTTGGCTGGGCAATGTCTGGACAGGTGGTTAGGTCTTCCACAATAGAAACATAGCCTCTCCCTTCGACTCTGCTCTTTCTCCTCTGGAGCCACATGAGGTGGCCAGCCCCCAGACCCTCTTGCAGGGCTGTTTGGGATGCCCCACGACCTCGCTGGCATCTTGTTAAGGGGCTTCCTCTCCTCCTGCCTCTCTTGCAGCTGCTGATTCACTCTCAAAGTGGCATGCATAAATGCCTCCAGGGAAGAGGGGAGGCATTCTTGCCAACTCACCTAACAGAGTCCCACTTATCCCCGGCTGATACACTGCCATTAAAGCCTCTTCATTCCAGCCCAATTTTTGAGAGATTAGATTGAATTATGTGGTGTAATCCATTACAGAATTCTCCTCTTACCTCAAATTCAGGATCTTTCTGTTGGCAGAGGATTTCCGTTGGGGGTCCTGGAACATCAAATCAAGTGGAGTCATAAAGCTGCTCAAATCTTATAAACAGGGGTGCTGATTAACCATTAGGGGGGTCACCCAGCGCCTGGCAACTTCTTCCAGAAGATTTATTACAAAAAATGCGTTCATAATCATCTTTGAATTCGGTGTCATGCAATTTAAAGAACAAGACCAAATGTGCCTTAGATTCTGGGAAATCAGCAGCTTCTCCACTAAACTGTGTTTTGATTTTTTTTTTGGGGGGGGAGTTAATTTTGTTTTGTTGGGGTGGGATGGATGTTTGGTTGGGGTTGGGGATTTGTTTAGTTTTAGTATAATTGTAAATTATTATTGTTGGGTGTTTTGTTTTTTGTTTGCTTTTGTTTGTTTGTTTCTACTGTTTTATTGGTTTATTGTATGGTTTGTGTTCTGTTCTTAAGGGGAGAGGGTCAGGGCTGCCTGGGAGTGGGCCCCAGCCAACAGTGACTACATGAGTCTATGAGCACTGTTCCGCAAGTATATATTTATCTGTATTACAGAAGAGTTTATGAAATACGTCTATGTTCTATTGCTGCGCTGAAGAAGTTCTTACGAAACAGTGAATTATATCCAGAAACACTGTACTGTACATCCTCGACAAGTCCGTAGACTACTTCAGCCACGTTGGCACTTCGCATAACAAAGCAGTTCAGTTTGCTTGTTATATCGTGACAGTTTGTTTGCTACTTCAGCTACTTTGGAACTTTGCAATACAAAACTTTTCAGCTTGTCCTTATTCATTTCAGCAGTGACTTTCAGAGACCTGATAGATTTTGTTTTGTGTATATTACATTAGATATGCTTGGTTTCAAGTCTTGTTATTGATATTAATTGTGAATACATTCTGTTCGTTCATATTGGTCACGTGTTGCCCAGTTTTTGTTTCATCAACAGAATGGCTGGGGCAGGTTCCATGGTGTGTGCGCGCACGTGTGTGCGTGCACTGGGATGCCCGATCTCAGTGATCACATGTAGGAGGAGGAGTTACGCTAAGACCAGACCATGTCATTACCGAGGAGGCAGGTTTAGTCGTTGTTTGAGGACTACCCCTGCCTCCGGGTCTGGTCTTGACCAGACGGATACTGGAATCAGCAAGGAATACCCACATGACCTGAAGGTGCTGCTGTGCAATGCCAGGTAAATCATTCATAAGGCCACTGCCATCCATGACTTGATCGTGGATGGAGGACTTGACCTGGCATGTGTAACAGAGACTTGGTTGGATGAAGCAGATGGGCCTGTCCTTGCTGCTGCTTGTCCACCAGGTTTCTCTTATGCACAGCAACCCAGGCCTTGTGGGTGGGGAGGGGGGTTGCAGTGATTTTTAGGAAGTCATTAGTTTGCTCCAGGCATCCTATTGGGAAGACCCAGTTTTCTGAGTGCATGTTCTGGAAGTTGGGCAATAGGGACAGTACAGGATTCCTTTTGGTGTAGCGACCTCCCCACTGCACCAAGGATTCCCTGCCCAAGCTGCTTCAGGTCTTGGCGGATGTTCTCCTGGAGACACCTAGTTTGGTTGTCCTAGGGGATTTTAACATCCATGCCGACACGACCTTACAAGGGGCCGCTCGGGACTTTGTGGAAAGCATGGCCTCCATGGGGCTGTCCCTGAATAAGTCTGGCCCAGCTCATAGCTGCGGAATGCCTTAGACCTGGTATTCACCTCTATGGATGTTGGTGATCTGTCTCAAAGTAAAAGCGAAACTAAAGAAATGCCATGGTCAGATCAATTCCCGGTGCAACTGGACTTCTCCGCCACCCTTCCCCTCTGCAGGGAGGTGGGACCGATTTGGATGGTCCGCCCCAGCCACTTAATGGATCCAAATGGTTTCCAGAGAGTGGTAGGGGATGCTTTTGTCAGGAATTTGCTGTACACACGAGTAGGACCTTGGCAGGGACACATGCCCGACTGGCATGTTCCCTCCTTCCTGGGCAATCGTTCGGAAGCTTCATAAGCATTTTCCAGCCCGAACATCACAGCGACTGGTGCTAGATGACACCAGCACACTTAGGGATCCGCAGAGGTTTGCGCAGTTGCGTAACAGAACTCAGCATTTAGGCTAATCTAATTTATTTACATATTAACACACACTGGCTCCCTCTCTCTCTAGCATCAGGCAGCAAAGAGAAAGAACAAAGAACAACAGTCCCACTTCAAGGAACACAGTAAGACAATCATCCTGTCTTCCTTCACTTCCCACTTCCCACTCTGTGGAATCAAAACACATACCCAGTCGTTCTGGTCGGCAAGATGGCGAACAGCACCTAATCAGCGTGAGCTCCTTGATTTATTTTACTTATCTTATCTTTTTAAGAAGTTTTAACGTTCCCCCTTTTAACGAATATCAAAGCCTAGACAAAGCTAAGCTCCCCCCCCCTGCTTCTTACTGAAATAACAAGGAAATAATGAGGTCAAAACAATTGCCGAGGTAAAGAAGAAAACACCGTTTCTGATAACGCCGAGGGGGTGAAACTTGGAGCTGCTTTTTGCACAGGCTCCTTCCAAAACCTTGAAAGTCCAGGAAGAAAGCCAAGCTCTTCTAGAAATCAAAGAGCTGGTTTTATGATGATTTATATCCCTGAGGCTTTGAAATAAGACCTAAATTATACACCACTCGGCAGCTGTTAAATTGAACTTGGAAGAGAAATTACAAGCCCCGAAAAGAAGCTCCTCAAAAGTTTGTCTCACGCTCCCATACCCCGGGGTAATTGATAGGGGGAACTGTGATGAAACCTTGAACCTTAGGGAACCACTGACCCATGGAGGTATGAATCGATGGCTTACATGCTTTTTATTGTTGCCTCTTACTGAGCTGCACTGCTTTTGCCCCTGGGCACTGGGTCCTCAGTTCCTTTCTTGTGGTCTTAAAATTTTAATCTCCTAAAGTATTTTTAAAATTTTTATATTAGCCATGGGCAAACGGCAGCGGGGAAAGGAGGAACCGCCACTCCTCCCTAAGTCAAAACTTAAGAGAACAGACAAGCACTGGAGTAGAAGCGGGAGTGACCAGTTAATCCCTCAAGGTGATGTGGAAACCTCAAATCGCTTCCTCCCGCTGGAAGATCTCGATGTAGTTCCCATCCTGAAGGTCCAGTGCTCGCCTGCTCAATCAAACGACCAAATGTGCACACCCACAAATAAGCAAACCCTTTCAGCCGAGGAAGTAGCCTCGAACCCAGTGGAATCTCTCAAGAACGAACAGTTACATTTGGTAATCAGGACCTTAAACTGTATCTTCAAAAAAATGGACGTGATGTCCTCACAAATTTTAAATCTCCTGCAGAAAGTTGGAAATCTTGAAACCAAACTATCGCCAAGTCCATCTTTTGGAAATATGCCCCCACCTGCACAGTTATCCAATTCTAAAAATTTGATGAAGCACAAATACTCACTAAACAAGCAACTGAACAAGCAAGAGCTAGTCCTACATTCAAAGAAAATCTGCCTCTCTATTCAGTCTGATATAAGGAGTTGGCTAAAGTTAGATGGGGCCAAAAATGCTCTCAGCAAAATCTTAAAGCTCAAGACCCAGCAAATCGATTTGCACGCAGTGCTGCCTCTCTTCCAACAGGACGGCGTTCTGAAAATAATATTAGCCTTTGACGCCCCTGAGATCCCCTCTATTATACTCTGGCGGAAAAAGACTTTTATTTTAAATAACATCTTTCCAACGAGGGTTTTTGAGGATAGCATGAGTAAACCTCTACTACTCAGATCAGGGGAGAACACGCTCCAACGAGGAAAATTCTTGGCTACACCAAAAGAAGACTCTGCCACTCCCCCGATACAGTCAAATCCAATCCCCAACCGATTAACGGAGGAATCTCCACCTGATCTTTGGAATCTACAAAACTCCTTAGACGAAAATGAGATCATCACTTCTTTTGGGGAACTTCCGCTGGAAGAGCAAGCAGAAACAATAATGAGACTTGACGTGCTCAAATCGAAATTGCTAGAAGTCCAAAATAAACCAAAGAGCAAAAATCGGCCTCAAATGCATAGGATGGAAACTGATGACCTTCTTCAGTTCAGTCTGACACTCAAACCCAAGATGGGTCGGCAAACTTTAACGACACAGAAAATAACAGGAAAAACAACTGACCCAGATGAGATCACTCCATCACCCTTACTAATAAATCTGGACTCCCCTCCCCAGAGGAGCACCAGGACGGATGCTGTTTCATATCAGCAACAAGACCCAAGCCTCCCCTCGACCCATTCGTCTATGCCTGACCTGGAATCCTCCTGTACCTCAGAAAAAGAAACCTCAAACTTACAAACGACCCCCCAAGGGAGCTCTTTCTCTGCATCTACTCCATCAAAGAGATCTCGGACAGCTACCCAGCCTCGGGCCGTCTCTGATATTTCACAGGAGCCCAGGGCTCACCTGACCGAAGACCTGTTGGGATGAATAAATAAAATCATCCAATCATCAATTGTAAATCCAACTAGCGACAGCATATTCACCGAATTAGCAAATATTTCTCTGACTAACCCCCTTCAAAGACCCCTAATCCCCCCGGAAAACCGGCTCACTTCAAGCCAAAGATCCATCCCTAGTGGTACAAGTATATCGACTCTACAACTAAATCACCCAAATAAATCCACTACGTCGAAATGCCTCCCTTTCCGACTACCAACCGCCCAAAAGAAAATCACCGACTTCTTTGGGTCCGAAAAACCCCCAAATTTAGAATCACCAACACACCCGAAGTGACTACCGGAAACCCACTCTAAATACCACCCTGTGACATTCTTATGTTGGAATATAGCAGGTTGGAAGGGCAAGAAACTTGATCCTGATTTCCTGGAGTTCATCAACCTATTCCAAATAATTCTTCAAGAAACCTGGGAAGAGGAACCGATTGAGATAAACGGCTACGATTCCATCTCAGTCCCAGCATGTCCTTCCCCTAAAGGTGGGCGTTCTAAAGGCGGGCTGATGATAGCCATTTCTCTCAAATTACAGGTCAAACTCACCCTTGTTAAATCGTTCTCTCACTACGCTATAACTGGGCAGATCTCAGGTGGCAAATTTGACTTACTGATCACAAACGTTTATTTTCCACCCGGGGGCCAAGTGGCAGACCTTTACTATAAATGGGGATCGCTTGAGGAACACCTAACCTCCTGTTACACTAAGTACCCAAATACCCCTTCAGTGGTGGGCGGTGACTTTAACGCCCGTACTGCCACAAACTGGGAAGCACTAAGCAAGGCAAAGTGGTGGGTTACTTTAGGCCATCACAATCCAGATCTAGCTCCCCCTGCTCCAAGACTATCGAAAGACGGTAAAGTGAACGAGGCGGGTGCCCTGCTTTACCAACTGTTAAGCCGATTAAACCTAACCACTTTAAACGGCAGCTGCCCCCCTGATATCCCTGGTGAATTTACCCACCTGAGCACGCTCTCGAACAGTGTTCTTGATTACTTTATAGTCTCTAAGGACCTATTTTCAAGCTTTTTCTATTTCAAAATAGAAAACATTCAACTGAGCGACCACCTCCCCTTAGTCGCCAAACTTTCCCGGGATTGGCTGCCGGTGGGGTCCACACACCCTATACATATGGGCCTTAGTGCGGCTGCACAAGTGAGAGGGGAAAAATGGTCAGAGAAACAGGCTCAAAAATACATCGAATTTTTCCAAAACAATGATGTAACCCAATCTCAAATGGCCTTAGTTTTAGACTCATCTGAGCACAAAACAACTTTGAACCTATTCTCCAGGCTAAATGATGGCCTCACGACCTTCTTCACAACACCAACTCACCGGGTTAACAGAACCTTTTTTAAGACCGGTGCGCCTTGGTTTAACTTAAAATGTAAGCAAGCCAGACTCCATCTGAGTGCCATCTACAACGAGTACAAAGTATCGGGTGCCTCAGTTTTGCCCCCAAATTACTCTCAAGCTAAATCCGCATACAAACTGGCCCAGAAAACAGCCAGACAGGAATGGCGGCAGGCGCTAATTGCGGCCTCTAGATCCCGTAATTCTAGGGACTTTTGGACTCTCGTCAACAGAAGATCAAAGAAGTATCCTCTAACAGTTATCCCTGCCCCAGTCTGGGAACTCTTTTTAAGAAAATATTTCTCGCTGTCGGAAGCCACTACTTGCCCTTCGGAGGTCCCAGTTGAATTTCTACCTATCTGGCCAAATACTGATCCGAACGAAATCAAATACTGATCCGAACGAAATCCTAGATTTAATTTCCAAACTTAAACCTGGAAAAGCCCCCGGGCCTGACCTGATCCCGGCGGAAGCTATAAAATTACATTCCGAGTGGTGGGCAAAAATCCTTGCAATCACCTTTGATGCTATTAATGCCACTGGCTACATACCTAAAACATGGAAGGATGCTATAATCATTCCAATACACAAAAAAGGTTCTCAAGACGATCCAGGGAACTACAGGAACATCAGCCTTCTATCTATCATTGGACAAATTTATGCTCGCTACTTGTTAACCAGACTTGTTCAATGGTCTGATGAAAATTCTTTAATTGGCCCAGAACAAGCTGGTTTCAGACCAAACCACTCAACCACAGATCACGCTATAATCTTATATCATTAAGCCCGGAAATACTCCTCAACAACTCGTGGCCAACTATGTGCGGCCTTCATCGACCTGAAGGCCGTGTTTGACAGCATACCCAGAAGGCTATTATGGGAAAAACTGGCACGCTGGGGAATAGACAGAAGACTACTCTGGCTGATGATACAACTCCACGAAGGTTCGGCGGCTCGAGTGATAATAACCCCCACCGGCGACCTCACGAATCCGATACCAGTAAATAGAGGAGTTCGCCAGGGATGTATCCTAGACCCTTTTCTCTTTAATTTATTTATAAGAGATATGAGAGTACCCTTAGCCGAGTCCCAATTAGCTATACATGCCCCCCCGCCTTGCAAATTATCGTTGTCCCCTGTTATTATATGCCGACGATGCAGTGATCCTTTCTTTTACGAGAATTGGTCTTAGGAGGGCCCTAAAAATCTTTGCCTCATACTGCAAATCCAATCTCCTTACCATAAATCAACCTAAATCCAAAGTCCTATTTTTTTCAAGAAGCAGAAAAACATATAAGTGGGCCTTAGATGGGAAACCCATTGAACAGGTGTACAAATTTCGATACTTGGGAATATACCTTCAATATAACATGGGCTGGAAAACACACGTCGCCTACATCCAAAATAAGGCCAAAGCGCTCTCTTTTGCACTTCTGCGCTTCTTTTTCTCCGAGGGAGCCCTTCATATTCCGTCCGCCTTAAAGGTTTATTATACCAAAGTGGTGGCGACAATAGCTTATGCCGCCCCTTTATGGGGGGCTTTAGCGAACTTGTCCTCATTGGAGATAATCCAAAGCCAATTTTTGAGACGGTTGCTAAATCTGCCTCAGTGCGCAAGCAACTATGCCATCCGGCTAGAATTAAAAGTCCCTTCCTTGAGAATGCCTTATGGAGACGCATTTTCTGTTACTGGTTGTCCCTATGGCACAGGCTTCCAAGCCGTTATCTCTTGCAATGCCTCTGGAGAGATGAAGCTGTAAGCCCGTGGGCTGAAAGGATCCATAAGAAAATGATGTCCTATGGCTTGTTTCCATCGGACTTATTGAAACTAGATCCCATCTCAGCTAAAAGATCCATTATACAAAAACTTGACGAGGTTGACTTCCAACAAAACATCTCAAGGGGAAGTGGCACCTGCTCACCGCTAAATCTAGGCATCTGGCCCACTTTGCTGATTCCATCATACCTGTCATCTTTGTCAGTTGCGGCTCACAGATTTGCCTTCATCAAAGCCAGATTCAACGTCTTCCCATCTAATGTCATGCGAAACAGGTTCTCCAATGGACAAATCTCAACTTTATGTACATGTGACAATAGAACCATTGAATCTCTTCATCACATACTTTTAGGCTGTCCCCTCATGTGATATACAATAAACCCATGACTGCACACAGGGAATGAATCTTCAACAACCCCCCCTGATTCATGAACCGTGCTGCAGTCAACAGTCATCAGTGTAACTGCAACAACCATACAGACATCATACACACAGCATACCTCTGTATCACCCGTTCCACCTTTGGAACTACCTGCAACTGGATTGGCCTTAGGCCTTACCATTTTGCACTTCTGACTAGTCTTGGTGTCATAACCCTTCTATCAGGAAATCTCACATCTGTCTTTGTTGGGACTCTAACCCTAGCCTTGTTCCTCTCTGAGGAATCAGTGTTGGCACACACGACCTCTGGACGTGGTCCAGCCTCCTTCTCCAAGGAAACAGTGTCTACTCTTACAGCCTTTGGGCGTGGTTTCCCGTCCCTCTTGGACAAACCCTGTACCCCTTTCAAGACCTGTGTCGAGCCACTAACCACAGCGAAATCTGCAACAGCTGTGTTAGCAAACTCCTGAGCATACCTGGTGAGCCTTTCACCCTTTATAGCTCCTCCTGAGCTGCGCACCTGTCGCATCTCCTCCACTGTATCAGCGGAACTCACCTCAGTGCACTTGCTGTTTATAACAGCAACAGACTTCCTCCCCATTCTGCACTGCACTCAACATCCTTTGTGTGTAAAATCAGTTTGGTATGAGGCCTTAGTACTCTGTACATGCCTTCTCCATACCCAAGGAAGAATCTATGCTTCCTATCTTGTGACGTCTCAACCCACATGTCAGACCCATCCATTGGCATCCTGGCTTTTCCCGGGTTTATCTTGTCACAACTCCCACCCAGGAGAAAACCTTGCATACTGTTTGCCAAGTGTATCGCTCTGTGACTTTGGAACGCACATGTCAGATCCAGTCACTGGCATTTTGACTTTTTCCAGGTTGCCCTGTCACTGTCATCATCACCATCACCAGTACCAAGAGGTAATCTCTGTGAGATATCCTTATGTCCTCCTCCTTTTGCTCTGTCCTGAACACTGGTACACCTGACCATCCTCGCATCAGCCATCAGCCACCTGGGAGCTTCATGCTTACAACCTGCATGGAAAACATGGTCATCAGACATAGCACCATATGTCTCTCCAACCTTCCCACCATCCCCCATGTTTCACATCACAACACAACATGGTAAAGAACAAGCCATTCACAATGTTGCTTCTGTTCTTCTGGATGGTTGTGTTCTGTTTACAGTCTGAAACAGAACAAGCACGCTGTGTTAACTGGAAATCCATCAGCACACTGCGCTTCCGACCTGGAATGAAAAACTCACATTAAACATCACAAAACGTTACAGCTTTTCAGTTCCACGGCCCTCCGTGCAATGCACCCCCACTTGACTGGTAGAGCAGTTCCTTCTGTCACAATTCTGTGCACTTGGCAAAAGTTCCCTTGCTGAAACTCTGCTTCTCGCTGCCAGTGCCTCTGACACGCTGCAACTGTCCAAACGTCTCACAGGACAAACTTTCCACTGCCTTGACCTCAGCAGTGCCACCTGCTGGTTGCAGTGATGATTGAGATGACGTCACAGTCTTCTCCTTCCGTTCTGAATAGTCCTCTCAGAACAGGAAACATTAGACAGTCTTTCGTCATCTTGGAATGTTCATGGTGTGAAGCAGCTTCAAATTCCTGCCGAACACACACTCTGGCATCAGACACCGACTGTGTCTCTGGCACAGCAAACACACTGCTCTGCAGCTTTGGGGACATAAACACAGCTCCCCTCTCATTCCCAAACTCAAAGGGAACACTCAGAATAATCTTTCTTCTTAATGTGCAAGGCTGCTATCTCTCGCAGCATCGGGGGAATAAACGCCTCCTCCCCCTTGTAGCTCATAAATCAAACAGCTACAGTCCTTGGCACACAGCCTTGCCGCGGCTTGAAGCCAACTTTCGCTTTCTGCCGCTATCAGGAAAAATGCTCCACAGGCATTGGAGCACATAAATCAAGGCTTTGTTGTTCAGTCGTGTCCGACTCTTCGTGACCCCATGGACCAGAGCACGCCAGGCACGCCTATCCTTCACTGCCTCTCGCAGTTTGGCCAAACTCATGTTAGTAGCTTCGAGAACACTGTCCAACCATCTCATCCTCTGTCGTCCCCTTCTCCTTGTGCCCTCCATCTTTCCCAACATCAGGGTCTTTTCTAGGGAGTCTTCTCTTCTCATGAGGTGGCCAAAGTACTGGAGCCTCAACTTCAGGATCTGTCCTTCTAATGAGCACTCAGGGCTGATTTCTTTAAGAATGGATAGGTTTGATCTTCTTGCAGTCCATGGGACTCTCAAGAGTCTCCTCCAGCACCATAATTCAAAAGCATCAATTCTTCGGCGATCAGCCTTCTTTATGGTCCAGCTCTCACTACCGTACATTACTACTGGGAAAACCATAGCTTTAACTATACGGACCTTTGTTGGCAAGGTGATGTCTTTGCTTTTTAAGATGCTGTCTAGGTTTCTCATTGCTTTTCTCCCAAGAAGCAGGCGTCTTCTAATTTTGTGGCTGCTGTCACCATCTGCAGTGATCATGGAACCCAAGAAAGTGAAATCTCTCACTGCCTCCATTTCTTCCCTTTCTATTTGCCAGGAGGTGATGGGACCAGTGGCCATGATCTTAGTTTTTTTGATGTTGAGCTTCAGACCATATTTTGCGCTCTCCTCTTTCACCCTCATTAAAAGGTTCTTTAATTCCTCCTCACTTTCTGCCATCAAGGTTGTATCATCAGCATATCTGAGGTTGTTGATATTTCTTCCGGCAATCTTAATTCCGGTTTGGGATTCATCCAGTCCAGCGTTTCGCATGATGAATTCTGCATATAAGTTAAATAAGCAGGGAGACAATATACAGCCTTGTCGTACTCCTTTCCCAATTTTGAACCAATCAGTTATTCCATATCCAGTTCTAACTGTAGCTTCTTGTCCCACATAGAGATTTCTCAGGAGACGGATGAGGTGATTAGGCACTCCCATTTCTTTAAGAACTTGCCACAGTTTGCTGTGGTCGACACAGTCAAAAGCTTTTGCGTAGTCAATGAAGCAGAAGTAAATGTTTTTCTGGAACTCTCTAGCTTTCTCCACGATCCAGCGCATGTTTGCAATTTGGTCTCTGGTTCCTCTGCCCCTTCGAAATCCAGCTTGCACTTCTGGGAGTTCTCGGTCCACATACTGCTTAAGCCTGCCTTGTAGAATTTTTAGCAAAACCTTGCTAGCATGTGAAATGAGCGCAATTGTGCAGAAGTTGGAGCATTCTTTGGCACTGCCCTTCTTTGGGATTGGGATGTAGACTGATCTTCTCCAATCCTCTGGCCACTGCTGAGTTTTCCAAACTTGCTGGCATATTGAGTGTAGCACCTTAACAGCATCATTTTTTAAAATTTTAAATAGATCAGCTGGAATATCATCACTTCCACTGGCCTTGTTGTTAGCAAGGCTTTCTAAGGCCCATTTGACTTCACTCTCCAGGATGTCTGGTTCAAGGTCAGCAACCACACTACCTGGGGTGTATGAGACCTCCATATCTTTCTGGTATAATTCCTCTGTTTATTCTTGCCACCTCTTCTTGATGTATTCTGCTTCTGTTAGGTCCTTTCCACTTTTGTCCTTAATTGTGGTAATCTTTGTACGAAATGTTCCTTTCATATCTCCAATTTTCTTGAACATATCTCTGGTTTTTCCCATTCTGTTGTTTTCCTCTATTTCTTTGCATTGCTCGTTTAAGAAGGCCCTCTTGTCTCTCCTTGCTATTTTTGGGAAATCTGCATTCAATTTCCTGTATCTTTCACTATCTCCCTCGCATTTTGCTTGCCTTCTCTCCCCCGCTATTTGTAAGGCCTCATTTGACAGCCACTTTGCTTTCTTGCATTTCTTTTTCATTGGGATGGTTTTTGTTGCTGCCTTCTGTATAATGTTACGAGCCTCCATCCACAGTTCTTCAGGCACTCTATCCACCAAATCTAAATCCTTAAACCTGTTCTTCACTTCAACTGTGTATTCATAAGGAATTTGATTTAGATTGTATCTTACTGGCCCAGTGGTTTTTCCTACTTTCTTCAATTTAAGCTGGAATTTTGCTATAAGAAGCTGATGATCTGAGCCACAGTCAGCTCCAGGTCTTGTTTTCACTGAGTGTATAGAGCTTCTCCATCTTTGGCTGCAGAGAATATAATCAATCTTATTTCGATGTTGCCCATGTGGTGATGTCCATGTGTAGAGTCGTCTCTTGTGTTGTTGGAAAAGAGTGTTTGTGATGACCAGCTTGTTCTCTTGACATAACTCTATTAGCCTTTGCCCTGCTTCATTTTGAACTCCAAGGCCAAACTTGCCAGTTGTTCTTTTTATCTCTTGACTCCCTACTTTAGCATTCCAATCCCCTATAATGAGAAGAACATCCTTCTTTGGTGTCATTTCTATAAGGTGTTGTAAGTCTTCATAGAATTGGTCAATTTCAGTTTCTTCAGCACTGGTAGTTGGTGCATAAACTTGGATTACTGTGATGTTAAAAGGTCTGCCTTGGATTCGTATCGAGATCATTCTATCATTTTTGAGATTGAATCCCAGTACAGCTTTCGCCACTCTTTTGTTGACTATGAGGGCCACTCCATTTCTTTTATGGCATTCCTGCCCACAGTAGTAGATATGATAGTCATCCGAACTGAATTCACCCATTCCCGTCCATTTTAGTTCACTGATGCCCAGGATGTCAATGTTTATTCTTGCCATCTCATTTTTGACCACATCCAGCTTACCAAGGTTCATGGTTCTTACATTCCAGATTCCTATGCAATACTTTTCTTTACAGCATTGGACTTTCCTTTCGCTTCCAGGCATATCCGCAACTGGGCATCCTTTCGGCTTTGGCCCAGCCCCTTCATCAGCTCTGAATCTACTTGTACTTGTCCTCTGCTCTTCCTCAGTAGCATGTTGGACGCCTTCCGACCTGAGGGGCTCATCTTCCAGCGTCATATCTTTTATATGCCTGTTGTCTTTGTCCATGGAGTTTTCTTGGCAGGGATACTGGAGTGGCTTGCCAGTTCCTTCTCCAGGTGGATCACGTTTGGTCCAAACTCTCCACTATGACCTGTCCATCTTGACCTGTCCATAGCTTCCCTGAGAAATTCAAGCCCCTTCGCCACGACAAGGCAGTGATCCATGAAGGGGTCAAGGCTACACTCTAGCAAATCCTGCCGCATCAAAATTGCTCTTCTCTCTTGGAAAGCAGCTATCTCCCCTATTTACAAAACTCAGGGGATGGGACGTCTTCCTCCTCCCAGTTCCCTCCTTGTAAACTTAGGGAATTGGGGTCCATTCCTGCTCATCTCTGCTCCGGAGATTACTCTGAGCCAGGAACTTTCAGAAGCAGTCATAAATCTTAGCTTCTCTGTGCAGGCGTCTTGCCAGCTTTACAATAACAAAGTCTGGTCTGCCTTTTACTTACTCTTTCAGGCAGAGGCTCTCTGCTGTTTACTCACAGTCTCCACGCAGCACTTTTTGCCTTCCGTCTCAGAACAGGCTTCTGCATGCTGCCGGCTCCTGGAGACTTCAACCAGGACAAAACCAGCCCCAGGTGCTTCCTCTGCTGGCAGAAGACTTTCTTCACCGCCTCTATTGCATCTGCAGAAAACAGCAGCAGGAGACTCTTTCTGGTGGTTTGCAATTTAGCAGAACCACCTGCTCCATCAGGGCCCAGTACAGGCCACATGATCTCCTGTAATGATTTTGCAAAGTTTTTTGCAGATAAAGTCGCTCAGATTTGGGAATAGGTAGACTCCACCATGGGAGCAGGGCCGGGGCGGGAGAGTGCTAGAGTCCTGTCTAGTCAAGTTGCGTGGGATCAATTCCAATCTGTTACCTCCGAGGATGTGGACAGGCTGCTTGGACGAGTGAAACTTCCCAGACCCGCTGGGAGTGAGCCTTCCCAGACCCGCTGAAAGAGGCGGTTATCAAACCGCTTGTTAAAAAACCATCTTTAGATGCGGCCAATAAGGCCAACTATGGCCCAGTCTCAAATCTTCCATTCTTGGGCAAGGTGACTGAGCGAGTGGTTGCTGAACAACTCCAGGCACGCCAGGAAGAAGCGGACTATTTGGATCCCTTCCAGTCGGGATTCAGGCCTCATCATGGGACTGAAATTGCCTTGGTCACACTGGTCAATGATCTCCAGCGGGCTAGGGACAAAGGACACCATCAACCATAACACCCTTCTGGGCCATCTACAGGGGCTGGGACCTGGGGACACTGTTATACTGTGGTTCTGCTCCTTCCTCCTGGGTAGTGTTCAGAAAGTGGTGGTAGGGGATGAGTGTTCAGACCCCTGGGCTCTCACTTGTGGGGTGCCTCAGGGTTCCGTCCTCTCCCCTATGCTTTTCAACATCTACATGCAGCCGCTGGGAGAGATAATCAGGGGGTTGGGGCTGGGTGTTCATCAGTATGTGGATGATACCCAGCTCTGCCTCTCTTTCAAATCAGAACCAGTGAAGGCAGTGAAGGTCCTGTGTGAGTGTCTCGAGGCGGTTGGAGAATGGATGGTGGAATTCCTGATGGAATGGAGGACCCATTGCCTGCTCCACTCTCAGCCCCGTCAGGGGAAGCTGAGGTTGCCCCTGGGTCCGGTAACCCACGAGCCTCTCCTGAGCTGCAGAGGCTCAGGGCAGAGAGGCGAAGGGAGCTAATTTCCTGCAGGAGGAGTGCTCGCCTCCAGGCCAGAAGGAGAGGCGAGTCACCAGAGGATCGGGGCCGCCCTATGCCTCGGGGCAGATAAAAGCCGGCCAGCCCCAGCCCCAAGTTGCGGGAGCAACATTGTTGGTTGCTATTTCCTGCCAGAGGCCTGTCTTGCTTTTCTGCCTGAGCTCCTGACCCGCCCTGGTTTCCTGCCTGCATACCTGTTCCTGACTTTGCCTGACTCCCTGCCCTGCACCCAGCTTCAGCTACTACGGACTGTCTCTACGTTGAACCTTTGACCACGGACCAGACTTGGACCTTGCCTCTCGGGTAACCCACGGGACCAGCACATTATCAGTCTTAAGCCCTGATATTTAAAATATTCATTCAGGCATTCCCATTCTTTCTTAACCAAGCTTTTGGGTTTATGCCTTATTATATCCGTCAATTTGGCTAGTTCCAAATATTCACCTAATTTACACAACTATTCCTCTCTAGTAGGTGTTTGCTTCCCTTTCCAATACCTCGCCACCAATATTCTTGCCGCAGCTGTCACATATAAGAAGATTTTTGCTTTATCTTTTGGAATATCATTATTCAATATTCCTAATAAAAAGGCTTCTGGGCTTTTCCTATGATTAATTCTGAATATTTTCTTTAATTCTTCATGGATCATGCCCCAAAACTTACCAATCTCCGGGCATGTCCACCACATATGGTAGAAAGTTCATTTTTGTTTCAAACACCTTCAGCATTTATTTTGATATGTTTTGTTCATTTTGGCCAGCCTTTCCGGGGTCAAATACCACCTGTGGTATATTTTCATAAGATTCTCTCTGATCAAATAACATGCTGAGAAATTTATAGTTTTTGTCCATAACCTTTCCCATTCTTTATAATCTATTACATGGCCTAGATCTTGTTCCCATTTCTTAATGGCACTTCCCTTTTCTTCCTTCTCTGAATGACCTTTTTGCAGTAATTTATAGATTTTGGAAATAGTCTTCTGATTGGTGTATAATATTTCTTTTTCCCAGACTGATATGTTTTTATCAAAGCCCTTTAGTTTTTTATCCTTCTCAAATGTTATTATTAATTGATAATATTCTAGCCAACTCGTCCCTCCTAGTTTTAATTCTTCAATTTTTTTCACTTTTGGGCAATTATTTATCTCCTCCACCAAGTCCCTATATGTTAGCCAATTATCCTTCATATTGTTTCTATGCATGGCCGATGACTCTATAGGCGATAACCATCAGGGTGTTCTAGTTGTTATTAACGCCTTATTCCTTTCCCAGACTTCGAATAGAGCCTTCCTCACTGCATGGTTGGCAAATCCCCTGTGTGCTTCTATCTTACCATATCCCAAGTACCCATGCCACCCAAAAACTTTATCCCAGCCTTCTAGGTCTAAAATTTCTGTATCTTTGAGGAGCATCCAATCTTTCAACCAAATAAAACTTGCCGAATCATAATAAATTCTAAGGTCCGGAACACTGAACCCTCCCTTTTCCCTAGGCTCCTTCAACAATTCGAACCTGACCCTTGGCTTTTTCCCTTGCCATATAAAATTGGATAAATCCCTTTCCCATCCCTTGAAAAATTTTGTACCTATAATTATCGGGATAGTCTGAAATAGAAATAGTATCTTTGGAAGAATAGGCATCGTGATCATAGAAATTCTTCCCCACAGATACAGATTAAGCTTACCCCATTTTATTAAATCCCCTTTTATCTCCTTCCATTTTTTAATATAATTATCCTTAAACAATTTTGTATTTTTATTAGTAATCCATATCCCCAAGTATTTCACTTTGTTCGTAATTTTTAAACCCGTTATTCTTTCTAACTCTTCCTGCTATCTTTTCCCCATATTTTTTGTTAATAATTTTGATTTTTTCTTTATTTAACTTAAATCCTGAAACCTCTCCATACTCTAGCATTCTGTTTAGGGCTTCTTGTATTCCTTCCACTGGGTTTTCTGTCATCTGCGAAGGCTTTAATTTTATATCATCTATTACCAATATTGACGCCTCTTATTTTAGAATCTTTTCTAATTGCTATTAAAAGTGTTTCCAGCGTGGCTATGAATAGGAGTGGGGATAGGGGACATCCTTGTCTGGTGCCTCTTTCAATTTTAATATCTTCCGTTATCTCATTATTGAGTATCAATTTGGCTTTCTGACTGGCATAAATCGCTTTTATTCCATTCATAAAATTTTCTCCAACATTCAGGCCTTCCATTGTGTGTATCATGAATTTCCAGGCAACACTATTGTCAGGGGGCTGCCGAACCCCCCTGTCAGTCCGGCTTTAAGCGAGTACAGGCAACAGCAGGAGCTGTTGCAGACAGATTCCTCTTCCTCCTCCCCCTCCTCGTCGGGAGGGAGTTCTGGAGAAGAGGGGGCAGTGCTAAGGCTTCAGCCAGCCATGCAGAGCCCTAGCTCCGTGTCTGGGGAAGCTATAAGAAGAAGGACCAGGCATTTCCAGTTCCCGAGGTGTTGTGATTGGCGCCAAAATCGGAGGTCACTGGGAGGTTCTGACTCGGACTGAGCAGACATGATTTATGTACTCTGTACCGTAATGTAAATAACTTAGATAAAAGCCTATTATCCGTCATCTGGGTCTGATAGGGACCCCAAGATCTCCTGCAATGCTTTTGCAAAGTTTTTTGCAGATAAAGTCGCTCAAATTCGGAAGGAGGTAGACTCCACCGTGGGAGCAGAGCCGGGGCGGGAGAGTGCTAGAGCCCTGTCTAGTCATGTTTTATGGGATCAATTCCAATCTGTTACCTCCGAGGATGTGGACAGGCTGCTTGGACGAGTGAAACCGACCACCTGTCTCCTTGATCCTTGCCCATCCTGGCTTATAAAAGCTAGCCGGGAAGGGCTGGGCGATGGGCTCCGCGGGGTGGTGAATGCCTCTCTCTGTGAGGGAGCCTTCCCAGACCCGCTAAAAGAGGCGGTTATTAAACCGCTTCTTAAAAAACCATCTTTGGATGCGGCCAATATGGCCAACTATCGCCCAGTCTCAAATCTTCCATTCTTGGGCAAGGTGATTGAGCGGGTGGTTGCTGAACAACTCCAGGCACGCCTGGAAGAAGCGGACGATTTGGATCCCTTCCAGTCGGGGTTCAGACCTCATCATGGGACTGAATCTGCCTTGGTCGCACTGGTTGATGATCTCCGGCGGGCTAGGGACAAAGGTGAGAGCTGTTTCCTAGTTCTGCTGGATCTCTCAGCGGCTTTTGACACCATCGACCATAACATCCTTCTGGACCGCCTAGAGGGGTTGGGAGCTGGGGGCACTGTTATACAGTGGTTCCGCTCCTTCCTCCTGGGCCGTGTTCAGAAAGTGGTGGTGGGGGATGAGTGTTCAGACCCCTGGGCTCTCACTTGTGGGGTACCTCAGGGCTCTGTCCTCTCCCCCATGCTTTTTAACATCTATATGCAGCCGCTGGGAGAGATCATCAGGGGGTTTGGGCTGGGTGTTCATCAGTATGCGGATGATACCCAGCTCTACCTCTCTTTCAAATCAGAACCAGTGAAGGCGGTGAAGGTCCTGTGTGAGTGTCTGGAGGCGGTTGGAGGATGGATGGCGGCTAACAGATTGAGACTGAATCCTGACAAGACAGAAGTACTGTTTTTGGGGGACAGGGGGCGGGCAGGTGTGGGGGACTCCCTGGTCCTGAATGGGGTAACTGTGCCCCTGAAGGACCAGGTGCGCAGCCTGGGAGTCATTCTGGACTCACAGCTGTCCATGGAGGCACAGGTTAATTCTGTATCCAGGGCAGCAGTCTACCAGCTCCATCTGGTACGCAGGCTGAGACCCTACCTGCCCGCGGACTGTCTCGCCAGAGTGGTGCATGCTCTAGTTATCTCTCGCTTGGATTACTGCAATGCGCTCTACGTGGGGCTACCTTTGAAGGTGACCCGGAAACTACAACTAATCCAGAATGCGGCAGCTAGACTGGTGACTGGGAGCGGCCGCCGAGACCACATAACACCGGTCTTGAAAGACCTACATTGGCTCCCAGTACGTTTCCGAGCACAATTCAAAGTGTTGGTGCTGACCTTTAAAGCCCTAAATGGCTTCGGTCCAGTATACCTAAAGGAGCGTCTCCACCCCCATCGGTCAGCCCGGACATTGAGGTCCAGCGCCGAGGGCCTTCTGGCGGTTCCCTCGCTGCGTGAAGCCAAGTTACAGGGAACCAGGCAGAGGGCCTTCTCGGTAGTGGCGCCCGCCCTGTGGAACGCCCTCCCTTCAGATGTCAAAGAGAACAACAACTACCAGACCTTTAGAAGACATCTGAAGGCAGCCCTGTTTAGGGAGGCTTTTAATGTTTAATAGATTACTGTATTTTAATGTTCTTTTGGAAGCCGCCCAGAGTGGCTGGGGAGACCCAGCCAGATGGGCGGGGTATAAATAATAAATTATTATTATTATTATATTAGCTTAATGGCTCTTCGTCTTTCTTGCAACGTCCAGCCGGGGGAGGGCCCCCACAACATGTGACAACTATCAAAAGCTTTCTCCGCGTCAACCAGGAGTAATGCTACTTTTTTACTAGGTTTCATTTCGATATATTCCAAAAGATCAATCACTATTCTTGTATTATTTTTTTATCTGTCTCCCTGGTAGAAAGCCATTCTGGTCTGGAAGCAATATATACAGAACAAAAAGCAAAAATAATAGGAACCGTTTAAAAAGTGGCAGAAGGATATATCGAGATTTGTCTGGCAGGGGAAAAAACCCAGAATTAAATTTAAGATTTTAACAGATGACAAGAAAAGAGGGGGATTCTCCCTGCCAGACTTGAACATCTATTTTGAGGTGGCGGCCTTCTGTTGGTTGAAAGATTAGATTTTGTAAGAAAATACAGATGTTTTAGACCTGGAGGGATGGGACAATGTATTTGGTTGGCATGCATATTTGTGGTATGATAAGATTAAGGCCCACAAAGGATTCAAAACACATATAATCAGGAAATCTCTGTTTAGAGTTTGGTTGAAGTACAAAGATCTGTTAGAGCGAAAAACACCCAGATGGATTTCACCATTAGAAGCTAAGGCCCACAAAAAGGTAAATATGGAAAGTAAATGGCCAAAATACTGTGATATTCTAATACAAGAAGGAGAAAGTGTCAGGTTGAAACCCTATGAACAACTAAAGGGGGAGGTGAGGGATTGGCTACATTACCATCAAATCAATGAAACCTACAGAATGGACAAAAAACCTGGCTTTCAGTTGGAAAAGTCGAGATTGGAAACGGAACTATTGGAACCAAAATCGAAAAACTTGTCTAGAATGTACAACTTGCTGCTAGAATGGCATACACAGGATGAATTTGTCAAATCTGCAATGATAGATTGGGCTAAGGACATAGGACACAACATAATGATGGTTGACTGGGAGAGACTATGGAGGAAAGGAATAAAATTTACTGCTTGTAACATGTTAAGAGAAAACATTATGAAAATGATATATAGATGGTATTTGACCCCAGTCAAACTTGCCAAAATCTATCATTTGCAGGACAACAAATGTTGGAAATGTGAGAAGAAGGCCTTCTGGGAAATGATATATAATGAAATGAAAAGAGTGTTGAAAAACACATTTGTTAAGAAATCAGAGGCCTTCTTACTTGGAATGGTCAACCAGGAGATACCGAAGGAAGATCACACCTTTTTTATGTATGCCACAACAGCAGCAAGGATATTGATTGCAAAATATTGGAAGACAAAGGACTTACCAACCATAGAAGAATGGCAGATGAAAATGATGGACTATATGGAACTTGCTGAGCTGACTGCGAGGCTCCGCGACCAGGAGGAAGAAGCGGTGGAAAAAGAATGGAAGAAATTTAGGGAATACCTTAAAAATCATTGTAAGATTTAGAGATAAGACAATGCTGAAAGAAAAAGTAATTTACAGAATAGTACATAGAATGATTAAGTGAAAATATGATGTATGATCAGATAAACGTAGGATAGAATTTGAGTAAGAGAAGTATATGTGATAAGGTTTGATAAGATAATAAGGAGATAAGATATGAAAATTGAATAAAATAGTAAAATTAGAACGGAATATTAGAAATATAGTTTTAAATGCTGAGAGGAAATTGCTAAAGATGATATACAATGGAACGCAGAGGGAAAGACAGGAGGAAGTCAAACCAAAATGTTAAGGAAATAAGAAGGGAAATTATGAATTTTGTGTGTGTGTATTTGTAGTGTTGTATTTTTTGTTATGTTTGTGTTATATAGTAGTGTGATGATATGTGTGTAAAACCCAATAAATATTATTACAAAAGAAAGAAAGAAAGAAAGCCATTCTGGTCACTGCCTATTATCTTATTCAAATATTTTTTCAGCCTGTTCGCCATTATGCCTGCAAAGATTTTATAATCAACATTAAGCAATGAAATTGGTCTATAGTTATTAATTATTCTCGGGTCTGTCCCTTGTTTAGGTAATAGGGTTTTCAATGGTTCATGCCACGAGTCTGGAGTTTTTCCTTTTTCCATTATCTCATTCATGATCTTTTAAAGTTTTGGAGTAACTATCTCCTCTATTTTTTTGTAATAATTTACTGATATCCAATCGGGCCCTGGGGATTTTCCAACTTTCATTTTCCTAATTACCTCTAAGATTTCATCTGTTTCTATACTTGTATTTAAATTACCCAAATCAGCACTTTCAACTACCGGAAAGATGTTCTTCTCATTATAGGGGATTGGAATGCTAAAGTAGGGAGTCAAGAGATAAAAGGAACAACTGGCAAGTTTGGCCTTGGAGTTCAAAATGAAGCAGGGCAAAGGCTAATAGAGTTCTGTCAATAGAACAAGCTGGTCATCACAAACACTCTTTTCCAACAACACAAGAGACGACTCTACACATGGACATCACCAGATGGGCAGCATCGAAATCAGATTGATTATATTCTCTGCAGCCAAAGATGGAGAAGCTCTATACAGTCAGCAAAAACAAGACCTGGAGCTGACTGTGGCTCAGATCATCAGCTTCTTAGAGCAAAATTCCAGCTTAAACTGAAGAAAGTAGGAAAAACCACTGGGCCAGTTAGACACAATCTAAATCAAATCCCTTATGAATACACAGTGGAAGTGAGGAACAGGTTTAAGGATGTAGATTTAGTGGACAGAGTGCCTGAAGAACTATGGATGGAGGCTCGTAACATTATACAGAAGGCAGCAACGAAAACCATCCCAATGAAAAGGAAATGCAAGAAAGCAAAGTGGCTGTCCAATGAGGCCTTACAAATAGCGGGGGAGAGAAGGCAAGCAAAATGCGAGGGAGATAATGAAAGATACAGGAAATTGAATGCAGATTTCCAAAAAATAGCAAGGAGAGACAAGAGGGCCTTCTTAAACGAGCAACGGAAAGAAATAGAGGAAAACAACAGAATGGGGAAAACCAGACATATATCTCTTCAAGAAAATTGGAGATATGAAAGCAACATTTCGTACAAAGATTACCATAATAAAGGACAAAAGTGGAAAGGACCTAACAGAAGCAGAAGACATCAAGAAGAGATGGCAAGAATACACAGAGGAATTTTACCAGAAAGATATGGAGGTTTCATACACCCCAGGGTAGTGTTGTTGCTGACCTTGAGTCAGACATCCTGGAGAGTGAAGTCAAGTGGGCCTTAGAAAGCATTGCTAATAACAAGGCCAGTGGAAGTGATGATATTCCAGCTGAAGTATTTAAAATTTTAAACGATGATGCTGTTAAGGTGCTACACTCAGTTATTCGGCATTTCAAACTCGAGTAGATATCCACAAGCTGATACGCTCTATAAAATTGAGGGAATGTTTTAAGGATAAAATTTATCAACCTAATCCTTTCAAGGTTAAGTCGCAGTTTATTCCTGTAACCCAAAACCATAACATATACACGTTCCAATCCTGCATTTTAAGGGACATAGAAAAACTAGAACAGAAAAAACAATATAAATCTTATAATCTATCTAGAGAAGAATATGCCAACCTTAAAGAGATAGCAGATAGAAAACAGCTCATTATAAAACAGGCTGACAAGGGAGGAGCAGTGGTTATTTTAGACAGAACGGAATACGAACAGGAAGCGCTTAGACAGTTGAATGATATACAGTATTATCGTCCCATTAATTACAATCCCACTAGCGAAATTAAAAGTAAACTATCCACGGTAGTACAGGAGGCCTTGGCCCTGGGTAACATTTCTGAAAAATTGGCTGAATTTTTGTTACCAGAATACAGTCGTGTACCCATTTTCTACACGCTTCCTAAAATCCACAAAGGTATTTTTCCTGCTCCAGGTCGTCCCATTATATCAGGTTCGGGATCATTATTGGAACCAACTGCTCAGTTTTTGGATTCTTTTTTAAATCCTTTAGCGAAAAGAACCCCTTCATATATTAAAGACACCCAACATTTCATCTCTATTATTGAAGATAAAATTGTTCCACAGGGATCTATTTTGGCAACTTGGGACATCCAAGCACTATATACTAATGTACCACTTGATGAATTAAGACATTTGGTTGAACAGATGCTTTACGACAATAATCAAATTGACCCCCGGTGCATGTCATATTGGACTTATTGGATATTGTTCTAGAAAATAATTTTTTTCGATTTAAGGTGAAGGGAGGAGGTTAGCTTAACCTAACCTCAAATTCCTATGTTACAGGGCTAACCTGTAATTCCTATTTCACACACCTCTTTGCAGGAGGCTGCACATCCCCTAAATTCATAAGGAAAGTCTACAGCATGAACTTTCACTTCCAGTAGCAGAGAGGCAAGTGGAACACAGGCTAGACATGGGACGTCACATGGCCTTGTTCTGTTCAGAACAGAGGAAAAGATAAGCTGCAAGTCCCAGACAGTGAGTTATAAGATTGTAAACATCCTGACAGCAGTTACAAGGGTAACTGTTACGCACGAGAGCCCAGTCAAGGTTCACAGGAAGTATCTCCCTTATATGGATTTACAGGATCTCGTGATGCATGGAAACAGGAAGGATTTTCCTAATATGGTCAGAGAACTCTGTGGGAGGGGGAGAGAGGGCTCTGAAAGGTATATAAGTCTGGTTTAAACTGATTATTCTTGTTCTTGCTTCGGATGACCGGGCATGATCCTTCTGCTAGCCGGAAAGCAGAATAAACGCTTTTTCTCTGATTCTCGGTGACATTTTGTCTCCTTTTCATTCCTCCTTGGGAGCAACATTGAACCCTGGTTCTGAAAGGCTTCAGTTGGCGCCCAACGTGGGGCACATCGTTCCCCAAGAGAGGATGAAGGTCCGAGGGTCTCCACCTTGCTAACAGCTCCAGGGGGGTTGATGGACCCAGCGCGCATCCTCCGTTTGAGGAGGGTCCAGCCACCTCACCTGGAAGTATGGAAGTGGTGGAGACCGAGAGAAAAACAAGCAGCTGCAGGGGATCGGGGGAACGTCTTCAGAGAAGACAGGTGAGCTCCCAAGGTGAGCTCCAGGGGAAGTAGTAGTAAGAGCAGGGGGTCTGATCAGCCCCACCGGCAGTGAGCAGCTTAAGTGCCGCCGGTCCAGCAGTGAGCAAACGGAGTGCCGCTGGCTGTTGCAGTTGCTAGCAGTGAGCAGAGTTGCCGCTGGCAGATTTGGCTAGCCATGTGCAGAGTTGCCGCTAGCCAAATTCTGCTAGCCGTGAGCAGAGTTGCCGTTAGCAGGTTGGTAGTGAGCAGCAGAAGTGCCACCAACTTCAGGAAAAAAGGGGGGAGGGAAACCGGGTGTATGGGAACACTCTAAATGAATGGTGCACGTGTTGGATGGATGTGAATTGTGGGGTGTGTGAGTGTGGAAAATCACTAGGAGTGAGAGTGTTCCAATTATGGGAGGGAGCAAATCAACCCCTCCTTGCAGTTATTTCTGGACAATTGGATACCAACAATCGGGATGATTGGGACTTTAAACTAAAAGGCAGAACGACTTCCAACCTGGGGGAAAAAAAAAAACCCTTATGGTTGAGAAGATGAAATTGTGCACAGAACAGAGGCAAAACAAAACTACCTACAATCAAACTAGTTTTTGCCAACCCCTGGAGGGTATAGTTTGGTTGCCTCTGCCCTGTGCCCCATAGCAAGGAGGAATGTTAGGAGGAGGAAACTCCTGAAGGTTGATGAAGCCTGATCTGAAAGAGGACAGGTAGCTCCACAGGTGTAGAAAAGGTGTAGAAAACTGAGAGTGTGAGTTCTGCCTGAGGTAGCAGTAGGCACGCAGTGATGGGAACACTGTGTCTGTCTGAAAGCAGTTCAGAACTAAGTGGTAATTTTGAAGTGTGTTGGCTTTCCATGCTAAAGACACCTATGAAAAGTCCCTTGTGTCCTGAAAAGTGTTGGGGTTTTTAAGTTTTTCTTGAGGAATGTTTAATTCAAAGTATGGTTTTTATAAAGTATTGATTTGAAAACTATTGAATGTATTTGACATTTGGCGCCCAAACTATTGATTGTATTTGATAATGATATTGTGAAGAAGTTTCCTCTAAGAGCGGGTATTTTTTTGCAAGCTTCTACAGTTCAATCCCCCCCAAGTGTTTCTTCCTGAATCCCTGAGTTCTTTTTTAAACTGTGTGTGGTTTTTCCTTTTATTAAAAACAAAACAAAACAAAACAAAAAAACTCTTTCTGCAGCCTTAGCCGCTTTGGCTGTAGGATTAAAAGAGGGGGAGTAAAGAGAACAGAGCCGGGAGTAGAGAGAGAGAGAGAAAGCGCAAAGAAGTCTTCTTTCTTTGCGGCAGTGTGTCTCTCCAGCAAAAGATTGTTAATTGGGATTTATGGGTTTGCGCCTGTGCTGTTTTATTGTAAAGCCCCCCTTAGGGTTGTATCTTTTCTTGTTGCTTCAGATATATGAGATGTGTGTTTATGTATGTATTACTTTATCCTTATGGTATTTTAAGATGGATGTGCTGAAGTCTTGTTTTTTTTAATGGAATTTTTCTTTCTCATTGTGGATTTTGGTTTAAAATGTGCTTTAAGTCTGTCTTAATTGGATAAGCCAGTTGCCTAGAGAGGACAGAAGTCGAAGTTGTGATAGGGAAATAGGACAGACAGACAGAGGGAGAGGCAACCTATAAGATGTGTTAGATGTGTTTCTGATCCTGTGTTTGGAAGAAAAGGGAGACAGGATGGAGTAATGGTGGGAAGAAGGAACTGCAGGCAGGTGGATAGGGAGAGGCTGGGGCCTGGGATGTTGCTCAGAGACCCTGGTGCTCCACACAAGAGGAGGGAAAAGGGATCTGCCGCCCCTCCACAGCTGGAGGGGTAGAGAGAGAGAGAGAGAGGGAGAGAGAGAGAGAGAGATGGAGTTGTGGTGAGAATAGGAACTGCAGGCAGGCATGGGGCTTTGAGAGGTTGTGAGAGACTCGCCACCACACAGTTGAAGGGAAAAGGGAAGTGACGCGACTCCAGCTGTGTAGAGAGGCAGGAAAAAAAAAGTTGGAAGGAAGGGAGATGGCGCTTTGTTTTGAATTCAGTGTGAAGTGTAAAGAGTTAGAGAGCTCTAGGAAAGAAAGTGTGAAAATGGGGAAAGGGGATAGACAGACAGAGAGTGTCTTTGCAAAAGTGAATTCTAGCAGCACTTACGGTACATCTAGTTGCATGCACAGAGAGAAAGAAAGGAAAAGAGAGGATGAGGATAGGAAAGGGAGCATTCAGAAGGAACTTAGATGGGGATGTAAAGTGGACAAGTTGCAGAAAGGGAGATAGGAGATAGGAGGGGATGTAGCTCCTTTCACAGTGCAAGGGTGAGGATTGGTGGAGAAAGAAACAGAAGGGGTTTTTTTTTTAAGGGGAGAAGGGGACTGTATTGCCTAATATCCCTTTTGATGGTCCCCCAGAGCAACCCCACCACTGGTTTGTCGGGCTGCTGCTGCATGCACCCTTCTTCAGTGTGCAACCCATACTGTTTGCAGACGCAGATCGGAAATAGAAGAAATAGAATTTTTTTTTTTTTGAAGAGGATCTAGCCAGAATAATTAGACTATTTGGAGGTGTATTTAAAACCCTATGATGATACATTGTTATGGACTTTGGACTGGACTGTGGGATACGTAAGAGGAAATCACCTGGCTGATAAAAAAAAAAAAAAGGCTGAACAGCAAGCCAACTAGCATTCATTTTTTTGGATTACATTCGCCTCACACCACCTGTACTTCATGTATACATGATATCCTCTCTCTCTCTGATTAGTTATGATTTGGATGTGGAAATTATTTGCAGTTGTTCTCCTGAGGTTTTTCCTTCCTTGAATAGGTGGACTATGCACGAACTCCCTGTGCCTATGCATCCCAGGCCCAGTCGAAGCCTTGTTGGAAGGGGACCCTACATCATTTGACTATCCACGGTTGCAGTTTTTGAGTCATCAGCATCATTCTTTGGGTTCAACACACATCTGTGAAGGGAGAGGCATCTAATTGAACTGTGTCAACTGATCTACTCCAGCTTCGTCGACTCATCATCCCTGCTGGGGCTGCAACCCCAATGGCAGCACCATCTGCTTTGCATCAGCACTTTTAAGTTGTTTTCCTGCTGTCCACACATTCATCATCCTTTGAGCTCAACGGAAGGGTCTTTTCCATCCACTGGCCCTTTCTGAGGTATGCTGCAGTCCACCTGACCTGACCAACGGGAGGATGGGCAGTTCTATTGCCACCCACACTGCAGGGGGCGAAGGAACAGGTCCTCCAGTTTGTTTTCCTTCTTGCCTCGGAGTTTCTTCTTCTTGTCATCCTCAACCACGCCCTACTCAGCGATGCCCGTCAGCGAGGACTTCTGTGGGAGGGTTAGGTTGAGCCCCTTCTGGGTATCCCTCAGCACCTGTCAACTCACGAGAAGCCTTTGCCAAGCCCTTTCTTATGTGGCTGCCGATACCTGGGAGAGATATATATGGCTTCAGCTTCTTGACCTCCGAGATAGAGTCCTCCAGCAGACCCACGACATCGAAATGACTTCGCCCGTCCGTCCTCAGACTGGCATCAGTTCCCGAAAACATCATCGATCCCCAATGGTATCAGAAGTTACTCTCCTTCTGAGAGCTCCTTTTGAGAACGGCAGAAAGTGGAAGTTGATTTCATGCCATGGCAGTTTACCAGGACTGTGGTTGTTGACTCATGTGCTACTAGCGTGATACTGCGTGGAAGTAGCAGGCATGGACTGTGGGAAGGGAGAGCAGTGGTTTTGTTCCCAAAGCTGAAACAGCAGTTTGGTGCCAGGCTAAGGAGGCCAACAGCCAGGGTGTGCCTTCAGCAGGCATCTGAAGAAGGCCTGTCCCCAAAGCACCAGTTGTGTTTGGGGTTCTGTTTTGGGTGAAGGTGGAACTGTTTCCTGCTCTCTCCAGACTGAAAGGGGACTGACTTGTGGCATCATCCCACAATGACTGGAGATCCTTCGCCAGATGACCAGCACCTCGACGCGCGGCCGGGCAACAACATGTCAGCACAGAGCAGAGGGAGATAAGAACTTTTGATCTTTCTCCCTGATGAGCAGGGAGCATGGACTGTGGCAGTTGGATATGGGACTTGTCATCATGCTCCTGGACCTCGGGTTCTTATGTTGGGTCTGTTATCTATGGAGACACCAGATGTGGGGACGAACAGGGAACAGCAGGGTAGTGTGTGTTACTTGTCATCTACCTATCCCTGACATTGGGAAACCAAGAGATGCTGGATTTAGAGGGAGAAACCAATTGCCTGGTTGGCACCAGAAGTTTAAATACGACTGCTTTGAGTCTCCCTGAATCATATGTTGTATATAACAGTACCAGGAAACCCAGGGATGGGGAGCCAGCTGCTGCTAGAGCCAAGACCCCGAGATCCCCCAGACAAGGGAGGGGGTTTGGTTGGTTAACCAGCTGGTTGTCGAATTTAGGATGGTTTAGAGGAGTTTGTGTGCTGCTTAATGATCTTGCTTATGCCCTGCTTCTGTATCCCCTGCTTTTCAGCATTTGCACAATGTGATGCGTAATATGGTGTAAAAGGTGATCAGACCCCAGATTATAGCCATGGTTGGGACATCTCTTTGGGACGCGTCAGACAACGGTTGTCTGATGGTCCATAAGAGGAGTTGGGAATGAAGGGAGGAGGTTAGCTTAACCTAACCTCAAATTCCTATGTTACAGGGCTAACCTGTAATTCCTATTTCACACACCTCTTTGCAGGAGGCTGCACATCCCCTAAATTCATAAGGAAAGTCTACAGCATGAACTTTCACTTCCAGTAGCAGAGAGGCAAGTGGAACACAGGCTAGACATGGGACGTCACATGGCCTTGTTCTGTTCAGAACAGAGGAAAAGATAAGCTGCAAGTCCCAGACAGTGAGTTATAAGATTGTAAACATCCTGACAGCAGTTACAAGGGTAACTGTTACGCACGAGAGCCCAGTCAAGGTTCACAGGAAGTATCTCCCGTATATGGATTTACAGGATCTCGTGATGCATGGAAACAGGAAGGATTTTCCTAATATGGTCAGAGAACTCTGTGGGAGGGGGAGAGAGGGCTCTGAAAGGTATATAAGTCTGGTTTAAACTGATTATTCTTGTTCTTGCTTCGGATGACCGGGCATGATCCTTCTGCTAGCCGGAAAGCAGAATAAACGCTTTTTCTCTGATTCTCGGTGACATTTTGTCTCCTTTTCATTCCTCCTTGGGAGCAACATTGAACCCTGGTTCTGAAAGGCTTCAAAGGATCAATTCTATATACAAAGCAGGGGAGTTGCGATGGGCTCCCGATGTGCTCCCTCACTTGCCTGTATCTATATGTTGTTTTTTGATTTACAACATATTTTGAATGAACGTAATCCCTTTAAGAAATATATTTTGGCTTACTATAGATTTATTGATGATTTGATATTTGTCCTAGATAGAGATATATTTTTGGAATTTGATATTTGGCTGAACCAATGTGACCCTGCATTGAGGTTTAATGGCAAAATGAGCGATAAGAGTGTTCCTTTTTTAGACATCGAGTTATTTTTTGTTACTTTTGGGAATGAAGTAACCATTAAAGTACGTCCTTTCCGTAAATCAACTGATAAGAATTCATTATTGCACTATCAGTCCAATCATCCAGTTCATCTTAAAAATAGCCTCCTATATAGTCAATTCATAAGATTAAAAAGAAATTCTTCTTTAGAATCAGATTTTTTGCAACATGCTGCAAGGCTTTTTTCAGCATTAGAAGATAGGGGTTATCCCCTGAATGTTATCCAGAAGGCATTTGACAAGGCTAGAAAAATACCCAGACAGAATCTGTTATCACCCAAGCCCAAACATTCGCAGGATAGGATCTTTGCCACCTTAGAATACAATCATTTATCATTCCCCATAGAGAAAATTATTCGAAAACACTGGCATATCATTTCAGAGGTCCCGGGTTGCGAGAACTTACCCATTGTAGGCAAGAGGAAAACCAGATCCTTTAGGGAGGTTCTAACACATACAGATGTATTACAACATGAACATGTAGAACACCTGACAATTCCTAAAGGGCATTTTAGGTGCGGTCACTGCGCATGTTGTAAATTTGCTTTACCTGTTAAATCTTTTATTAATACGACCAATGGTAAACAGATTGTCTTACAACAGTTTTCTAACTGCTCCACGAAGAACTGTGTATACTGCATACAATGTGCATGTGGTTTACTATATATTGGAAGCACTACACGGGCAGTTAGGACAAGGATATCTGAACACAGATCAAAAATACATAATAGATGTATGGACGCCCCCTTGGTCCAACATTTTATGTCAGCATTACATACGGAGGATGATTTGAGTTTTTTCGTTGTATGGACTCCTATGAAACCTTCTTTCAATCTTTTTTTTTTTAAGTAAAATAATCTTTATTCAATTTCACAGAAATTTACAACATCCAACCTAATATCACATATACATCCAATTTACAACATCCAACCCAATGTCACATATACATCATACATACATATCCAAAAAAAATCATACAAATCATATACATCCTAACAAATCATAACAAAAAGAAAAAAAAACCAACATTCAATCTTTCTTCCTTTCCCTATCCTCATATCCTTCATACGTTCTTCTGCATTCAGTCTAATCTTCACTTTCCTCTTGCATTCCTTCCCTATTCTTTCCTACTCTCTTGCACGTCCTCCTCTTCCTTTCACTCCCTCCATATACATTCCTTTCATTCCCTCCATATACACTCCATACATTCTTTCCACATACATTCAATACACTCCTCCCTATCCTCCTCTAAATCATTGTCCCCCTTTACTCTTCCCCTCCCTATCACCTTTGTCCTGATTTACCTATATTATTTTACCTCATCCTCTACCCTCCCTCCTTCCCTCCCCCTCCCACCCATTTAAAACTGACTCCCTACGGTTAATCCCCATACCTCTTTCATCTCTTTCATATTACATTGCGTTTTCCTTTCCGTTCTTTTATTTCTACTAATCTTCACCTAATTGATAATATAGTAAATCCCTACTAATTTCCTATTCTTTTTGCTACCTACTATATATCAGTCCATGCAAATCAATAAATCCATTGTTACTCCTTCTTTCCTAAAATAATCTTCTACATACCTCCACTCTTCCTTTATTTTTTGTTTTGCTGAGTTCCTTATTGCTGCTGTCATTCTTGCTAAATGCATGAATTCTATCACTTTCTCATGCCATTCATGTAGGGATGACACTTCCTCTCCCTTCCAGTGTTGTGCTAGTAGCAATCTTGCCGCCGCACTAACATATAAAAAGATATTTATTCTGTTCTCCGGTATACTGCTTGGGATAATACTTAGAATTAATGATTCAGGAGTCTTTTCAAAGGTAAGTTTCAACATTTTTTTCATTTTTTCGTAAATTAAATTCCAGTATTCCTTAACCTTCTTGCATCCCCACCAACAATGCAGGTAATCCCCCACCCTATCTTTACATTTCTAGCACTTATTATTTTGCGAACTATGGATTTTTGCCAGTCTTGCTGGGGTCAGGTACCATCTACAGATTATTTTTAAAATGTTTTCCTTTACTCTGGTACATGCTGTAAATCTCATACTAGTCTTCCATATGCTGTCCCATTGATCCCTGTAAATGTTTTTCCCCAGGTCTTGTGCCCATTTAATCATTGATGGTTTAACTTCTTCTTCCTTTAGTGTCCATTCTAACAAATATTTATAAACTTTGGCCATTGGTTTGTTGACATTTTCAATCAGTAATTCCTGTAACCTTGATTTCCCCCTTTCAAATCCTACTTCCCTGTGTTTTTGGAAAATGCTTACAATTTGTGCATAATTCAGCCAACTCGTACAGAATTCTTTTAATTGATCAAATGATTTTAATTTCCAATTTTCCCCGTCTTTTACTATTATATCTTGATACGTTAACCATTTGTTTTCTTTTTTCCTGTTTCCTATAGATACCATCTCAAAAGGTGATAGCCACCACGGAGTTTTTGGTTCTAATAATTTTCTGTAATCAACCCAAATTTTCATTAAAGATTTCTTAAAAACATGGTCCGTGAATTCCTTCCCGCTTCCTCTTTTTTCTTGCATTAGATAAGTATGCCAACCGGCCACATTTCTAAATCCTTCTAATTCGAGAAGTTCCTTGTCCTCCATTATCAACCAATCTCTAATCCAACAAAAACCCGCAGCCGCATGATACAGCTGCAGGTCCGGGACACCCCAACCCACTCTCTCTTTTACGTCTGTTAATAACTTATACTGAATTCTGGGTCTTTTACCCCCCCCCCAAATAAATCTACTTAAGTCCCTTCTCCAATTTTCAAAGGTCTCTTTTTTTTCAACAATTGGTATCATTTGAAACAAAAAAATTTTTTTGGGTAAAACTACCATTTTAATTGTTGCAATTTTCCCCATCATCGACAATTTTAAATATTCCCATCTTTTTAAATCTTTTTTAATTTCCTCCCATAATTCCGCATAATTATTTTCAAATAATTGCACATTTTTTCCCGATATTGTTATACCTAAATACTTAATTTTTTTCACAATTTCCCAATTTGTCTTCTTTTTTAATTCCTTCAAATTCTTCCCTCTCATATTTTTGACCATTATTTTTGTCTTTTTTTCATTGATTTTTAATCCGGCCACTTCCCCATAATCCCGTAATTTAGCATTCAAATTTTCCAATGTTTCTTCTGGGTCCTGTAACATCAAAATAATATCGTCCGCAAAGGCTCTCAGTTTGAAAGTACTATTCCCCACCTTGATTCCCTTGATCCTCTCATCCTGATTTATATCATCTAACAAAATTTCTAATGATAATATAAATAAAAGGGGGGATAATGGGCAGCCTTGCCGTGTACCTTTCGTTATTTGGAATTCCTTGAGCACCTCCCCATTTATAATTAATTTACCCCATTGTTTATCATATATCGCTTTCACACCTTTTAAAAAATTACCGTCCATTCCAGTTTGTTCTAATATTTTTTTAAGAAAATCCCATTCCAAATTATCGAAGGCTTTCTCGGCGTCTAAGAAAACAAAGGCCATTCTCTTACTTGGATTCCAATCAGCATATTCCAGTAGATTTAATAAAATTCTTATATTACTTGACATTTTTCGTTTTGGGAGAAACCCCTGTTGATTTGTCCCAATTAATCTATTTAACACTATTTTTAATCTGTTGGCCAAAACCTCTGCATAGATCTTATAATCAACATTCAATAATGAAATGGGTCTAAAATTTCCCACTTGCGGGTCCTGTTCTTCTCCTTTTGGGATTAGCACTATATAAGCCTCCTGCCATGATTTAGGAAATATCCCTTGGTCTATTATTTTGTTCACCATCTTTTTATATACTTCCAATATTTCTTCTTTTAAAATCTTATAGTGCTGTGCCGGTAATCCATCTGTCCCTGGGGACTTTCCCACTTTCATTTTCATTATGGCTTTCTTTATCTCCTGGTCCGTGATTGGATTATTCAATAGTTCCTTTTCTTCTTCATTTATCGATTTTAATTTATGGTCCTCCAAGTATTTCCTTATTTTTTCCCCCATCTATTTTACTCCCTTGATATAATTTTTGATAATATTTATTTAAACATTCTTTTATCCCCTTTGATTTCGTCCAATTTTTTTCTCCCTCCCTTAAGCTTATAATTGTTCTCTCTTTCCTTTGTTTTCTGAGTTGCCAAGCCAGCATTTTTCCTACTCTCCCTCCTGATTCAAATATTCTTTGTTTCATCCATTTCACCTTATTTTCCATTTCACTTTCTACGATTACATTCAATTCCTTTTGCAATAATTTAAGTTAATTACTTACCTCCTTATTTTTGGGGTTTCTAGCTAATTCCTTTTCTTTATCCTTTATCCTCTCTTTTACTGTATTTAACGCTGCCTCTCTTTTTTTTCTAACAAAACTCCTTTGTTGGATGTACATGCCTCTTATGAATGCCTTACTAGCTTCCCATATCGTTTCTATTCCCGTATCTTTTTCTGTATTTAATTTAAAGAACTCTTTCATTGCGTCTTTACATTTTTTTACAAACCCTTCTCGTTCAATATACTTTCGTCTAATCTCCATCTGTTCCTTCTCCTCTCTCTTTCATTTAATTTTATCTTAATGGGATTATGGTCTGATAATGATTTTTCTAATATTTCGCATGTCGTTGTTATTGACATTGCCCTCGTGGTTACCCATGCCGAATCAATCCTGGCTATAGACTTTTTTGAGCTAGAATAAAATGTATACTGTCTCTCCCCCGGGTGTTTAACTCTCCATCCGTCTCTCAAATCATAATTATTTACCAATTCAAAGAAGGTATCAGGTAATTTCCCTTTATTCCCCTTTCTCTTGCTCGTTCTATCAAGCTCTGGTTGCGCCACCGCATTTAAATCTCCTATTATCATTAACTCCTCTTCATTTATTCCTTCTCCAATTAATTCCCCTAATTCTTGGAAAAATTTCTTCTTGCAACCGTTTGGTGCATATACATTCACTATTATCATATTCCCATTCATCGTATATATTTTAATCCCCACCACCCTACCTTCTTTATCCTGGAACAATTTTTCAGCCTTGATTCCATTTTTAACATATATCACCACTCCTCTCTTTTTCCTTTCCGCTGAGGCTATAAATTCTTTTCCTAATCTTTTGTTACATAGAATTTGTTCATGATTTTTAGAGACATGGGTCTTCTTGAGGCAAATTACATCCCAATTTCCTTTTCTTAACAAATGTTCTACCTTGTTTCATTTACGTTTATTATTTATCCCATTTATGTTCCACGATATAATATTTAAATTCATATCTTTATTTCGTATAAAATATTCACTAAACAAAGGAAGAGGAGAGGAGTATTCCTCTGCTACTTTTTAAAGTCAGCTTCAATCGTTATATTGTGGCAGATTCAATTATTTACAAAAGCAAGAACCTCAGCAAAATCCAACTTTGAAATTGTACTTTACGATCTATCTTCCAGTTCCACTTCGTCCTCCTTCGGGTCCGCTCCTCCGGCAAAAAGTTCTTTTTTATATCTGCTACAAAATCTTTCCACCTCTTCCGCCGATCTTATGGTTTTCTTTCTTTCTTTGAAAATGAAGGAGACACCCTCAGGGAACTCCCAAGTAAACCATGTACCTCGTTTTCTTAGAGCCTCTGTTAACTGTTTATATTTCTGTCTCTTAAGTGTCAGTCTTTTTGGAATTTCCTTATAAATTGATATCGTTCTTCCCTCAATTATCAAATCTTGTTGTTTCTTCCTTTGCAGGATTTTCTCCCTCAACAGCATGGAGTTTAAAAAAAATAAACAGTCCGGTGGTTTCTTAACCCCTTTTGGACCTTTCGTTTTGTCCAGTCTTAGTCTGTAGATCTTGTCAATATCCATCGTTAATTCATCCTCTTCAACTGTTAGCCAGCTTGCCAGTTCTTTCTTAATTCTCTCCTCTATGCTCTCTCCTCCTAGGTCTGGGACACCTTTCAGTCTGAGAATGTGTGTCCTCTGCTTCATGTCGAGCATGGCCATTTGGTCCGCAAGGTCCTCTTGTTGTTTCATCATCTCTCTTCTTTCTTCTTCTGCTCGCCCTTGCGCTTTTTTCATTTCCTTATTTTCTATTGTTAATTTTTTTATTGTCTCATCCTGTTTTGCTATCTTGACGCTCATCTCTTTCATATTCTTTTCCAGCTCCTCATTCTTGCCATATAGTTCCTTTATCTGTCCCGCCATACTTTCAATCACCCTCGAGTTTGCTTCCACCTTATTAATTACCGAATCCATCTTTTCATTTAAGCTTTTGTCCAATCCGGCTATCGCCTCCATGATATTGTTCCAAATCTCTGTTTCTCCTGGGATTATCGACTGTCTTTTCGGATCTTTAACTTTCCCTTGCGCTGCTGCTCCTTGCGCTGATGTTCCTTGTTGGCTGTTGTTTCTACCTGCCATTTTATCTTCACTTTTTCCTCTTCTCTTATATTTTTCTCTTTCTTGTGCTCACTCGCCTTATTTTTGGGTGTTCCCTGTAGCAGTACACCCTCACTCGTACATCTGTTCTTCAAGTTCTTGCTGAGGTAAGTTTCAATAGAAGTACTGCAGTTCTCTCTTTTCCCTTTCCCTCTCTATACAGTGGATCTGCTTATTCCTTATATTTGCAATCTACCTCCCACCTATAGATGTCGCTGTCTCCTTTTACACTTTCTCAATCCTTTGCATTGCCTTCCCTCCCTGGATCTCGTCTATCTCACTTCCGCAACGAAGGAGGAAGTCTTTCTCCCCTTCTTTGTTCCTTAATCATTCCAGGGAACCCAACTCCATTTTCTTAGCAGTCTCACTGCTGTGTCTTTCTTTCAAATCTTCACTTATGGAAAGGAGAATGTCGACGCCGTTCTCATATGCCCCTTCCTTTTTTTCCTTTTCTCCTTTCTATCTCCTTTGCGCCGGGGCCCTCTGGGCTTTCTCCACCTCTATCACCCGCCCAGAGTCGTTGGTTGGCGCTCTCCTGCTACACACTCTTCCGCGTCAAGTATTTGATTTGCAATCTCTTCTAATGGTAAGTCACAAATCAGGTTTCTCCCTTCCGCAATTTATTTTCTGAGGATTGCAACCCGTCCCCAGACTTTTCTTTCTCCCCCGTGTTCTTAGTTCTTATTTTAAATAAAAAGTCTCACAAACACTCACGGGTCAATTTCTCTCTTTTGTTTCTCTCCGTCCGGGGGTTTTGGGCGCCTGCTATTCGGGTCTTTTGAGTGCCTCCGCGGCTGCTGTTGGTGGAACATTGCGTCTGGCTCTCTTTCCCCCGCCTTCCACAACTTGGTGTTAGCGTGGGATTCGCCTTTCCAACGCCGCCTCCTACTCGACAGAGGTCCCGTACCTTTGTCTTCCCTCCGTATTCCAACGGAGCTGGGTTTTTTGGGGGGGCACTGTTTCCCCCTTTATACAGCCGCCGCTATTCGGGCTGCCCCACTGTTTCAGGAGCGCCGTACTGTGACCCGACCACTAGCGCGCCCTCGCCGGAAGCTCGAAACCTTCTTTTAGATCTGTGGACATGCGTAGAATATTATTACAGAAGGAATACAAACTAATATTTGAACTGAACACCTTACACCCTAAAGGCCTTAATACTGAATTTGACTTACAATGCTATGTTTGAATCGCTGTACCTTTAAGAGCTACTAGATGTTAATTGGTATTATGGTCTGTTTGTTCTATTTAAGTCTCCATTTTATTTGCCTCACTAAGCTGTGCCTGCAATATCTGCATGTTTGGTTAATCTAGTACATCATGAAGGTATGTTTTATATTTTGTATAACATTTTGTATAATGTAATTTGTATATTCTTTGTATATTGTTTATTATATTGTAATTTGAATATTATTCACACAGAACTGATGAAGCATTGAGTGCGAAACCTGTAAAAAATCTGGAAGACAGGTCTTCTTTCTTCTCAGTTGCCTCTTTGTTGAATGGACTAATGATAACTTCACCTATCATCGCATCCTACAATTGACATTCTTGGTGTTCATTTTCAGTGGTCCATCAATCACCTATCTTGTAGGAACTGTTTTTAGGAACTTTTTGTTGGCACTGAGTTTGTTCATCATATCTTGTGCGGAATGGTTCTACCATGTTGATTTTGGTTATACATGCAATATTTATATGATTGCATTTGGTTTCATTGCAATATTATCTATTCTTTATTATAGTGTTTATGCTATCGTTATTTGAGCATCAGCTGGTGTGTAGTGGTTCTCGTTGTTGCGTTTGGCTTATCAGCACCACTACGATACTTTATATTGTTTGGCTACACTCAATATGCCAGCAAGTTTGGAAAACTCAATTGTGCTCATTTAAACCCACTGCCACCCTCTGGATTAGTGGAGACTCCGGGACAGTGCAGGGGTTTAAATTAAAACTAAAACTCTGCCATCTGGATACTTCTGTTTCTAAGTTTGACTGTGATAGTACATAAATTGCTACAACCCATGTGGATTACAAAAGGTTTTGAAACTTTATGCAACTTTCTAACATCTTCAAGAATTGGCCAAAGTTACTGCTCCTTTGAAAAGGGGAAGGACAGAAAGTAAACATTTTAAAGGCACTGAGAACTGCAATAATCCTGTGTTGGCTCATGCAGGCTGCAGCAGCTGCAGGAAGCCACTGCTGAGAGTGACCTTGAACTGTTGTGATAAATGTCTGGTGTTGGTAGGGGAGTGACAACAAGAAGTAAAACAGCAGATAAAGGAGAAAAGGCAGGAAAACCAGAAAGGAGAGTGTCCCAGCAAATAGATTCAGCAGTTATGAATCAGTTATTGGAATCATTTGAATCTATGAGAAAAGAGCAAAGAGAAACTGCAGAAGATCTTAAAAGGGACATAGTAGGAATAAATAAAAAATTGGATGAGATTGGTCAACTGAAACAGGAATTACAGGAAACAAAACAACAAGTTACCAAAGTTGAGACTCAAGTGCAAACCTTAGAGGAAACACATAATAGAGACCACTATAATACGCAAGTGGCGGTTGCCTTTCTGCAGATGCGGCAGAGATCAACCAATCTGAGGGTGAGATATTTGCCAGAAGGAGAGGAAGGAGACCTAAAAGCTTACATAACAAAGATCCTGGTGGAATTTTGGGGACTGGACCAGGAAAGATTAAACAACATAATTGTGAAGGCATACAGGTTTGGGCCTAAAAATAAAAAGAACACCAAAGCAGTTAACGATTGCCTGATAGAGTTCCAAACCAAGGCACAAAGAGATGAGATTTTAAACCTTCACTACGCAAACAATCTTGAAGTCAAAAAGCAAAGTGTGGTATTGTTTAAAAACATTCCCAAATTCTTCCTGGATCTGAGACCCAACTATATAGACCTGACACAGGCCCTGAACAAAAAGAAGATTAGATACAGGTGGGAGTTCCCACAAGGCCTCTCCTTCAAATACAAAGAAAGAATCATCAAAATCAAATCAGTGGAAGAAAAAATCAAGTTTTTGGGGAAAAAAACTTTGCTGATTTCCCAGAAGCATTACCCGCTGGACCACAGAATTTACTAGAAGGCGCCACAGGAGGAATTGACAACTAATAGAGATGGCATTGAAGGTGTTAACCTGGAACGTAAGAGGTTTGAACATTAAAGCTCAGAGGAACCAGGTCTTCCACACCTTAAAAAAACAAAATTTGGACATAATTTGCTTACAGGAAACACATGTGGTAAGACTGCACAGAAGGGTTTTGGAAAATAAAAAATTAGGACAAGAATTCATCTCTTCTGCCAAAGTAAAGAAAAGAGGAGTAGTAATCTATGCCAAGGAAAAATTCAATCCGAAATTGAAATTTAAAGATGAGGATGGAAGATATGTTGCAATTGAAATAACAGTACAAGGCGAAAAGTTTCTAATTTTGGGACTGTATGCACCAAATGATGGAAAATCAGATTTTTATAAGGAAATTCATGACAGGCTACTGGATTATATGGACTATAAAATATTGATTCTAGGTGACTTTAATGCGGTAGCCTCCACGCTAATGGATAGATCACAAAGAGCTAAATTCACCAACGATGGGAGGCTACCCAAAACCTTCTTTGATTTGGCGGATAACCTGGATTTGATAGACACATGGAGAATAAAGAATCCAATGGACAATGAAGCAACCTTTTATAGTGAAGCGACAAAAGCCTGGCGTAGAATCGATCAGATATGGGCATCCAGGGAGTTGACACCCAGGATGCTCAAAGCTGAAATTCACCCAAGAACCTGCTCGGACCATAACCCTGTACAACTGGATTTAAGACTAACCCAAAAGGGTTCTTTTAGATGGAGAATGGATGATTCATTGTTAAGAAACAAAACAATCTGCGAGAAGGCCCAAAAAACCATCAAAGACTTTTTCGAAATTAATTTAAACACAATGGTGGAAAAGAGAACAGTCTGGGACACAAGTAAAGCGGTCATGAGAGGATTCCTGATTCAACAAAAAACAATAAAAAATAAATTACAAAAGGAGAAAAAGGATAACATCTTACAACAACTTAAAGAAAAAGAGGAACAGTTGAGAAAGAAACCGAAAGATGAGAGAATACAAAAGGAAATAAAACAATTACAGGTGGAATTCTCTAAAATAACAAATTGGGAAATTGAATGGAAAATAAAAATGCTTAGACAAAAGACCTTTGATTCAGCAAATAAATGTGGCAGACTGTTGGCATGGCAACTGAAGCAGAGGCAAAAATCCAATACCATTACCAACATCATGGTAAATGGAAATAACATAGAGAACCCGGTGGAAATTAGGAAAAACTTTGAAAAATTTTACAAGCAGTTGTACAAAGAAAGTGATCAAGAAAAAGGAAAGATCGAGCAATTTTTAAAGGAAAATGGTCTACAGAAAATCCCAGAAAATATGAAGGGCCCCCTAAACCACCCAATAACAAGAATGGAAGTAGATACAGCAATAAACAACATGAAACTGGAAAAGGCTCCAGGACCAGATGGACTAACAGCAAAATATTATAAGACATTAAAAGGTTGGTTGATCCAACCATTGATGGAAGTCTGTAATGATATACTAAGGGGAATTAGGTCACCGGAGTCTTGAAAGGACGCATACATCACTCTGATACCCAAGCCGGATGTGGATCGGACATAGATGAAGAATTACAGACCAATCTCACTCCTAAATGTGGATTACAAAATATTTGCAAATATAATGGCTAGCAGACTCAGGAAGGTTCTAAAAGAGGTTATCCACAAGGACCAGGCCGGTTTTTTACCGGAAAGACATTTAAATGGTAACATAAGGAACATTGTGGATATACTGGAAAGACTGGAACATAAGAGGAACTGTAAAGCAATCCTGATGTTTGTGGACGCCGAAAAAGCTTTTGATAATGTATCCTGGAGATTTATGAAAGGAAACCTACAACAAATGGAGGTGGGAGAAGGTTTTATGAATGGATTGAAAGCGATCTACACAGAACAAAAAGCAAAAATTATTATCAACAATGTGGTATCAGACAACATAAGAATAGAGAAAGGAACAAGACAAGGATGCCCACTTTCCCCCTTACTTTTCATAACGGTCCTGGAGGTACTTTTGAATATGATAAGGAAATATACAGACATAAAAGGGGTGGCGGTGGGGGCCAAAGAATATAAGTTAAAAGCCTTTGCAGACGATTTGGTATTAACCTTACAAAATCCTGAGACCAGTGCAGCTAAGGCACTGGAGGTAATACAAGACTTTGGGCAAGTAGCAGGATTTAAACTGAATAAAGCCAAAACTAAAGTTTTAGGGAAAAATCTGACACAAGAAGAGAAAGAGGAAATAGAGATGGAAACGGGCCTACAATTCGCAAAAAAAGTGAAATATCTGGGCATTAATATGACAGCTAAAAATCAGAATTTGTTTAAAGCTAATTACGAAAAAGTGTGGAACGAAGTCAAAAAAGATCTGGAGATCTGGAACAATTTAAAGTTATCCTTGCTGGGCCGAATAGCAGTTATAAAAATGAATGTGCTGCCTAAATTGTTATTTCTCTTCCAGGCGATACCGATTGTGGATAAGATGGAACCATTCAAGAAGTGGCAGGACATTTCAAGGTTCATCTGGCAGGGGAAAAAACCTAGAATCAAGTTTAAGATTTTAACGGATGACAAGAAAAGAGGGGGATTTTCCCTGCTGGAATTAAGCATCTATTTTTGAAGCAGCGGCCTTCTGCTGGCTGAAAGATTGGTTCTTATTAGAGAATACAGATGTACTGGACCTGGAAGGACATGACAACAAATTTGGATGGCATGCATATTTATGGTATGATAAGATAAAGGCCCACCAAGGCTTCAAGACACACATAATCAGAAAGGCTCTATTTAGAGTCTAGATGAAATACAAAGATTTGTTAGAAAAGAAAAGGCCCAGATGGATTTCCCCATTAGAAGCTAAGGCCCACAGGAAGACAAATATGGAAGAGAATTGGCCGAAATATTTTGAAATTATAATACAAGAAGGTGAGCAGGTCAGGTTGAAACCCTATGAGCAACTGAGAGGAAAGGTCAAGGACTGGTTACAATATCATCAAATTAATGAACTTTACAAGACTGACAAAAAGATTGGCTTTCAACTGGAAAAGTCAAAACTGGAAATGGAACTATTAGAACCAAAAACGAAGAATTTGTCTAGAATGTACAATTTGCTGCTGGAATGGCATACAGAAGATGAATTTGTGAAATCTGCAATGATAGACTGGGCTAAAGACGTTGGACACAACATCATGATGGCAGACTGGGAAAGACTATGGAGGACAGGAATAAAATTTACCGCTTGCAATCTATTAAGAGAAAACATAATGAAGATGATATACAGATGGTATTTGACCCCAGTAAAGCTTGCCAGAATCTATCATTTGCAGGACAACAAATGTTGGAAGTGTGAGAATACGGAAGGAACATTTTACCACATGTGGTGGACCTGCCCAAGGTTGAAGGCCGCCTGGGAAATGATATATAATGAATTGAAAAGAGTGTTTAAAACACATTTGTGAAGAAACCAGAGGCCTTCTTGCTTGGAATGGTCAACCAGGAGATACCGAAGGAAGACCACACCTTTTTTATGTATGCCACAACAGCAGCAAGAATACTAATTGCAAAATATTGGAAGACAAAGGACTTACCGACTTTGGAAGAATGGCAGATGAAACTGATGGACTATATGGAGCTCGCTGAACTGACCGGGAGACTCCGCGACCAGAGGGAAGAAGCAGTGGAAGAAGATTGGAGAAAATTTAAAGAGTATCTTAAAAAATATTATAAAATGTAAAAATGAAATAATGTCGAAGCTATAGTAGTTTACAGATTAAATTTAGAATAGTAAAATATTAATTGATTAAGTATAAGAATTTATAGAATGTTTATGGTGAATATGAAGTTTGAACGTTTAATTGAAATCATTTGAAGTTGGAAGTTGAATTTAGTGTATGAGAAGTAGAGTAAGTGTAGAATTTTAATTTAAGAAAGTTAAGAACAGTATAAAGATAGTATGAATAATGATAATTTGAGAAGTAAAAATAGAATAAGAATAAAGTAATATAAGTAAGGAAAATTAGAATATTAAAATATAATGTTAAAATGAAAAATGAAATTGCCAAATGAAATAATAGAAATATATATGAAACACAGAGGGATTGACAGGAGGAAGTCAAACTAAAATGTAAAGGAAAATACCGGTAGGAAAAGAATTTTATAGATATTGTAGGTGTAGTATTGTTTATTTTTGTTTTGTTTTGTTTGTGTATGAATGTCGTTTTGTTTGTGTTTATGTGTATAAAACCAATAAATATTATTTGGAAAATTGTGCTCATTTCACACGCTAGCAAGGGGATCTTGGTTTGCTTTTTATCAGTAGGACTGCCCTTGTCACTTATAGGTAAAATGCCCAGATCTTTATAACATTTCCTTGTCAAAACCATTGCTAATTTTCTGAAGGTTGGAGGGTTTAAAACAACTTTAACTTTAACAAGCTCACGGTTGGTCTGGAAGGTTGCCACGGAGGGGAGGATTTAAAATCTGGCAAGAGCGTTTTTCTACTCCCCCTAGGTCCTTTGTTGATAAGATTGTAAGTTTGTAATTTTTTAGTTCTAGACTGAGACGCTTCACAGGCACCTTATCAGCCTAATTAGCCTAATTTTTGTTTTTATAAGCGATCTTACTCACGGAGACGAAGGAGAGAGGGAGTTTTCACTAGCGCCATTTTCCCGGAAGTCACGCTAGCAAGGTTATGCTTAAAATTCTACAAGGCAGGCTTAAGCAGTATGTGGATCGAGATGTGGTCAAAAATGAGATGGCAAGAATATTGACATACTGGGCATCAGTGAACTAAAATGGACGCGAATGGGCGAATTCAGTTCGGATCTATCTACTACTGTGGGCAAGAATTCCGTAAAATAAATGGAGTGGCCCTCATAGTAAACAAGAGTGGCGAAAGCTGTACTGGGATGCAATCTCAAAAATGATAGAATGATCTCAATACGAATCCAAGGCAGACCTTTTAACATCACAGTAATCCAAGTTTATGCACCAACTACCGGTGCTGAAGAAACTGAAATTGACCACATCCAGCTTACCAAGGTTAATGGTTCTTACATTCCAGGTTCCTATGCAATATTTTTCTTTACAGCATTGGACTTTCCTTTCGCTTCCAGTCATATCCTCAACTGAGCGACCTTTCGGCTTTGGCCCAGCTGTTTCCCCAGCCACTCTAGGTGATTTTATTAGGATAAAATCAAAATCAAATCAAAGTTTATTGCGTTAGCCATTTGGCCATAGCACAAGTAATAAGTCCCGGCAGTAGCCTGCCATTCTTATACATTTGCAAACATCAGGTATAAAGGTAGATAGCCGTGTTGGTCTGTCATAGTCAAAACAAAATAAAATAAAAAAAAATTTCTTCCAGTAGCACCTTAGAGACCAACTAAGTTTGTTCTTTACCACAGGTTTACCACAGCTATCAACCTTTCGCCCATTTCCACCACCCCTCTGAGTAATACCCCTCCCCACCCTCTCACTATATATAAGGGTCTGGTGACTTCTGTTTCAGTGTATCTGAAGAAGTGTGCATGCACACGAAAGCTCATACCAAGAACAAACTTAGTTGGTCTCTAAGGTGCTACTGGAAGAAAAAAATTTTATTTTGTTTTGTTTTGATCAGGTATAAAATCATAGTAAGTAAAACAGGTATGATAAAAACAATAACAATTATGTAAACTATTGGAAAGTTTACAAGACTAGGGCTAAAAGAGGTGAACCTATCGAGGTGGCCCTGAGTTTCAGGGCCTGCAGTATATAGATGGCCATGCCACGAGTGACTATGGGATTGGCATCCACCAATAGATATTTCAAGCGGTCATCTTCCATGATGGAATTAGGTTGGAGGAATTAGTAGCAGGAGCCTCGATCTTATTGAGTCATAGAGAGGGCAGTGGAAGAAAAAGTGGGCAAAGTCCTCTATCTTTCCCCTGTTGCACGGACAAAGGCGGAGGTCGAGAGGGGTGTTGAAGAATATGCCCTGTAGGAATGCTGTGGGAATGGAGTGAAAGCGGGCAAGTGTGAAGGCTCTTCTTTGCAAAGGGTTCGTCAAGTCGCTCAGGTAGTGAGCCAGGGCTCTCACTGCCTTCACGCGGGGAAACCACATGGATAGGCTAGCCGAGTTGGATAGCGCCAAATCCAGCGCTTCGTCCCTGTCTAAAATCCAGTTACGGATTTGGTCTTTGTCCCATGAGGTCAGAACGGCAAAATCTGGAAGGGAATATTCTATTAAACATTCAAAGCTTCCCTAAACAGGGCTGCCCTATGGGCATCGTGGCTTCCGTCTATAGTCTGCACTTCTAAAGGAGCCTCCAACGTCTGTGTCTCTAATCCCAACCTGCTCACTAGGTCTACGTCAATAAAGTCTGTTGATGCTCCCAAATCGATGAGGATGTCTACACGCTCACCCCTCCCATCTGGGAGTCGTAGCGTAGCACCCATGGTGATTAGTGGTATGTGTTGGGTTTAAAAATATACCTGAGCTGGTCTGATGTGGGCACTGTCTGTTTAAGAAATAGTAGTTACAGGTGCCGGTGTTTTGTTTTTAATTGGCCGAAGCGTGGGCGTTACTCAGTGTATTTAAGGCTCTGTTGCAAAGAGTTTAGTGCTCCTAGCTTTGGGAGTTGGTGGGAGTGTTGGAGGCTGGGAGTGAAAGTTCTTAGATTAAGTACAGTTGGTTTAGTGTAACAGAGTCTCTGGAAAAAGGCTAGAAACTGACAGAGTTTTTACTTTGTTTATGTAAATTAAACTCTAGTTTAGAAAAAGCCTTTCTTTTCTTTTTTACTCCTGGTGCCTGCTTTAGCCTAGTCAGTTTTTCCGTTGCGTTTATTCTTTAGCTCTGCTGGAAGCGTACTCTAATGGGCCACTGTTTACTGGGGTGTGAGTTCTTCTTTTTCACCTTTGGTTCAGTACCCAATTTATTTTTTCTCTTTTAGTATGACCAGTCCAGGAGGAGGCCCTTCTGTCCCTTCTCCTCCCAACCCGAGGCCTCCGGAACGGGTTGGAGCAGCTCTTTTCCCAACGGGGTCTCTCTGCACTCTCCTGGCATTGCCACGCTCGTCCCTGATAAGGCTCCTTAGGGCCTTCCCACTGTGCACTGTCGGGCCATATGGTTGGCAGACCCACAGGTGAAACTGTTCTGATAACGTCCTTGTCAGCGTTATCAAACGCAGCGAGCCGGGGTGTGGGTTAATGAACCCCCAACACCCACAGCTGATATCTTCAGCTGCGTTCGTTACCTGTCCAGACGCTTCTTCTGCGTGGACTCGCTTTCAAAACTTTCTCCTTCTTCTTCAAAGCAGAGCTTCTTGCAAACGGAAGAAGATTAATTAGTCCTGGCATAAATCACAGCAAACTCCAGCTGATTATTACGATTTATTGTTTAAGGGCTTGGAGCCCAGAAAGATGACACCCATCCACTGGAAAGCCAAAGGACGAACTGCAACTGCGTCAGATAACAGTCCGACATACAAACATCATATATACAGATACAAGATATTACATTACACAGGAATGTCCGGTTAAAGGCTTACCTGGATGTTGTGCAATGTCAACACTCTGTGGGCTGGGCGAACTGTCTGAGCTTGTTAACCCTGTAGGCTCAAAATCCTCACAGAAACACAAGCGCTCCCTCCGCCTTCTCTCTCTGCCCGTGTGGTTCCTGGCACTCCCCCCCCCCCGAGGGAGCCCAATTGCATGGGTTCCCCTTCATCCTGACTTGGCGGCCCCGTGGTCTCTACCGGGACATATATTCGGTGGCTCCCAGGCCTCCCTTGCCCTCTGCGCATCTTGTCATGCGACTGGAATCTCAGGCCTAACTGCAGGGCGGCTTGCCCCACCTCTTCCAAGGTGTTCATCTTTGGCATTTTCGCAAGCTCATCTTGAATCTCCTCGCAATGTCCCGTTTTGAACAGGGCAATCAATGCCATCCCTTCCCACTCAAATTGACAGGCGTGCATCATAAAACTGAACCAATACTGTGCTACTGTCCCCTTTCCTTGCCTGAGGTTCAGGAGCTCCTGTTCCAACTCCGCCTCTTGTGCGGGATTCCTGAATATGTTGTCCAATAGCTTCAAAAAGGCAGGTAAGTTTGTTTCATTGGACATCAGGTAAGGGATAATCCACTGTCTACCCCCCCCCCTCTAGAAGCCCCACAATTGTGGCTATTCTTGCTTCATCATCTCTGTATTTTTCCCTTTTAAGATGTAGGTAATATAAGCAGGAAGCTCAGAAGGAGTCATACTCTGCACTATTCCCATTGAAGCGTGGGGGAGGGGGGACTAGGTTTTTTGCAGTATGCCTACCGGATAAGTCGGAGAGCTGTCTTGCCTGTTCTCCCGTCACTCCTTCCAGTCGTGCTAATCTTATCTTTAATTCTTGATTCTCTGCCCAGAGAATTTGTGTAGGAGCCACTGCCGTTGGAGCCTCCACAGCTGTCGCTCCTTGCCCGGCTGGCACTTCCATGGGCTGCTGCTGCTGTCACTTTTCAGCTATCCTTGCTTACTTATCTGATGGGCTTTCATTCTCAGCAGCAGTTGAGTTACATACATACATCAACCTTTTATTGGCATCAAACAAACATCGAAAACAAATCAATACAGAATTACCACTTCCCCAGTGGCACAAAACTTTGATAAAAGAAAGGAGGCACAGCAGTCTATCGTCACATCTCTAGGTCTCCAGGGAGATCAGACATATGCAGTGTATTTCGACGACAAAAAACCAAATGGAGATATTTAGCCACTAACTTGGTGAGCTCCTGATCTTTCCCCAGTAATAGGAAATGTATGACCTCCAACTCTGGTTTCCATTTGGGGATGCAGAGTTGATCTAGAAATTGCTGACGGAGATCATCATATAGTTTACAATTAAGAACCATATGTGTAAGGCTTTCCACCAGGTGGTCTTCACATGGGCAAGTTCTTTCTCCTTTCACCCTGCCTGAGAACCTTCCCCAAAGGAGGTTTGATGGATTTGCATTAAGCCTGGCCAACGAAAATGCCCTTCTTTCTGGAGGGTTAAGCAGAAATTCAAGGTAATTGTGGTTAATTTCATGTGCCCAAGAAAGTTGAAAATAAAGAGGGGAACATGTTTTTTCTGCTGTTACTGTTAGTTCTTGGCGTTCAATATCCCACAACCTAGTTTTTATTAAAGCCTTGGCAGATGGTAGGGACATCGATCGCAAAAGTTCCACTGACAGCCCAAGTTGCTGTACCTTCTTGTTAAATTGTTGTAGCCCTGGGGGAAAAAAGGTGTCTAACTTCCTGTCCTCCAAATTGGCCCAATCGCTGTCAGTGAAACACGTGATTTGCTCATCACCTTCCGCTGACAGTTTAAGGCACAAACCCTTGGTTCCCTGCAAGTACCTAAACACTCTCTTAATGCCACTCCAGGCATGGACACTGGGCTGTGCAGCTTCCCTGCTGAGCAGATTTACAGCAAAAGCTATATCTGGTCTGCTCCATTGGGAAAGATACAAAAGACTCCCTAGAGCTGACTGGAACACCTCGGGGCTCTGGAACTCAGAGCGTTCCCCGGACTGACTGTCCTTCACGTAACAAGTCTCCATGGGTGTTCTGACACTAGCACAGTCAGACATCCTGAACTTCTCAAGTAATTGCTCAATCTTACCTTCTTGACTCAGCAAGAAACTTCCATCTTCAGTCCTGTCTATATTGACACCTAGCTAAACCTTCACTGGACTTGGCTCTATGAGTTTGAAGTGCTTACCAAGCTCCCTTGCAAACTCCTGCACCTGTTTCTCTGTCCTAGCGAGACATTCGATGTCATCAACGAAACGGAGCACTAGAACTTGTTCCTGGCCTGATCCTGCCAGGTAAAGACAACTATCAGCAATGCTTCTTTGGAAACCCATGCTGTTCAAAGCTTCGTGCAAACACAAATTCCAATTTCTGGCGGACTGCTTCAGACCATAAATTGATTTGTGTAGCTTCCAGACAACATCTGGCTCATTGCCCTTGAACCCTGGTGGAGGTAGCATGTATAGAACTTCCTCCAAGGTCGATTTCAAACACGCAACATCAACATTGAGATGATGGACTTGAAACCCTCGCTGTGCCGCGACAGCCAAGAGCATTCTCAACGTCTCACATCTGGAAGTGGGGGCATAAATTTCAGAGTAATGGACCCCCTTCCTCTGTGTGAAACCTCTGGCTACCAACCTAGCCTTGTACTGAACCTGCCCAGTTGCGGTAGGTTTCAGTCTGAACACCCAGCAACTACCTATTGCACGCTCACCTGCGGGTAGTTTCACTGTGGAAAACACCTTCAGAGCTTTCATGGAGTCCAACTCTCTTTTCATTGCCCCATGCCATTGCATGGCTTTTGGTTCGGGCAATTGTTGCACTTCCTCAAAGCTCTCTGGCTCACACTGAGCCATACAAGCCCACACACTAGTGGCTGTGTACCTGTCAGGTGGTATGCCTTTTGTGGTCCTCTCAGATCGCCTCAGCACTGGTACAGATTCTCCCTCTGACCTTGCTGTGCTTGGACCTGGCTGTGTGTCTCTGGCATTGGGAGACTCATCGCGTGACCTGCTGTGCTTGCTCTGGTTCCCTGGATCAGACTCTGAAGAAGGTCTACTGCGCTTGACCTGCCTACCAGCCCTAAACACTGGAGACTTGGGAGTACTCCTAGGCTCTTCCCATGGAGTTGCCCCTTGCTGCGCTGCACCCTGGTCATGGCTGGGAGTTTGACCCCCGCCACCACCACCACCTGGTCCTGGTCCACCTGGACCACCACCAGCAGCTGGTGGTGCATCTTCCTGGCCTCCATATTCAGGGCCTTCCAGAATGTCTGTGAGAACATCAGGATTTCCGTGGATACGTTTTCACCCCTGTTGCTCACAGAACTCAGCACTGTTGCTTATCAACACCCTTGTTTGGTTTCCTTTGGGATAAACGAACCTCCAAGCTTTGGACCCTGGTGCGTAACCCAAAAAAACATCCGCTGTGATCTTGGACATCCTTTTCAGCATTTACTTTTGGGTATCCAAGGCAGACCTTTTAACATCACAGTAATCCAAGTTTATGCACCAACTACCAGTGCTGAAGAAACTGAAGTTGACCAATTCTATGAAGACTTACAACACCTTATAGAAATGACACCAAGGAAGGATGTTCTTCTCATTATAGGGGATTGGAATGCTAAAGTAGGGAGTCAAGAGATAAAAGGAACAACTGGCAAGTTTGGCCTTGGAGTTCAAAACGAAGCAGGGCAAAGGCTAATAGAGTTCTGTCAAGAGAACAAGCTGGTCATCACAAACACTCTTTTCCAACAACACAAGAGACGACTCTACACATGGACATCACCAGATGGGCAACACCGAAATCAGATTGATTATATTCTGTGCAGCCAAAGATGGAGGAGCTCTATACACTCAGCAAAAACAAGACCTGGAGCTGACTGTGGCTCAGATCATCAGCTTCTTATAGCAAAATTCCAGCTTAAACTGAAGAAAGTAGGAAAAACCACTGGGCCAGTAAGATACAATCTAAATCAAATTCCTTATGAATACACAGTTGAAGTGAAGAACAGGTTTAAGGATTTAGATTTGGTGGATAGAGTGCCTGAAGAACTGTGGATGGAGGCTCGTAACATTATACAGGAGGCAGCAACGAAAACCATCCCAATGAAAAAGAAATGCAAGAAAGCAAAGTGGCTGTCAAATGAGGCCTTACAAATAGCGGGGGAGAGAAGGCAAGCAAAATGCGAGGGAAATAGTGAAAGATACAGGAAATTGAATGCAGACTTCCAAAAAATAGCAAGGAGAGACAAGAGGGCCTTTTTAAACGAGCAATGCAAAGAAATAGAGGAAAACAACAGAATGGGAAAAACCAGAGATCTGTTCAAGAAAATTGGAGATATGAAAGGAACATTTCGTACAAAGATTACCACAATTAAGAACAAAAGTGGAAAGGACCTAACAGAAGCAGAAGACATCAAGAAGAGGTGGCAAGAATACACAGAGGAATTATACCAGAAAGATATGGAGGTCTCATACACCCCAGGTAGTGTGGTTGCTGACCTTGAGCCAGACATCCTAGAGAGTGAAGTCAAATGGGCCTTAGAAAGCCTTGCTAACAACAAGGCCAGTGGAAGTGATGATATTCCAGCTGAACTATTTAAAATTTTAAAAGATGATGCTGTTAAGGTGCTACACTCAATATGCCAGCAAGTTTGGAAAACTCAGCAGTGGCCAGAGGATTGGAGAAGATCAGTCTATATCCCAATCCCAAAGAAGGGCAGTGCCAAAGAATGCTCCAACTACCGCACAATTGCACTCATTTCACACGCTAGCAAGGTTCTGCTAAAAATTCTACAAGGCAGGCTTAAGCAGTATGTGGACCGAGAACTCCCAGAAGTGCAAGCTGGATTTCGAAGGGGCAGAGGAACCAGAGACCAAATTGCAAACATGCGCTGGATTATGGAGAAAGCTAGAGAGTTCCAGAAAAACATTTACTTCTGCTTCATTGACTACGCAAAAGCTTTTGACTGTGTTGACCACAGCAAACTATGGCAAGTTCTTAAAGAAATGGGAGTGCCTGATCACCTCATCCATCTCCTGAGAAACCTCTATGTGGGACAAGAAGCTACAGTTAGAACTGGATATGGAATAACTGATTGGTTCAAAATTGGGAAAGGAGTACGACAAGGCTGTATATTGTCTCCCTGCTTATTTAACTTATATGCAGAATTCATCATGCGAAAGGCTGGACTGGATGAAGCCCAAACCGGAATTAAGATTGCCGGAAGAAATATCAACAACCTCAGATATGCTGATGATACAACCTTGATGGCAGAAAGTGAGGAGGAATTAAAGAACCTTTTAATGAGGGTGAAAGAGGAGAGCGCAAAATATGGTCTGAAGCTCAACATCAAAAAAACTAAGATCTTGGCCACTGGTCCCATCACCTCCTGGCAAATAGAAGGGGAAGAAATGGAGGCAGTGAGAGATTTCACTTTCTTGGGTTCCATGATCACTGCAGATGGTGACAGCAGTCACGAAATTAAAAGACGCCTGCTTCTTGGGAGAAAAGCAATGACAAACCTAGACAGCATCTTAAAAAGCAAAGACATCACCTTGCCAACAAAGGTCCGTATAGTTAAAGCTATGGTTTTCCCAGTAGTAATGTACGGAAGTGAGAGCTGGACCATAAAGAAGGCTGATCGCCAAAGAATTGATGCTTTTGAATTATGGTGCTGGAGGAGACTCTTGAGAGTCCCATGGACTGCAAGAAGATCAAACCTATCCATTCTTAAAGAAATCAGCCCTGAGTGCTCACTAGAAGGACAGATCCTGAAGTTGAGGCTCCAGTACTTTGGCCACCTCATGAGAAGAGAAGACTCCCTAGAAAAGACCCTGATGCTGGGAAAGATTGAGGGCACAAGGAGAAGGGGACGACAGAAGATGAGATGGTTGGACAGTGTTCTCGAAGCTACTAACATGAGTTTGGCCAAACTGCGAGAGGCAGTGAGGGATAGGCGTGCCTGGCGTGCTCTGGTCCATGGGGTCACGAAGAGTCGGACACGACTGAACGACTGAACAACAACAAAAATCAAGACAAAGGCTTCACAACCAAAAGTGCGCAAGAAATGGACCTTGGGCTTCTTACCATGCAGCATGAAATAGGGTGTGTCCCCTACCACTGAATTGAACGTCCTGTTTTGACAAAACAAAGCGCATCGCCAAGCTTCAGCCCAATACTTCAAAGGAAGATTAGTATCGTAAAGCATGGCTGACACCGCCTCCTGCAATGTACGATTTTTCCTTTCTGCAATCCCATTGCTTTGGGGTACGTTTGGGGCTGTCAATCTGTATTTGTGTGAGGTTTGGAGCTTACAGGGTTAATAAGCTCAAGACGTGCGTACCGCCCACAGGGATTTTGTTTCACACATCCAAGTATTGCTGTGAACGGCTTGTGTGAAATGTGACACTCTTGTTTGTCTGTACATTCTGCTGCTTTCGTTTTCAACCGGAGACGGGACAAGATGTGTTCTGTATCCCCGGGAGTTTTTCTGCTGTGATTTATGCCTATAATTAAAGCTTGCTTGTTAGAATCAAGCTGGACTCTGTGAGGATTATTGGTGGCAAGTCTCTGAAGGCACACAGGGCACACACAGAAACTGCGCAAAGAAGAAACTCTGCTGGTTCTTGAACACTGCTGGTAAGCGCAGGCGGAAGTCTGCTGGACACCATTGATTTGCAGTGCTGCACGGCTTTGGGGCTTTTCCAGCCCAAAGTGAACAGTTATTGAACAGGTTATGGACCTTCCATGTTCTCCTGGTTCTGAGGCAGTTCTGGGGATCCAGGAGGTGAGTGCCCAGGCTGAGAGCAGCTCCCCTGGACTGGGACTGAGTTGCAAAGTCCAGGGATTGTTTAAGTGCCGAGAGGAGCAGCCAGTGTTCTTCTGAATGGCTTGGCTGTTTGCAAACTGCAGTAAAGGCAGAAAAGGCCAGCTTTTGAGGTCCTGCAAGGCAGTGGCACCTCGCTGGTGAAACCCTCATCTTCGGAGCTGTGTGGAAAGCTACAGAAAGCGTGAGTATGCAAGCAACCCCAGGAAAGATGGAGGGAGTCCGTGGGAGCCATAGTGTCCCCTTACAAAGGCTGAATGGTGCCGTTCTGGCACGGGTCCATGGTGGACCGGCAGAAGAGGCTTTGGAAGCGTTGCCCCCAGATCAGCTCAATGTCCTGTCGGGTCATTTGGCTGTTGTAGAGCAACGACGACAGAGAAAGCAGGGGGGCCAGGCAGCCATGGGCTGTGCTCCCAGAAGTGGTGGGGCTTCTTCCAAGTCTGAAGACACAGTGAAGGCCTATGCTGCAAGGCTTTGTTTTGGATGTAATTCTCCTGACCATCTGCTGAGGATGTGCCCAGCTAGAGATAGTGCCAAGGTTGTTTTCCATGGCAACCGGCAGATAACATGCAGAGCTAGGCGTGGGAATTGTAAGAGCTCCGGTGGCTGGCGAGGAGATGACGCCAGCAATCATCTTTCAGCTGCCATGGCAACGGTGAAGAAGGCCAACACCAGTAAGCTGAGATGGGTGATCGACAGTGCCGCGTCTCATCACATGGTGCCACCTGGTGTTCAAGTGAGGAACTGCAGAGCCATTTCCACAGAGCAGTTCGTGCGGCTTGCTGATGGAAGCAAGACACAGCTTGCCAAAATTGGGTCAATTTATGCCAGTTTTCTAGAGACAGAACTGGATGTTTTTGTGCTTCCTGGCATGCAAGTGTGTTTGTTGTCTCTGTCAACCCTTCTGTCTGATGGTTTTAAAGTCTGTTTTGATACTAACACCTGTTCTATTTCCAGGGGCGGGAAGCTGCTTGTTCACGTGGAACACAGTGAAGACAGGGTGTTTGCTGTTGAGACACCTCAAATAGGTACAGGTGGAGGTAGCACTGATGCGGTACAGGCTCAGTGCACCACTATGCCCACGCACCACCAGTGCACACATCTGTGGCACAGGAGATTGGCGCATAGCCATTGGGGGAATGTGCAGAAGCAACCTGAGTTTCCTGAAGGGTGCAAGTTGAGGGCATGTGACGAAGTCTTTGATTGCAGGGTGTGCAATGTCAAAGCTAAGACATCCAGCTACCCAAGGTCCGAAAGGGTTACCACCCAACCCTTTTCCCTGATCCATGTGAATATCTCTGAGCAGAAACCAGAGGCCAGTCTGGGGGGATCATTTTATTCCTTATCTCTGTTGGATGAATTTTCACACAATGGGTGGTTACGTTGCTCAAGGAGCCAAGTGAAGCAGCATCACTGATTAAACAGTGGGTTGTAGAGGTGGAACAGCAGTTCTCCACCAGGGTGAGCTGTTTTCAAATCGACAGAGGCGAGGAGTTCCTTGGGTCCTCACTGCAAGCTTTCTTCCGTGAGAGACGGATTAAGCACAGAGTGACTAACTCAGTTTCTTCACAGGTACCCGGTCTTGTGGAGCGTCGGAATGGGACGCTTCACGGAGCTACTGAGGCCATGCTCTCTGATGCAGGTCTACCCCGGAGGTTTTGGGGGGAGGCAGTGTGTGCCACCAGCTTTGTTTTTAAGAGGATCTATTGTTCTGATGTAGGGAATACACCCTATTTTCTGTTGCATGGCAAGAAGCCCAAGGTACACTTCTTTCGCGTTTTTGGTTCTGAAGCGTGGGTCTCTGAACCCCACGCCAAGCGCAGAGAGGGTGGTCTCAAGGCGCAGAAAATGATCTTCCTAGCTGCCAGGCCCCTCCTGCTGTGTACGGTGGCTGGCAAGGAAATATTTCTGTCTTTGTTTGGCTTTCTGCTCTGAGACATAAAAGGAGTGTCTGGTTCGAGGAGAAGGATAAGGCTCTGTTAAGTTTTGAGCTCACAGGCTTATCAGCTCGGCAACATGTCGTGCGTCACAGGGGCAAAGGAGGGGCCACTTCCGAGGGAACAGAAGGCTTCTCTATGTTACCATTGTATTTCCCATGTATTGTTTCAGAAGGCTGCAGCTGCTGTCAGGATGCCAGCTATTTCTCCAGGCTGCGTATTTTCTTTCTTTGTTTGTGCTTTTCAATAAAGCTACGTTGGACTAATTAGACAGAACTTTGTCTAATTTACTTGGCTACGTCTTCTGAAAGCTGACGCTTGTGTGTGTTATCTCTGCTGAAAGATTTATGCGAGCTAGAGTGTAAAGTGCACAAGAACGGAGCGCGCAGGAATTTGTTTTGCTTTGCTGATTTGTGGCTGGTGATCAGCCAAAATCTTGATCAAAGCTAACGTAAATATTCAAAGGCTCTACCAGGCTTTCAAGTGACATGGTGTCAACTGTCTGCTGTACTGTTTCTACCACTTCTGACTCTGTTCAGGACTAGTGGACCCGAAGGAGCGTCTCCACCCCCATCGGTCAGCCCGGACACTGAGGTCCAGTGCCGAGGGCCTTCTGGCGGTTCCCTCGCTGCGTGAAGCCAAGTTACAGGGAACCAGGCAGAGGGCCTTCTCGGTAGTGGCACCCGCCCTGTGGAACGCCCTCCCTTCAGATGTCAAAGAGAACAACAATTACCAGACCTTTAGAAGACATCTGAAGGCAGCCCTGTTTAGGGAGGCTTTTAATGTTTTATAGATTATTGTATTTTAATGCTCTGTTGAAAGCCGCCCAGAGTGGCTGGGGAAACCCAGCCAGATGGGCGGGGTATAAATAATAAATTATTATTATTATTATTATTATTATTATTATTATTATTATTATTATTATATAGTGCATCTGCTAGCTTGCTCCTGTTCTTCCCCCTCCATTATTTCCCAGCTCTTCTCTTCTTCTTCTGGGGTGTGTCCTATCTGCCACCACCACAAACCTGGGCGCATGCTGTCTTTATCTGACTCCTGCCCGGAAGCCTCCTGGGGTGGCGGTCTACACCACTCCCCCTCATCTGGCCAGTCCCTGACAACTTCCCACTTTCATCCTGACTTAGTATCTGTTGTAATAATCCAGGGAAACAGATACGACGGACATGCCCCGTCTGGCCCATACACCCCCGGCCGATCTGCCAGGCGACTTTCAAACCCCTGGAACACACCAGCAGAAAACCAAAGACATAGCTCCTGGAAGCTAAGCACTCTTCCCTTTTATGCAGCAGCAGAAGATGCACCTCAGAGACTGGCTTAAAGCAATATTTACAAGCGTTTATTCTTAGAACATGAGGACAAAAGAAAACACACCTCCATGTTCAGAAACTCAAGAGAAAGTGATTACAGACTGAAGACAGGAAGTTCCCAGCAGCACACTGGAACATTACACAGACATGTGATAAGCTTCCATCCTCAGTCTGTTGTTAAGGTGGAATGGGAATTACAACATCCTCCCCCTTTCCATGTAACCTTAAACTTTGGTATCACACACCAATTGCAACTTCTTAACATACACCTGAAGTTGTTCTCTATTTACAACCTTAGACAACAAGTCAGCAGAAATCTCATTACCTGGCATGTACGACACCTGAATGATTCCTTTTTGGATACACTCTATTGCACGATGTAACTTTATCTGCAAGTACTTGGTTCTTTGCTTGCAACTCTCTGAACTAAGCAAAGCCAAACATGATCTGTTGTCTTGGTATACCTGTAAAGGACAAGTCACCTTGACTCCGATGTCCTTGAACAGTTGCATCAACCATTCACAGTCCATAAGTGAAAATGACAGTGCATTTAGTTCTGCCTCACAAGAACTTAGACTTACTGTCGTCTGCTTCTTGCACAGCCAGTCAAACAGACAATGTTTGTACATATAGCATACTCCAGAAGTGCTAGTACCATCTGTGGTGTCACTTCCAAAACTTGCATCAGCAAAAATTTCAAGACCCCCAGTCTTCTGACTGGTGAACCTCAACCTATAGTGCATAGTGCCTTTCAGATAGCGAGCTATGCGTTTCAAAGCTTTCCAATCCTGAACTGTTGGATTGTTACAATGTCTGCTGAGCAGGTTAGTACTCGCAGCAATGTCAGGTCTTGAGCATCTGGCAATGAAATTTAGTTTGCCCAGAATGCATCTATACAGCGTTGTGTCAGAAAACGCCTCAGCTTTCTCATCTCTCTGAAAACCTGTCACCATCGGGGTGTCTACAGGATTCGCATCAGTCAGCTTCAATCGGTTCAACACATCGGTGATTTTCTGTGTTTGCTTCTTGATCCTTCCAAAACAATAAAAGATCATCAACAAAACAAACACAGTACAGTTTGTGTTGCCCCTCCCCTTTCACAAACACGCACTGATCTGCCTTTCCCTGGTGGAAACCAAGAGATAGCAATGTCTCTGTCAGTTTGGTGTTCCAACACCTCGCACTCTGCTTCAAACCATAAAGTGATTTCTTTAGTTTACAGACCATCCCTTTCTGTACTTTCACTCCATCTGGTGGAAGCATGTACAGTTCTTCCTCGAGAATTCCATACAAAAATGCTGTATTCACGTCATGGTGAGAAACGTGAAGTTTTTCTTCTGCAGCAATTTTGAGCATGAGTCTTATACTCTCGTATTTGACTGTGGGGGAATAGGTCTCGTTATAATCTTGACCTGGTACTTGGGAAAAACCTCTGGCAACCAACCTGGCTTTATGCCTCACAATCTTCCCATTCTGATCGGTCTTCGCCTTAAAAACCCATTTACTCCCAACCAGTCGCATTCCTGGAACTGCTGGAACCAGTTCCCAGGTTTGGTTCCTCTCCAAGGAGTTTAGCTCATCATCAATGGCTCTAAGCCATGGCACAGCGTTCTCAGAGGACAGTTCTTTCACCTCCTGAAAACTCAAAGGTTCCCAATGGGATGGAGGACTTACTGCCTACAGGTGCTCCACTCCCCACCCAGTCAGGGGAAGCTGAGGTTGCCTCTGGGTCTGGTAACCCTCCAGCTTCTCCTGAGCTGCAAAGGCTCAGGGCAGAGAGGCGAAGGGAACTAAGTTCTCGCAGGAGGATTGCTCGCCTCCAAGCCAGGAGAGGCGAGTCACCTGGGGATCGGAGCCGCCCTTCGCCTCGGGACAGATAAAGCCGGCCAGTCCCAGTCACAAGTCGCAGGAGCAACATCGTTGCTGCAGAGTTCTGCTTGCTCCCTGCCCGGTTGTTCTGCCTGAACTCTTGACCTGCCTTGGTTCCCTGTTTATCCTTCCGTTCCTGACCTCGCCGGACTCCTTGCCCTGACCCTGCCTCTGTTTATTCGGACTGCCTTCACGTACCTTTGACCTCGGACCGGACATCGACCTCGCTTCCTGGATACTCCACGGGACCAGCACAGTTTGCTCCTGCCACACCAACACTCCCCCTTCGTTGGGGTGCGTTCGGGAGGAACCTGTCGTCATGACTGACCAAGCGGCGGCGCTGGTAGCATTGGCCCAGGAGAACCAGGTCTTGACCCACACAGTGCAGCAGCTAAGCAATGCGGTTACAGCGCTTCAGCAGCGTTTGGACGCCTTGCCGGCTCCTGGTGCCGGCGCCCCAGCTCCAGGCAAGTACCCAGTGGCCCTGCCAGAGAAATTCGATGGGTCCCCGGCCAGCTTTCCCATGTTTCTCGCCCAGGCCAAACTGTATATCCAGGGGCGAGCCCGGGATTTCCCCGACGACCGCACCAAGGTGCACTTCCTGATCAGCTTGCTGAAGGACCAGGCGGCCAAGTGGCCGTTGCCGCTGCTACGGCAAGACTCCCCCTTGCTGACAGACTATACGGGGTGTTGCAACCATTTTGAAACCGCGTTCGCCAACCCACAGAAGGCGAGTCAAGCCAATCGGGCAATTCGGCAGTTGAAACAGGGCAAGTCCACAGTGGCCGCCTATGCCACGGAATTTCGGCTGTTGGCGCAGGACTTGGCCTGGAACGATTCCGCACTCCGGGACCAGTATCTCGAGGGGCTTTTGGTCGAGATACTGGACCAGCTGGCCACCTTGGATCGCCCCACCACGCTGGAGGCCCTCATCCAACGGAGTCTACAGATAGACGATCGGTTGGAGGACCGTCGCCAGGCCCGGGGCCGTCGGCACTCCGGGCTCCCGACTCCAGTGCTTCCCAGTAGTTCCACAGCCAGAGCCGAGTCACTGGAGGAGCCGATGCAGCTCGGGGCAGCACGGCCTCGCCTCTCTCCTTCGGAGAAGACACGGCGTCGGCAGGGGAACCTGTGTCTCTACTGCGGGGGGAGTGGACACTATGCCCGAACCTGCCCCGAGAAATGCCAGCCGCAGGGAAACCACCAACCCCAGTAGCCAATGGCCCAGGCTATCTGGGGTCCCAAGCATCGCATGAAGGGCACCCACCAGTGGAATTGCAACACCTCATGATCCCGGTGCGTCTGTACCCCCCCGGGCGGGCCCTGGATCCTCACCCACGCTCTAGTGGACTCGGGGGCAACCCGCTGCTATATGGACTCTGCCTTCGCGGCTCAGCACCGGGTGCCGCTCCAGAACAAGCTAGAACCGGTACGGGTGGAGGCAATTGGTGGAGGCAAACGGTCGGGCGCCGTTACTCGTGAGACCCAGCCCTTGGTCCTGTGCCACCAGCAGCACCGGGAGGTGCGTACCCTGGACATTGCCACCATGCCCCGGTTTCCGCTGGTGCTTGGGATGGACTGGCTGGAGTCGCACAATGTTCAGATCGATTGGGTCAATCGAACTGTACACTTCCCAGACTCGGGTTCAAATGCTCAGTCCGAGATGCTATCGGCCGCTTCCATGGGAGAGGCTGCGTTAACGCTCCCCGCCGTGTACCGGGACTACGTAGACGTGTTCGAGGAACGGGGAGCAGACCGGCTGCCTCCTCATCGGTCCTTCGACTGCGGCATAGACCTCCAGCCCGGGGCGCCCCTGACGGTGAGTCGCCTATACTCTCTTTCAGAGCCAGAGCATGAAGCCCTGCAGGACTTTCTTCACAAGAACCTGGAAAGCGGGTTCATTAGGCCCTCTACCTCTCCCACGACCGCTCCAGTGCTCTTCGTTAAGAAGAAGTGTGGGGAGCTTCGCCTCTGCCATGATTACCGGGCCCTGAATAAGATCACCATCCCAGACCGGTATCCCTTGCCCCTTATTGCGGAGCTGCTGGAGCGGGTGCAGGGGGCGCAGATGTTCACCAAACTAGACCTCCGGGGGGCCTACAACTTGATTCGAATCCGTGCCGGGGACGAGTGGAAGACAGCATTCGGGACCCGTTATGGGCAGTTCGAATACCTGGTCATGCCATTCGGATTATGCAACGCGCCTGCCGTGTTCCAACGGTACATCAACCACGTGTTCCAGGACTTGCTAGACAAGTACGTGGTGATGTACCTAGATGACATCTTGATTTATTCCCGTGACCCGGCTCGCCACGAGAGTCATGTCCGGTCCGTGTTGCAGCGCTTGCGGGGGCACCGCCTGTATGCTAAGCTCAGCAAGTGCGAGTTCCACCAGCGGTCAGTGGACTTCCTTGGACACCGACTCTCCCTGGACGGTATGCAGATGGACCCCGGGAAGGTGTCTGCGGTTCGAGAGTGGGCGGCGCCGCGGAACCGCAAGGACCTACAGCGGTTTTTGGGGTTCGCCAACTATTACCGGACATTCATTGCGGACTATGCTCATCACACCACCCCATTGACTCGACTGCTGCGCCCCAAGACGCCCTTCGCCTGGGATGAGGAGGCTGAGGTGGCATTCCAGGGATTGAAAGCCTGTTTCCAGAAGGCGCCAATTTTGCAGCATCCTGATCCCTCTCGTCCCTTCGTGGTGGAGACGGACGCCTCCAGTACAGCTCTCGGTGCCGTCTTGTCCCAGCAACACGGACCTGATGCGCCACTGTTACCCTGCGCCTACTACTCCCGGCAGCTCCTTCCGGCGGAGCGTAACTATACCGTGTGGGAGCGGGAACTACTGGCCATCAAGGTGGCCTTTGAGGTCTGGCGCCATCATCTGGAGGGGGCACGACACCCAGTGGAAGTGAGAACCGACCACCGGAATCTGGAGTACCTCCAGACCACCCGCAGGCTGAACCAGCGGCAGATCCGGTGGGCACTGTTCTTCTCCCGTTTCCAGTTCCGGATCCGCTACATCCCCAGCTCCCAAAACCAGAAGGCGGATGCGCTGTCCCGGAAACCGGAGGACATTGCAGAGACGGTGCAGCAGGCGGCCCCAACAACGATCATCCCCCCAGCGGCCTTCCTGGCTGTTCATGAGACTGAGTCGCTGCGGGACCGAGTGCGGAGGCAGCAACGGCGTGGGCTCAGGAACGGATCCAGGAATTGGCCAGTGGATCATGTCCTCGATACCCGGAACTGGTTGTGCACCAGGGTTTGCTGATGCACCGTGGTCGGTTGTACATCCCACCAGGGCCTTTGCGGGCCGAGGTACTCAGAATGTCACACGACGCCCCGGCAGCTGGCCACTTTGGAAGGTATCGGACCACCCACCTGGTCAGCCGGGAGTTCTGGTGGCCCCGCTTGAAGGCCGACGTGGCACGGTACATTGGGGGGTGCGAGGTCTGCCGGCGAGCCAAGAGATCGACCGGGAGACCTGCGGGACTGCTACAGCCACTGCCAGTCCCCCCTCGTCCATGGCACATGGTTTCTTTGGATTTCGTGGTAGACTTACCCCCATCCCGTCAGTGTACCTGCCTCCTGGTATTCACAGACCACTTCACTAAAATGGTGCACTGCGCCCCGTGCCCGTCTGTACCCTCAGCCAAGGAGACGGCGCAACTGTACCTACAAAACGTCTTCCGCTTACATGGCCTATCGGAACGTTTGATCTCCGATCGTGGTGCCCAGTTCACCTCCCGGTTCTGGCGCGCTCTACATCAGGCTCTCGGGACGGAGGTCTGCCTATCTTCGGCCTACCATCCACAGACGGATGGACAGACCGAACGGGCAAACGCGGTGTTGGAACAGTACCTCCGGTGCTACTGCAGCTTCCACCAGGACGACTGGGTCGACCACCTGGCGTTGGCCGAGTTCGCGTATAACAACGCAGTGCACGCTTCCACCCAACAGACCACGTTCCAGGCAAACTATGGGTACCACCCGCGGTTATTTCCGAGCGTGCTGCCGGCATCCGCAGTTCCTGCAGTGACAGACTGGCTACAAGAGCTCCAGTCACAACAGCAGCTTCTGACGGAGCAACTGAGCCAAGCCAAGGACGCGTATAAGGCCCAGGCCGACCGTCACCGTCAGGAGGGGCCGGAACTCCATGTCGGAGACCTGGTATGGCTCTCTACCCGTCACCTGCACCCCTCTCGGCCTTCGTGGAAGCTGGATGCCCGCTTCACCGGCCCATTTCCGATCATGGACCGGGTCTCACCTGTGGCCTTCCGTCTCCGGTTACCCGCAACCCTGAAGGTCCACCCGGTATTCCACCGGTCCCTACTCAGTCCGGTCGCCCTGCCCGACGAGTTCCACCCAGACCATCCACGACCACAGCCAGTTTTGGTTCAGGGGGAGCCCGAGTATGAGGTGAAGCACATTCTCGACTCCCGATACCGCAGGGGGAAGCTCCAATACCTCATCGACTGGAAGGGGTATGGGCCCGAGGATCGGTCGTGGGAACCAGCGGAGAACATCCACGCACCTGTCTGCCTCCGTGATTTCCATGCGACTTACCCCAGCAAGCCTGGTCCGGCCCCTCGGTTGAGGGGGGGCTGGGAGGGGGGATGGTGTGATGACCTGGGAGTCGGATTCAGACGCTGAACCTGAGGGATCCCAGCCTGCACAGGATTCACTGCCCTCAGAAACAGCAGAGCCAGGGCTGGGGCCTGGGTCTCAAGGGGACTCACCTGTGCTGGATCCTCAGGTGCAGGCTTCGGCTGAGGTTGATCTGGCTCCTAATGGGATGGAGGACTTACTGCCTACAGGTGCTCCACTCCCCACACAGTCAGGGGAAGCTGAGGTTGCCTCTGGGTCCGGTAACCCTCCAGCTTCTCCTGAGCTGCAAAGGCTCAGGGCAGAGAGGCGGAGGGAACTAAGTTCTCGCAGGAGGAGTGCTCGCCTCCAAGCCAGGAGAGGCGAGTCACCTGGGGATCGGAGCCGCCCTTCGCCTCGGGACAGATAAAGCCGGCCAGTCCCAGTCACAAGTCGCAGGAGCAACATCGTTGCTGCAGAGTTCTGCTTGCTCCCTGCCCGGTTGTTCTGCCTGAACTCTTGACCTGCCTTGGTTCCCTGTTTATCCTTCCGTTCCTGACCTCGCTGGATTCCTTGCCCTGACCCTGCCTCTGTTTATTCGGACTGCCTTCACGTACCTTTGACCTCGGACCGGACATCGACCTCACTTCCTGGATACTCCACGGGACCAGCACAGGCGCGTCCTCTCATGGCAGCAGGGGGCCCAGAGATTCTTAAAGGCAATGGACACAATGTTTGCCAATGAGGTGGAAGGAGAAGCCACCAAGCAGGAGTTCCTGAGGCTGAGGCAGGGAGGAGGCAGTGTGCGCGCATACTTCTCGCAGTTTGCGATGTTGGCGCACCGACTAAAATGGAGTCTGGAAGCTGAGACGATGCAGGCTCTTTTTAAGGAAGGCCTTAGTTCGGACATTAAAGATGAACTGACCAGGGCGCCCATTCCCAAGAACATGGGCGAACTGGTGAAATTGGCTCTGTCCATAGGCAACCGGGCCGAACAGAGGAGCTGGGAAAGGGGGCAGCCCAAGGCAGAGAGGTTCCTATGGCAGCGTTACCAGGGCGGAGGCACTGGAAACCCCGCGGCGGAGGACGCGTCTCGCCGGCAAGTTGAGGAGCCGATGGAGATCGGGGGGGGGGGGGCGCGCCAAACAGACCAAAGGAGTGGAGGGGAGAGAAGGCAAGGGTGCCCGGAAGTGCTACGTTTGTGACGCCCCAGAGCACGTAGCCAAATTCTGCCCGCAACGTCGCGTGTGGCAAGCAAGAGCGCCGGAGCAGGAGGGGCAAAGCGGGGTGCAACAGGGAAATGACGAGGCCTGGGTGGACGAAATGCTGAGGGGCGAACGCACCCAGGCCAGCAAGCAGTGAAAGCCCCGCAAGAAACTTCTACCTCCCCCCCTCATCCACCAAAAGTAGGAATCGTGTTAAGGGTGGTGCTGGAACTCCCCAATGGACACCCACTAGAGGTGGAAGTGTTGATTGACTCAGGGGCCTCAGCAAATTTCATGAGCAGGGAATTTGCATTGGAGCATCAGATACACCTGCTGCCACTGGATTTCCCGCTGCTGGTGACTACCATTGACGGGAGGGAGCTGCTGGGGGGGGAGGTGGCACAACAAACACCCCCCATGAGAATGCGCATCTCCAAGCACTCTGAAGTCATTGCGTTCAACGTCACCACGCTGGCGGGGTGTCCCATCGTCCTAGGGATGAGCTGGCTTGACCTACATGACCCAGTGGTGGCTTGGCACCAAAGATCGCTCATGTTCGGATCGGGGCACTGCGTGGAGAACTGTCTGCAGGAAATGAGTCCACCAGACAGCAACATGCAGGCGGCGACGGTGAGGTTGGAAGCCACCAGAGGGATCCCACCCCAATACGAGGACTACAAGGACGTGTTCTGCGAGAAAGAAGCGGACAAGCTCCCGCCGCATCGCCCTTTCGACTGCCAGATCAACCTGGTGCCAGGGGCCCAGTTGCCTGCTGGGAAGCTTTACTCCATGTCGGAACAGGAGCTCCAGGAGCTCAAAGAGTTTATAGACAAGAATCTACAGCGGGGATTTCTGCGAGAATCCAAGAGTTCCCGAGGCAGCCCGGTGTTCTTCGTGGACAAGAAGGGGACCACCCAGAAACGCTTGGTCGTAGATTATAGGTCTGTCAATAGCCTCAGTCAACTGATCGCCTTCCCCATGCCCAGGATCGACGACCTGCTGGCAGTGGTGCGCAGAGGAAAAATCTTCACCAAACTGGACCTCAGGGGGGCGTATAATCTCATAAGAATGCGGGAAGGAGATAAGTGGAAGACGGCGATGTTTACCCCCCTGGGAACGTTCGAGTACCTAGTGATGCCGTTTGGATTGCAGGGGGGCTCCCCGGCCTTCCAGTCCTTCATGCATCACGTGCTGGGATCCCTGCTGTACAAGAGCTGTGTTTGCTTCCTTGACGACATCTTGGTGTTCTCGGAGAGCGAGGCTCAGCACGAGCAGCATGTCAGGCAGGTGCTGGAAAAGCTGAGAGAGCACCAGCTGTACGTCAAATTAGAGAAGTGCCAATTCCACGTGAAGCAGGTGGAGTTCCTAGGCTACCGAGTGTCGGACAGAGGGTTGGCCATGGACGGGGAGAAGGTGAACGCGGTGCTGGATTGGAAGACCCCCAGAACCAAGAAGGACGTGCAAAGATTTCTGGGCTTCGCCAACTTCTATCGCAAATTCATCGAGGGGTTCGCAAAGCTGACCGCACCCATCACCGACTGTCTGAGTGGCAAGAAAAAGTTCGTCTGGACACCGGAAGCCCAGAGGGCGTTTGAGGCCCTCAAGAGAGCTTTCGCATCAGAGAAGCACCTCCTGCATGTGAACCCGGAGTGACCGATCAAACTAGAAACGGATGCATCTGATCGAGCCGTGGGAGCGGTGCTTTTGCAACAGAACAGCGACGGTGACTGGAGACCATGCGCCTTCTTCTCGCGCAAACACAGCAAATCTGAGAAAAACTACACCATTTGGGACAAGGAACTGTTGGCCATCTTGGCAGCGTTCAAGAAATGGCGCCATTTCCTGATTGGGGCGCAGCACCAGATCCAAGTGCACACGGACCATAAGAACTTGGAGTAATGGAGAACTGCCAGAGTACTCAACCAGAGACAGATCCGATGGGCAGAGTTCTTCGCGGACTTCAACTTCCGGATCCACTGTGTGCCGGGGGAGCAGAACGTGCGGGCCGACGCGCTGTCCAGGAAGCCGCAGTACCTGGAAGAGGAAGAGCTGCCGGCAGTGAGGCACATGTTTCCCATAGAACGATGGGCGTGTGGCGGCACGATGGAGCAAGCCTCGCTATTGCTGCGGCTCACCCGCGCAGATTCCGTCGCGCAGCAGAAATTTCAAGACCTCAAGGAAGGGAGGGGGGGTGGAAGAAGGTTTTGTGGAGAAGGGAGGGCTCTTGTTTTATAAGGGAGTACTGTACATTCCGGGGGACCAGCTGAGAGCGAAAGTCCTCAAACAACTCCACGACAACCCCTCTGCAGGACATTTCAGACAGCAGAAGACCCTTCTCCTGGTCACCAGAGATTTCTGGTGGCCGGGGGTGCAGGACGATGTCAAGGACTATGTGAGGGCGTGTGATATCTGTCAAAGAGCCAAGGGGGACAATAGGGCCCCAGCGGGGCTGTTGCAGCCCTTACCCACCCCCAGTAGACCCTGGGAAATGGTGAGCATTGACTTCATCACCAACCTGCCCACGTCTAGAGGGAAGACAGCAGTGCTCGTGGTGGTGGACATGCTCACAAAGATGTGCCATTTTGTAGCCTGCCCCAAGGTGTTGTCCGCAGAGGAAACGGCCAAACTCTTTGTAGATCATGTGTTCCGCTTGCACGGGGTGCCTTCGAGGGTTCTCAGTGACAGGGGGAGGCAATTTACCTCACGGTTCTGGCGCAAGCTCATGAGCTTGTTGCAGGTGGAGCTGAGTTTCTCCACAGCCAGACACCCCCAGACAATGGGCAAGCCGAGAGAGCCAATGCCATTCTGCAGCAGTATTTGCGTTCCTATGTCAACCAGAGGCAGAATGATTGGGCGCAATTTTTAGGTCTGGCAGAGTTTGCTTTTAATATCTCTGTCCACCTGTCCACAGGAATGACCCCGTTTTTTGCTAATTATGGTCGCCACCCCAGAGCCTTCCCGGGGGGGAGGAGGAGCCCAGTGTACCAGCAGCAGAGAATTTTGCAGAGGAAATGCAAAAGGTGCACAAAATGCTCAGAAGCACTCTGGAAAGGGCCAAGGAGGCATACAAGAGGGCGGCGGATGCCCATCGCAGAGAGGGCGAGGTCATTCGGGTGGGGGACAAGGTGTGGTTGTCGTCCAAAGGTCTACCCATCAGAGGGAGCTGCAGGAAGTTAGAGCATTGCAAGCTGGGACCCTTCGAGGTCATTGAGCAGGTCAATCCGTTAGCCTTTAAGCTGTTGCTACCGGACACCATGAGAATTCACCCTGTCTTTCACAGGTCACTGCTTTCACCATACAGGGAGGGGCACCGTTTCCACGGGGAGGGTGGGACGCCCCCCACACCGCCCATTGTAGAGGAAAGAGAAGCCTGCAACGAGGCCACAGAGATTCTGGACTCCAGATGGAATGGGGACAGGGTGGAGTACTTGGTAGCGTGGGAGGGGGGAGCACCAGAGTAAAACACGTGGGTGCCCTCCAACCAGATCACGGAGGAGTATCTCACGGCGGAGTTCCATTCCCTGTTCCCGGAGAAGCCCATGCCGCCAGATTTCTTTTTGAGGGAAGTGTGTGCCACCACGGAAAACGATGAGGAGGATTTCTGGGGTTTCAGGTCCAGTGCAGAGAGGGAAGGGCGTGAGACCCCAGAGGCTCCCCAGGAAGTGCCGGGGGGAAGGCAGCCCTCATCGCCGTCGGGAGAATCTGAGGGGTGGCAGGACATATTTAGATCGCAGGAGGACGACAACACAGACTTCCTGGGTTTCCTCACTTCCCCCGAAGGAGCCACCGGGGGGAGAGAGGGTGGAGGCGGCAGGAACAGCGATCGGGAGGGAGAGCCGGCAGAGCAGGCATCGCCCACCTCACCGGAGGGGGAGGGGGATTTGGAGGGGGGAGTGGATGTCAGGGAGCCCCAAGTCCCCCCTGCCAGTCCAGAGCTAAGGCAGTACAGGCAGACAGCGGAGCTTTTGGAGACAGACCCCTTTTCCTCCTCTTCCTCCTCCCCTTCCTCGTCAGGAGGGAGTGCTGGAGAAGAGGGGGGAGTGCCTAGGCTTCAGCCAGCATCCCAGGGACCGGGTGCAGTGTCGAGGGGAACCAGAAGAAGGAGGACCAGGCATTTCCGGTTTCCGAGGTGCTGTGATTGGCACCAAAACAGACGCTCACTCGGGAGTTCTGAGTTGGACTGAGCAGACATGATTTATGTTCTCTGTACATGAATGTAAATAACTTAGATAAAAGCCTTTGGGCAGAATGACTCTTCGTCTTTCTTGGAACGTCCAGCCAGGGGGGAAAGGAACCCCCTACGTGTGACACTATTTTTTGGAAATCTGCATTCAATTTCCTGTATCTTTCATTATCTCCCTCGCATTTTGCTTGCCTTTTCTCCCCCGCTATTTGTAAGGCCTCATTGGACAGCCACTTTGCTTTCTTGCATTTCCTTTTCATTGGGATGGTTTTCGTTGCTGCCTTCTGTATAATGTTACGAGCCTCCATCCACAGTTCTTCAGGCACTCTGTCCACCAAATCTAAATCCTTCACCACGACAAGGCAGTGATCCATGAAGGAGGTAGTTCATGTACACACCCGTTATGAACTGGCAGATTCTCCTGAACCACCTGGGCTGCTTTAACAGGCTTGTCCTGCATTACATACAACCCATTTTCCATCTTTGCATGGCCACATACCTGAGTTCCATTCTTTATCAGACAACCATCCTGCGTGAACTTAACAATATATCCTGCATTAATCAAACAATAAACAATAGTCCAAACTGCTGGTAGAGTAGTGTTCAAGCACTGCAGGAAACGTATTCCCTGACCATCAATCTTGCTCCTATGACCATCAGCAAGATAGATTGAGTCTTTTCCGCCAACCGGCTTCCCCAGGGTCTTAAAGTCCTCCCGACTGTTGCAGATAATCCTGCTGCTGTCAGTCCAGCAACCACGTTCCTCGAGGTATCTTCCTCTCCTCTTGAGAAAATGCAGACACAAGCTAAGCAGAACGTGTGTTCCTCTTCCCTGAAGAGAACCCCTTCTGCTTACATTTCTGCGTCGATTGCTGTCTCTGCTCCATGTCGCCTCCTGGAAGCCTTGCCCTGCACTGGCACTGGAGATGCCCGGGTTGGTTACATCTATTGCTCCGTTGGCATTGCTCCGTTGGCAGATTCTGCTGCTGGCCCCCTCGGCTGTAACTCCTCCGCTCTTGGAGTTCAGCCTGTCTATCTGACCTTCTTTCTGCTTCTTCGGTCAATCTTCCGACAACATACTCAAGGGTCAGATCTCGGGGACGCATACTCTTCATGCTATTATTCACCGGCAACCAGCTTTCAGGCAAGCTTGAAAGGATAATGTAGGTTTGGTCAGTCTCAACATAATGCTTACCTCTCTGTTGTAGTTGCAGAAACAGAGATTTCAGCGTTTGAAGATAAGTTGCCAAACTCCCATCTTCCTTCATAACAGTCCTGAACAGCCTTCTGGTCAGAGAAATTATGGTTCCAGCAGTTTCTCTGACATGCATTGCCCTTAATAAATTCTTATATATATATATATATATAATTATTGAATAGCTTCATATATTACAATAATAAACATTATAATATATTACTCTCATGTCTCTTATTGTACATCACAAACATAATTACAAAAATACAAACAGAATTTAAAAAGGAAAGAAAATAAATTAACAAAAAACTAAATTAAATGCTTAGAGTTCCTGTCCATCCCAAAAGCATAATCCGCTGGTACAAATGAATGTGTTCCTTACTGTTATACATTTCTCTTCATATTTTCTAATACATTCTTTTATCTACATATACCCTTCATACTCTTACTTAACTTATATGGTTTCTAAGGTCACTCGAATGCTGGCATAGTTATCATGCCCTTACTATAATTCTGAACATATACTTTTTATTTGTCCCATTTTTCTTCAAATTTTTGTTTAGAATTGCCCCTCAGGCTGTTGGTAAGCTGAGCCATTTCGACAAACTCCTGTAATTTATATTGCCACTCTGTTACAGTTGGGGCTTCTAGATCGTTCCACCCCTTAGCAAACAGAGTCCTTATCCTTTTATATGCTGCTGTTGCATATAAAAATATCTCTCTCTCTTTTTTTCTTTCTTTTTTTGCAAAAACTTTATTGAAACTCCATCATCTAATACAATCCAATAATTACAATATTGATAATTGAGTACAATGTAAATATAAATACAAAGCAAATAAAAATAAATAAGAGTTTAAAGATTGTCTAAATTTCTACAATTACCATTACCTTCACTTGCTTACCAACCAAATAAACCAAAATAAAATACAAAACATTAATCCAAACAATAATCCTACTCAGGTCGACTTCCTGTCCATCCCTTCTGTATAATTTTTCATACACAAGAATGCAGAACTTTTATTGTACATTTCTTATTCTATTTATTTTACATTCATATATCTATCTGTAAACTTAATTGTATCACCAAACTGTTTCTCTCACCAAGATCATTTGAATGCCAACATAGAGACTGTCCCTTTGATATAGTTCCTGACATAACACTTATATTTATCCCATCGTTCTCTAAATACTTGCCTAGAGTTGCCTCTTATGCTATTTGTCAACTGCGCCATTTCGGCCAGTTCTTGTAGCTTGTGCTGCCAGTCTGATAATTTCGGGGCCTCCAGATCTTTCCAGCCTTTTGCGATCACCATCCGAGCTGCCACTGTGGCATACAAAAAACCTCTCTATCTTTTTTGGGAATATCTTTTCCAATAATGCTCAATAAGAACGCTTCTGGTTTTTTAGGGAAGGTAATTTTTAACATTTTCTTTAACTCCTCATATATTGCACCCCAGAATACCTTGATCTTTCTGCATAACCACCACATATGATATAGATCACCCACGCTTTCCCCTCACCTCCAACATACATTTGCCAAGTTCTTATAAATTTTTGACAATTTTAATGGAGTCAGGTACCACCTATGTTGAATCTTATACATATTCTCCCTGATGTTATAAGGCGATGTAAAGTTCATCTCTGTACCCCAAAGTTTTTCCCATTCGTCCATCATAATTGGGCGACCTATATCTTGTGCCCATTTTATCATAGTTGACTTCACCTCCTCTTCCTTAACCTCCCATTCTAGAAGAAGATGGTACATTTTTGATAATATTTTAGAATTACTATTTAGCAATCCCACTTCGAACTTAGATGCTTCCTTATTGAATCCTATTTTCATATCCTGTTTGAAAATTCCTGTTATTTGATGGTAGTCTAGCCATCCCGAGAGTTGTTCTTTTATCTCCTCGTATTTTTTTAGTTTAACTGTACCTTCTTCCTCTATCAACAGTGTTCCATATGTCATCTAATTCCCCTTCATATTCCTCTTTTTTACTGCGATCGCTTCCACTGGGGAAATCCACTTTGGTGTCTTAAATTCAAGGAGTCTTCTATATCTTTCCCATGTTTTGAATAGAGCTCTTCTTATTATATGATTTAGGAAGTTTTTGTGAACTTTATGTTTCTCATAATGAAGATATGCATGCCATCCATATTGGATGTCATGCCCTTCCAAATCTAACAGTTCTGTATTCTTAAGCAAACACCATTCCCTTAACCAGGTCAGGCATGCCGCCTCATAATATAATTTCAAGTCCGGGAGACCGAAGCCCCCCCTTTCTTTAATATCAATAAGGACCTTATGCTTGATTCTCGGGTGTCTTCCTGCCCAGATAAATTTTGATATTTCCTTTTGCCAGTTTTCTATACATTTTGTTTTATCTAATATCGGAATGTTTTGAAATACAAATAATAATCTGGGTAAACAATTTAGCTTGATTGTCGAGATCCGTCCTAAAAATGACAAAAAGAGTTCCCAAAGGGAGCCTATGTTGCGGTGTGGGCGGGAAGCCATTTACCTCTAGGTTTGGGAGGGGCCTGTGGCCACGAACTTAGTGATGGACAGCCCAGCGTCATATATATAGCTCAGACATGTGACCTGGTGGTCACTCTGGCTGGAGTTTCAGATCTGGTTCGAGCCTCTGGTCACGGTTGTATTACTACGGCTTTTGGCCTTGCTATTCTCCATTTTGTTTGCCCTCCAATTTTATTGGTGGCCTCTAACCGATTTCCTTATAACTTGCCTTCTCTTGCTAGTTTCCAGGCACCCCCCCCCCGCTCGTTTGGTAATTCACCCCTACCCCGTTTTTTCCTTCCCCCCTTTCCCCTCCCCCCCTCCCCTGGAAGAGCTTGGGTGGTGGGCCCAACCCCCCCGGTCATTTTAAGCCTGGTTTGCATCTCGCGGGCGCGGAGCCCAGCACGCCGACTGCTTACCTGGAGTGCGGCACTGGGGTGGGTCCCTCAATGTTGGTTTCCCCCTCCCCGTCCTGCTGGGCGGCCTTGGGGGCGCCTTTTGGGGACTGCTGGCCGCCTGAGCCTGGTACGGCCCACGGCGGCGGCAGGCGCTCCAGCGCGCTTTGCGCGGGTCCGGATGGCTTTTAGGAGGGCGTGGGTGGGCTGAGCTCCTAGGGCACGTTGCGGCGGCCTTTAGCCGCCGGAGCGGCCTGCGCGCCCCCTTTTTTCACAGCTAGGGGACCGCGGGAGTCCCGCTGCGAGCCCCGCCGGGTCCGCACTGCCCAGGCGGCCGGGATCCGGCCAGCAGTGAGCGCGCCTGGTGGGCATCGCGCGTGGCCAGCGGCGGCTTGATTTGGCTCTTGGAGCCTTCTGAGCCTCTCCGTTTCGCTTTTCTTTTGAGGCCGCGAGCCGTTTAGGCGAAGGGCAGCCTTTTGGGGGCAAGGCCCTTGCCGGCCCCGGCACCTGCGGGCGCCATTTTGTCCGGCAGCCGCTGATTTTTGTCGGGAACGCCATCTTGGGAGCTTCTTCCTTGGGTAGCCTGTCTTCCAGCACCCCCTGGTGGCCATTGTTGGTTCTGCGGCCTGGGTTACCTCCCCCCCCTTTTTGATTATTCTAGTTCCTTGCATTCGCCTTAGGGGTCTGCATTGGGCAGTGGTTTGCTTTTAATTTGTTATTTTATCCCACTAGTGCATTTGTTTGTGGGATTGGATTTTATAGCTTGTTTCTGATCATTCTTCTGACAATTTAATTTAATTTAATTTAATTTAATTTAATAATTTAATTTAATTTAATAATTTAATTTAATTTAATAATTTAATTTAATTTAATTTAATAATTTAATTTAATTTAATAATTTAATTTAATTTAATAATTTAATTTAATTTAATTTAATAATTTAATTTAATTTAATAATTTAATTTAATTTAATAATTTAATTTAATTTAATAATTTAATTTAATTTAATAATTTAATTTAATTTAATAATTTAATTTAATTTAATTTAATTTAATTTAATTTAATTTAATTTAATTTAATTTAATTTAATTTAATTTAATTTAATTTAATTTAATTTAATTTTATTTAATTTTATTTAATTTAATTTAATTTTATTTTATTTTATTATTTTATTTTATTTTTTTATTTTAAAGTTAAATCCCCCCTTTTTGCCTCTCAGCTCTGGGCTCCTAGGCTTGCTGCCTACTGGTGACTAATTTGTTTTTGTCTGTGCCCAGGATGTCTCAGGTGGAAGACGCGCAGCAGGCAATGATGGCGCTTCCAGAGAAGGGAGCCAGTCATGATACTTCGCTGCCCCCGCGATCTGTGGAACCGGCTTCGCAGTTGGAGAGGATCTGCAACATTAGGTCCAGCCTAGCTGGTGATCCTGCTGCGTTGGCACGATTTGAAACAAATTTGGATTTGTTCCTCTCTTCTCAGGGTACCGCACAAGCTGATTCTGCCCATTGTGAGGCTGCTGTGTCCCCCGCGTCTGATTCTTCCAGCGTTGATGAGAACCTTCACCTTGCACGGGCTGCTGCTTTGGTGGCAGCCAAGAAGAAAACTAAGGGGATGGGGGCAGCAAAGGGGAAGTTGGCTAGTGGGTGTAAAGGGAAGGGCGCCAAGGCTGCGGGGGGTGCCCCACGGCAGCAAAGGGCGCCCAAGAGGCGCTCACGTACGGCGTCCTTTTTAGCTACCCCAGGTACCTCCCGCCAGGCACTGGCAGGCGATGTCAATTCTGATGATGGTGGTCCGGCTCCAGGTCCAGGAACGGCCTAAAAGGGGCAGGCGCCGTGCTCGTGGCAAGAAGCGGCAGAGGCGTGCTTCATCGTCCGCATCCAGGGAGGACAGCGGTTCCCGCCGGCTGAGCTCTTCTGAATCTTCTGCAGCGGAAAGCACCTTGTCCCCGCAAAGGGTGTCCCCGGTGACTGCGTCGTCGTCTCGGCGGGAACCTGACTCGGAAACGTCGCCTGACGACAGCTTGCCGGTTCCAGCCAAGGCTTCCTCAGGAGGCAGGCGTCGTCGGAGGCATGCTTGCTGTGCCCACTGCGCGAAGCGAAGGCAACATGCGACATCGGATTCCAGTTCAGGTACTTCGCGGTCCTCTGACACGGATTCGGAGGATGACCTGAAGCTGTACTGGGGTTTTGGTGAATCAGTCCCAGGCTTACCGAGATGGGCCTGGCAGCGTCGCGCGAATGCACACAGGGCTAGGTACGGGGCCCCTTTTGAGTTTCTGAATGGCCGGCCTGTCCCGGAAACTAAAGTTTCCACTAATAGGACTAGAGACATCATCCCTGGGAGTCATTTATCTTCCAGGATGCGCAATAGGATCCTGGAAGGTCGCTATGTCGACATATTTAAATTGGCTCCCAGGGATGAGACACGCCCCGAGGGTGATGGGTCGGGCTCCGCCTATCGAAAGCGATCTTCTTCAGGCAGGACAGAGAGGACTTTTGAACGCTGGTTGGACTGCTTTCAGGTTTTTGCCAGCGTGGTCTGCGCTTGCTATCCACAGCGTTCTCTCCATCTTTTCATTTATCAGTCGATAGTTCGTATGGCTCATTCCTCTGCTGGTGAATTTGCGGCCCTGGCCTATGATAGGAAATTTAGGACTAGGGCTCATAAAATAACCACAGCTAGGTGGGACAGGAGGGATGTGGATATCTGGGCCACTTGTGTGGCCCCCTATGTCCAAAAGCGGGCTCCTGAGCAGCGTGTGCTGGTCCCGAGGGATATCCGATAGGCGAGGTCTAGTCCAGTCCAAGGTCAGTCCAAGCCAGAAGTCACGAAGCCGAAGTCAGGAAGCCGAGGTCAGGAAGCTGAGGTCAGGAAGCCGAAGTAACAAAGCTGAGGTCAGGAAGCCGAGGTCAGGAAGCCGAGGTCAGGAAGCCGAAGTAACCAAGCTGAGGTCAGGAACGCAGGAACCAGGAACAGGAACTAGGCAGCACCGATGTTGCTCCTGCAACTTGGGACTGGGACTGGCTGGCTTTTATCTGCCCCGAGGCAAAGGGCGGCTCCGATCCTCAGGTGCCTCGCCTCTCCTGGCTTGGAGGCGAGCACTCCTCCTGCGGGAACTTAGTTCCCTTCGCCTCTCTGCCCTTAGCCTTTGCAGCTCAGGAGAAGCTGGAGGGTTACCGGACCCAGAGGCAACCTCAGCTTCCCCTGACTGGGTGGGGAGTGGAGCACCTGCAGGCAATAAGTCCTCCATCCCATTAGAAGCCAGATCAACCTCAGCCGATGCCTGCACCTGAGGATCCAGCACAGGTGAGTCCCCTTGAGACTCAGGCCCCAGCCCTGGCTCTGCTGGTTCTGGAGGCAGTGAATCCTGTGCAGGCTGGGATCCCTCAGGTTCAGCGTCTGAGTCTGACTCCCAGGTCATCACACCATCCCCCCTCCCAGGCCCCCCCCTCAACCGAGGGGCCGGACCAGGCTTGCTGGGGTAAGTCGCATGGAAATCACGGAGGCAGACAGGCGCGTGGACGTTCTCCGCTGGTTCCCACGACCGATCCTCGGGCCCATACCCCTTCCAGTCGATGAGGTATTGGAGCTTCCCCCTGCGGTATCGGGAGTCAAGAATGTGCTCCACCTCATACTCGGGCTCCCCCTGAACCAAAACTGGCTGCGGTCGTGGATGGTCTGGGTGGAACTCGTCGGGCGGGGCGACCGGACTGAGTAGGGACCGGTGGAATACCGGGTGGACCTTCAGGGTCGCGGGTAACCGGAGACGGAATGCCACAGGTGAGACCCGGTCCACAATCGGAAATGGGCCGGTGAAGCGGGCATCCAGCTTCCGCGAAGGCCGAGAGGGGTGCAGGTGGCGGGTGGAGAGCCATACCAGGTCTCCGACATGGAGTTCCGGCCCCTCCTGACGGTGACGGTCGGCCTGGGCCTTATACGCGTCCTTGGCCTGGCTCAGTTGCTCCGTCAGAAGCTGCTGCTGTGACTGGAGCTCTTGTAGCCAGTCTGTCACTGCAGGAACTGCGGATGCCGGCAGTACGCTTGGAAACAACCGTGGGTGGTACCCATAGTTTGCCTGGAACGGGGTCTGTTGGGTGGAAGCGTGCACTGCATTGTTATATGCGAACTCGGCCAACGCCAGGTGGTCGACCCAATCGTCCTGGTGGAAGCTGCAGTAGCACCGGAGGTACTGTTCCAACACCGCGTTTGCCCGTTCGGTCTGTCCATCCGTCTGTGGATGGTAGGCCGAAGATAGGCAGACCTCCGTCCCGAGAGCCTGATGTAGAGCGCGCCAGAACCGGGAGGTGAACTGGGCACCACGATCGGAGATCAAACGTTCCGATAGGCCATGTAAGCGGAAGACGTTTTGTAGGTACAGTTGCGCCGTCTCCTTGGCTGAGGGTACAGACGGGCACGGGGCGCAGTGCACCATTTTAGTGAAGTGGTCTGTGAATACCAGGAGGCAGGTACACTGACGGGATGGGGGTAGGTCTACCACGAAATCCAATGAAACCGTGTGCCACGGACGAGGGGGAACTGGCAGTGGCTGTAGCAGTCCCGCAGGTCTCCCGGTTGATCCCTTGGCTCGCCGGCAGACCTCGCACCCCCCAATGTACCGTGCCACGTCGGCCTTCAAGCGGGGCCACCAGAACTCCCGGCTGACCAGGTGGGTGGTCCGATACCTCCCGAAGTGGCCAGCTGCCGGGGCGTCGTGTGACATTTGGAGTACCTCGGCCCGCAAAGGCCCTGGTGGGATGTACAACCGACCACGGTGCATCAGCAAACCCTGGTGCACAACCAGTTCTGGGTATCGAGGACATGATCCACTGGCCAATTCCTGAATCCGTTCCTGAGCCCACGCGTCGACCCGTTGCTGCTTCCGCACTCGGTCCAGCAGCGACTCAGTCTCATGAACAGCCAGGAAAGCTGCTGGTGGGATGATCGTTGTTGGGGCCGCCTGCTGCACCGTCTCTGCAATGTCCTCCGGTTTCCGGGACAGTGCATCCGCCTTCTGGTTTTGGGAGCTGGGGATGTAGCGGATCCGGAACTGGAACCGGGAGAAGAACAGTGCCCACCGGATCTGCCGCTGGTTTAGCCTGCGGGTGGTCTGGAGGTACTCCAGATTCCGGTGGTCGGTTCTCACTTCCACCGGGTGTCGTGCCCCCTCAAGATGATGGCGCCAGACCTCAAAGGCCACCTTGATGGCCAGTAGTTCCCGCTCCCACACGGTATAGTTACGCTCCGCCGGAAGGAGCTGCCGGGAGTAGTAGGCGCAGGGTAACAGTGGCGCATCAGGTCCGTGTTGCTGGGACAAGACGGCACCGAGAGCCGTACTGGAGGCGTCAGTCTCCACCACGAAGGGACGAGAGGGATCAGGATGCTGCAAAATTGGCGCCTTCTGGAAACAGGCTTTCAATCCCTGGAATGCCACCTCAGCCTCCTCATCCCAGGCGAAGGGCGTCTTGGGGCGCAGCAGTCGGGTCAACGGGGTGGTGCGATGAGCATAGTCCGCAATGAATGTCCGGTAATAGTTGGCGAACCCCAAAAACCGCTGTAGGTCCTTGCGGTTCCGCGGCGCCGCCCACTCTCGAACCGCAGACACCTTCCCGGGGTCCATCTGTACACCGTCAGGGGAGAGTCGGTGTCCGAGGAAGTCCACTGACCGCTGGTGGAACTCGCACTTGCTGAGCTTAGCGTACAGGCGGTGCTCCCGCAAGCGCTGCAACACGGTCCGGACATGACTCTCGTGGCGAGCTGGGTCACGGGAATAAATCAGAATGTCATCGAGGTACAGCACCACATACTTGTCGAGTAAGTCGTGGAACACGTGGTTGATGTACCGTTGGAACACGGCGGGCGCGTTGCATAGTCCGAACGGCATGACCAGGTACTCGAACTGCCCATAACGGGTCCCGAATGCGGTCTTCCACTCATCCCCGGCACGGATCCGAATCAAGTTGTAAGCCCCCCGGAGGTCCAGTTTGGTGAACATCTGCGCCCCTTGCACCCGCTCCAGCAACTCTGCAATTAGGGGCAAGGGATACCGGTCTGGGATGGTGATCTTATTCAGGGCTCGGTAATCATGGCAGAGGCGAAGCTCCCCACACTTCTTCTTAACGAAGAGTACTGGAGCGGCGGTGGGAGAGGTAGAGGGCCTAATGAACCCCCGCTCCAGGTTCTTGTGAAGGAAGTCCTGTAAGGCTTCACGCTCTGGCTCCGAAAGAGAGTATAGGCGACTCACAGGCAGGGGTGCCCCAGGCTGGAGGTCTATGCCGCAGTCAAAAGACCGATGAGGAGGCAGCCGGTCTGCCCCCTGTTCCTCGAACACGTCTACGTAGTCCCGGTACACGGCGGGGAGCGTTGACGCAGCCTCCCCCATGGAGGCGGCCGAAAGCATCTCGGACTGAGCAATCGAACCCGAGTCTGGGAAGCGTACAGTTCGATTGACCCAATCGATCTGAACATTGTGAGACTCCAGCCAGTCCATCCCCAGCACCAGGGGAAACCGGGGCATGGTGGCAATGTCCAGGGTACGCACCTCCCGGTGCTGCTGGTGGCACAGGACCAAGGGCTGGGTCTCCCGAGTAATGGCGCCTGACCGCAAGAGCCGTCCGTCGATTGCCTCCACCTGCACCGGTTCTGGCTTGTTCTGGAGCGGCACCCGATGCTGAGCGGCGAAGGCAGAGTCCATATAGGAGCGGGTTGCCCCTGAATCCACCAGAGCGTGGGTGAGAATCCAGGGCCCGCCTGGGGGGTATAGACGCACCGGGATCATGAGGTGTTGCAATTCCACTGGTGAGGGCCCATCATGCGATGCTTGGGACCCCAGATAGCCTGGGCCATTGGCTACTGGGGTTGGCGGTTTCCCTGCGGCTGGCGTTTCTCGGGGCAGGTTCGGGCGTAGTGTCCACTCCCCCCGCAGTAGAGACACAGGTTTCCCTCCCGACGTCGTGTCTTCTCCGAAGGGGAGAGGCGAGGCCGTGCTGCCCCGAGCTGCATCGGCTCCTCCAGTGACTCGGCTCTGGCCGTGGAACTGCTGGGGAGCACTGGAGTCGGGAGCCCAGAGTGCTGGCGGGCCCGGGCCTGGCGCCGGTCCTCCAACCGATCGTCTATCTGTAGACTCCGTTGGATGAGGGCCTCCAGCGTGGCGGGGCGATCCAAGGTGGCCAGCTGGTCCAGTATCTCGTCCGAAAGCCCCTCGAGATACTGGTCCCGAAGTGCGGAATCGTTCCAGGTCAAGTCCTGTGCCAACAGCCGAAATTCCGTGGCATAGGCGGCCACTGTGGACTTGCCCTGTTTCAACCGCCGAATTGCCCGATTGGCTTGACTCGCCTTCTGAGGGTTGGCGAACGCGGTTTCAAAATGGTTGCAAAACCCCCTATAGTCTGTCAGCAAGGGGGAGTCTTGCCGGAGCAGCGGCAACGCCCACTTGGCCGCCTGGTCCTTCAGCAAGCTGATCAGGAAGTGCACCTTGGTGCGGTCGTCGGGGAAATCCCGGGCTCGCCCCTGAATATACAGTTTGGCCTGGGCGAGAAACATGGGAAAGCTGGTCGGGGACCCATCGAATTTTTCTGGCAGGGCCACTGGGTACTTGCCTGGAGCTGGGGCCGGTAAGGCGTCCAAACGCTGCTGAAGCGCCGTAACCGCATTGCTTAGCTGCTGCACTGTGTGGGTCAAGACCTGGTTCTCCTGGGCCAATGCCACCAGCGCAGCCGCCTGGTCAGTCATGACGACAGGTTCCTCCCGAACGCACCCCAACGAAGGGGGAGTGCGGGTGTGGCAGGAGCAAACTGTGCTGGTCCCGAGGGATATCCGATAGGCGAGGTCTAGTCCAGTCCAAGGTCAGTCCAAGCCAGAAGTCACGAAGCCGAAGTCAGGAAGCCGAGGTCAGGAAGCTGAGGTCAGGAAGCCGAAGTAACAAAGCTGAGGTCAGGAAGCCGAGGTCAGGAAGCCGAAGTAACCAAGCTGAGGTCAGGAACGCAGGAACCAGGAACAGGAACTAGGCAGCACCGATGTTGCTCCTGCAACTTGGGACTGGGACTGGCTGGCTTTTATCTGCCCCGAGGCAAAGGGCGGCTCCGATCCTCAGGTGCCTCGCCTCTCCTGGCTTGGAGGCGAGCACTCCTCCTGCGGGAACTTAGTTCCCTTCGCCTCTCTGCCCTTAGCCTTTGCAGCTCAGGAGAAGCTGGAGGGTTACCGGACCCAGAGGCAACCTCAGCTTCCCCTGACTGGGTGGGGAGTGGAGCACCTGCAGGCAATAAGTCCTCCATCCCATTAGAAGCCAGATCAACCTCAGCCGATGCCTGCACCTGAGGATCCAGCACAGGTGAGTCCCCTTGAGACTCAGGCCCCAGCCCTGGCTCTGCTGGTTCTGGAGGCAGTGAATCCTGTGCAGGCTGGGATCCCTCAGGTTCAGCGTCTGAGTCTGACTCCCAGGTCATCACACAGCGGGCCTTCAGGTCTCAGCCGTCAAAGGCAACCAGAAGGTTTTGTTGTTGGAGTTATAACAAGGGCAATTGCTCTAGGACTCCCTGCAACTTCCCTCATGTCTGCGAAAAATGTGGTGGTGCCCACCAGGCCTTGGCCCGTCCCGGGGCAACCGGCCCTTTCGAGGGGGAAAGGGGGGGACAGCAGCCCGCAAAATCGGCCCCCTCCCAGACCACACCAGGCGCTTCCAAATGAATGTGTTAATTCTTTAACCCCGACACCTGTAAAACTGCAGCCTTTACTTCATTGGTTGGCTCTTTATCCTGACCAGCAGGCGGCTCAGTATCTGAGGGAAGGTTTTTCCCAGGGTTTCAGGATTCCCGTATCAACGGATCCCGTGGCGGGCAAGCCTGTTAACCAGAAATCTGTGCGTGAGCTGCCTGATGTGGCCAGGAAAAAGATAGGGAAGGAGCTGGCTTTGGGCCGCATGGCTGGCCCTTTCGCTGCTCCTCCTTATCCCGGTCTGCATCTTTCTCCCCTGGGAGTGGTGCCTAAGAAGGCGCCGGAAGAATTCCGCCTGATTCATAATTTATCTCACCCCAGGGGCACCTCAGTTAATGACGTTATCCCCCCAGAGCTTTGTTCAGTGCGCTACGCGTCTCAGGACGATGCAGTAAAAATGATTAGGAAATTTGGCCAGGGGGCGTTGTTAGCGAAATGTGACATTGAATCCGCGTTCAGACTGCTCCCGATAAATCCGCAGGATTTTTGGCTACTAGGTTTTCAATTTGAAGGGGCTTATTATTTTGACAAGGCTATGCCCATGGGATGTTCGGTAGCCTGCACAGCGTTTGAGGCTTTCAGCACATTTTTGGACTGGGCCCTGCGCCATAAAACAGGCCTGCGTGGGGTTACCCATTATCTTGATGATTTTTTGCTGGCCTCTAGCAGTGACACAGGCGATTGCCTGGTCCTGATGCAGGCCTTTGCAGCGCTCACCGAGGAGCTGGGCGTACCTTTGGCTTCGGCCAAGACGGAGGGCCCAGCAACCCAGTTGGTTTACCTTGGCATTTTGTTAGACACGGTTGCTCAGACGTCCAGCCTACCGGCTGAGAAGCTAGTTACCTTGAGGAAGGTTATTGAGGAAGTGCTCCCACTAGCTAAAGTAACGTTACGGCAGGTTCAGTCACTCTTGGGCCACCTGAACTTTGCCTGTAGGGTGGTGGCGCCGGGGCGGCCCTTTTGCTCCCACCTGGCAAGACTCACCGTTGGCTTGCGGGCGCCTCACCACCATGTACGTTTGCCACAGGATGTGAAGCAGGATCTTAGGAATTGGTTGTTATTCCTTCAGGAATTCAACGGGGTTTCATTGTGGCAGGACACTTTGAACCTCCGCAATGATTTCCAGGTGCACTCTGATGCTGCAGGTTCCTTAGGCTTCGGGCTATATTGGCTGGGTCGTTGGTGCGCCATGCCCTGGCCGGCGGCATGGCAGGGGGAGGCGATCACCCGGGACTTGACTTTTCTCGAGTTTTTTCCCATTGCTGTGGCAGTGCATATATGGGTCGAGGAATTCAGGGACCGGCGGGTTTGCTTCTGGACCGACAAGCAGGCGGTAGTAGCCGTCCTCGCAAAACAGTCATCGTGTAACCCTAGGGTATCGTCCCTGCTTAGAGCCTTTGTGCTACAGTGTCTGCGGGCTAATATTGTTTTTTCCGCACGCTTCGTACCGGGCCTCTCTAACGAAATTGCCGATGCTCTGTCCCGTTTTCAGATGGCCCGGTTCAGAGCCCTGGCTCCGGAGGCACGAGAGCATCCGGAGCACTTTCCAGGACACTTGTGGAGCCTTGGAGGCCACTAGCAATGCAGGGAGTAGCCTCTTCTGTTGCCCCGTCCACCTTCCGCTCTTATAAAAAGGCGTGGGCTGACTTCGTCCAATTTTTTGGCAGGTCGAGGGCGGGCCATTTTTCATCGCCCCCGACTCCGGACATGGCGCTGGAATATCTGACGCACCTTTTTGCGTTGGGCCGCGCTCCCCGGACCATTAGGATCCAGGCGGTGGCCATTTCATTTTTCACCAAGCTTTTCTTTGAGTTGGACCCCTGTTCGCCCTTTTATGTACGACAGGCTATGAAGGGGTGGGCTAGGATGGCTCCATCGCAGGCCCAGGCCAGGCGCCCAATTTCTTTTTCCCTGTTATCTAGAATGCGAACTAAACTTCGCGTGGTTTGTTGGTCGCGCTTTGAAGCGAGGTTATTTTCAGCAGCTTTTTCCCTGGCCTTTTATGGGGCATTGCGGGTTGGGGAGGTGGTCCTTGAAGCTTCCCAGCTCGCCGGTTCGCGGGGTTTGTTGCTAAATGATGTAGATCTCTCTCTTTCAGAGGTGGTCATCACCGTCAGGAATTCTAAGACCGATCAGCTGGGCCGGGGTGTGGTGATCCGGCTGCCAGCCACGGGACGGTCGGGGCCTTGCCCGGTCAAAGACACTGCTCGCTATGTTGCGATGCGCCCTGCTGGGAATGGCCCTTTCCTGGTACATGAGGATGGCTCCCCTTTGACCCGGCAGCAGTTCGCCAAGATAATGCGAAAAGCCATTGCGGCTTGTGGCCGTGCGACGGCTGGTTATCCCCCTCACTCTTTCAGGATTGGCGTGGCCACATAAGCTGCCCATTGGGGGCTGTCCACAGACAGGATCAAGGAATTGGGGCGGTGGAAGTCGAATGCCTATAGAGGTTATGTGTGTCGTTGATGTTGATTTTAATTGTCTTGTTTCTGTTCCCTTCAGGTCCTGCGCCCGTGCGAGTGTGGATTGTCGGTCACAGCATTGTTCATTGGGCCGGCGCCAGAGCTTGGGAGGCAGGGCTGATGCCCAATCTTGGACTTCCATCCCATGTGGTTATTTCTTGGTTGGGCAAGAGGGGCATGCTGTGGGAGGAGTTGCTTCAGGTGCTTCGCTTTCATGCTGAGGGGGTGGGCATACAATTGTCTTACATTGTCTTACAATTGGGTGAAAATGACTTGCCGGCCACAGAGTGCCGGGTGCTACGCCTCAGGATTTTGCATGATCTGCGACAGATTGCCTTATTGTTCCCACAAGTTAAGTTGTTTTGGTCTCACCTGCTGCAGCGCCGCTCCTGGAGGGGAGCACGTTCTGCTGTGGCAGTTGAAAGGGCACGTAGAAGGGTTAATAGTGCGGCAATTAGGGCGATGAGGGAAGTGGGGGGGCTTGAGATTGCTCACCCTGATATTTCCTTTAGGAATGACGACCTTTTCCGCCCAGATGGTGTGCACCTTTCCACTTTGGGGAATGATTTATGGTTGGGGGCAATCGGGGGGGCCCTCAAGGCTTGGCTGGGGCAGTGAGTGGTTTTGGTGGTGAGCCTATGGCTCTTGTGGCGGTTGGGCATTGGTTCAGTGGTATGGGAGGCTATTGGCCTCCATGAAGTCTTGTGAGTAATGGGAATTCCGTTAAAGGAAGCCAGGGGCTCTATAATGCTTGTCCGAACCCGTTGGTTGCAGGGCCGAGAAGCTTGAGCCCCTGAGGACCCCTGGAGAGGGGGAGACGCTGATGAACCAGTCTCCTTAACTCTCTCCAGTTAATGGTTTCCCAGTGCTGACAAGTGGTCAGCTCTGTCCCGCTGGACAGCTAGTCGGTTGCTGATTAGTAGTCAGCTCTGTCCCGATGGACAGCGAGAACCAATGCCTGCGCAACCACTCACTTAATTTGTATTCAATAAAAGTTGTGGCCAAAATTATGCCATAAACCTAAACCAAAAATATGTGTCCTGTCTGAAGTTACTGGGGGGAATGGCTGGGTGCCCTACACATGCAAATTTAATTTGCTCCATCTCTCCAAATCTTTCTTAATTTCTGTCCAACATTTTACATAATTATCTTCGTAGAGATTTATATTTTTGGTGGTCAGCCAGATTCCCAAATATTTTATTTTGAATGTATTTTTAATTTTGTTGCTTGCTCCAGTTCTTCCTTCTCTTTTGTTGATAAATTTTTAACTAATATCTTGGTTTTATTGTAGTTTAACTTAAATCCTGATTTTTTTCCAAATTCCTGCATTATTTCCAATGCTTTGCATAAACTGTTTTTCGGATCCTCCGTTGTTAGCATAAGATCATCCGCAAACGCCTTTAACTTATATCTATTCCTTCCTAGCATAATTCCTTTAATGTTTTGTTCTTCTCTAATTTGATTGTTTAGGACCTCCATTATTAAAATAAAAATCAATGGAGAAAGCGGGCATCCCTGCCTTGTTCCTTTATTAATCTTACATTCTTCAGTGATGTTCCCGTTCACAATTATTCTAGCTTTTTGAGTCGTGTATATTGCTTTAATACCATTACAGTATTCCTTCCCAAAATTCATCTGTTGAAATATAGTATGCAAAAACTTCCATGACACGTTGTCGAACGCCTTCTCTGTGTCAACCGCCATAAAGGCAGCTGGTTTATCTATCCTTAATTCCAAATATTCTAAAAGATCAACTATGTTTCTCATATTATTTTGTAATTGTCTCCCGGGGAGAAAACCTGCTTGGTCTTTATGTATAATTTCTTGTAGGATCTATTTTGTTCTTTCAGCCAAAATATATGAAAATAATTTATAATCGTTATTTAGGAGGGCTATCGGCCTAAAATTGGCCATTACCCGCTTATCCGTTCCTTGTTTTGGTATTAAGGAGATAAAACTATCCTTCCATGTGTCCGACATGACTCCTTCTTTCAAGGCTTTATTCATAACTTCCTTAAGAGGATTTGATATAATTTCTTCCAGTTTTTTATAATAAATTGATGGCAATCCATCTAGCCCTGGTGTTTTACCACTTTTAGCCTCCTTAATAGCTCTTTGTATTTCATACATTGTTACTGGCGAGTTTAATGCTTTCCTTTGTTCCTCTGAGATTTTTAATGTGTTTTTCCCCTCTAACTATTCTTTAACATCTTTAATTGTCTCACTTCCCTCTCTATATAGATCTTTATAGAACTCCACAAATCTTCTTTCTATTTCTTCTGGTTTGGTAATTAACTGATCATCTATTTTAAGTAAGTTAATTATCCTCTCATTTTCCCTTTTCTTCAATTGCCAGGCAAGTACTTTGCCTGGTTTGTTAGCCGATTCAAAGTATTTTTGTTTCATTAGTCTTAGTTTCCATTCGATTTCATCATTTAATATCATAGAATATTGTGATTGTAATATTTTAATTTTCTTTTTAATCTCTTCATTATCTAGACCCTTATATAGTTCTCTTTCATTTTTCCTAATTTCTTCTATCAATTCTTGTTTATTCTTCTCTTTCTGTTTCCTTTGTATTGAATTTTGTTTTATAAAGAAACCTCTAATTACCGCTTTATTAGCGTCCCAAACCATTCTTAAATCTATATCTTCTTTTAAATTCAGTTCAAAGTATTCTTTCAGCGTCTTTTTGGCAAGTTCTATAATTTTCTCATCTTTTAACAATCTTTCATTTAGCTTCCATCTTTGTTTTCTCCTCTTTCCCCCCTTTAACCAGACCGTTACAGCGCTATGATCAGATATCGTTCTAGGTTGTATATCTGTTTTATGTATTTTTGATATTAATTCTTTAGATACCCAAATGGCATCTATTCTACCCGCTGTGTTATTGGGATACGAAAAAAAGGTATAATCTCTGTTAAGTGGGTTTTGGCTTCTCCATGCATCCTCAATGTTTAGCATGTCTACTAATGAAAAGAAGGAATTTGGTAGTTTAATCTGTTTGTTTGTTTTTTGGATACCAATTGAGTTCTGTCCCATTCCGGAGCTACCACTCCGTTCATATCTCCCATAAATATGATCTTTTCTCCTACATATTCTGATAGAATTCCTTCCAGAGAATGGTAAAATTCACTCCTCTTCTCATTTGGTGCATATACGCCAATCACAATTATCTTCTCTCCCTGTGAATTTATTTCTATCACTACTATTCTTCCTGTATTGTCTTTAAATATCAATTTTAGTTCAAGATGGGGTTTGGCGTATATTACAATTCCTCTTTTTTTACTTTTATCGAATGATGCAAAATCTAAGCCTAACTTTTTGTTAATTAGTATCCTGCTATGTTGTAGTGCTATATGTGTCTCCTGAGGACAAATTAAGTCTAATTTTTGTTTTTGAAGTATGTGTTCTATCTTATTTCTTTTGGCTTTTTCATTCATTCCATTCACATTCCATGTTATGATTTTTAGATCCATTGTTTTCTTTATTTAGTATTTATTCCGTAATGTTAAGTCAATTTAAAATACAGTAATACACTTAATGTTGTTCAATATTTCTCCTTCTCAGTAATTTGGCTTCGCCACTTATCCTACTCTCCTTCTACCCCTCTTCTGTTTCTGATTGATTTTCTGAAGCCTCCCCTCCTTCTCCCAGCTTCTTTTTCCTTCCCAATTCCTCTCTGTATGGCCTCCAAAATCTGTCTGTGTCTGCCCATGAGGTAAATCTTCTTCTTTTCCCCTTAAAGAAAAAGGAAATCCCTTCTGGGAATTCCCACCTGTGAGTAATTGATTTCTCTCTCATTGCCTCCGCCAAAGGTTTATATTGATCTCTTTTTCTTAGAAGCCTTTCTGGAATAATTTTGTGTATTATAATATCAATGTCGTGGATTCTAAGTTTCTTTTTACTACTAGTTTGCAGTATTCTATCTCTCATTTCCATAGAAACAAACGTGACTAGACAATCTCCAGGTAAATTGTTCATTTTGGCAAAATTGGATCTAGTTCTAAATAGCTGTTCCACCTGCCGCATCATCTCTTGCTGTTCAATCCCCAACCATATTGCTAATTCATTAATTAATTTGGCATGAATCTGTTCATCTGGTTCCTCTGGTATTGATCTAAATCTCAATATTTTCTCCCTCCTGTGCATCTCAATCATGGCTATTGCGTCCAAAACTGCCTCATGGGTGTCTTTCATTTCTCTAATTTCTTTCTTAATTTTTTCATTCTCTCCCTTCCTTTCCTTATTTTCCTTCTGAACCTTCCGCATCCCTTCCTCTAATCCAATTGTTTTACCCTTCAACTCCTGTACCGTTTTTGTCACTTCCAAATTTTTCCCCACTAGGTCATTCATTTTCCCCGTTAATTCCGTCACCATTTTTGCGTTATCGTCAATTTTCTTATCCATTCTATCTAATTTTTGATCCGAAATCGCTGCTTTTTCACTTATATCCTTTTTCAATTCTGAAATGTCTCTTTTGAGTCCCAAAATAAGTTCTTTCATATCCATGGTGGAGTCTTGATCTGGAGTTGAGTTTCTTCTTCCTGGAAGAGCTGCGCTTGTTACCGCTGAATTGACATTTTTCTTATTAAGATGAGACATTCTGATGATAATAGATTACAGTTTAGTTACTGCAACAGTATGGGCCACTGTACAACTTATTAACAAATATGAGTATGGGTTACAATCTTATTTCAATTATGCATCCACACACGAGTAAGTAAAGAGGGAAAGAGTAAAGATTGGGGGAAAGGGGGGAGGGGGGAAGACAGGAGAGAGGGGAACAACTAGTGAAAAAAATAAAGAAAGAGGGGAAGAAAAAAAGGGGGGGTGAGAGAAAAAAAAAGTAATAAGAAAAAAGGACCGGTGGAGGAGAAGTAAATATATATATATATATATATATATATATATATATATATATATATATAAAAATAAATAATTCCCACTTTTCGCCACCAGATGTCAGTTTTCCACCCAACTCTCCTCTCCTTACAACTCTTCCCTGTTACCACCAATTTTACCAATTAGCTATTATTTGTCACAATGTTTCAACAGTTTTTCAATTTCTTCCGTATCTCAACCTATAATATTAATTAGAGTTCCAGAAAAGACTCTGTAACTGTCTTTATATCTTTGTATAACCTTTGCCGCTGGTCTGAGATTTCAAATCTCCTTAGTCTCTTTTAGCCTTTCACGCAATCAAAAACTTAAGTAACTGTCTCTACTACATCTCTATTCCCCAAAGTTTCCGCTGTTCCTTTCTTTTTGCTCCCAAAGAGCTCTTTTTGTAATCGTAAAAGAGTCCAAATTCCTCTTAGTCCTTCGTTAATATTTCTAATATTTCTGAAAGTTTCTTTGTCTTCCTTTAACGAGTTTTTTTCATGAGCAGGTGCTTCCAATCCTGTGAGAGGAGGATGGGAGGGGAGTCCCCATTTCTTAAAGCACTGCTTAAACGCTGAGTTTGGAGAGGAAATTTATCCAAGTCATTTACATTGTATCACCTTGTATCACCTCTTTTCCCTTTATACACCAACCGTTTTATAAAGCTTGTTGCAGAACTCTTGCTGTCTCTGTATCTCCTTGTCGCAGCGCCAGTTGCCACTTTATATCTTGTATCCCTATTTGTTACAGGATACCTGTCCCTGGATATTTCGGAATGCTTTTGCCTTTTATAATGTCTCTATGCTGGCAAAGTCCACCACAAACGTGGCTATGCAAACGTATATATATGTAAAACTGTTCCGACCTTGGTTTTTAAAGTTCTAAATACTTTCTGGGATGACTTCCTCTTTCACTTCCTCTTTCTCTGGCTATCTTCTCTACCCAACTCGCAAAACTCCGGTTTCAGTTAAAACGACCAAGAGTTCTTCTCGTTATTAAAGCCAATTAAAGGTTGTTGTTTTCATTTTGTATGGCATTTCAGCTTTTACTAACCAGATTTCTTTAGCCCGTCTTGTTTCACTGGAGATTCAGCTGACTCACGCCCAGTATCCGGCTTTCCTTCCGAGGGAAGCGCTGCCGCTTGCGTCTGGGGCCACCTTCTCGGACTTCGCAGTCCGCTTTCCGGGGACCCGTCCGACGCCGCAACAAGTCCTTTGGGGTCCAGACACCCTTTCGACCCCCTAGGGATTCGTGAAGCCTTACGAAACCCTTTTTTCTCCCTTCGGAAGGTGCGTGTCTCTCGGAGCTCCAGACAAACGCGACCGGAGGCAAGCCGCGGTAAACCGGAAGTCCTAAAAATATCTCTCTTAAGTGATTTGGAATGTCTTTATCAATAATACTTAATAGAAATGCCTCTGGTTTTTTAGAGAAAGTAATTCCAAAAATCTTTTTTAGTTCTTCGCATATTAATCCCCCAAATATTTTAATCTTTTTACATGTCCACCACATGTGGTATGGATCACCATTATTTCCGCCACACCTCCAGCAAATATTTGATAAACTTTTGTGCATCTTAGATAATCTTGAAGGAGTGAGGTACCATCTGTGCTGGATCTTTAACATCTTCTCCTTAATATTGAAACTCGCCGTGAACCTCATGTTTGTTCTCCAGAGGTTCTCCCATTCTACCATCATTATTGGCCGGCCGACATCCTGTGCCCATCTAATCATTGTTTTTTTCACCTCCTCCTCCTTAACCTCCCAATCAAGGAGGAGGTGGTACATTCTTGAAATTATCTTTTTTTTTCAAAAAAATTTTTAATTGATTTTCACAATTTTAAGCACTTTACAATACCGTTAAATTTTCATCCTTCCCCCCCCTCTCACTGGGGGAAGCAGGTTTCCATTCCCCTCTCTCACCGGGCAAGACAATAAACATTACACATTTAACGTAGTTAACATATTCAATATAATTGCTTAGGCCTGGCCCATTTCTGTGGGCCCAGGTATTCTTCCTTTCCTCAAGTTCATATTTCGGTTGACCTCCTCAAGTCCCCCTCTGTTGAATTCATTATCTATCCTCTGTCAGTTTTCCAAATTCATAAACTTAACTATTTTTACATTCCTTATCCTTTTTCACAATAACATAAAATACCATAATCATTTTACTTAAACTAACTCCTTTTTTTCTATACCTCGGCACCTCATTACTTCTGATACTTTCCTAAACCCTTATCAAATTCCTTTGTTCAAACATAATTTAACACTCCTAAATTTCTTCTTTTTACACCCTTTCCTCCCTCCGGTCTCTTAGCTATTTTTCCCGCCTCTAACCGCCTAATTTTTGACATATACTCATTAACGCCAGTATCCAGATCCAACCATCTTAACCGCTTATAAAGGAAAAAACAGATCCAAATATGTCCTCTTTATGGCATTCTCTTCTCTTCTTTTCCAATGTGGTGCTCTTCATATCATCATCTTTAAAAGTTTCATTCTTGCAGAACAGTCCTTTTGAGTTAGGTGTCATACCGCTCCTTCCTGTCTTTTGTTGTACTCTACTTAACGAGAAGCCCATGGCTGGTTTTGTTTCTTTCAGTTTTTCCTCCAATTCCTTAGGTTCCTCTGGGGCTGGCACTGCCACATCCATCCTTCTTTCAATTGCATTTTCCCCAAAGTTCTCCAAAATCAGATTCGGGGCTCTCACAGTCTGTTCCATCTGTTGCAAAAGTTCCAAGGTCTTTTTTTGAAAGGAAGCAGACCATCTTTCCCTTGTTATTTTCGAGGTCAAAAAACAACTTTATAGTCAAAACAATCCGTTATACTGTAGCTCCAGCAGCCATACTGTAAGGGCTCGGGGTTGTCTCCTCGAGAGTAAAGAGCCAGAAACATCCATTCTTCTAAAGCTAATACTTTATTTACAAACTATGTACATCGGAGCGTTTAAGATTCATGTCCACTTGAGTCGGTTCCAGAATCTGGGAGTGGCTTTCACCGGTTCCTCCCCCAACATAGAAGCTTTGGAATTCCAAAGCGTCACCTCCTTTCCTTACGCTTTTTCCCCCTACGCATTTGGGGCGACGGAAGTAGCTGACTGCTTTGCTTCTCAGACCACTCAGGTGGTGCTGAGGCTCTGTCAGCATCTCTGACCCTCAGCTCCACCACACTGCCTGGCAGTTCCTGCTCCTCACCACTGGGGCTTTCCTTACTATCCCCGCTGGACTCAGAACTGCTTCCCAGGAGAGGCTGCACTTCCCTCCATCCCTCCTTCCCCGTTTCAAGAGCCTTGCGTAAGGTCAGATCCCTGACACATACTGTCTACATTTTTTGCTAAATCTTTCAAGACCTCAGGAGAAAATGGTAACTTTTTTCCAAATCAGACTTTGCAACAATTAAATCCTATAACTCTCCCCCTTTTAGGCAAAACAGTCACAGAAGTTTTCTTTTTTGCCAGCACTTTGACAGCAGCCTTGGTTACGATGTTACACTGTTTCCTTCTGCTTCGACCGCAAGGGATTTAATTTTAAATCCCTTACTTCTTCCAAATTACTTCCAATTGCTTTTTTTACTCACAGTTCCTGTGGTTCCAGTCCAAATTTAGCAGAGAAATTGAGCGCTCCTGGCAGTCAGCAGTCGCAGCTTCACGCAGCAAGGGTAGCCGCTAGATCCACAGTGCTCCGTCTCCCAGCCACTCGCTCTCGGCAGCTCTTATTAGAGCTTACCGGGGAGCAGGGAAGACGTTCTGAGCACCCGCCGGGTCACCATGCCCCCAGGTCGCTCTACCTGGGGTTCTTCAGGGGTCCGCAGCGCGGTTGCGGGTTCCCCTCCCCCTTGCTGTGTCGGGGAATCTCGAGCCGAAATTCCCTCGACTTATCGTTATGGCACCCAACCGGAAGTCTATTCTTGAAATTATCTTAATGTGGTTATTTATCAACTCTAACTCCATCCTTGAGGGCTCCTTGTCAAATCCAATCTTTTTGTCCATTTTGAATATTTCATATAGTTGGTGGTAATCATATAGTTGGTGCCCTGTCCGCATGGGACAAAGATAAAATCCGCGAATGGATTTTAGCTAAGGATGAAGCCCTCGATCTAGCACTATCCAACGCGGCCAGATTATCCACGTGGTTTCCTCGTGTGAAGGCAGTCAGATCTCCGGCCCATTATCTGAGTGATCTGATAAATCCCATGTTAAGAAGGGCCTTCACATTAGCACGATTCCACACCATCCCGACAGCATTCCTATGTGAGCTATATCAGAACTGACAGGGTTAAGCAGCTCTGCTATGTGACGTGCTGTACACTGGGTGGGTCTACATACGGGTCTTTTGCTCTCTGTGTGTAGGCACTTTCTCTTTCTGTTCTGCTCTTGTCGGGAGTCAGCCATGCCTTGGCGTTCTCCCGGGTCGTTCTGCTGTATATAAATAAATGATTCAAGATAAGAAAGACAGAAGTCGGCTCCAGTGAATCATTACTGCAACTCCCTTGCACACCGTTCATCTTTTGCTGCGTGAGTGAATCTAAAAATAACTCTGCTAACAGCCCGGAAACTGGGGGGAGTTCCTGGCACAACTGAAAGCGTGCTGAACGTCATTACTTGTTCTGGAGAACCAACCCAAGTTTCTGGACATCCTACAGGGTGTATTTTCCAATACTCCGCTGGATCTTCGACTCTGCCCATGCAACAAGGGAAAGATAGAGGACTTTATCCATTTTTTCTTCCACTGCCCTCTATATGTTACAGTTAGACCCAGGCTTTTCCTCTTAATCCCACCGACCATCGCCCAGGACGATGACCGCATGAAATACTTATTGGTAGACGCCAACCCCTTGGTCACACGTGGTGTGGCTATCTATATTTTACAGGCACTGAAACTCAGGGCCATCTTCTCGGCTAACTTGCCATAGCCCTAGCCCTATGTAACTTCCTGACACTGTCACTGTCGACATGCCCTGTTATTGCTTCTTATTTTATCTGTTTTACTCAGCATGATTTTACACTTAAAGTTTTAAAATGTATTTGTACAAAATGTACAAATGTATCTGTTGTATTTTATGTACATTCGCGACAGGTTTCCGCCTGGTTTCGCATTATGTGCTATGGCCATATGGCTAATGCAATAAATAATATTTGAACAGGTGGTAATCCAACCACCAGGACAGTTGGTCCTTTAATTCCTCATACTTCCTTAACTTCAATTCCCCTTCCTCTTCTTCCAGCAGTGTATCATATTTTAACCAATTCCCTTTCATATTCTTTTTTTTAACTGCCTTCGCCTCCAATGGTGAAATCCACCTTGGGGTCTTTGGTTCTAGCAGCCTTCTATACTTCTCCCATTTATTAAACAATGCATTCCTTATTATATGATTTGTGAATTTTTTATGGACTCCGTATTTCCCATAATTGAGGTACGCATGCCATCCAAAACGAATGTCATGTCCTTCTATATCTAATAGGTTGGTTTGCTGAGTGTAAACCAGTCCTTTAACCATAAAAAGCAAGCGGCCTCGTAATATAATTTTAGGTCCGGGAGGCCGAAGCCCTCCCTTTCCTTAATATCAATTAAGACCTTATGTTTTATTCTAGGTCTTTTTCCTGCCCAAATGAATTTTGATATTTCTTTTTGCCAAGCCTCTAAGCATTTTGCCTTTCCTAAAACCAGAATTGTCTGGAACAAAAACAGTATCTTTGGTAGGAAATTTTGTTTAATTGCCGCTATTCGTCCCAGGAATGATAATTTTAACTTACTCCACATTTCCAGATCTTTCTTGATTCCCGCCCAGCACTTCGCATAATTATTTTCATAGAGATTAATATTTTGGGGGGGTCAACCATATCCCTAAGTATTTAATTTTTGGGTAAATTTTTAACTGCGTAAGTTTCTCAATTTCTTCCTTATCTTTTGGTGTCATATTAATTTGGTTTTTACTATAATTCACCTTAAATCTTGACACCTTCCCATAGTCTTGCATAATTTCTAAGACTTTGGAAAGACTCTCTCTTGGTTCCTCTGTTATTATGAGGTCGTCAGCATATGCCCTTAACTTGTATCTTTTACTCCCCAAAATTATTCCTTTGATGTTTTTGTCCTCTCTAATTTGGTTGTTTAGATTTTCCATTGTCAAGATGAAAATCAGCGGAGAGAGTGGGCATCCCTGCCTCGTCCCTTTGTTAATTTCACATTCCTGAGTAATATTACCATTTATAATCATTTTTGCTTTCTGTTTAGTATATATTGCTTTGATGCCATTACAATACTGATCCCCAAAATCCATCTGATGCATCATACAATTCATAAACCTCCACGAGACATTGTCAAATGCTTTCTCCGCGTCGACAGCCATAAAGACTACTGGTTTATCAATTCTTAAATCCAAATATTCCACTAAATTTATAATATTTATTTTGTAGTTGTCTACTGGGGAGAAAGCCGGCCTGATCTTTATGAATGATTTCCTGGAGGATTTTTTTTGTTCTTTCCGCTAAAATATAGGCATACAGCTTGTAATCATTATTTAAGAGCGATATTGGCCTATAATTAGTTATTATTTGCTTGTCTGTTCCTGGTTTCAGAATTAAAGTGATAAAACTGTCTTTCCATGAATTGGGCATTTCTCCTTCTTTCAAGATATCATTTATAATATTTTTAAGAGGTATTGATAGTACATCCTCAATTTTTTTGTAATACGTGGCCGAAAGGCCATCCGGGCCCGGTGACTTTCCCATCTTAGAGTCCTGAATAGCCTTTTGGATTTCAAACATCGTAACAGGAGCGTTTAGTATTTCCCTTTGTTCACTTGTTATTTTCAGCAGATTATTTTGATCTAAATATTCATTTACGTCCTTGGTTGTTTCTTTTCCCTCTTTATATAATTCTTTATAAAATTTCACAAATCTTTTTTTCATTTTCTTTAGGGTCAGTTATTATTTGGTCATCTATTTTAATTTTGCTGATTGTCCTTTCACTTTCTTTTTTAAATTTATCTGCCATGCCAGTAATTGTTGGCGAACTCGAAATTTCTCTGTCTCATTAATCTTAATTTCCATTCTATTTCTTCATTAATTATCATACAGTATTGTGATTGTAATATTTTGCTGTTTCTTTTTATATTCTCACTGTCAGGTTTCTTATATAATTCTTTTTCCTACTTCTTAATTTCCTCTACCAATTCTTGCTTTTTCTTCTCTTTCCATTTTCTTTGAATTGAATTTTGCTGTATAAAAAATCCTCGAATGACAGCCTTGATCCGTAGTTTTAGCATTTTCATTCATTTCTCTCTTCATTTCTAGAACATCTCTTTTCAGTCCCAAAATTAATTCTTTCATATCCATATTCAAATCTGGATCTAGGACTGAATTCCTTCTACCGGTGTTTGTGGCAGAACCTGCTGTCGCTGCGATCACAGTTTTTTTGTTAGTGTTGGACATATCTATCTGTCTAATAGACACCCACAATCAACACCCAGCATCCAACACTTTCTATTTTCTACTTTACACAACTTCCAACCAAACTTTAACACTTTTACAGGATGATCTTTTACCACTCTGTTTGCAGTCAACTATTGGCAATGTTAATTTACAATGTTAAACAATAAAGGGAAAACAAAAACAATATTGTAGTTAAATAGTAAATAGTAATAATAATAAAAAATTGGGGTAAATAATAAGATAATAAATTTATATTGCAGTAGTAAGTATGATAGAAATTAATAAAACTTATTATTAACCAAAAGTAATTTCTACCAAACACAAAACCCAAAAAAGGGAGAGAAAGTAAAAAAAAAAGGGGGGGGAGAAATTGGAAAGTAGAACAGAAGAAAAAAGAAAAACACACACACAAAACCTGGAAGTTCAAAGTGGCAGTCTGTGTCTACATGTCACCAATTTTCTAATCCAATTCTTTTAGACCCACTCTTAATATCAGTTAGTAGGAGAAGAAGGTACAGGAGGAGAAGCAAGGAAAAGCAAGTAGCTTCTCAGTGGAGTAAATTCCACTCTCAACCACTAGGTGTCAGAATTATTCTCTAAGCTATTTTCCTCTTTCCCTAAAGGGAGTGGCTGGTAACAATATCCTTCAGAAGGAGGACAGTTTGTAACAATGACTCAGCAAATCCTTTTTGCTCTTTGCTTTCCTGGATTGTCTTTAATTCCTCTCAGTTCCTCTTTTTCCTCCTTATCATCCTTATTTCCTCCTTAGAATGTGATCCAAAGTATCCTTTTTCTTAGTCAGCCTCCTCACAGTCAGTAGAGTTCTATAGCAACCATGGAAGTTTGATCCTCAATAGTCCTGGGCATCTCCCTTCTCCATACGCTCAAAACACTCTAATTAACCCCATGCAGGGTTTTGGAGTAGTGATACTGTCCTTAAATAATCTTCATTCTCCTTTCCTTTCTTTCTTTCATTTCAGCTTCTTCCTTTATTCATCTATTAGCCACCAAAGAGCTGATTGCAGAAGAGAGTAGAAAGGGACTACACAGCTCTCTTTTTTCCTTTTGCTTCTCGTCAATTTCTTGTTTATTCTATAATAATTGCACTATGTCAGCATTAACAACTTTGTAGTAAAGTATAAGATTTTTCAGACCTTGTCCTTTGGGTACTATCAGGAATCTGCCTCCCCCTGCCAGTCCAGCTCTGAGTGTTTATAGGGAGCAGCCACCTGTTTTAACTACTGATTCATCTGCTAGTGAAACCAGCAGTTCCTTGGGGGAGAAGCAGTTAGTGGCTGGGAGCCAAGGGGTGCCAGGGGTCTAGGGATTGAGTGAGAGCCCTGGCACCACCCAGCAGGCTCGATCGGAGAGGGAGTCGTCAGGTCCGGCGCAGAGATTACGTAGGAGGAGGAGGAGGAAATTTAGGCTGCCAAGACTGTGGTGTTGGTGCCAAAACCGGAGGGAGGCACTTCCGGATTCTGCTAGTGAGTGAACAGACATGATAAGATTGAGCTCTGCACTGTATATAATTGAGCACTGATTAAAAGAACTAAAAGACAGATGGCTTGGCTTTCTTATTGAACAACCGATAACGGAAACCTGACAGGTACTATTTTTTAAAAAAAATGCTATTGGATTGACTAGGAGAGCTAGTCTCAAACGTTTACTTGGGGAGACCTAGGCTTCTTTTTTGTGTGTCCTGACTTCAAGCTTCAAGATGGAGGGTGAGGGAACAACTGTAGTCGCCTGCAATTCCTGCGCAATGTTTGCCTTCTTGCCAAAGGATGTAGGCAGCTACACCTGCAGCAAGTGCAAGTTGGTTGCCTGTAGTGATTAACGGTCTTTTTCCACCGAAATCAAACGCAACGGGCTGAGGTGTGGGGTTAACGAACCCCCGGCACCCACAGCCGGTATCTTTCGTTGCGTTGTTCCTCGCCCACACGCTTTCTCTGCGATGGACACTGCCTTCAAAGCCTTTCTTCTCCTCCTTCAAAGCATAGCAGAGCGTCTTGCAAACGGAAGAAGATTAATGAGCCTGGCTAATAAATCACAGCAAAGTCCAGCTGATTATTAAGATTTATTATGTTTAAGGGCTTGGAGCCCAGCAAGATGAGCACCCATCCACCGGACAGTCGAAGAGCAATCCAACTGCGTAGTCCAATACAAATAGCATATATATACACCACATATGTACAGATAAGACATATCACATTACACAGGAACGTCCGGTTAAAAGTTTACCGGATGTTGTGCAATGTAATCACTCTGTGGGCTGGGCGAACTGTCTGAGCTTGTTAACCCTGTAAGCTCAAAATCCTCACACCCCCTCTCGTCCAGCACCACAGAGGGACATGTAAGTAACTCCTTACGTCATATACATACCACTGCAAAATTCCCCATACTGATGGAATTTCCCTGTCGGATTCCACTGGCTTGAACTGTACCCTAGTTTTACCAAGCCTGCCTGAATCCCATGGCACACGTCTCGAAAAAGAACGTCTAGGCGTTTGAGTCTGACTTTGGCATGTCCAGACTCTGCCAACACCAAACAAAGTTGGTTGTCCTCCCAAACAGCGATGGGTAGGTACCACTTACGGCAGATCTCTTGGACCAAACACCTATAGTACTCCAGTTCCCTACAAAGCCCTGACAACGCAATGTACCTGGCTTCTGCAGAGGAACGAGCAATGAGGCTCTGGTTCTGGGACTCCAGTCCACTGAACAGAGCTCTTCCAAACATCCACACAACTATTCCAGACACAGATTCCCTGTCCTTGGCATGCGGCCAACTGCTGTCGCACCAGCACGTGAGCTGGGGCTCACCGGCATCCGACAACCTCAAGCTAAACTCCTGTGTCTTCTGCACTTCCTGAATGCCATTCCCGGCACATCCACTACTAGGCTCTACAGGCTCCTTGCCGAGCAAATTCACAGCAGCTGCTGTGTCAGTTCTGCTCGACTGGGAAAGAAACACTCGCTTCCCTGACTGAAACACCTCGGAGCTCTGGAACCCAGAGCGTTCTCCGGTCTTACTGTCTTTAACCAGACAAGTCTCCCTGAATGTTCTGTCACTAGCACATTCAGACAACTTGAACACCCTCAACAACTGCACTATCTCACCTGTCTGACTGAGCAAGAAACTACTGTCTTCTTCAGCTCTGTCTACCTGCAGTTCTAGATGAACAACAACAGGGCCTACGTTCTTGAGCTTCAAACATGGACCAAGCTCCTCTGTGAACCGTTGCACCTGTTCCCTGGTCTCTGCCAGGTTCTCTCCTGAAAGGAGAATTAGCTCCTGCTCTTGACCTATTCCTGTCAGAAACAAGCAGCTATCAGCATGACTCTGGCTGAAATCTTGCTGTTCCTGCACACATGAGGTCCAATCTGAGACTGACTCCTTCAAATCACAGACTGACTTGTGCAACTTCCTCACTTGACCTTGCCTGTTGTTCTCGAACCCTGGCGGAGGTACCTCGTACAACTCCTGCTCCAGGTCGGAAACCAAACAGCTATGCAAACCAAAATGGTTTACCTCGAAACTCCTTCGAGCCGCGACAGCTAACAGCATGTGCGTGGTTCTGCATCCAAGAATGAGTCCGTCCTTTGCCTCAAAGCAATGGACCACCTTCACCTGAGCGAACCCTGTGGCTACTGACCTAGCCCTGCACCGCAACTCATCAGTTGCTGCCATCTTGGGTTTGTACATCCTACGACTGCTTAACGCCATGCTACCTATTGGTAGCGCCGTGGACACACCCAAAGACCTTACTGAGCTGACCTGCTCTACTGAGCTTACCTGCTCTACCATGGCACGCTGCCATTCCTGGGATCCTCCTTGAGGTACCCTTCGAACCTTCACAAGGCTCTCTGGTTCACACTGCGCCAAACAAGCACGCACGCTTGTGACTGTGAACCCTTCGGGCAGAAACTCTTCAGTGGCTCGCGCAAACCGCTCTGACCCCACTGACTATTCCCCCGCTGTTCCAGCTGCTCTGGAACCTGCCTGCCCGTCCTTGACGTCAGGCATGTCACCTACTGACCTACTGCGCCCTTGCATCCTAGCTGACCTGCCTAAGGATGACGTTGGCGCACTTTGGGACTTCTGCCTTAGCACTGAAGAACCCCCCTCTTGCCCTGGATCGAGACCTTGAACAGGCTCTACCAGAGAAGAGTTGCCACACATGGCCTGCCTCTTAGCCCTTGGCATAAGAGATTCGGGTGTACTCCTCGGAGTCGCCCCTAGCTGCGTTGCTCCCTGACCATGGCCGGAAACGCTGCCCGAGCCACTAGCAGGTGCAAAAACCACAGCAATACCCCCACCCGGGGCTGATCCACTAACTGGACCCTTACCATCCGCAGACGGTGTACTTGCCTGTTTTCCAGTGTTAGAACCACTCTGAACATCTGAAAGAACAGCAGCGTTTCCAGGAATGCATTCCCATTCATTCTGCTCACAGAATTCAGCACTTCTGCTGACTGGAATTCGGGATTGACCTCCCTTTGCATTGGCAAACCCATTCAACCTGGATTCGAACCCACGTTCTTTGCGTTCGGTGCGTGGTGCGCAGACCACCGCTTGAGAACCAGAAACGCACAAGAATTGTACCTTGGGCTCCTTGTCATGCAACAGAACACTTGCAGCCTTTTGTGGCGCCTCCCACACCTGACCGGGGAGTGATGCAACAGAGAACACGGCCTCAGTAGCTTCACCAAGCACCCTAATCTGATGCCCCACAAAGTTGCGTACCTGTGAAGCAACTGGGTTAGTCACTCTGTGCTCTTCTTCCCTCTCCTGGAAGAAAACTGTCAGCAAGGACCTGCGGAACTCCTTGCCACTTGTGGCTTGAAACCAGCTCACTGTGGTAGAGAACCTGTTTCCCATCTCCACCACCCACTCTTCTGGCAGTGAAACTGCTTCACTTTGCTCCTTGAGCAACAGACTCCACCCAATGTGTGAACACGCACCCCCCAGGTTGGCCTCTGGCCTCGGCTCAGAGAACTCTACCTGCATCTGGGCAAAGGGTCGAGTGGTAACCCTTTCGAACCTTGGATCACTGGGTGTCTCAGCATTGACGTTGCAGCCCCTGCAAACAACACTTTCATCACATGCTCTAAACCTGCACCCTGTAGACCCCTCAGGTTGCTTCAGTACACTGGCCCAGTGGCAAAATGCCAGCCTGTTGTGCTTCAAAAGCACGCACCCCTGGGGTGTGGGCACAGTAGCTTGTACTGCATCAGTGCTTTCACCTGAACCTTCTTGAGATGTCTCAACAGCAAACACCCTGTCTTCACTGTGCATCTCTTTCCTGTGAATACAACAGGTGTTAGTTTCAAGACATACTGCAGAAACAACAGACTTAAGGGTTGACATAGATAATAAATACATTTCCATGCCAAAAACCTCACAAGAGTCCCGTTCTGACTTTGAGAAAATGTCAGCAACTGTCCCAAAGTCAAGCCTTGACTTGCTGCTCCAAACAGCCAACTCTGTGGAAATGAACCTGCAGTTCCTCTCATGTCCACCAGGTGGCGCGCTGTGGAGTGACGTCGCTCTGTCGCTCCCCGTTGCCATAGCAGCTGGCAAACCACAGTTGTCGTCATCTGCTGCTTCCTGCTGGCTGGTTGACTTGTTGCAATTCCCAAGCTCAACGTTCCCAGGCTCGAGGTCGCACGTCATCTGAGAAGTGGCCTCGACACAATCTTGCTTCTGGAAAGTGGAGCTGTTGTCTATCCCAGCCTTGGCTTTCGCTGACTGCGTCATCAGCTGCACACTGGCCTTGACCACTTTCACTGGCCACGTCATCGCCAGCTGGTCAGAGGAATGAAAACAAGCCTCTGAAGCTACTCCGCTTCTGTGTGCAAAACACTGGGCGTGACCCCCCTGCTCCTTGCTCTGTCTCCGTAGCTTTACACCAGCAAAACGGCCTGACAGGAAAATGAGCTGATCTGGGGGCATTTCCTCAGTCTCTGATCCCTCTTGGAACTGTACTGAAGTTACACAGTCTCTCAGGCCTTTGGATGCAACACCCCCCTTCTCTTTGGGTTGTAACAGTCCACCCCTCGTTGAGGCACTGGGGTGCTTGCATGTCTGGCTGTGAGGGGATACTAAAACTCCCATAGCCACTGTCCACCAGCTTCCCACAGGGCATCAATGAACTCACGTTTTCATGACTGTCCCTGCTTCCGAAGATGAGATTCATCAGAGGGCTGCAGCTTGGAACTTGGAAACAGCTAAGCCAAGCCATTTAGTCCACTGACTTTGCAAGCCTCTGTCAGCACAGCAACGACTTTCACTTCTGAAAAACTTCTGAAGTCTTGCCAGCCACGACCGATACTCCTCGGAACGTCTCCAGGGCTCATCAAGGCACTAATTAACTGTTGCCCATAACCTGTAGTGATTAACGGTCTTTTTCCACCGAAATCAAACGCAACGGGCTGAGGTGTGGGGTTAACGAACCCCCGGCACCCACAGCCGGTATCTTTCGTTGCGTTGTTCCTCGCCCACACGCTTTCTCTGCGATGGACACTGCCTTCAAAGCCTTTCTTCTCCTCCTTCAAAGCATAGCAGAGCGTCTTGCAAACGGAAGAAGATTAATGAGCCTGGCTAATAAATCACAGCAAAGTCCAGCTGATTATTAAGATTTATTATGTTTAAGGGCTTGGAGCCCAGCAAGATGAGCACCCATCCACCGGACAGTCGAAGAGCAATCCAACTGCGTAGTCCAATACAAATAGCATATATATACACCACATATGTACAGATAAGACATATCACATTACACAGGAACGTCCGGTTAAAAGTTTACCGGATGTTGTGCAATGTAATCACTCTGTGGGCTGGGCGAACTGTCTGAGCTTGTTAACCCTGTAAGCTCAAAATCCTCACATTGCCCTACTAGAAGACAAGGTCCGGCAACTTCAGGAGGGGGAGGGAACAACTGTAGTCACCTGTAATTCCTGCGCAATGTTTGTCTTCTTGCCAAAGGTTGTAGACAGCTACACCTGCAGCAACTGCAAGTTGGTTGCCCTACTCGAAGACAAGGTCCAGCAACTTCAGGCCCGTCTATCTGCGCTCCAGAAAATTAAAGAGCTGGAGCTTTTCTTGGATGCAGCAGAGCACACTGTCTCCACCAAGCAGGAGACAGGGCACATGAGGAGGAGATCAGTTCCCCAACTCAGGAGCCAGATGTATGGAGGAACGTGACTCACAGAAGTAGAATGCCCAGGGATCGCTCTGAGTGTTTAGAACTACAAAATCAATTTGAAGTGCTCTCAAATCTGGAAGATGAAGAACAGACTCCATTGGAAGATCTCTCCCTCATCACAGTTGATGAGGTATATGAAGACGAGCAGCATAGTCAGTCCTCCGGGAATGTGCAGGTGACCTTGGAAGGGACAGCACATGTAAGAATCCCGACCAAGCCTAAGAGGAGGCGTGTAGTGGTGATAGGGGATTCCCTACTGAGGGGTACAGAAGCAGTGATCTGTGGGCCTGACAAGATGTCTCGAGAGGTATGCTGTCTCCCCGGGGCCAAGATCCATGATGTTACAGAACGGCTGCAAGGAATAATAAAACTCACGAATAAAAACCCCTTCCTTTTAGTCCATGTGGGAACCAATGACACCTAAAGCCATAGCCTCCAGAAGATCAAAAGTGATTATGAGGCTCTGGGCAGGAAGCTGAAGCAATTAAATGCACAAATTGTCATCTCATCTGTCCTCCCAGTTGAACGCCGTGGCCCAGGAAGAGAGGGGAAAATAGGAGAAGTGAACAACTGGCTTCGCAAATGGTGCCGGCAGGAACGGTTTGGATTCTTAGATCACGGTCTGCAGTTTCTTGAAGATGGACTTCTGGCAAGTGATGGGCTGCACCTCACAAGGGTTGAGAGGAATGTTTTTGCCAACAATCTCAAAAACCTCATCAGGAGGGCTTTAAACTGACTTATGTGGGGGAGGGAGACAGTGGTCCTGAAGGTAGGAGTCTATCAAATGCTGAAGATGATCATCCAAAAGTCAAGGACCAAATGGAGCAAACAGCACACAGACCTAGTGGTGGGAGGAAAAAATCCTTAAGCAGGAGACTAGGGGGAATGATCAATGGTTTTCAATGTCTGTAAACAAATGCACAGAGCATGGGAAATAAACAAGATGAACTTGAGCTCTTGGTACAGCAAACTAAATACGACATAATAGGCATCAATGAAACCTGGTGGGATGAGTCTCATGATTGGAATGTAGTAATAGAGGGATACAATCTATTTCAGAGAAATAGACCAAACAGGAAAGGAGGAGGAGTGGCGTTATATGTCAGGGATGTGTATACCTGTGAAGAGATCCATGATTTAAAACTTCAAAGCCAAACTGAGAGTATCTGGGTCAAAATTAAGGGAGAGAAAAATAACAGTGATCTCATTGTGGGAGTTTACTATAGATCCCCAAGCCAAACTGAGGACATAGATGATGCCTTCCTGGAACAGATGACCAAGCATTCAAAAGGAAATGAGATAGTAGTAATGGGGGATTTCAACTATCCTGATATTTGTTGGATGTCAAACTCAGCCAAGAGCATAAGGTCGAACAGATTCCTCACTGGCCTTGCAGACAATTTCATTGTCCAGAAAGTGGGAGAAGCAACAAGAGAATCAGCCATTTTAGATCTGGTCCTAACCAATAGTGATGACTTGATTAGTGGGGTAGAAGTGGCAGGATCATTAGGTGGGAGTGATCATGCTCTTCTGGAGTTTATTATACATCAGAAAGGAGCAACCAAGCATACTAAGACTCAAATTCTAGACTTTAAGAAAGCCGACTTCAGAAAACTTAGGGAAATGCTGGATGTGATCCCATGGTCAGTAATACTAAAAGGGAAGGGAGTTCATGATGGATGGGAGTTTGTTAAAAGGGAGATATTAAAAGCACAACTTCAAGCAGTACCAATGAGATGAAAACATGGAAGGTGCCTACAGAAGCCAGGGTGGCTATCTAAAGAACTTTTAACTGAGTTAAGATTTAAAAGGGATATGTACAAGAAATGGAAAAAGGGGGAAACCACCAGAGAGGAATTCAAACAAATAGCCAGCACATGTAGAGACAAAGTCAGAAAAGCTAAAGCACAGAATGAACTCAGGCTTGCTAGAGAGGTTAAAAGCAATAAAAAGGGTTTTTATGGGTATGTCCGTAGCAAAAGGAAGAACAAGGAAACAGTGGGGTCACTTAGAGGAGAAGATGGTGAAATGCGAACAGGGGACGCAGAAAGGGCAGAACTCCTCAATGCCTTCTTTGTCTCAGTCTTCTCCAAAAAAGAAAACAATGCCCGACCTGAAGAATATGGAGCAGATGATTCAGCAGGGGAAGCACAGCCCAGAATAAGTAAGGAGGTAGTACAAGAACACTTGGCTAGTTTAGATGTATTCAAGTCTCCAGGGCCAGATGAACTACATCCCAGAGTATTAAAAGAACTGGCAGAGGTGATTTCAGAACCACTGGCAGTAATCTTTGAGAATTCCTGGAGAACAGGTGAAGTCCCAGCAGACTGGAGGAGGGCAAATGTTTTCCCTATTTTCAAAAAGGGGAAAAGAGAGGACCCAAACAATTACCGCCCAGTCAGCCTGACATCAATACCAGGAAAGATTCTAGAGCAGATCATTAAGCAAACGGTCTGTGAGCACCTAGAAAGGAACGCTGTGATCACTAAAAGTCAGCATGGGTTTCTGAAAAATAAGTCATGTCAGACTAATCTGATCTCATTTTTTGACAGAATTACAAGCCTGGTAGACGAAGGGAACACTGTGGATGTAGCCTATCTTGATTTCAGCAAGGCCTTTGACAAGGTGCCCCATGATATTCTTGTAAAGAAGCTGGTAAAATGCGGGCTAGACAATGCTACCATTCAGTGGATTTGTAACTGGCTGACTGACCGAACCCAAAGGGTGCTCATCAATGGCTCCTCTTCATCCTGGAGAGAAGTGACTAGTGGGGTGCCACAGGGTTCTGTTTTGGGCCCAGTCTTATTCAACATCTTTATCAATGACTTGGATGATGGGCTTGAGGGCATCCTGATCAAGTTTGCAGATGACACCAAATTGGGAGGGGTGGCTAATACCCCAGAGGACAGGATCACACTTCAAAATGACCTTAACAGATTAGAGAACTGGGCCAAGGCAAACAGGATGAATTTTAACAGGGAGAAATGTAAAGTACTACACTTTGGCAAAAAAAATGAAAGGCACAAATACAGGATGGGTGATACCTGGCTTTAGAGCAGTACAAGTGAAAAGGATCTAGGAGTCTTGGTAGACCACAAACTTGACATGAGTCAACAGTGTGATGCAGCAGCTAAAAAAGCCAATGCAATTCTGGGCTGCATCAATAGGAGTATAGCATCTAGATCAAGGGAAGTAATAGTACCACTGTATTCCACTCTGGTCAGACCCCACCTGGAATACTGTGTCCAGTTCTGGGCACCACAGTTCAAGAAGGATATTGACAAGCTGGAACGTGTCCAGAGGAGGGCAACCAAAATGGTCAAAGGCCTGGAAACGATGCCTTATGAGGAACGGCTTAGGGAGCTGGGTATGTTTAGCCTGGAGAAGAGAAGGTTAAGGGGTGATATGATAGCCATGTTCAAATATATAAAAGGATGTCATATAGAGGAGGGAGAAAGGTTGTTTTCTGCTGCTCCAGAGAAGCGGACACGGAGCAATGGATTCAAACTACAAGAAAGAAGATTCCACCTAAACATTAGGAAGAATTTCTTGACAGTAAGAGCTGTTCAACAGTGGAATTTGCTGCCAAGGAGTGTGGTGGAGTCTCCTTCTTTGGAGGTCTTTAAGCAGAGGCTTGACAGCCACCTGTCAGGAATGCTTTGATGGTGTTTCCTGCTTGGCAGGGGGTTGGACTGGATGGCCCTTGTGGTCTCTTCCAACTCTATGATTCTATGATTCTATGACCTCCTCTTCCCCTTCTCTTACATAGATCACAAGCTGCTATACAGATAGAGTTCAAAGCAAAATGTCTCCGGTTAGTTAATTAATGGCTTGATCACCTTTAGCCAGTTTAACAGAGTTTAATCTAATTCGGCCGTTCTTTCGAAAATTAAATAGTTACAACTAACCGGTCTCTTAGCTTGTCGTATGCGCCGTTAGAGATTTACAGCTAAATTCGCTCCGGAATACAGGCTTTCTCGCAGGAGGGAGGGAGCGCTGCTACCAACGTCCGTGGTCCCCTTCCCAGACTTTTCAGTCCACTCTCCGGAGATCCCTCCGACGTCTCCACCTCTTCCCTTTTCAGGTTTGGAACACCTTTCAGTACCTTTGAAGGGGGTTGCGAAGCCTTGTACCCCCCTTTCCCCCCTCTGTGAGTGTGTGTCCCTCAGAGCACTGGAACGCGCAATCAGAGGCGAGCGGCAGCACACCGGAAGTCCAATAAATTCCAGCACTCAAACACTGTGCTGGCATTTGCTACATGCAATAACTGAGAGTTGCTCAAACACAGCATGATTTGGGCACAAGCCCTTTCATCCAGCCGTTTTTTCTCAGCAGTCAGTTCTCGAAACCTCAGTTTCAACACAGTCCCACAGTCCATCTCTTTTTAGCAACTGCTGCATTTTTATCAACCAACTCAGGCAGTTGCTCTCTGAGAGAAGTTCAAAAGGAATGCCTCCCCCAATATTTACAACTTGGGAAGACTGGAAATCTGCCATCTCTGCTGGTGCTTGCTGAGCCCCTTCTGTGGGGCCTCCAGCAATCTCTCCTGACTCTCTCTTTAGAGTCCCACCAGACGGTCCTGGTTGGCACTCACTGGCTTCTAGCTGCTGCCTCTGTCGACCTCAGGTCCCACCTGGCTCTGCACCCAGTGTAGCCACTCTGTGAGTCGCCTACTGTGGTCCTCTAGCAGTTCAAACTGCTTTCCTGATCCTCAGATGCTAGCCGCTCCAGCGTCACTTCAGACAGTTACAGCTTGCCACTAACTGCTTCAACGCACAGCCACTGGCTCCATACACCACCAGGACTCACCAGCTCCCTGCTAAGATGCTGTCACTCATTTTGCACTCTGCACACGCTCAGAAACACTGGGCCCATAACCTGCCAGTGTTTGAAAAAGAAAAGTTTCTGACCTCCTTTGCCGGGTCCTCAGACCCTAGTCGGCACAAAGAGTCCTTGAGAAAGAGTACTTTGCAGAATGCTGCTTTTATCCTAAAAAAACAGTCTTCTTCAACCACGACCGACAGCTTTATACATATCAAATGCAACCAGCTACCAACCAACCCACCACACACAATCAATGATCACTCTATATATGCAGGCAAACCTTTCAGGGGAGAATTTGCAAGACTTTGGCACCATTTTTGAGAGAATTGGATAACGTCAGATTTTAGGTGAAATTGTGACACTTTTCCAATAAGGTTTGTTGCAAATTCTCCCCTTTATATATCAATAAAGTTTTTTCTGCAGGTTAAGTCGCCGAGGCCTGATTTTCTGGCCTAGAATAAAAACGTTTCTGTTTCCACCGCCAAACCTTTCAGGGGAGAATTTGCAGAAATTCTGAACAATTCCAATTTTTTTAATCAAAAATTTATAATGAACTACTTGAATGGGAACTCAAAGATGAACAGGTCAAAGATGTAACCAGGCTGCCACACTCCGTGAGGCAGGTACACATTTTCAGCTGCACCCATGAACATTCAAACCATGGGTGGGATCACAGCAGCAACATCCCCTTCTGCATCAGCTCCATCACCTTAATTCTTGACCTTTCATTTGGGCAAATTCTTGACCTTTCATTTGGGCAAGTCTGTGTCAAATCACACATCATAGCCAGGGGCACAGCATGCACCACAAAAAACACAGATCCACCGCTTCCTGGCGACACCACGGCCCAAAAATGTGGTTCTGGAGCACGGATCCTCACGATTTTTGCACTGGGCCACACCAAACTGACCGTCAAATCTCACATCATAGCCAGGAGCACAGCCTGCATACAAAAAAACACAGCTCCACCGCTTTCTGGTGACACCACGGCGCAAAAACGTGGTTCAGAAGCACGGATCCTCACGGATCCTCACACTTTTTGCATTGGGCCACACCAAACTCACCGCCAAATCACACAGCATAGCCAGGGGCACAGCATGCACCACAAAAAACCACAGATCCACCTCTTGCTGGTGACACCACGGAGCAAAAACGTGGTTCTGGAGCACGGATCCTCGCGGATCCGCACGCTTTTTGCACTGGGCCACAGCAAACTGACCGTCAAATCATACATCATAGCCAGGGGCACAGCATGAACCACAAAAAACACAGATCCACCACTTCCTGGCAACACCACGGCCCAAAAACGTGGTTCTGAAGCACGGATCCTCACGGATCCTCACGCTTTTTGCACTGGGCCACACCAAATTCACCCTCAAATCACACATCATAGCCAGGGGCACAGCATGCACCACAAAAAACATGGATCCACAGCTTCCTGGTGACACCACGGCCCAAAAATGTGGTTCTGAAGCACGGATCCTCACGGATCCTCACGCTTTTTGCACTGGGCCACACAGAATTCACCGTCAAATCTCACATCACAGCCAGGAGCACAGCCTGCATACAAAAAAACACAGCTTCACCGCTTCCTGGCGACACCACGGCGCAAAAACGTGGTTCAGAAGCACGGATCCTCACGCTTTTTGCACTGGGCCACACCAAACTGACCGTCAAATCACACATCATAGCCAGGGGCACAGCATGCACCATAAAAAAACACGGATCCACCGCTTCCTGGCAACACCGTAGCCCAAAAACGTGGTTCAGAAGCATGGATCCTCACGGATCCTCACCCTTTTTGCATTGGGCCACACCAAATTCACCCTTTATTCAAATATCTTGTACATAACCACAGATCTGACCACAAAAATCATGGATCTACTGCTTTGTGGAGCTGGCCAGATGCTACCCTGGATCTATTGGCCAATTTTTAGGTGGGTGTGCTGGGATGGAGGAAACAGAGTCGGCTGGATCTCAATCCATTAAAGACGGGAGTCCAATGGCTTGGCCGGAATGATTTCGGTTCGGTTTGCCAGCTCCCAGCTCCCGATTGTGCGCAATAGTCACCTGTACCCGCCATCAGGAGTCTGGGTGTGATCCTGGACGCTTCTGTCTCTATGGAGGTACTCATCATAAATGTAGACAAAATGGCATTTTTGAATCTTTGACAGGTTAGGCAATTGGTACCGTACCTGTCCCTTTCCAACCTAGCCATGGTGATCCATGCAGCAGTCACCTGCAGACTCGACTACTTTAACTTGCTCTACGCCTGAGCCAGGGAGGGTGGGGTATAAATGTGATAAATGAGAGAAAGAAAGAAAGAAAGAAAGAAAGAAAGAAAGAAAGAAAGAAAGAAAGAAAGATTCGCGGGGCTACCCTTGAGACTGCTCTAGAAACTTCAAATGGTCTAAAATGCAGATGCATGAGTTCTTGCTGGGACTTTGTGGAGAGCCCACATTCAGTTGGTGGTTCATCAGCTGGATTGGCTCCAGGTGGAGTATCGAATCAGGTTCAAGGTTTTGGTGCTAACCTTTAAAGCCCTAAACAGCCTGACCTTTCTTATCTGTGGGAATTATCTTGCAATACACCCCCCCCCCCAAAGAGTGTGAGGCTCATCTAACAGCAACCTACTGGTGGTCCCTGGCCCAAAACATATCCAGCTGTCCTCAACCAGAGCCAGAGCCTTTTTGGTGGAACACTTTCTCTAATGAGACCAGGGCCCAGCACAATCTATCTCAGTTCTCTCACTCCCTGGATCATCGCCTTGTTGTGGTGAGTGGGCTTGCACATTCCTATGACCCTTGTGAGCGAAGCCCTCGGGAATCTCGTACTCCCAGCAGGGTCACTCAAGGCGGTAAGGTCAAGGGGAAGGAGCTAGACAAAGAATGATCCAAGAAGTCCTCAACGGCAGAACAGGCGGATGATAACAAGTGGTATGTGTCAGGGGCTGGCCGGGTTCCGAAGCGGTGCCAGAGGAGACAGCTGACCTAGACAGGGCTCCGCTGACGCCCGAAGAGTTATTGAGGGTCTGGGATCAGGAACAGGCACAGCCCCTGCTGACGCCAGAGCAGATAGTGCAGCAATGGGAGGAAGCCTCCACCAGAGCGCTAGCACAGCCAATGGGAAGGGATCAGAATATGGAGACCGAGGAGGAGTTGAGGCTTAGAGAGCCTGCCGGAGCATCAGACACCACCAGCGTGGATGGTGAAAGCGAAAGGGAAGGGGGAGCCGTAGGGCTGCCCAGGTCAAGGGCACGGAAGCGGAAAAAGGAGAGGCGGAGATTAGGCTTCCCGAAGCTCCTATGCTGGGGGCGGAGCCGCAAATCCGTACTAGAAGGATCTGACTCCGAGGGGTCGGATGCATAGTCGTAAAGTCTGGACTGTTCAATGTTATAAAATAAAGTGATTAGTTTAGCAGACGGCGTTTGTGGATGCTTACTTCCGAGGAGACACACATCCGTCTCACAGCATCCTTCTAGTCTTCGTCACCTCCTCAGAAGTAAAGCACAACCAGCATGAGCAGCGCGGAAGAAGCCGCAGCGTTAGCTGCCCAAGGAGCCGGCGGTGGAGGTGCCCCTACCTGGGAAGATAGAGCTCGTGAGCTAGAGGTACTGTACCGAATTAGTCAAGCCAGGTTGGAGGAGGCAAGAATTCACGCTGAGCAGGGCAGGAGTGCGCAGGCGGGAAGGCGAATCACCATGCTAGCAAGCAGGTTTCAGGGCAAACCAGAACAGTACATAGGTTTTAGAACGGACATGTTATATGCCCTGGAACTGCAAAAAGACTCATTTAAAAATGAAGAGGAGCAGGTCGGATTTGTAATTTCGCATTTTGAATCAAATGCTCGTGATTGGGTGAGGCCACTGATTATGGCCAAGGACCCAGCGCTTCAGAGAGCAAAAGAGTTCTTTAAAGCGATGGACGGGGTTTATACGAGCCGCTCTGAACAGGAGTTAGAATCGCAGGAACTCCTGCTTTTGAGGCAAGGGAGTATGACAGTGCGAGAGTACCAGGCAAGGTTTTCGTTGTTATGTCATCGTCTGGGATGGGACACTAATACGCCTCAAATGATAGCGCTCTTTAAGTTAGGTCTGGCCAATGAAGTAAAAGACTTTTTGGCGAGAGGGGGTCCCTACAATGACATGAAAAGCCTCACAGAAGCAGCGATGGCAATCGGCATTAGACTGGAGCTCAGAGACAAAAGCAGGAAGGAGGGGAAGGCGGGAAGGTGGTTCAACTTCCGCATTCCCACACAAACAGAGAGACCGGCTGGCGCGCAGACGCAGCTCTCGGAAGAAACGCCCATGGAATTGGGAGGAGCGTGCGCGCGCCCTATTTCAAACGCAACGGTTGCCAAGGGGAGTGACACGCAAGGCGGGAAGGCGCCCAGGAAATGCTTTGTGTGTCACCAAATCGGACACCTAGCCAAGGCGTGTAACAAGAAAAAGGTGTGGCAAGGCATGACGGGGGCTGTAACAGGAGAAGGGGAGGAGCAGACGGCGAGGCAGGGAAACGGGAATGCCGGCTGGCAAGTCGCGGGGACGGCCAGCCCGGCTCAGGAGCAGTAAAATGTCCCCCCAGCAACGCACCCGAGACGCCCCCCCCAGCCCACCCGAGCACACCCTCCCCAACCCTCCCAAGCCAGGCATCATGATGGAAGTCACACTGGAGCTACCCAATGGCTTCACCATGCAAGTCCCCGCCCTTGTCGATTCGGGCGCTTCGGCAGACTTTATGGATATAGACTTTGCACGGCAGCACCAGCTTCACCTCCTGCCTTTGCATTTCCCCTTGCAAGTCACCACCATTGATGGGAGGGAACTAAAAGGAGGGGCGGTCACGCAAAGCACTCCACCTATGCGGATGGGGATTGGAAGGCACTCTGAAGTTATTGCCTTCCACGTCACCACGTTAGCAGGTCCCCCCATCATACTGGGGATGGGGTGGCTGGACAGACATGACCCAGTAGTGAGCTGGCATCAGCGCTCTCTAACGTTTGGTTCTGCGTATTGCATGGAGAATTGCTTGCAGCAGCTGCATCCCAAGGAGCTGGCAGAGGCTGCCATGATGCAAGCAGGGGAAGTCACGCTCCCTGCGCAATATGCGGAGTTTCAACAGGTGTTTAATGAAAGGGAAGCGGACAAGCTACCCCCCCACCGCCCCTACGACTGCCGAATCGACCTGGTGCCAGGAGCTCAGCTGCCACCAGGCAAGCTTTATTCAATGTCGGAGCAGGAGATGGCAGATCTGAAGGACTTCATTGACAAGAACCTGGCCAGAGGGTTCATCAGGGAAAGCAAGGCTGTAGGGGGCAGCCCAGTGTTCTGGGTGGACAAAAAAGACACCCCCCAACGTCGCTTGGTTTGTGATTACAGAATCCTCAACTCCCTGACCCTCCCTGTCTCCTACCCCATGCCGAGAATCGACGACCTGCTGGCGGCGGTACGCAAGGGCAGGATCTTCACCAAGCTGGACCTGAGAGGTGCGTACAACCTAATCAGGATCAGAGAAGGGGATGAGTGGAAAACCACCATGTTCACACCCCTGGGACCTTATGAGTTCCTAGTCATGCCCTTCGGCCTCCAGGCAGGCAGCCAATGCTTCCAGGCGTTCATGCATCACGTGTTGGGACCCCTGCTGTACAAACAGGCAGTGGTCTATCTAGATGACATTCTGGTGTACTCTCAGAACCCGGAGGAGCACGTGCAACACGTCAAGGAAGTACTGCAGAGGCTCCAGGAGCACCAATTATGTGTCAAGCTGGAGAAGTGCCAGTTCCACACCACAAAGGTGGACTTCCTGGGCTACCGCCTCTCAGATGAGGGAATAGCCATGGATACCAACAAGGTAGAGGCGATCTTACAATGGAAAAGCCCCAAAACCAAGAAGGACGTGCAGCGCTTTGTCGGTTTCGCAAATTTCTATAGGAAGTTCGTACCGGCGTTCGCAAACATGACGGCACCAATTACGGACTGCTTGAGAGGCAAGAAGAAGTTCCAGTGGACGGAGAAGGCGCAGCAAGCCTTTGAAACACTCAAGAAGGTCTTCGCCTCAGAGGAGCAGTTGCTACACGTGAACCCCAGCAAGCCCATCAGGATAGAGACAGACGCATCAGACCGTGCCATTGGAGCTATACTACTGCAGCAGGATCCAGCAAGGGAATGGCGGCCCTGTGCGTTCTATTCCAGGAAGTTGAGCCGGTCGGAGGCGAACTACGCTATCTGGGACAAGGAGCTATTGGCAGTGGTCGCAGCATTCAAACACTGGCGTCACTTCTTGGTGGGGGCGCAGCACCAAATCCAGGTTCACACGGATCACAAGAACCTGGAGTACTGGCACACGGCGAGGGTGCTCAACCAGCGCCAAATGCGATGGGCAGAGTTTTTTGCGGACTTCAACTTCCACATCCAGTATGTTCCGGGCGAGCAGAACAGCAGGGCGGACGCCCTATCCAGGAAGCTAGAATACATGGAAGACGAAGGACCTCCAGTGGCCAGGGCCATCTTCAAACCTGAACAGTGGCGGTGTGGGGCGGCATTGGGTGGTAGGGAAGAACTGGTGCGCCTCACACAGGCTGATGCCTTTGCCCAGAACAAACTGAGGGAACTCAAGGAGGGGGATCCCAAGGCAGGAGGGTTTGAGGAAAAGGAGGGGCTACTGGTGTACAAAGGGGCACTGTATGTGCCAGGGGAGGACATGAGGGCCAAAATTCTCAGACAGCTTCATGACAACCCCACAGCAGGGCACTTTGGGCAATTCAAAACCATGATACTGGTCACTAGAGAATTCTGGTGGCCAAAGGTCAGGCAGGACGTTAAGGACTACGTCAGGGGGTGCGAGGTCTGCCAAAGGGCCAAGGGGGAGAGAAGGGTACCAGCAGGACTACTGGAACTGCTTCCCACCCCAAGCAAGCCCTGGGAAGCGGTTTCGCTGGACTTTGTCACGGATCTCCCCAAGTCCAAAGGCAACACGGCTGTACTAGTCGTAGTGGATCTCCTGACCAAGATGGCTCACTTCATTGCCTGCCCCAAAGTGGTGTCGGCGGAGGAGACGGCCCGGTTGTTTGTGCAGCACGTGTTCAAGCTGCATGGTATGCCCGCGAGAGTAATTTCGGATCGCGGGGCCCAATTTACCTCCCGTTTCTGGCGCAAGCTCATGCAGATCTTGCAGGTGCAGGTGTGTCTGTCCTCAGCACGCCATCCACAAACCAACGGTCAATCAGAAAGGGTTAATTCCATACTGCAGCAGTATCTGCGCTGTTACGCTTCCCAGCAACACAACGACTGGAGTGACAAACTCTCCCTTGCAGAGTTTTCGTACAACAATGCTCAACACTCCTCGGCAGGCATGTCCCCGTTCCAGGCGAACTACGGCAGCCACCCCAGGGCCTTTCCGGGAAGGGAGGGGGAACAGGGGGATGGAGACGTGCCCGCTGCACAGAGTTTCGCTGAGGAGTTGGAAGCATTGCACCAATTGCTCAGTGACAATTTGGAGCGGGCTAAAGCAGCCTACAAGACGGCAGCGGACCGGCACCGCAGGGAGGGGGAGGACATCCAGGTGGGAGATATGGTATGGTTGTCCACACAAGGGCTGCCTATCCGCGGCAGGTGCAAGAAGCTGCAGCAACGTAGACTGGGGCCTTTTGAGGTAGTGGAGCAGATTAACCCCGTGGCTTTCAAACTGCAACTGACGGACGACATGAGGATTCACCCGGTGTTCCACAGGTCTCTCCTGTCCAAGTACAGGGAACCTCACAGGTACCAACAGGGCTACCAGCAGGGGTCACAGGGGTTACCGCTGGTGGAACCGGAACTGTTCAACGAGGCCACCGAGATTTTGGACTCCAGGTGGCAAGGGGATGAACTGCAGTATTTGGTAGCGTGGGAGGGGGAGCCAGCGTCGGAGAATGCATGGATCCCGGCAGAGGAAGTCACCAAGGAGCATCTGGTGTGGGAATTTCACGAACTATTCCCGCACAAGCCCAAACCATACCGTTGGCAACTAAGAGACGTGTTTCAGCCCACAGACTCGGAGGAAGGGGACTTCTGGGGTTTCCCGCCATCAGGGGGGAGTGAAGGGTACCCAATGGTAGGAGAAGGGACCGAGAGTGCAGAACCCCTTTCTCCACCCATGGCCAGGGAGGATTGGGAAGACGTGTTTGCCTCATCGTCCAGTGGCGACACCACAATATTCTTGGGTTTCCCTTCCTCCCCTGACACAGCAGACGAGTCTTGGGGGGAGCTGGGAGATCTAGCAAGGGAATCCGAAACCGATCTACCCCAACCCTGTGCGCCTTCTCAGGAGGGGAAGGGGGGCTTGGAAGGGGAGGTGGATGTCAGGGGCTGGCCGGGTTCCGAAGCGGTGCCAGAGGAGACAGCTGACCTAGACAGGGCTCCGCTGACGCCCGAAGAGTTATTGAGGGTCTGGGATCAGGAACAGGCACAGCCCCTGCTGACGCCAGAGCAGATAGTGCAGCAATGGGAGGAAGCCTCCACCAGAGCGCTAGCACAGCCAATGGGAAGGGATCAGAATATGGAGACCGAGGAGGAGTTGAGGCTTAGAGAGCCTGCCGGAGCATCAGACACCACCAGCGTGGATGGTGAAAGCGAAAGGGAAGGGGGAGCCGTAGGGCTGCCCAGGTCAAGGGCACGGAAGCGGAAAAAGGAGAGGCGGAGATTAGGCTTCCCGAAGCTCCTATGCTGGGGGCGGAGCCGCAAATCCGTACTAGAAGGATCTGACTCCGAGGGGTCGGATGCATAGTCGTAAAGTCTGGACTGTTCAATGTTATAAAATAAAGTGATTAGTTTAGCAGACGGCGTTTGTGGATGCTTACTTCCGAGGAGACACACATCCGTCTCACAGTATGTTACAACAGCTGTGAAGGTAGATGAAGGCAGCAGCAGATAGGATCTACCAGTTTGTCATGACTACTCATGCCATCAGAACAGAGCCCTACTGCAAAGACTGTGCATTGGTCAGCGTGCACTGATCTACACACATAAAACAAATTCACGCACATGCGTCTTCCAAAAACCCAACCCAAACCCCAAAAGTCCCATGGCGATTGGCAAATGGAAATGGGGGCAGGATTGTGAAATCTGGAAGCCCCTGGTCATGAACTGGCACATGGGCGGTGGATACAGATTCAGTCATTCTGACTTAAGGAACGAGGCAGTTGAGCAGCTCGGCAGCTGTATCCATGACTGAGCAACCCTATTTAGGATCCACTCTGCTCACCCCGAAAAGGGGGAGGGGGTAGAATAGGTGCCCTAAACATATTCTGCCTCCCCTTTTCCCTGTCTGGATCACTGCACCCAGTGGGGTCACCACCCAGTGGTCATTAAAGACAATCCAACTTTGGAACATGGAATATATGGACTTTGTTGGATAATACAGATAACGAGCGTCCTGAATACAGAGCTGACATCATTGCAAGAGAGCTCCGACGTTTTAACATCGATATTGCAGCGCTTCAAGAGACTCAAAGAGCAGGCGAGGGACAGCTGAAGGAAGAAAAATGAGGCTACACATTCTTCTGGAAAGGTCTATCTGAACAAGAACATTGAATCCATGGGATAGGCTTCGCTATCAAAAACGACCTTGTGAAGCTCCTGTCAGAAGTCCCTACCGACATTAATGAGCGACTCTCAACCCTTCAAATAAAGCTCACAAAAAACCAACAGGTTACTATTATAAGCGCTTATGCACCAACACTGGATGCCGATGAAGACATTAAAGAAAATTTTTACTCTCAGCTGGATAGCGTCCTATCAGAGACACCTAAGGAAGATAAAATTACCCTCCTGGGTGATTTTAAAGCAAGAGTTGGACAAGATTTCGATCTGTGGCCTGGGGCTATTGGGAAAGAAGGAGTTGGCAACAGCAACCAGAACGGAATCTTTCTTTTGACGATATGTGCAGCGCACAACCTGGTTATTATCAACACACTCTTTCGACAGAAAAATAAATTTAAAACTTCACGGAGGCATCCTCGGTCAAAGCACTGGCACCTCTTAGACTATGTTATTGTCCGTGCTAAAGATCGCCGTGATGTGCTCCTTACCAGAGCTATGACGAGCCCCGACTACTGCTGGACAGATCACTGACTAATACGCTCTATGATGGCTATCAAGATTATACCTCAACGCAGGCTTCAAGGAAGGAAACCAAGGCGCAAAATGAACACTCAAGCCCTTCAAGATCCCATTAAGCGGGATTGCTTCCAAACGACTCTTAAGGACCACCTGCTTTCAGAATTCCCTGATAACATCAAGGAACACTGGACCAAGCTAAAAACATCCATTATTGCAGCCTGTGAACAAACCAAGAAACACCAGGACTGGTTTGATGAGAATGACAGTGAGATTGAACGCATGATTGACAGATCTGGCAAAGAGATAGAAACTGTGCCACTAGGAAAAAAACCTATGCCAATGCTAAGGCTGAGGTTCAAAGAAGAACCAGAGAACTAAAAAACACCTGGTGGATAAAAAAAGCTCAAGAGATCCAGCACTTAGCTGACACTCATGATGCACAGAGTTTCTTTAAAGCCACAAAGACCATCTATGGGTCAATAAATCATGGCATATGCCCCCTATGCTCAGCAGATGGTACCACACTTCTAAAAGATAAAGAAGCTATTGCACTGTGCTGGAAAGAACACTCCCAACATCTCCTTAACTGCAACTCCCCCGTAGCTGCTGAGGTCCTCTCACAAATTCCGCAATAACAAGTTAGAGATGAGCTTGCAGTATCTCCAAATCTGGGAGAGTTGTGTACAGCTATTAACCACGTGAAAAACAACAAGGTCAGTGGACCTGATGGGATATCTGCTGAAATCTTCAAAGTGGGTGGAATTGAACTTACACAACAACTTCACAAGCTCATCGAGAAAATCAGGAAAAGAGAAGCGATCGCAGCAGACTTCAGGGGTGCCAAAATTATCAATCTATTTAAAAGAGGTGACAGAACTGATTGCGGAAACTATCGAGGCATCTCTCTATTAGCTGCGGCAGGCAAAATTCGTGGAAGGATCTTAGCAAACCGTCTCTTAACAATATCCAAGGTGACCCTTCCTGAATCCCAAAATGGTTTTCGGCCTTCTAGGGGGACAGTGGACATGATTTTAACCGCTCAACAACTTCAGGAAAAATGCAGAGAACAAAACCAACCCCTGTATATGGCGTTGATCAACCTGACTAAGGCTTTCAACATTGTAAATCGTAATGCCCTGTGGACTGTCCTTCTGAAAATTGGTTGCCCAGATAAATTTGTAAACATCTTTCAGCTCCTCCATGATAATATGACAGCAACAATTGCAGATAACAATGGCTCTCAAAGTGAACCATTCACATTGGGATCAGGTGTTAAACAGGGTTGTGTTATTGCCCCAACTCTATTCATTATTTTCATTGCCATGATCCTACACTTTGTCAAAGGGAAACTCCCCACTGGGGTAAAAATTGTTCAGCAACCGCTCTCTCAATATATCGAACAGATGGAAAGTTCCTCAATCTGAGCAGGCTGAAAGCAAAGAGTAAGGTTACTGTAACCTCCGTCATACAGTAGAGCTTCAGTATGCTGATGACAACGTAGTGTGTGCATGCTCAGAGGATGACCTCCAAACCATCCTCAATATGTTCGCAGAAACTTACCCAAAACTTGGCCTCTCACACGACAACCAAAAAAGCAAAGTGCTGCACCAACAAGTACAAAATAGCCCCTCTGCAGTACCACAAATCCTAATCAATGGTGTAACGTTGGAAAATGTCGATCACTTCTCCTACCTAGGCAGTTATCTTTCCACAAGGGTCAACATTGATGCCGAAATCCAGCATTGCCTGAGCTCTGCGAGTGCAGCTTTCTCCTGATTGGAGTGCAGAGTGTTTGGGGACTGGGACATTCGCAGGGAAACCAAAATGCTTGTTTACAAAGCTATTGTACTACCAACCTTACTGTATGCTTGTGAAACATGGACCACTTACAAACGCCATCTCCAATTCCTCAAAAGATTCCATCAACGGTGTCTCCGAAAAATCTTACACATCACTTGGGAAGACAAGTGAACTAGTGCCAGTGTACTGGAAGAAGCAAAGATCACCAGTGTTGAAGCAATGATTCTTTAACATCAACTTCGTTGGACTCGTCATGTGTGGGTGCCTGATCATCTTCGTCCAAAGCAACTAATCTATTCCAAACTTAGAAATGGAAAGCGTAATGCTGGTGGTCAACAAAAGAGGTTTAAAGACTCTCAAGGCAAATCTAAAAAAATGTAGTATAAACACCGACAACTGGGAAACACTGACCTGCAAGCGCTCCAGTTGGAGAACAGCCTTTACCAAAGGTGTCATGGGCTTTGAAGACACTCGAACTCAGAACACTAGGGAGAAACGTGTTAAAAGGAAGGCATGCTTGGCAAATCCACACCGTGATCAACTCCCGCCCAGGAACCAATGTCCCCATTGTGGAAGGACATGTGGGTCCAGAACTGGCCTCCACATTCACTTATGGACTCATTGTTAAAACCGTGTTTATGGAAGACAATCTTACTCGGCTACGAGTGATCGAAGAAGAAGAAGAAGAAGAAGAAGAAGAAGAAGAAAAATAAAAAGAAGAGGAAGAAGATATCAGTTCTGTAGAGCTTTTAAGACCGAGTTGTTTCACCAGTCCTAAGGCTGAGGGCAGCAATGGTTTTATTTTTACCTTCCCCTCCCCTTTTTATTTTCTTCTCACTCTTTCCCTCTTCCTGTTGGTCCTTTCCCTCTTTCCGTTTTATCCTTACCCTTGGTGGGCTAGTAGCTGGTAATCAGAGTGCCTCAGTTATTGGAGTCGAATTGTCTTTTAATCTATCTGTTTTATTGAATTTCTGATGTTGTACACTGCTCAGAGCCCACTTTGGTGAGGAGAGCAGCTTAAAAATCTAATAAATAATAACAATTAGTATTATAATTATTGTTTTTTAAAAAGGGCCAGGGTGAAGGCTGAAGCCCATTCTCCCCTTTCACTGTGGTACCAATCCAAATTTGGCCCCTGTGATGCTTTTCCCACAAGGAGGTCACAACTGCTGCCCTGCTGCAAGTCCCTGTGGCAATCTTGTGTTTCGCAGTCTCGTTTTGCCCTTAGAACTGATGGCATACTTGCATTCATTTGCTTTTCCTCAATTGCATTATAACAGGATTAAGTGGTGGTTGCACCTGATTTGTAATGTGATATCATATGCCTCAGAAACATCAGATAATTCCCATTCCCACAGGCCATGAGATATACTTAATCAGAAGAGGTCCTCTTCCATCAACAATCCTTGCACTTGCTCTTATCCTTTTTTGGGCAGAGTTAACTAAAGAAAAGATGATCCTTTGGGGGAGGGCTAATCAAATCTGCCCCCCTTCCCACGCATCTACCTGTGAAGATGTTGGTGTGTTGGCAATCAAAAGATGTGTGGGGAGGTGAGACAAAGGTTTTTATTAGCTATACATGCAGGGAGGGAGCAAAGCTCCAGTAGAATTGTGCCAACACCTCAGTGGGCTTACCTCAGCCCAAACTGGCTGCTGTGTAGGTCTGTGAGGCCCTCACTTCATTTATAGTCCCCATTCTCCCCAGTGGGGACTCCAAAAGAAACACATCCTTCTCCTGACCTCTACTTGGCACTCACACCATCCCACCAGTTCTAGTGGTGCATCCAGCACACCTCAGGGGCTCTCCGTGGTTGCTTATGAGAAGAACTGGCTCTGCATTCCATACAAAATGTTGTTGTGCCTGCTGTTTGCTACAGGGACTGAAGATTTCTTCCCCCAGGTTTTTGCCCTGATCAAAAACCAGTTAAGCACTTCCATGCCCCAATCATTTAAACTGCAGAATAAACTTGGCCCTTCCATGAATCCCATTGAAATCTACAAAATTATTTGGTTGTGTCTCAGCATATTTATGGGAAATGTCACTATTACAAAGAGTTTGGAAGAAAAGTTTGGACTTGATATTCCACCTTTCACTCCCCTTAAAGGTAAAGGGACCCTTGACCATTAGGTCCAGTCGCGGATGACTCTGGGGTTGCGGCGCTCATCTCAGGTTACTGGCCAAGGGAGCCAGTGTACAGCTTCCGGGTCATGTGGCCAGCAGGACTAAGCCGCTTCTGGCGAACCAGAGCAGCGCACGGAAACGCCATTTACCTTCCCGCTGGAGCGGTACCTATTTATCTACTTGCACTTTGAAGTGCTTTCGAACTGCTAAGTTGGCAGGAGCTGGGACCGAACAACGGGAGCTCACCCCGTTCGAACCGCCAACCTTCTGATCGGCAAGCCCTAGGCTCTGTGGTTTAGACCACAGCGCCACCCTTAAGGAGTCTCAAAGCAGCTAACAATCTCCTTTCCCTTCCTCCCCCACAACGGACACCCTGTGAGGAGCTGCATGTGGAGGAGCAGGGAAGCGAACCCGGCTCACCAGATTACGAGTCCACCGCTCTTAACCACTACATCACGCTGGCTCAAAGACTAATAGATGGCAGCTATTCATAACCTTTAGCTTAAAAAATAGCAACAATATCTATCTAATGGAACAGTGCAGTGTACTAGCTAGTGTCATAGAATCTTAAAATCATAGAGCAGGAAGATATCAGCGATTGTTTCATTGCCCTCAGGTCCATGGAAAACCACGGGGCTATCCAGGCTCCATGCAATCGGATAGGGTGCTTCGGAGCCAGACAGTCGATAGCCTTGGTTAACTCTGCATTCCAGCGGGACACCAGGGAATCAGCTGAAAGGCCATCAACATGGGATAAAGCATCCCCTACCACTCTCACGCAAAATACGGTCTGAAGCTCAGCATAAAAAAAAACTAAGATCATGGCCACTGGTCCCATCACCTCCTGGCAAATAGAAGGGGAAGAAATGGAGGCAGTGAGAGATTTCACTTTCTTGGGTTCCATGATCACTGCAGATGGTGACAGCAGTCACGAAATTAGAAGACGCCTGCTTCTTGGGAGAAAAGCAATGACAAACCTAGACAGCATCTTAAAAAGCAGAGACATCACCTTGCCGACAAAGGTCCATATAGTTAAAGCTATGGTTTTCCCAGTAGTAATGTACAGAAGTGAGAGCTGGACCATAAAGAAGGCTGATTGCCGAAGAATTGATGCTTTTGAATTATGGTGCTGGAGGAGACTCTTAAGAGTCCCATGGACTGCAAGAAGATCAAACCTATCCATTCATAAGGAAATCAGCCCTGAGTGCTCACTGGAAGGACAGATCCTGAAGCGGAGGCTCCAATACTTTGGCCACCTCATGAGAAGAGAAGACTCCCTGGAAAAGACCCTGGTGTTGGGAAAGATTGAGGGCACAAGGAGAAGGGGATGACAGAGGACAAGATGGTTGGACAGTGTTCTTGAAGCTACCAACATGAGTCTGACCAAACTGCGGGAGGCAGTGGAAGGCAGTGGAAGACAGGAGTGCCTGGCGTGCTCTGGTCCATGGGGTCACGAAGAGTCGGACACGACTAAACAACAACCACTCTCTGGAAACTATTTGGCTCCATTAAGTGGCGGAGAGGACCATCCGAATCGGACCCACCTCCCTGCAGAGGGGAAGAAGAAGAAGAAGAGTTTGGATTTGATATCCCGCTTTATCAATACCGGAAGGAGTCTTAAAGCGGCTAACATTCTCCTTTCCCTTCCTCCCGCACAACTAACACTCTGTGAGGTGAGTGGGGCTGAGAGACTTCAGAGAAGTGTGACTAGCCCAAGGTCACCCAGCAGCTGCATGTGGAGGAGCGGAGACGTGAACCCGGTTCACCAGATCTGAGTCTACCGCTCTTAACCACTACACCACACTTCCTAAAAATCACTGCAAACCTGCCCCACCCCCGCCGCCCATATGACCTGGGTTGTTGTACATACGAGAAACCTGGTAGACGAGAAGTGGCAAGGACAGGCCCATCTGCTTCAGCCAAGTCTCTGTTACACATGCCAGGTCAAGTCCTCCATCCACGATCAAGTCATGGATAGCAGTGGTCTTATGAATCATTGACCTAGCATTGCACAGCAACACCTTCAGGCCATGTGGATTTCCCTTGTTGAGCGCAAATATAAAACATTGAATCACAATGGTGCAAAATAACTCAGCAAGCTGACATTTATCAAGAGTTAAACAAAGGTTTGGGTACCAAATATTACTTCCCATTCTTTTTTCCTTTTTTTTAAACATGCTTACACATTTTTTTTATTATTGCGTTTTTACTCTGCTTGTAAATTGCTTTGGGATTTATTTATTTATTTAATTTTATTCCATATTACATCACAATGCAAATATACCAAAGCCATTACCACATCATCCCCATCCCCACATATATTTATCATTTAAGTCAATCAAACATAATATTCTTTTCTCCCTCCCCCCGCTTCCCTCTGCCCCCACTCAATTTCCTCTACATTCTGAGATTACATTTATCTTTGCATTCTGCAGACTTCTCAATTCATCTATGTATTCTTATTGTCCTTCCTTACTAACTTACATTCCCTCAGATACTTTACATTTTAATCTAGGCATATTAGCATATCTTTTTTTGAGCAATATTTTTCCATATATTCATCAAAACATTTCCACTCCTTTTTAAATTTTTGATTCGATTGATTTCTTACAATAGCTGTTAGTTTTGCCAAAGCTAAGTATTCATTTAATTTACAAATCCAATCCTCCCTTGAAGGTAGAGTTTGTGATTTCCATTTAGCAGCATTCACTACTCTGGCTGCTGTGCTTGCATATAAGAAGATTATCTCTCCACCCCCGTGGTATCTCTTCCCCTATCAATCCAAGGAGATATATCTCTGGTTTTTTACTTATTGATATTTTCAGCATCTTCTTTAATTCTTCATGTATTACTGTCCAGACTGTCTTAATTTCCTCACATCTCCACCACATATGTATTGTTGTTCCAACCTGGTGGAACACTCTGTCGCAAGAGACTAGGGCCCTGTGGGATTTGACATCGTTCCGCAGGGCCTGCAAGACAGAGTTGTTCCACCTGGCCTTCGGGTCGGACACTTAAAGTCTGACGGTTTCCTCCCCTTGGTTTGGTAATGGGTGCAAATGAATCGGCATTTTAAACTGGTTTTTAACTTGTATTTTAACTAATTGGTTTTTATTTTATTGTGATTTTTGCTGTTGTTAGCCGCCCTGAGCCCGGTTTCAGCTGGGGAGGGCGGGGTACAAATAAAAATTTATTATTATTATTATTATTATTATTATTATTATTATTATTATTATTTCTTTACCACATCTCCAACAAATGTTGGATTTCAATTTATATATCTTTACCAACCTAGCTGGTGTTAGATACCACCTGTGGAACACCTTAACAAAAATTTTCTTTGATTGTGTATGAGGCGGTAAATCGAATATCTTCTCGCCAGAGTTTCTGCCATTGCTCAGTCTAGATAAATAGTACCGGTATGTCCGACATCTTGGGCCCACTTCTTCATCCATCAGTTCCCAGTCCAGTAAGAGATTATATGTTTTAGATAACAATTTATTATTATTCTGAATTATTGTAATATTGAATTTTGAGTTCTCTTTTGCAAAGCCTTTCTTTTGATCAGAATTAAATATGCCTCTTAATTGTATATAATGCCATCTCTCAATTTCATATTGCCGTATCTCTTCAAAGGGTTTTAATCTGAGTTTCCCTTGTTCATCTTCCAATAGTTGTCTATATGTTGGCCAATTTGTTCTCATATTCAATTTTTTCACAGCGTACGCCTCCAGCGGCGATATCCACCAAGGTGTCTGTGGTTCCAACTGTAGTCTATATTTGTTCCAGACCTTATATAGTGCACTTCTAAGTATATGATTTTCAAGATCACACACACACACACACACACACACACACACACACACTTTCCAATTCTAGGTAATTTGCTATGGGAGAAATTCCATATATGATTATAAAAGTCTAAAGCAAAAATTATTTAAAAATATGATTTCATTTCTAGATCAGACAGACAGTATTTATTCTACTCTATATTTCTTTCTTTATCATATACACACAAAGCTTCTATTTTTAAACAGGAAATATTTTTGTAACCTAAGGTCTATTATACAAATCCATACAGATGTTCATTTTGTTACAGTTCTGTTAAGTTGTATACAAATTATAAAGATTCCAATTTTTTTTATGTTCCTCCATGGGTCTATTATTTACTAAATTGGTGAGTTACTGCATATTCTGATAGTTTCTCTTTCCATGCATCTATTTCAGGACATATATCAGATTTCCATATGTTAGCCAACACCACTCTGACTGCTGTGGTCATATAACTGAATAGTTCCACTGACGATTTCACAATAGCTGAAGGAGTCATCCCCAACAGCATAGTTTTGGGGTCCAATGCAAATTTAGGGTGGTTTTTTTTTTTTTTACATTTTTTGCATTTTTTGCATTTCGAAATGAACTTTCCTCCAAAACTTTTTGGTCTTTTCACAGGTCCACCATAAATGGAAGAAGGTCCCTTGAGGTCTATGACATTTCTAACAATGTCCATTCATTTCATTATTCATCTTCTGTATATCTTTCAAATTTATATACCATCGAAAGAACATTTTTGTACAGTCATACCTCATGGTACTGCCGCTTCAGGTTGTGTGTTTTCAGGTTGCAGACCGCGGGAAACCCGGAAGTTCTGGAATGGGTTACTTCCGGGTTTTGCCGCTTCTGCATGTGCAGAAGCGCTAAAACACACTTCGCGCATGTGCAGAAGCGCTAAATCGCACTTCGCACATGCTCAGAAGCGGCAAATTGTGCAGATCCGGCACTTAAGGATGCGAACACTGCGGGTTGCGGACGTGTCTCCAACATGGATTACGTCGGCAACCCGAGGTTCCACTGTACCAATTTTGTTTTAGGGCTTAATTTGCAGTGAATTTTATTCCTTTATTCATAATTGATCTCATTGCCCCACTGTAACCTGCTCTTAAAATTTTTGCATCCATTTTGTCAAACAAGGCTTTGCTTGTTCGGGCTCAGTGTCAAATTTGAGTAATAGTTTATAAATTTTACCCAAAAGGTAGACCTCTGTTATGATGGACTCAAATAATGTCTTTTCACTGATTTAACTTTTACCCATATTATCTTTCTTGAATCTGGATATTATTGACAGTATGTAAGCAGTTTCATATCCCCCCCTTTAATACTTCAGTATGTTTTTGATCTGTTCTTGAAGATGATCCATATCTTGGTACAATATATAGTCGTACATTCACCTCTCAGCTCTAATAATAACGTTACAGAGGTGACATGAACAGTGCTGGTGAGGTCATTTTTCTGATTTTTGTGGTGCAACTCATGATATTTCTGGTGCAGGCTATGCCCCTGGCTATGATGTGAGATTTGCCGGTGACTTCTGGGTGGCCCAGTGCAAAAAGCGTGAGGATCCATGAGGATCCGTGCTTCAGAACCACATTTTTGCATCGTGGTGCCTCCAGGAAGCGGTGGATCTGAGATGTTTGTGGTGCATGCTGTGCCCCTGGCTATGATGTGAGATTTGCCGGTGACTTCTGGGTGGCCCAGTGCAAAAAGCGTGAGGATCCGTACTTGAAAACCACGTTTTTGGGCCACGGTGTCACCAGGAAGAGGTGGATCTGAGATGTTTGTGGTGCATGCTGTGCCCCTGGCTATCCTGTGTGATTTGCCGGTGAGTCTGGTATGGCACAATGCAAAAAGGGTGAGGATTCGTGAGGATCCGCGCTTCAAAACCACGTTTTTGGGCTACGGTGTTGCCAGGAAGGAGTGGATCCATGTTTTTTGTGGTGCATGCTGTGCCCCTGGCTATGATGTGAGATTTGACGGTGAATTTGGTGTGGCCCAGTGCAAAAAGGGTGAGGATCCGTGAGGATCCGTGCTTCTGAACCACGTTTTTGGGCCGTGGTGTCACCAGGAAGCAGTGGAGCCATGGTTTTTTTGGTGCAGTCTGTGCCCCTGGCTATGATGTGAGATTTGGCGGTGACCTCTGGGTGGCCCAGTACAAAAAGCGTGAGGATCCATGAGGATCCGTGCTTGCAAACCACGTTTTTCGGCCACGTTGTCGCCAGGAAGCTGTGGATCCATGTGTTTTGTGGTGCATGCTGTGCCCCTGGCTATGATGTATGATTTGACGGTCAGTTTGGTGTGGCCCAGTGCAAAAAGCGTGAGGATCCGTTAGGATCCGTGCACCAGAACCACGTTTTTGCGCCGTGATGTCGCCAGGAAGCGGTGGAACTGTGTTTTTTTCTATGCAGGCTGTGCTCCTGGCTATGCTGTGTGATTTTCAGGTGACTTCTGGGTGGCCCAATGCAAAAAGCATGAGGATCTGTAAGGATCCGTGCTTCTAAACCACGTTTTTGGGCCATGGTGTTGCCAATAAGCGGTGGATCTGTGTTTTTTGTGGTTCATGCTGTGCCCCTGGCTATGATGTGTGATTTGACGGTCAGTTTGGTGTGGCCCAGTGCAAAAAGCGTGAGGATCCGTGAGGATCCGTGCTCCAGAACCATGTTTTTGGGCCGTGGTGTCGCCAGAAGTGGTGGAGCCGTGTTTTTTTGTATGCAGGCTGTGCCCCTGGCTATAATGTGAGATTTGGCGGTGACTTCTGGGTGGCCCAGTGCAAAAAGCGTGAGGATCCGTGAGGATCCGTGCTTCAGAACCACGTTTTTGCACCGTGGTGTCGCCAGGAAGTGGTGGATCTGAGATGTTTGTGGTGCATGCTGTGCCCCTGGCTATGCTGTGCTATTTGACGGTCAGTTTGGTGTAGCCCAATGCAAAAAGCATAAGGATCCAAGAGGATCCGTGCTTTAAAACCACGTTTTTGGGCCACGGTGTCGCCAGGAAGCGGTGGAGCCGCGGTTTTTTTGGTGCAGGCTGTGCCCCTGGCTATGATGTGAGATTTGACGGTGAATTTGGTGTGGCCCAATGCAAAAAGGGTGAGGATCCATGAGGATCCGTGCTTCAGAACCACGTTTTTGCGCCGTGGTGTCGCCAGGAAGCGGTGGATCCATGATTTTTGTGGTGCATTCTGTGCCCATGGTCATGATGTTTGATCTGATGGTGACTTCGGGCTGATCTCGTTCAGAAATCATGAGGATCCATCAGGATCCGTGCTTCAGAAACACGTTTTTGCGCCATTGTGGCCCAACGAAACAGTGGATGCGTGATTTTTTTGGTGTTGTCTACAAACTAAGATGTGGTCTAGAGTATCATGTTGGTTTTATTTTGTTTGAATATAAAAATCATATGAATTCATGAGGATCCATGCCTCGGATCCATGTTTTTTTGGTGCTGTGCCGCGGCAAAGTGTTGGATCCACGTTTTTTATAGTCCAATGTGTAGGTGTGGCTTCCAGATGTGATTTGACACTGGGTTTGTTGGAGTTATTTGTAAAAAAGTGGAGGATCCGTGAGGATCCGTGTAGATCCACGTTTTACCCAGTCCCCTGGAAAACACTTCTACCTTTCTTCCCTTGCACCCACCCCCACCTGTGAAAAAAAAGGGAGGAAGTATTTTTATTTTCTGGTGGTGTTTACCTTGTTGGTTCCCACTAAATAGCTTTCCTCCGTATTAAAAAGGAAGGTTTTTTTATTTATTTAAATGAGACTATTTCTTTTCTTGCTTGCTCTCCCTTCCTCCCTTTGATAAAAAGGGAGAATCTGGTGGGATGGGTTTTTTGGTGGGGGCTGTTATAGGAATTTCGGGGGGGGGGAGCTTCCCTTCAAAACACCCCAGTACGCTGTTTGGGACATGAGCAGAGAGGGGTGACTGGGACCCCAGTACACTATTTGAGACATGAACAGAGAGGGGAATTTTATAAGAAATCTGACAGCTGTCATTCTAAACAGAGCTGCCAGTTATTGGACATAAGAGTTGTAGGAAGACCCTGGACTGACCCCTCAGCCTCCCACCTTTTCGACCAGAGACATTTCCATAAGCCGATCTGCATAAGCCCCAGAAGATAGACAATCTACATAAGCCACAGGATGACTCCCTTGCCAGGAAGCCCTTAACTACTACAGGGTCTGCAAAACCAACAAGAATACACAACCAAATGTAAATTCAAGTGATCAAGTTTATTGACTGTCATCTGAGTGTCATCTTGAAATGATCAGGACTTCCCGTTGCACCCTTCCTGTGGAGAGAGAAGAAAAACAAAATCATCAAAATGTACTCAGACAGGACTATGCCTCACCCAAATCCCATCTCCCATGTAAATTTCTGTTTTCCCGCCTTTCCTGTCCCATTGAAATGTATTGAACTCAAAATGTATATAACTGAGAATTTCCCTTTGTTCTGGGTCTCGCTCTTCGCTTGTCAACGCGAGTGGGACCCTGCTGCAGCAGTTCTTCTCATTTTTGCGCAATAAAGGATCTATTTACCTTCCTGGACGTGGTCTCTGTCAGTTTTCCCAACCGGTGTGAACCTTCCAAACGTGTTCCTCCGGGTGTTGGGTCTCCTTACGAGACCAGCGCCGCCTTCAAGGGAAAGGGGTAAATTTCCACAACAGGGCTTCTGTGTCAGGGGGAAATGGAGGGGAAAATATTTAACTGACTACCTTCTGCTGAAATGGGAGGTTGGGTACTGCGTGAGAATGATGGGGAGGGTGTTTATCGGTAAGCAGTGCAAGCAAATGTGTGTCTACTCACAAGCAAGCCACACTGAATTCAATGGGGCTTACTCCCAGGAAAGTGGAAGTACATTTAGTTGAACTCAGTGGGGCTTATTCATGCATAGATTCCACTTAGACCTCTGAGTGGGGAAGCAGATGCAACTTGACTAGTAAATCACTTGAGCTATTCTTAAATTAGTTGAAAATATGTTAAATACAGTGGAACCTCGACTTACGAATTTAATGCGTTCCGAATGCACATTCGGAAGTCGAAAAATACGTAAGTCGAAACGCGGATTTCCCATAGGAATGCATTAAAAACGGATTAATGCGCTCCTATGGGAAGAGAAATCGGGGGTCACTTACCTTTTTGAGGTGGATGGCCAGGCTCCCGCAGCTCTCCTTCTCTTGCAGGCGGCTCCGAGGGGTGCTCGCCGCCGCCATGGTGCGGCAAAAAGCCGCGGTGGGCCGAAACGGCCCGAAAATAGAAACCCTTGCCGGGCTGTCCCGGCAAGGAAAAAATGGTGCGGGGGGCGTCCCCGACATGGCAAAAAGCCGCGCTGGGCCGAAACGGCCCAAAAAAAAACCAAAGCGCCGCCATGTTGTGGAAGGAGGAGAATAAGCAGCCTCCAGCTGCTCCGGGCTCCGCTCCAACCAAAATGGCTGCTGGAGCGAAGTCCCGCCTTCTCTCCCCTTCCATGTGACCTGTACCAACAAAAAACACACACACACACACACAAAAAACTCGGCTTCCGATTCGGAAGTCGAAGAAATTCGTAATCCCGCGGCCGCTGTGATCACTCGTAACTCGAAAAATACGTTAGTCGAGTTACTCGTAAGTCGAGGTACCACTGTATATTATATGGAAATTTATTTAATATTTTTCTTAAATCTACTACGTCCTTACATTTTATAGCCCTCCACCACCGTGGGAAGGCACAGCAAAGACTGCCGTCACCCCAGAGAAGCACAGTGCACCCTTCACCACTGTGGCGAGGCCCTCCTCCACCATGGGAATGCCCGGCAAGGCCCTCTGCTGCCAGGGATAGGCGAGGTGAGGCCCTCCACCACTGCAGGAAGGCATGGTGGGACCTTCTGTCACCACGGGGAGGCACGGTAGGGTCTTCTTCCTCCACAGAGCTTCCCAGCAATGCCCTCCACTGTAGCAGATTGGAGCATCAAGGCCCTATGCCACCGCAGGGATGCTCAGTGAGGCCCTCTTCTGCCCTGGAGATGCCTGGCGAGACACTCTGCTACTGCAAGGAGGTGCGATGGGGCCCTCTGCTGCTGCGGATATATATTGTGATATATCAAGATATTGTGATGTTTAGCTGGTGATATATTGTAATCTTGAAAACCAGATATCGCCCAGCCCTACTGCAGACAGGAAGCCACCACTGAAAAGGTTCCATTCTCCTGTTTGTAAAAGTAAAATAATTATAATAATTTTAATTATCCCTTACCAGAGTGCCCAGTTCAAACAAGCAGGAGCGCTTGAGCACCTCTGCTGCTTTAGTCTCTAAGAGAAGGGAGACACAGGATGTGATGGGGACCCAGACCTAGTACAATCTCCTGCAATGCAGGAACCACAGCAAAATAATCCCTGAGTTCACAGTGAAAGTGCATCACCTTCTGAGGGAGACTGCTCCACTGTCGATTGGCTCTTACCCCCACAAAGTTCTTCTGAAAGTTTAGTTTGAATCACCTTTCTTGTCATTTAAATAAATTGAAATACAGACTCATAGAATTGTTAGCTTTTCATACTGCGCTCTGTAGATTTTCTTCATGAGTCGATTTTCTCTTTTTTCTGTGCATGCAGAACAAGCACCAAGACTAAGTTCATAGTTATGTCTTATGTGTCTTTGAATCGTATAATTGTAGAGTTGAAAGGGACCATGAACCCCAACCCCCTGCAATGCAATAAAATCACAGCTAAAGAACCTCTCACAGGTGGCTGTCCAATGTCCGTTTAAAAATCTCCAAGGAAGGAGAGTCCACCATCTTCCGAGGGAGAACTTTCCACTCGAAAGACGGCGGCTGCAGAGAGGCGTCCAGGGGAACTGGGTAAAACCCGGATCTACACGGATCCTCCACTTTTTAAAAAATAACTCCAATAAACCCAGTGTCAAATCACATCTGGAAGCCACACCTACAGATTGGACTATAAAAAACATGGATCCAACACTTTGCTGTGCCACAGCACCAAAAAACCATGGATCCGAGGCATGGATCCTCATGAATTCATATGATTTTTATATTCAAACAAAATAAAACCAACATGATACTCTAGACCACATCGTAGTCTGTAGACAACACCCAAAAATTCAAGCATCCACTGTTTCGTGCGGCCGCAATGGCGCAAAAATATGGTTAAAAAACACGGATCCTCATGGATCCTCATGATTTCTGCACGAGATCAGCCCGAAGTCACCATCAGATCAAACATCATGACCATGGGCACAGAATGCACCACAAAAATCATGGATCCATCGCTTCCTGGCGACACCAAGGCGCAAAAACGTGGTTCTGAAGCACGGATCCTCATGGATCCTTACCCTTTTTGCATTGCGCCACACCAGACTCACCGGCAAATCACATAGCATAGCCAGGGGCACAGCCTGCACCAAAAAAAAACATGGCTCCACCGCTTCCTGCCGACACCATGGCCCAAAAACGTGGTTCTGAAGCACGGATCCTCTTGGATCCTCGTGCTTTTTGCACTGGGCCACACCAAACTCACCTTTTATTCAAATATCTTGTACATAACCACAAAAAAACATGGATCTACTGCTTTGTGGACCTGACAGATGCCACCCTGGATGTATTGGCCAATTTTTAGATGTGCTGGGATGGAGGAAACTGAGTCGGCTGAATCTCAATCCATTAAAGATGGGAGTCCAATGGCTTGGGCGGAATGATTTCGGTTCGGTTTGCCAGCTCCCAGCTCTTGATTGTGCACAATAGTCACCTGTACCCGCCATCTGGGTGTGATCCTGGATGCTTCTGTCTCTATGGAGGCACTCGTCACAAATGTAGCCAAACTGGCATTTTTAAATCTTTGACAGGTTAGGCAATTGGTACCGTACCTATCCCTTTCCAACCTAGCCATGGTGATCCATACAGCAGTCACCTGCAGACTAGACTACTTTAACTTGTTCTACGCCTGAGCCAGGGAGGGCGGGGTATAAATGTGATAAATGAACGAAAGAAAGAAAGAAAGATTCGCGGGGCTACCCTTGAGACTGCTCTAGAAACTCCATATGGTCTAAAATGCAGATGCATGAGTTCTTACTGGGACTTTGTGGAGAGCCCACATTCAGTTGGTGGTTCATCAGCTTGATTGGCTCCAGGTGGAGTATCGAATCAGGTTCAAGGTTTTGCTGCTAACCTTTAAAGCCCTAAACAGTCTTTGACCTTTCTTATCTGTGGGAATTATCTTCCAATACACCCCCCAAAGAGTGTGACGCTCATCTAACAGCAACCTACTGGTGGTCCCTGGCCCAAAACATATCCAGCTGTCCTCAACCAGAGCCAGAGCCTTTTTGGTGGAACACTTTCTCTAATGAGACCAGGGCTCAGCACAAACTATCTCAGTTCTCTCACTCGCTGGATCATCACCTTGTTGTGGTGAGTGGGCTTGCACATTCCTATTACCCTTGTGAGCGAAGCCCTCGGGAATCTCGTACTCCCAGCAGGGTCACTCAAGGCGGTAAGGTCAATGGGAAGGAGCTAAACAAAGAATGATCCAAAAGTCCTCAACGGCAGAACAGGCGGATGATAACAAGCGGTATGTTACAACAGCTGTGAAGGTAGATGAAGGCAGCAGCAGATAGGATCTACCAGTTTGTCATGACTACTCATGCCATCGGAACAGAGCCCTACTGCGAAGACTGATCTACACACATAAAACAAATTCACGCACAGGCGTCTTCCAAAAACCCAACCGAAACCCCAAAAGTTCCATGGCGATTGGCAAACGGTAACGGGGGCAGGAGCGTGAAATCTGGAAGCCCTTAGTCATGAACTGGCACATGGGCGAGGAAGGAACGAGGCAGTTGAGCAGCTCGGCAGCTTTATCCATGACTGAGCAGCCCTACTTAGGATCCACTCTGCTCACCCCGAAAAGGGGGAGGGGCTAGAAAAGGTGCCCTAAACATAGTCTGCCTCCCCTTTTCCCTGTCTGGATTACTGCACCCAGTGGGGTCACCACCCAGTGGTCATTAAAGAAAATCCAACTTTGGAACATGGAATATATGGACTTTGTCGGATAATACAGATAACGAGCATCCTGAATACAGAACTAACATCATTGCAAGAGAGCTGCGACGTTTTAACATCGATATTGCAGCGCTTCAAGCGGCTCAAAGAGCAGGCGAGGGACAGCTGAAGGAAGAAAAAGGAGGCTACACATTCTTCTGGAAAGGTCTATCTGAACAAGAACATTGAATACATGGGATAGGCTTCGCTATCAAAAATGACCTTATGAAGCTCCTGTCAGAAGTCCCTACCGACATTAATGAGCAACTCTCAACCCTTCAAATAAAGCTCACAAAAAACCAACAGGCTACTATTATAAGTGCTTATGCACCAACACTGGATGCCGATGAAGACATTGAAGAAAATATTTACTCTCAGCTGGATACCGTCCTATCAGCAACACCTAAGGAAGATAAAATTATCCTCCTGGGTGATTTTAAAGCAAGAGTTGGGCGAAATTTCGATCTGTGGCCTGGGGCTATTGGGAAAGAAGGAGTTGGCAACAGCAACCAGAACGGAATCTTACTTTTGACGATATGTGCAGCGCACAACCTGGTTATTATCAACACACTCTTTCGACAGAAAAATAAATTTAAAACTTCATGGAGGCACCCTCGGTCAAACCACTGGCACCTCTTAGACTATGTTATTGTCCGTGCTAAAGATCGCCATGATGTGCTCCTTACCAGAGCTATGACGAGCCCCGACGACTGCTGGACAGATCACTGACTAATACGCTCCATGATGGCTATCAAGATTATACCTCAAAGCAGGCTTCAAGGAAGGAAACCAAGGCGCAAAATGAACACTCAAGCCCCTCAAGATCCCATTAAGCGGGATTGCTTCCAAATGACTCTTAAGGACCATCTGCTTTCAGAATTCCCTGATAACATCAAGGAACACTGGACCAAGCTAAAAACATCCATTATTGCAGCCTGTGAACAAACCAAGAAACACCAGGACTGGTTTGATGAGAATGACAGTGAGATTGAATGCATGATTGACAGATCTGGCAAAGAGATAGAAACTGTGCCACTAGGAAAAAAACCTATGCCAATGCTAAGGCTGAGGTACAAAGAAGAACAGAGAACTAAAAAACACCTGGTGGATAAAAAAAGCTCAAGAGATCCAGCACTTAGCTGACACTCATGATGCACAGAGTTTCTTTAAAGCCACAAAGACCATCTATGGGCCAATAAATCATGGCATATGCCCCCTACGTTCAGCAGATGGTACCACACTTCTAAAAGATCACAGAATCACAGAATCATAGAGTTGGAAGAGACCACAAGGGCCATCCAGTCCAACCCCCTGCCAAGCAGGAAACACCATCAAAGCATTCCTGACAGGTGGCTGTCAAGCCTCTGCTTAAAGACCTCCAAAGAAGGAGACTCCACCACACTCCTTGGCAGCAAATTCCATTGTCAAACAGCTCTTACTGTCAAGAAATTCTTCCTAATGTTTAGGTGGAATCTTCTTTCTTGTAGTTTGAATCCATTGCTCCGTGTCCGCTTCTCTGGAGCAGCAGAAAACAACCTTTCTCCCTCCTCTATATGACATCCTTTTATATATTTGAACATGGCTATCATATCACCCCTTAACCGTCTCTTCTCCAGGCTAAACATACCCAGCTCCCTAAGCCGTTCCTCATAAGGCATCGTTTCCAGGCCTTTGACCATTTTGGTTGCCCTCCTCTGGACACGTTCCAGCTTGTCAATATCCTTCTTGAACTGTGGTGCCCAGAACTGGACACAGTATTCCAGGTGGGGTCTGACCAGAGCGGAATACAGTGGTACTATTACTTCCCTTGATCTAGATGCTATACTCCTATTGATGCAGCCCAGAATTGCATTGGCTTTTTTAGCTGCTGCATCACACTGTTGACTCATGTCAAGTTTGTGGTCTACCAAGACTCCTAGATCCTTTTCACTTGTACTGCTCTCAAGCCAGGTATCACCCATCCTGTATTTGTGCCTTTCATTTTTTTTGCCCAAGTGTAGTACTTTACATTTCTCCCTGTTAAAATTCATCCTGTTTGCCTTGGCCCAGTTCTCTAATCTGTTAAGGTCATTTTGAAGTGTGATCCTGTCCTCTGGGGTATTAGCCACCCCTCCCAATTTGGTGTCATCTGCAAACTTGATCAGGATGCCCTCAAGCCCATCATCCAAGTCATTGATAAAGATGTTGAATAAGACTGGGCCCAAGACAGAACCCTGTGGCACCCCACTAGTCACTTCTCTCCAGGATGAAGAGGAGCCATTGATGAGCACCCTTTGGGTTCGGTCAGTCAGCCAGTTACAAATCCACTGAATGGTAGCATTGTCTAGCCCGCATTTTACCAGCTTCTTTACAAGAATATCATGGGGCACCTTGTCAAAGGCCTTGCTGAAATCAAGATAGGCTACATCCACAGTGTTCCCTTCGTCTACCAGGCTTGTAATTCTGTCAAAAAATGAGATCAGATTAGTCTGACATGACTTATTTTTCAGAAACCCATGCTGACTTTTAGTGATCACAGCGTTCCTTTCTAGGTGCTCACAGACCGTTTGCTTAATGATCTGCTCTAGAATCTTTCCTGGTATTGATGTCAGGCTGACTGGGCGGTAATTGTTTGGGTCCTCTCTTTTCCCCTTTTTGAAAATAGGGACAACATTTGCCCTCCTCCAGTCTGCTGGGACTTCACCTGTTTTCCAGGAATTCTCAAAGATTACTGCCAGTGGTTCTGAAATCACCTCTGCCAGTTCTTTTAATACTCTGGGATGTAGTTCATCTGGCCCTGGAGACTTGAATACATCTAAACTAGCCAAGTGTTCTTGTACTACCTCCTTACTTATTCTGGGCTGTGTTTCCCCTGCTGAATCATCTGCTCCATATTCTTCAGGTCGGGCATTGTTTTCTTTTTTGGAGAAGACTGAGGCAAAGAAGGTATTGAGGAGTTCTGCCCTTTCTGCGTCCCCTGTTCGCATTTCACCATCTTCTCCTCTAAGTGACCCCACTGTTTCCTTGTTCTTCCTTTTGCTACGGACATACCCATAAAAACTCTTTTTATTGCTTTTAACCTCTCTAGCAAGCCTGAGTTCATTCTGTGCTTTAGCTTTTCTGACTTTGTCTCTACATGTGCTGGCTATTTGTTTGAATTCCTCTCTGGTGGTTTCCCCCTTTTTCCATTTCTTGTACATATCCCTTTTAAATCTTAACTCAGTTAAAAGTTCTTTAGATAGCCACCCTGGCTTCTTTAGGCACCTTCCATGTTTTCGTCGCATTGGTACTGCTTGAAGTTGTGCTTTTAATATCTCCCTTTTAACAAACTCCCATCCATCATGAACTCCCATCCCTTTTAGTATTACTGACCATGGGATCACATCCAGCATTTCCCTAAGTTTTCTGAAGTCGGCTTTCTTAAAGTCTAGAATTTGAGTCTTAGTATGCTTGGTTGCTCCTTTCTGATGTATAATAAACTCCAGAAGAGCATGATCACTCCCACCTAATGATCCTTCCACTTCTACCCCACTAACCAGGTCATCACTATTGGTTAGGACCAGATCTAAAATGGCTGATCCTCTTGTTGCTTCTACCACTTTCTGGACAATGAAGTTGTCTGCAAGGCCAGTGAGGAATCTGTTCGACCTCATGCTCTTGGCTGAGTTTGACATCCAACAAATATCAGGATAGTTGAAATCCCCCATTACTACTATCTCATTTCCTTTTGAATGCTTGGTCATCTGTTCCAGGAAGGCATCATCTATGTCCTCAGTTTGGCTCGGGGATCTATAGTAAACTCCCACAATGAGATCACTGTTATTTTTCTCTCCCTTAATTTTGACCCAGATACTCTCAATTTGGCTTTGAAGTTTTAAATCATGGATCTCTTCACAGGTATACACATCCCTGACATATAATGCCACTCCTCCTCCTTTCCTGTTTGGTCTATTTCTCTGAAATAGATTGTATCCCTCTATTACTACATTCCAATCATGAGACTCATCCCACCAGGTTTCAGTGATGCCTATTATGTCGTATTTAGTTTGCTGTATCAAGAGCTCAAGTTCATCTTGTTTATTTCCCATGCTCTGTGCATTTGTATACAGACATTGAAAACCATTGATCATTCCCCCTAGTCTCCTACTTAAGGATTTTTTCCTCCCACCACTAGGTCTGTGTGCTGTTTGCTCCATTTGGTCCTTGACTTTTGGATGATCATCTTCAGCATTTGATAGACTCCTACCTTCAGGACCACTGTCTCCCTCCCCCACATAAGTCAGTTTAAAGCCCTCCTGATGAGGTTTTTGAGATTGTTGGCAAAAACATTCCTCCCAACCCTTGTGAGGTGCAGCCCATCACTTGCCAGAAGTCCATCTTCAAGAAACTGCAGGCCGTGATCTAAGAATCCAAACCGTTCCTGCCGGCACCATTTGCGAAGCCAGTTGTTCACTTCTCCTATTTTCCCCTCTCTTCCTGGGCCACGGCGTTCAACTGGGAGGACAGATGAGATGACAATTTGTGCATTTAATTGCTTCAGCTTCCTGCCCAGAGCCTCATAATCACTTTTGATCTTCTGGAGGCTATGGCTTGCGGTGTCATTGGTTCCCACATGGACTAAAAGGAAGGGGTTTTTATCCGTAGGTTTTATTATTCCTTGCAGCCGTTCTGTAACATCATGGATCTTGGCCCCGGGGAGACAGCATACCTCTCGAGACATCTTGTCAGATAAAGAAGCTATTGCACTGTGCTGGAAAGAACACTCCCAACATCTCCTTAACCGCAACTCCCCCGTAGCTGCTGAGGTCCTCTCACAAATTCCGCAAAAACAAGTTAGAGATGAGCTTGCAGTATCTCCAAATCTGGGAGAGTTGTGTACAGCTATTAACCACGTGAAAAACAACAAAGCCAGTGGACCTGAAGGGATACCTGCTGAAATCTTCAAAGTGGGTGGAATTGAACTTACACAACAACTTCACAAGCTCATCGAGAAAATCTGGAAAAGAGAAGCGATCGCAGCAGACTTCAGGGGTGCCAAAATTATCAATCTATTTAAAAGAGGTGACAGAACTGATTGCGGAAACTATCGAGGCAATCTCTATTAGCTGCGGCCGGCAAAATTCTTGCAGGGATCTTAGCAAACCATCTCTTAACAATATTCGAGGTGACCCTTCCTGAATCCCAAAATGGTTTTCGTCCTTCTACGGGGACAGTGGACATGATTTCCATCGCTCGACAACTTCAGGAAAAATGCAGAGAGCAAAACCAAACCCTGTATATGGCGTTAATCAACCTGACTAAGGCTTTCAACACTGTAAATCGTAATGCCAGGTGGACTGTCCTTCTGAAAATTGGTTGCCCAGATAAATTTGTAAACATCTTTCAGCTCCTCCATGATAATATGACAGCAACAATCACAGATAACAATGGCTATAAAAGTGAACCATTCACAGTGGGATCAGGTGTTAAACAGGGTTGTGTTATTGCCCCAACTCTATTCATTATTTTCATTGCCATGATCCTACACTTTGTCGAAGGGAAACTCCCCACTGGGGTAGAATTCATATATCAAACAGATGGAAAGCTCTTCAATCTGAGCAGGCTGAAAGCAAAGAGTAAGGTTACCATAACTTCTGTCATAGAGCTTTAGTATGCTGATGACAACATAGTGTGTGCATGCTCAGAGGATGACCTCCAAACTTACAAAAAACCTAGCCTGTCGCTCGACATCCAAAAAACCAAAGTGCTGCACCAACAAGTACAAAATAACCCATCTGCAACGCCACAAATCCAACTCAATGGTGTAACCTTGGAAAATGTCAATCACTTCTCCTACCTAGGCAGTTATCGTTCCACAAGGGTCAACATTGATGCCGAAATCCAGCATTGCCTGAGCTCTGCAAGTGCGGCTTTCTCCCGATTGGAGTGCAGAGTGTTTGAGGTGCATTTGCAGGAAAACCAAAATGCTTGTTTACAAAGCTATTGTACTACCAACCTTACTGTATGCTTGTGAAACATGGACCACTTACAAATGCCACCTCCAACTCCTCGAAAGATTCCATCAACGGTGTCTCTGAAAAATCTTACACATCACTTGGGAAGACAGGCGAACTAATGCCTGTGTACTGGAAGAAGCAAAGATCACCAGTGTTGAAGCAATGATTCTTCAACATCAACTTCATTGGAGTGGTCATGTTGTGCCTGATTAGCTTCTCCCAAAGCAACTACTCTATTCCGAACTTAGAAATGGAAAGCGTAATGCTGGTGGTAAAAAAAAAGAGGTTTTAAGACTCTCTCAAGGCGAATCTAAAAAAATGTAGTATAAACACAGACAACTGGGAAACACTGGTCTGCAAGTGCTCCATTTGGAGAATAGCCTTTACCAAAGGTGTCATGGATTTTGAAGACACTTGAACTCAGAACGCAAGGGAGAAACATGCTAAAAGGAAAGCATGTGATCAGCTCCCGCCCGGAAACCAATGTCCACACTGTGGAAGGACATGAGGATCCAGAATTGGCCTCCACAGTCACTTACGGACTCATTGTTAAAACCGTGTTTATGGAAGACATTCTTACTCAGCTATGAGGGATCGCCGAAGAAGAAGAAGAAGATCTCATTTCTGTAGAGCTTGTAAGACCGAATTGTTTCACCAGTCCTAAGGTTGAGGGCAGCAATGGCTTTATTTTTACCTTTCTCTTCCCCTCCCCTTTTTATTTTCTTCTCACTCTTTCCCTCTTCCTGTTGGTCCTTTCCCTCTTCCCCTTTTATCCTTACCCTTGCTGGGCTAGTAGCTGGCAATCAGGGTGCCTCAGTTATTGGAGTCGAATAGTCTTTTAATAGTCTTGGATTGATGACTTTTAATAGTCTTGGATTGATGGTGACATTATTGGATTATGATTTCATCTATCATCGTATTCTACTACTGACATTTTTGTGGTTATCTGCAGCTGTCCATTCACCATCAACCTTGCAGGAACTTTTCGTTGGCACTGAGTTTTGTTATTACATCTATTGCTGAATGGTTCTACTGTATGGATTTTGTGCATTTTTGTTATACATGTGATATTTACATGGTTTTATTTATGATAAATATTATCATAATATTATCAGTTCCTCATTAGAGTATCTTAAATCAGAACAGACAATTTATTACACGAAAAGAATATGAACAGCCAGGACTGTCCGAAGACATCCTCTCTCACCGGAGAGGATCCAAAGAACTGAGACATGGGAATCATAACAGTTACATATATAAATCACCAGCCCGGTTCCCTCCAGGAAGTGATCTCATCCCTGTGATTGCAGGGCGTATCTCTTGAGCTGTTGACGTAGCCAGCTCAACTCCTAACACCCCCCTTCGTCCTGCATCACAGGGGAAACTGTAAGATACCTCTTACGCAAGACAGATCCCGTCACTGAATTCCCCATGTCGTTGGAAACTCAACGGTTTTGTGAACCCATCTGCTAGGTTCTCTTGACTTGGACAATACCTCAGTTTCACCAAACCGGTCTGAATACTTTGGCATACATTCCGGAACCGAATATCTAAATGTTTGGTACGGGCTTTAAACTGCCCTGTCTCTGCCAATCTCAAGCAGGGCTGGTTATCCTCCCATACAGTGATGGGTAGGCAACACTCCCCGTTGATCTCATGGACCAAACACTCGTAGTATTCCAGCTCCCGGCAGGGATCCGATAACGCCCCAAATTCTGCCTCAGTATAGGAAAGAGCAATGAGATTTTGCTTCTTGGATCTCCACCCAACCAGAGCTTCTCCATACTTCACAACGAACCCGGACACAGACTTCCTGTCCTTGTCATTTGCCCAATCGCTATCTGTCCAGCACATCACTCGTGCTTCTCCTAGCGCTGACAACTTGAGACACAAATTCTTGATTCCCTGTAAGTATCTAAGTACTCTCTTGATGCCATTCCAGGCTTGCACACTAGGTGCAGCAGCTTCTCTGCTGAGCAGATTCACTGCAAAAGTGATATCTGGCCTGGTCCACTGCGAAAGATACAGCAGTGATCCGAGTGCAGATTGAAACACTTCGGGGCTCTGGAACTCAGAGTGTTCCCCAGACTGACAGTCTTTGACAAAACATGTCTCCATGGGTGTCCTGACGCTAGCACAGTTTGACATCCTGAACTTCTCAAGCAATTACTCAATCTTACCTCTCTGACTTAAGAGAAAACTGCCATCCGCAGTTCTATCAACTTGAACACCTAGGTAAACCTTCACTGGTCCTAGCTCCTTGAGTTTGAAATGCTTCTCAAGCTTCCTAGCAAACTCATTCACCTGCTTCTCGGTCCTGGCCAGACAGATCAAGTCATCCACGTAACAGAGCACCAGCACCTGATCCTGCCCTGAACCCGACAGGTAAAGGCAGCTATCAGCTAGGCTCTTGTGGAAGTCCATGCTCTCCAAAGCATGGTTCAAACAACTGTTCCAATTGTGAGCAGATTGTCTGAGTCCATAAATTGACTTGTGTAGTCTCCAGACGACACCTGGCTTATTGCCCTCGAACGCTGGTGGAGGTAACATAAACAAAACCTCCTGTAAGGGCGAGTTCAGATAAGCAATGTCAACATCAAAATGATGTACCACAAATCCTCTTTGTGCTGCTACGGCTAAGAGCATATGCAGGGTCTCACTCCGACACGTAGGGGAGTAAACCTCTGTGTAGTGCAGCCCTTTCCGCTGTGTGAAACCTCTGGCAACTAACCTAGCCTTGTACTGAGGTTCACCAGTCGCTGTGGGTTTAAGCCTAAACACCCAACGACTGCTTACCGCACGCTCACCTGGGGGTAATTCCACAGTGGAATACACCTTGAGCGTCTTCATGGAGTCTAATTCCTTCTCCATGGCAACATGCCATTTCTTCGCTTCTTCTTCTGGCAATTCCTGTACTTCCTCATAGCTTCCTGGTTCACACTGAGCCAGGCCAGCTAACACACTAGTTGCTGTGTACCTGTCAGGTGTGTACCTGTCAGATGGTTTGCCTTTTGTGGTGCGCTTTGAACGCCGCAAACCATTCTCTGACTCACTCCCTGACCCAGACGCGCTGGTACTGGGTTCAGAGTGTCTGTCCCTTGGAGATCCCCCGCGTGACCTACTAAGCTTACCTGGTTCCCCGGGACCTGCCTCTGGAGAAGACCTACCCCGCTTGAGTCGTCTTCCTGCTCTAACCACTGGTGATGTGGGTGCGCTTCTGGTCTCCTGTTTCAGAGACGTCCCCTGCTGTGCTGTACCCTGGTTGCGCCCAGGAGAGTGAGGAGCAGCTGCGTCATCACCTCCTGGAGCCGCCTGTCCATGGTCACCAGCAGGGGGTGCAACCACCTGCCCTACCTCTTCAGAGCCTTCCAGAACGTCTGTGAGAATGTCAGGGTTCCCGTGAATACGACTCCACCCTTGTTGCTCACAGAACTCAGCACTGTTGCTGAGAACCACCCGGTCCTGATTCCCGCTAGGAAATGCAAACCTCCACGACTTGGAATGAGGTTCATAGCCTACGAAAATCAGCTTCTGTGACCGTGGACCACCTTTACGTCTCTTGTTTCGCGGAATCAACACATAAGCTTCACAGCCAAAGACGCGAAGAAAATGTACCTTGGGTTTCTTCCCATACAAGAGGAAATAGGGTGTCTCACCTACCACTGAGCTGTGTGTCCTGTTCAAGACAAACGACGCAGTCCTCCATGCTTCCGCCCAGTACCTTTGCGGAAGATGAGCATCAAAAAGCATAGCAGACACTGCCTCCTGCAGAGTCCGATTTCTCCTTTCAGCAATCCCGTTGTGCTGAGGACTGTAGGGGGTGCTCAACCTGTGCTTAATACCCTTCTACTTCAGGAAGTCCTGCAGTGCGGCCCCAGTAAACTCTGAGCCTCTATCTGACTGCAGACAACGCACGTTGCAGGAAAATTCCAGCTCAACCGCTAGAATCCACTCCTTGATTGTGTTGGCCGCCTCCCCCTTGTGCTTGAGTGGCAAACACCAACCTGCTCTGGAATAATCATCAACAAGGACTAGAACGTACCTAGAACGTCCCATGCTCTCTGTCGCCATTGGACCACAAAGATCCATGTGAACCAGAGCAAATGCCTGAGTGGTAACCCTGTCTGACTTTGGATAAGAGCATTCCGTGACTTTGGCACGTTTACAAGCAGCACAGTCCAGGAACCTAGAACATGGCAACATTTTGCACCCTTCAGTGTTACCTGTCACTTTCTTCACATACTGCCAGTTGGTATGGGCAAATCTCCTATGCCATAAGTGGACGCATCTATCATGAAAGGGTGTGTTGGCGCACTGTGTCTGTGCTGTGTTGTACGTGACATTACCTGTTTCTATGACAAACAGTCCATCAGCATCACATGGTACCTTCACCAACGTTCCACCCCCCCCCTGGGCGATAATGCATTCATTACCCTCAAAATGCACTGTGTAACCATCCCTCAAAAGAGAAGATACAGACAGTAAATTACATTTCATGCCTGGTAAAACATAAGCATCAGCTTCAGCATTCAGAAAGTCCAGGAATACAACAGTCTGTTTCTTCAACAAACGCGTAGATCCATCAGCAAGCGTGATTTTCTGACTTTCAGCCAGGTCGCTGCAGTACCTGTTTTCTCCAGCAGAGGTTGTTAAATGATGACTCGCTCCACTGTCGATTATCCACCGTTGCTTGGCAACCGGCAAACTGTCATTAGCTGCGACGGCTGCAGCCAGATGACGTTGACTCCCATCTCTGCCGCCTCTGCCTCTTCCTCCCCCACGATTCCCACACTTGGCAGCTCTTATCTGTGGCTTGGCCTTGGCTGCCTGCCTCGAGGGACAATCACGTTGTAGATGGTTTGGAGATTCACATATGTAGCATTTGCGTGCAGTGACGTAAGCTTGCACAGAGGAATCATCTGTTCTTCCTCGCCTGGGAACACCACAGCCTCTGCCAGCTGCAGTTCCCTCCTCCCTCTGCCTGCGTGCTTCCGCATCCAGGAGCCGCCCCGAAACATAACTGAGTGTCAGCTGATCAGTTGGCTGCAACTCAAGGGTGACGCAGAGGGTCCCATAGAGCTGATGAACAGAGGACATCAACACGTACACTTGTTGTTCTGGAGACTGGGGGACCCCAAGCTATTGTAGTTTATCAAAAAGGCCCGTGACTTCAGCAATATGCTGCTGCATACTCTGGCCTTCTTCCAAACGTTTCTCATACAACGCTCTGGTCACGTGGAGCCTTGCTCCAGTGGTGGGTCTCATAAAACAATCTCTCAATTTTTGCCATATCTGATGGGCGTTCTCAAAACCAGCAATTAAGGGAAGTTGAGAGGGCATCAAAGACATCACAAGCATCGCTTGGGCTCTTTCATCTACCTTTACAGCTGCCTCCGCAACAGCTATCGCAGCTGCGTTCGCGCCCGCCGGGGCAGGAGTGGGCGGGGCCTGAGTGTTGTCCCATAAACTACGGGCAGTCATCCAGGAGCGACATTGCAAACTCCATTGCAAATAATTGTCCCCATTTAGCTTGTCAAAAGGACAAACAAAAGACTCAGCAGCCTGCTGTGCCATGACTTTCTCGGGGGGAATTTAGCTCACTCACGATTTGAAGCATTTCCAAGTAGCTGAAACTTCCCTCTCCCGAAGACAAGATTTACGATGGCTGGCAGCGGCTTGCCTTTTGTTGATGTTGAACTGCTTTCCACCGGCAGCTCCAACTCCTTCGCACAAACGCCAATTAGCTTGATTTACAGCTTAATTAGTGCCCCCATAACCTGAAGGGATATTTACCCTCGTAGCAGGACTTTGGCTATTTCAGCCAAGTAAACAGACCTGATTTCAAAGTCCTGTGCGCTTCCTCCTGCGCACCTCTGCAAAAGTCTGTTTCGCGCAGGGAAAAACCCACTGTAAATCCTTGCCTGTGTTTGTGCCAGTAAAAAACTCACAGTCTGTTGTATCTTAAATCAGAACAGACAATTTATTACACGAAAAGAATATGAACAGCCAGGACTGTCCGAAGACATCCTCTCTCGCCGGAGAGGATCCAAAGAACTGAGACATGGGAATCATAACAGTTACATATATAAATCACCAGCCCAGTTCCCTCCAGGAAGTGATCTCATCCCTGTGATTGCAGGGCGTATCTCTTGAGCTGTTGACATAGCCAGCTCAACTACTAACATTCACACCCCTAGGGGCCTATGAGTACCTCGTCATGCCCTTTGGTTTGCAAGCCGGCAGCCAATGTTTCCAGGCGTTCATGCACCACGTGTTGGGACCCCTGCTGTTCAAGAACATGGTGGTCTTCCTTGATGACATTCTTATATACTCCCAGAACCCAGAGGAGCATGGGAAGCATGTCAAGGAGGTGCTGCAGAAGCTCCAGGAGCACCAGCTATGCGTCAAGCTGGAAAAATGCCAGTTCCACGCCACGGAGGTGGACTTTCTGGGGTACCGCCTGTCAGACAGCAGCATCGCCATGGACTCTGACAAGGTGGAGGCGATCCTGGACTGGAAAAGTCCCAAAACCAAGAAGGACGTCCAGCGATTCTTGGGTTTCACCAATTTCTACAGGAAGTTCGTCCCCAAATTCGCACATATGACGGCCCCGATCACAGACTGCCTGAGAAGCAAGAAGAAGTTTCAGTGGACGGCAGAGGCTCAGTGCACCTTCGATACCCTCAAGGAGGTCTTTGCGTCGGAGGACCAGTTGCTGCATGTAAATCCCGGCAAGCCCATCAGGCTAGAGACAGATGCATCGGATAGGGCCATTGGAGCGGTGCTGCTGCAGCAAGGCCCTGCACAGGAATGGAGACCTTGCGAGTTCTACTCCAGGAAACTCAGCAGGTCGGAAACCAACTACACGATTTGGGACAAGGAACTACTGGCCGTCTATGCAGCATTCAAGCACTGGCGCCACTTCCTGGTGGGCGCTCAGCACCAGATCCAGGTGCACACAGACCACAAGAACCTGGAGTACTGGCGCACGGCCAGAGTGCTCAACCAGCGCCAAATGAGATGGGCAGAGTTTTTCACAGACTTTAACTTCCGCATCCAGTATGTTCCAGGCGAGCAGAACGTCCGAGCCGATGCCCTGTCCAGGAAGCCAGAGTACTTGGAGGATGAAGGGCCTCCAGTGGCCACATCCATCACCAGACCAGTGGATGTGCGGGGCAACACTAGGGGGCAGGGCAGAACTGCTGCACCTCACGAAGGCTGATGACTTTGCCCAGAGAAAACTGAGGGAACTCAAGAAAGGGGGGCCCAATGGGGAGGGGTTCGAGGAAAAGGAGGGGCTGCTGTACCACAAAGGGGCACTGTATGTTCCGGGGGAGGAGATGAGTGTTAAGATTCTATTCCCAGTGACGTGGCAGCAGCTACAAGCTGGAATAGTATAACTATTGGTTCTCACACAGTGGTGTGATAAAGTTGTTTTGTCTACATTTCTGTACTGAGCCTGCGCACTCAGATTGCTTTCACTTTCTACTTTCTCCTCTCTGCTTTGTACCGAGAAGGACAGCAGCGGCATGGCTGCTGAGAATAAAATTCTTTAGCCTAAAAGGCTGAGTGTGTTGTTTTCCATATGGGAACAATCACTTATGAAAGCAGCTCCCTGGACTCTTGTGTAGCAGGGATGAGCTGCAGTGATTGCCTTTGCTGTTGGGGCAGTTGCAAGAACTTGCCCCAGGCAGGGTAAATAATAACAGTGGTAGCAGAGGATGCTTCGGTTCGATTCCATTGGACTCTGATGATTGATACCAGAGCAGATGACGGGCCGACTGCAGCAATAATCAAGCCGGTGCAAACAGCCTCTGAACACAGCATTCCACAGTTCCGGGGGAGGATCCAGCTGAAGCCAGCGGACGATTCCAGCCGAGAGGAAGTAGCTGTAAATCAGACTGTGAGTACACCGAGCAAGATTTACGAGGCAATTAAACCTCTGCTGCAAAACCTTGCTCTCTGAGAACAGAGACAAGTTTATTTTTTCACTATGGCTGGCAAAGATAAATCTATCGGCAGCTCCCTGTGTCCTTTATTGACGGACAATAATTATCAGACGTGGCGAGTTAAAATGGAGGCAGTGCTTAAACGCCAAGGATTATTAGATGTCACTATTAATCCCCCTCCAGCATTGCAAAGTGCCCGATGGACAAGTCGGGATGCTCAGGCAAAGGCCAAATTAATTCTGCATTTAGACGATTCCCAGTTGATTCACGTTAGAGACGTAAATCATGCAAATGACTATTGGGTTGCTTTGGAACAAGAACATCTGAGAATTCAGACAGCCAGCTCAATGCTGTATTTTCAGCGGCTAACAAACCTTCGCTTGAAGAAGGGAGAGAATTTACGTTCTCATTTGAACCACATGAAGCAGCTACGCTCTGAACTGGTGCAGAGAAATGTACATTTGCCAGAGGAAATATTCTGTTTTATGATATTAAATAGCCTTCATGATGAATATAAAATAGTTGCCAGTCAGTTGGGCACTATTGACCCCCAGAATTTAAATGTTGCAAGGGTTGTTTCAACTTTGCTGAACGAGGAAGACAGATGTAATGCTCAATATGAAGCTAACAACAGGGGTGTGCTGGTCCCAAGGGATATCCGATAGGCGAGGTCTAGTCCAGTCCAAGGTCAGTCCAAGCCAGAAGTCACGAAGCCGAAGTCAGGAAGCCGAGGTCAGGAAGCCGAAGTAACAAAGCTGAGGTCAGGAAGCCGAGGTCAGGAAGCCGAGGTCAGGAAGCCGAGGTCAGGAAGCCGAGGTCAGGAAGCCGAGGTCAGGAAGCCGAGGTCAGGAAGCCGAGGTCAGGAAGCCGAGGTCAGGAAGCCGAGGTCAGGAAGCCGAAGTAACCAAGCTGAGGTCAGGAACCAGGAACAGGAACTAGGCAGCACCGATGTTGCTCCTGCAACTTGGGTCTGGGACTGGCTGGCTTTTATCTGCCCCGAGGCAAAGGGCGGCTCCGATCCTCAGGTGCCTCGCCTCGCCTCTCCTGGCTTGGAGGCGAGCACTCCTCCTGCGGGAACTTAGTTCCCTTCGCCTCTCTGCCCTTAGCCTTTGCAGCTCAGGAGAAGCTGGAGGGTTACCGGACCCAGAGGCAACCTCAGCTTCCCCTGACTGGGTGGGGAGTGGAGCACCTGCAGGCAATAAGTCCTCCATCCCATTAGAAGCCAGATCAACCTCAGCCGATGCCTGCACCTGAGGATCCAGCACAGGTGAGTCCCCTTGAGACTCAGGCCCCAGCCCTGGCTCTGCTGGTTCTGGAGGCAGTGAATCCTGTGCAGGCTGGGATCCCTCAGGTTCAGCGTCTGAGTCTGACTCCCAGGTCATCACACCATCCCCCCTCCCAGGCCCCCCCCTCAACCGAGGGGCCGGACCAGGCTTGCTGGGGTAAGTCGCATGGAAATCACGGAGGCGGACAGGCGCGTGGACGTTCTCCGCTGGTTCCCACGACCGATCCTTGGGCCCATACCCCTTCCAGTCGATGAGGTATTGGAGCTTCCCCCTGCGGTATCGGGAGTCAAGAATGTGCTCCACCTCATACTCGGGCTCCCCCTGAACCAAAACTGGCTGCGGTCGTGGATGGTCTGGGTGGAACTCGTCTGGCGGGGCGACCGGACTGAGTAGGGACCGGTGGAATACCGGGTGGACCTTCAGGGTCGCGGGTAACCGGAGACGGAATGCCACAGGTGAGACACGGTCCACGATCGGAAATGGGCCGGTGAAGCGGGCATCCAGCTTCCGCGAAGGCCGAGAGGGGTGCAGGTGGCGGGTGGAGAGCCATACCAGGTCTCCGACATGGAGTTCCGGCCCCTCCTGCCGGTGACGGTCGGCCTGGGCCTTATACGCGTCCTTGGCCTGGCTCAGTTGCTCCGTCAGAAGCTGCTGCTGTGACTGGAGCTCTTGTAGCCAGTTTGTCACTGCGGGAACTGCGGATGCCGGCAGTACGCTTGGAAACAACCGCGGGTGGTACCCATAGCTTGCCTGGAACGGGGTCTGTTGGGTGGAAGCGTGCACTGCGTTGTTATATGCGAACTCGGCCAACGCCAGGTGGTCGACCCAATCGTCCTGGTGGAAGCTGCAGTAGCACCGGAGGTACTGTTCCAACACCGCGTTTGCCCGTTCGGTCTGTCCATCCGTCTGTGGATGGTAGGCTGAAGATAGGCAGACCTCCGTCCCGAGAGCCTGATGTAGAGCGCGCCAGAACCGGGAGGTGAACTGGGCACCACGATCGGAGATCAAACGTTCCGATAGGCCATGTAAGCGGAAGACGTTTTGTAGGTACAGTTGCGCCGTCTCCTTGGCTGAGGGTACAGACGGGCACGGGGCGCAGTGCACCATTTTAGTGAAGTGGTCTGTGAATACCAGGAGGCAGGTACACTGACGGGATGGGGGTAGGTCTACCACGAAATCCAATGAGACCGTGTGCCATGGACGAGGGGGAACTGGCAGTGGCTGTAGCAGTCCCGCAGGTCTCCCGGTCGATCCCTTGGCTCGCCGGCAGACCTCGCACCCCCCAATGTACCGTGCCACGTCGGCCTTCAAGCGGGGCCACCAGAACTCCCGGCTGACCAGGTGGGTGGTCCGATACCTCCCGAAGTGGCCAGCTGCCGGGGCGTCGTGTGACATTTGGAGTACCTCGGCCCGCAAAGGCCCTGGTGGGATGTACAACCGACCACGGTGCATCAGCAAACCCTGGTGCACAACCAGTTCTGGGTATCGAGGACATGATCCACTGGCCAATTCCTGAATCCGTTCCTGAGCCCACGCGTCAACCCGTTGCTGCTTCCGCACTCGGTCCAGCAGTGACTCAGTCTCATGAACAGCCAGGAAAGCTGCTGGTGGGATGATCGTTGTTGGGGCCGCCTGCTGCACCGTCTCTGCAATGTCCTCCGGTTTCCGGGACAGTGCATCCGCCTTCTGGTTTTGGGAGCTGGGGATGTAGCGGATCCGGAACTGGAACCGGGAGAAGAACAGTGCCCACCGGATCTGCCGCTGGTTTAGCCTGCGAGTGGTCTGGAGGTACTCCAGATTCCGGTGGTCGGTTCTCACTTCCACCGGGTGTCGTGCCCCCTCAAGATGATGGCGCCAGACCTCAAAGGCCACCTTGATGGCCAGTAGTTCCCGCTCCCACACGGTATAGTTACGCTCCGCCGGAAGGAGCTGCCGGGAGTAGTAGGCGCAGGGTAACAGTGGCGCATCTGGTCCGTGTTGCTGGGACAAGACGGCACCGAGAGCCGTACTGGAGGCGTCAGTCTCCACCACGAAGGGACGAGAGGGATCAGGATGCTGCAAAATTGGCGCCTTCTGGAAACAGGCTTTCAATCCCTGGAATGCCACCTCAGCCTCCTCATCCCAGGCGAAGGGCGTCTTGGGGCGCAGCAGTCGGGTCAACGGGGTGGTGCGATGAGCATAGTCCGCAATGAATGTCCGGTAATAGTTGGCGAACCCCAAAAACCGCTGTAGGTCCTTGCGGTTCCGCGGCGCCACCCACTCTCGAACCGCAGACACCTTCCCGGGGTCCATCTGTACACCGTCAGGGGAGAGTCGGTGTCCGAGGAAGTCCACTGACCGCTGGTGGAACTCGCACTTGCTGAGCTTAGCGTACAGGCGGTGCTCCCGCAAGCGCTGCAACACGGTCCGGACATGACTCTCGTGGCGAGCTGGGTCACGGGAATAAATCAGAATGTCATCGAGGTACACCACCACATACTTGTCGAGCAAGTCCTGGAACACGTGGTTGATGTACCGTTGGAACACGGCGGGCGCGTTGCATAGTCCGAACGGCATGACCAGGTACTCGAACTGCCCATAACGGGTCCCGAATGCGGTCTTCCACTCATCCCCGGCACGGATCCGAATCAAGTTGTAAGCCCCCCGGAGGTCCAGTTTGGTGAACATCTGCGCCCCTTGCACCCGCTCCAGCAACTCTGCAATTAGGGGCAAGGGATACCGGTCTGGGATGGTGATCTTATTCAGGGCTCGGTAATCATGGCAGAGGCGAAGCTCCCCACACTTCTTCTTAACGAAGAGTACTGGAGCGGCGGTGGGAGAGGTAGAGGGCCTAATGAACCCCCGCTCCAGGTTCTTGTGAAGGAAGTCCTGTAAGGCTTCACGCTCTGGCTCCGAAAGAGAGTATAGGCGACTCACAGGCAGAGGCGCCCCAGGCTGGAGGTCTATGCCGCAGTCAAAAGACCGATGAGGAGGCAGCCGGTCTGCCCCCTGTTCCTCGAACACGTCTACGTAGTCCCGGTACACGGCGGGGAGCGTTGACGCAGCCTCCCCCATGGAGGCGGCCGAAAGCATCTCGGACTGAGCAATCGAACCCGAGTCTGGGAAGCGTACAGTTCGATTGACCCAATCGATCTGAACATTGTGAGACTCCAGCCAGTCCATCCCCAGCACCAGGGGAAACCGGGGCATGGTGGCAATGTCCAGGGTACGCACCTCCCGGTGCTGCTGGTGGCACAGGACCAAGGGCTGGGTCTCCCGAGTAACGGCGCCTGACCGCAAGAGCCGTCCGTCGATTGCCTCCACCTGCACCGGTTCTGGCTTGTTCTGGAGCGGCACCCGATGCTGAGCGGCGAAGGCAGAGTCCATATAGGAGCGGGTTGCCCCTGAATCCACCAGAGCGTGGGTGAGAATCCAGGGCCCGCCTGGGGGGTATAGACGCACTGGGATCATGAGGTGTTGCAATTCCACTGGTGAGGGCCCATCATGCGATGCTTGGGACCCCAGATAGCCTGGGCCATTGGCTACTGGGGTTGGCGGTTTCCCTGCGGCTGGCGTTTCTCGGGGCAGGTTCGGGCGTAGTGTCCACTCCCCCCGCAGTAGAGACACAGGTTTCCCTCCCGACGTCGTGTCTTCTCCGAAGGGGAGAGGCGAGGCCGTGCTGCCCCGAGCTGCATCGGCTCCTCCAGTGACTCGGCTCTGGCCGTGGAACTGCTGGGGAGCACTGGAGTCGGGAGCCCAGAGTGCTGGCGGGCCCGGGCCTGGCGCCGGTCCTCCAACCGATCGTCTATCTGTAGACTCCGTTGGATGAGGGCCTCCAGCGTGGCGGGGCGATCCAAGGTGGCCAGCTGGTCCAGTATCTCGTCCGAAAGCCCCTCGAGATACTGGTCCCGAAGTGCGGAATCGTTCCAGGTCAAGTCCTGCGCCAACAGCCGAAATTCCGTGGCGTAGGCGGCCACTGTGGACTTGCCCTGTTTCAACCGCCGAATTGCCCGATTGGCTTGACTCGCCTTCTGAGGGTTGGCGAACGCGGTTTCAAAATGGTTGCAAAACCCCGTATAGTCTGTCAGCAAGGGGGAGTCTTGCTGGAGCAGCGGCAACGCCCACTTGGCCGCCTGGTCCTTCAGCAAGCTGATCAGGAAGTGCACCTTGGTGCGGTCGTCGGGGAAATCCCGGGCTCGCCCCTGAATATACAGCTTGGCCTGGGCGAGAAACATGGGAAAGCTGGTCGGGGACCCATCGAATTTCTCTGGCAGGGCCACTGGGTACTTGCCTGGAGCTGGGGCGCCGGCACCAGGAGCCGGTAAGGCGTCCAAACGCTGCTGAAGCGCCGTAACCGCATTGCTTAGCTGCTGCACTGTGTGGGTCAAGACCTGGTTCTCCTGGGCCAATGCCACCAGCGCAGCCGCCTGGTCAGTCATGACGACAGGTTCCTCCCGAACGCACCCCAACGAAGGGGGAGTGCGGGTGTGGCAGGAGCAAACTGTGCTGGTCCCAAGGGATATCCGATAGGCGAGGTCTAGTCCAGTCCAAGGTCAGTCCAAGCCAGAAGTCACGAAGCCGAAGTCAGGAAGCCGAGGTCAGGAAGCCGAAGTAACAAAGCTGAGGTCAGGAAGCCGAGGTCAGGAAGCCGAGGTCAGGAAGCCGAGGTCAGGAAGCCGAGGTCAGGAAGCCGAAGTAACCAAGCTGAGGTCAGGAACCAGGAACAGGAACTAGGCAGCACCGATGTTGCTCCTGCAACTTGGGTCTGGGACTGGCTGGCTTTTATCTGCCCCGAGGCAAAGGGCGGCTCCGATCCTCAGGTGCCTCGCCTCTCCTGGCTTGGAGGCGAGCACTCCTCCTGCGGGAACTTAGTTCCCTTCGCCTCTCTGCCCTTAGCCTTTGCAGCTCAGGAGAAGCTGGAGGGTTACCGGACCCAGAGGCAACCTCAGCTTCCCCTGACTGGGTGGGGAGTGGAGCACCTGCAGGCAATAAGTCCTCCATCCCATTAGAAGCCAGATCAACCTCAGCCGATGCCTGCACCTGAGGATCCAGCACAGGTGAGTCCCCTTGAGACTCAGGCCCCAGCCCTGGCTCTGCTGGTTCTGGAGGCAGTGAATCCTGTGCAGGCTGGGATCCCTCAGGTTCAGCGTCTGAGTCTGACTCCCAGGTCATCACACCGGGGAGCACAGAGGAAACCTATGTATCTCCACCTAGTGTTTCAGCTGAGCAAGTGCATGCTCTTAAAGTTGTTTACTGTGCAAACTGTGGCTTCAAGGGGCATACAGCTGAGAAGTGCAGAAAACCCAGAAAGGCTGCACGGAATCAACAGGCCAGTGGATCTGGAGGAAAGGGGCGTGCCAAACCTACAGTGACACGACCATTTGCATTGCTTACTCAAGGCGTGCAGGATCCAGACATAGACTATTCTTTCGTCCTAGACTCAGCGGCCACAGACCACATGTGCTGTGACAAGCGTCTATTCAAGGACTTTAAGAAGCAAGAAGGTACTATTTCGCAGGCCAATGGCGCACATTTAAAATCAACCGGAATTGGGACGGTTTTTCTGACAAGTCTACAGCTGACTATAAATAATGTGTTGTATGTGCCTGACCTGAAATACAATTTGCTCAGCATTCCAAAGATTACTGAACTCAACTTGGAATTAATATTCCACAAAGACCAGTGTGTGATTTCCAAGGATGGAGAGGAGGTGCTTACAGCTCAGAAGAACAAAGATAGACTATTCTTACTATCTTTTGATCCTGATGACTGTTGTTATGATGTTGTTGATGTTGACAAATCTTTTGCAGGTGCAGCTAAGTCCAAGAAGACTACAAAACAGCCCAGCAAAGACAGCGTCACACATTGTTTCCAGCTTATTTGTGCTGATGTTTATGGCCCATTGCCGCAATCACGTGGCAACGCCAAATATTATTTGTTATTGGTTGACAAATTTTCCAAGTTTGCATGGTGCTATGTGTTGCAAAGTCCGCAGCAAGTCTTGGCCAAATTCAAAGAATATTGTGCTAAGATGAAATTCATGCATGATGGAAAAATTGATTGTTTGTATACTAATGAATTGCCAGTGTTTCTTTCACAGGAATTTCAGGATTACCTAGACCAGCAGAGCATAGAGCACAAGATAGCTGTGAGCCAGTCATCATGGGATAGTGACATTTGTGTTAAGGTTAATGCTGAATTGAAAGCTGGAATGCAGGCACAATTGCTTTGTTCAAAATTGCCTGACAAGAATTGGGCTGAAAGCCTATACAGTTTCATTTACACATGGGTCAGAGAAGTTCCAAAAGGTATGGAACAAAGCCCATATGAGATACTGTTTGAGAAAAAACCTTATCTGAAGCATTTAAAGGTTTTTGGTTCTCAGATTTGGGTGGAGTCAATGGACAATACTCCTACCAAAGGCATTTTCTTAGGCTATGAGAAAGGTCAATACAGAGTTCTGTTGCCTTCCTCAGACACAGTAATTCTTACAAATGAGTTAGAACATACTGTAAAGCAAGAGACACAAGTGGTCCAAAGCTTTCCTATTGATGCCGATACATATTCTGATACCAATAGCAGTGCTAGTTGGACAACAAGTAGTTCTGACACAGATGACACAGTCATCAAGAAAGGAACTCATGCAGTTCACAGGCCATCACATACATATGATGCAGATGATGTGCTAGAATCCATAGAGCACAGGTGTCAAGGACAAGGCCCGCGGGCCAAATGCGACCCGCGAGACCTCGTCATGTGGCCCGTGAGCGCGCGCTGATTGGCGGTGGGCAATCCCCCGCACCATTTTTGCCTTGCCGGGAGAACCCGGCAAAGTTTTTTTTTCCCCGGGCCGTTTTGGCCCAGCGCGGCTTTTTGCCGCCTCGGGGGTGCCCCGCGCGGCTTTCTGCCGCGTCGGGGAAGCCCCCCGCACCATTTTTGCCTTGCCGGGTGTCGCCGGGTGACGCTTTTGCAAGCGTCGGTGGCGAGGGGGAGGGAGACGTTGCACGGAGCGGAGAAGGGGCAGCGCGCGCCGCCCCTCCCCCGCTCTGTGAAGCATCTCCGCTGTCGCCCGTCGCCACCGACACTTGCAAAAGCCTGCTTTTGGAAACGTCGGTGGCGAGGGGGAGGGAGACGTTGCACGGAGCGGAGAAGGGGCAGCGCGCGCCGACCCTCCCCCGCTCTGTGAAGCATCTCCGCTGTCGCCCGTCGCCACCAACACTTGCAAAAGCCTGCTTTTGGAAACGTCGGTGGCGAGGGGGAGGGAGACGTTGCACAGAGCGGAGAAGGGGCGACGCACGGCCACCCCTTCTCTCTCTCTCTCTCTCTCTCTCTCTCACTCACTCACCCCTTCTGTCTTTCTTTCTGTCTGTGTGTCTTTCTTTCCTTCCTTTTTCCTTCCTTCCTTCCTTCCTTCCTTCCTTCCTTCCTTCCTTCTTTCTGACCCCTTCCTTCCTTCTCCCTCTTTCTTTCACTCTCTCTCTCACCCCTTCTGTCTTTCTTTCTGTCTGTCTGTCTGTCCTTCCTTCTCTCTCTCTCTCTCTCTCTCTCTCTCTCTCTCTCTCTCTCTCTCTCCTTGCTTCCTTGCTTCCTTCCTTCTCTCTCTCTCTCATCCCTTTCTTCCTTCTCCCTCTTTCTTTCACTCTCTCTCACCCGCCAACCCCGTTCGCCAAAGCAGGCTTGTTTTTGCGATCGGGGCTGTCGGGGAAGAACCAGCAGCATCCCTCCGCCACCCCTCCCAGCCTTTTAGAGGAGGAAAACCAGAACAATATTTTTTTTCTTGTTTTCCTCCTCTAAAAACAACGTGCGCACTATGGTCCTACAGATACAACCGGCCCTTTGAGGGTGACCAAACTGCTGATGCGGCCCCCGATGAATTTGAGTTTGACACCCCTGCCATAGAGCCACTGTTCACTATTGGTAAGAGTTCTCCCAAAAGTCCTGAAAGGGAGACACACTCTAAAGAAGATTTGCACCTGATGCGCAGATCTGAGAGAGTCACAAAGGGACAAGCACCCAAAAGGTACTCTAGTGAGTTTGCAATCTCAGCGAAAGCCAATATAGCTGTTGCTCACACTCACACAAAATATGCAGGCATACAGGCACCACTCACACAAGTGAACAAGCCAAAACAACAGGTTAACACTGTTTTTTCCAACACCAAAAGAGCAAATGCTCTAGTCCCCTGGAGAATTGGTAAACAAAGGCTCAATCTGGTAAATCCAGTCTCAGAGAGTTCCACAGGTGGAACACAGGCGACAGGTTCATATTATGTATATGATAACTGTTTGTTTATTTCACTTAATGATGCTTTAGCTTTTGCCACTCTCTTTGTCCAGAATCGGGGGAGGATGTTAAGATTCTATTCCCAGTGACGTGGCAGCAGCTACAAGCTGGAATAGTATAACTATTGGTTCTCACACAGTGGTGTGATAAAGTTGTTTTGTCTACATTTCTGTACTGAGCCTGCGCACTCAGATTGCTTTCACTTTCTCCTTTCTCCTCTCTGCTTTGTACCGAGAAGGACAGCAGCGGCATGGCTGCTGAGAATAAAATTCTTTAGCCTAAAAGGCTGAGTGTGTTGTTTTCCATATGGGAACAATCACTTATGAAAGCAGCTCCCTGGACTCTTGTGTAGCAGGGATGAGCTGCAGTGATTGCCTTTGCTGTTGGGGCAGTTGCAAGAACTTGCCCCAGGCAGGGTAAATAATACCCTCAGAAAACTGAGGGAACTCAAGAAAGGGGGGCCCAATGGGGAGGGGTTCGAGGAAAAGGAGGGGCTGCTGTACCACAAAGGGGCACTGTATGTTCCGGGGGAGGAGATGAGGGCCAGGATACTCAGGCAGCTCCATGACAACCCCACAGCGGGGCACTTTGGGCAGTTCAAGACCACGCTACTGGTCACGAGAGACTTCTGGTGGCCCAAGGTCCGAGAGGAGATCAAAGACTATGTCAGAGGGTGCGAAGTGTGCCAAAGGGCCAAGGGGGAGAGGGCGGCCCCTGCGGGGTTGCTAGAGCCCCTTCAGTCCCGGAGCAGGCCATGGGAGGCAGTGTCCCTCAACTTTGTCACGGACCTTCCCCCGTCTAAGGGAAAAACAGCAGTTCTGGTGGTGGGAAAAACAGCAGTTCTGGTGGTGGTGGTGGCTCACCAAGATGGTGCACTTTGTGGCCTGCCCCAAGGCGGTATCGGCGGAGGAGACGGCCAAGCTGTTCGTGCAGCACATCTTCCGGCTGCATGGAATGCCGTCGAGGGTAGTCTCAGATCGCGGGGTTCAGTTCACTTCGCGCTTTTGGCGCAAGCTCATGCACCTCCTGCAGGTGCAGGTGAGCCTGTCCTCAGCCAGACACCCCCAGACCAATGGGCAGGCGAAAAGGGCCAACTCCATTCTCCAGCAGTACTTGCGCTGTTATGCAGCCCAGCAGCACAATGATTGGAGTGACAAACTAGCCCTGGCAGAATTTTCCTATGATAATGCAGAGCACGCCTCCGCAGGCATGACCCCGTTCATGGCAAATTATGGGTGCCATCCCAAGGCCTTCCCAGGGAGGGAGGGCGAGGGGGAGGGGATAGGTGTGCCGGCGGCAGAGCAGTTCGCGGAGGAACTGGAAGCTCTGCACCAAATGCTCAAGGACAACTTGGAAAGGGCCAAGGACGCCTACAAGAAGGCGGCAGATCAGCACCGGAGGGAGGGGGAGGAGATCCGAGTGGGGGACAAGGTATGGTTGTCGTCCCAGGGGTTACCCCTCCGAGGCAGGTGCAAGAAGCTGGAGCAATGCAGGTTGGGGCCCTTTGAGGTAGTACAGCAGATAAACCCGGTAGCATTCCGCTTACTGCTGCCTGACACCATGAGGATACACCCAGTGTTCCACAGGTCCCTCCTTTCACTGTACAGGGAACCCCACAGGTATCAACAGGGGTACCAGCAGGGATCTCAGGGGCCGCCGATGGTAGATCCCGAGCTGTTCAATGAGGTAACGGAGATCTTGGACTCCAGGGGGCAGGGGGACGAATTGCAGTACTTGGTGGCATGGGAGGGGGAGCCAGCGACAGAGAATGCCTGGATTCCAGCGGAGGAGGTAAAGGACGAGGTCTTGGTATGGGAATTTCATGAGTTGTTCCCCGAGAAGCCCAAGCCCTATCGCTGGCAATTGAGAGACGTTTTCCAGCCCACGGATGAAGAAGAGGGTGATTTCTGGGGATTCCCACCGTCATGCGACAGAACAGGGCTACCCATGTTAGGGGAGGGGGGCGAAAGGATGGAGAGGGTCTCACCGTCCCTAGAACAGTCAGAATGGGAAGCAGTTTTTGAGTCTTTGGAGGATGACGACGACACGATCTTCCTGGGTTTTCCCCCCTCACCGGGAGAGGTAGGCAGCGACTGGGGGGAGATGTTTGATCCCACTGTGGAGAGTGGAATCAGGGAACCGCAGCTCGTGAACCCTTCCCAGGAGGGGGAGGGGGGCTTGGAGGGGGGTGGATATCAGGGACCTGCCCTCGCCCAGAGACAAGCTGACAGGGGAAGGCGGTTGGAGAAGGGGAGAAGTCAAGTCGGAGAGCAGTTCTCAGGAGAGCCAGGACTGCAACAGTGGCGGGGAAGAGGAACTGCAGGCAGCAAGGGGGTTGCAAGGGCTTGAAGATGCTGGCAGGGACCCAGCAACACCAACTAGAAAGGACGTCTGTATGACTGAGCAGCACAGCGCCAGTCCACAGCTGTGCAGGGGTAGAAAGCGGAAAGAGAAGAGGAGGCGTTTTGGGCTCCCAAAACTCTTATGTTGGAGGCAGAGTCGCGAAATGCCACTCCCTGAATCTGGAACTGACTCAAGCGGTCATGAACCTTAAGAGCTCTGATGTATACTTTACTAAAATAAAGCAATTAGTTTAGCAGACAACGTGGTCTGGCTGATTACTCTCGAGGAGACATCACAGAGCCCTTACATCACGGTTCTGGCGCATGCTCATGAGCTTACTGCAGGTGGAGCTGAGTTTCTCCACGGCCAAACACCCGCAGACCAATGGGCAAGCTGAGAGAGCCAATGCCATTCTGCAGCAATATTTGCGTTGTTATGTCAACCAGAGGCAGAATGATTGGGTGCATTTTCTAAGTCTGGCAGAGTTTGCTTTTAATAACTCTGTCCACGTGTCCATAGGGATGACACCTTTTTTGGCCAACTATGGTCGCCACCCCAGAGCTTTCCCGGGGGGGGGGAGCCCAGTGTACCCGCAGCAGAGAGTTTTGCAGAGGAGATGCAAACGGTGCACAGGCAGCTCAAGAGCAATCTGGAAAGGGCCAAGGAGGCGTACAAGAGGGCGGCAGATGCCCACCGCAGGGAAGGCGAGGTCATTCAGGTGGGGGATAAGGTGTGGTTGTCGTCCAGGGGCCTGCATATCAGAGGGAGTTGTAGGAAGTTAGAGCATAGCAAGCTGGGACCCTTTGGGGTCATCAAGGAGGTCAACCCGGTAGCACTTAAGCTGTTGCTACCGGATACCATGAGGATTCACCCTGTCTTTCACAGGTCATTGGTTTCCCCATACAGGGAGGGGCACTGTTTCCAAGGGGAGAGTGGGACGCTCCCCACAGCTCCCATTGTAGAGGAGAGGGAAGCCTGCAATGAGGCCACAGAGATTCTGGACTCTCGTTGGAATGGGGACAGGGTGGAGTACTTGGTGGCATGGGAGGGGGCAGCGCCAGAGGACAATACGTGGATGCCCTCCGACCAGATCACTGAGGAGTGCCTCACGGCCAAGTTTCATTTCCTGTTCCCGCATAAGCCAGTGCCTCCAGATCTCTTTTTGAGGGATGTGTGTGCAACCACGGAAGAAGAGGAGGAAGAGTTCTGGGGGTTCAGGTCCAGCGCAGAGAGGGAAGGGAGCGGGACCCCAGATTCCCCCCATGAAGAGTCAGGGGGAAGGCAGCCCTCATCGCCGTCGTTAGGATCTGGGGGGTGGGAAGCTGTGTTTGCATCTCAGGAGGATGAAGACACAGACTTTCTAGGATTTGTCTCCTCCCCTGAAGAGATTGCGGGGGGGGAGGGCGAAAGGGGAAGAGAAAGAGACCAAAAGGGAGGGTTTTCCTCAGAACAGGAAGGAGGAGGAGGGTTTTTTTGAGGGGGGAGTGGATGTCAGGGGGCTGCCTCCCCCTTCCAGCCCGGCTTTGAGTGGCTACAGGGAACAGCCCCCGATCTTGAAGACCGATTCCTCCTCCCCCTCTGGCAAAAGCAGTGCAGAGGGGGAAGCGGGGGGAGGGCTTCAGCCAGGCTGGCAGAGCCCTCACAACGTGCAAGGGGAAAGGAAAAAGAGAAAGACACGGTGCTTCCGTTTCCCCCGATGGGCTTCCTGGCGGGAAAATCGCCATGGCGCACTTCCGGAAACTGAGAGTGATTGACGAGATGTGTTTACGATGTACTCCGCATTGTAAATTAATTAGCCTAGATTAAAGCTTTATAGCTTGATGGCTCAGAGTCTTCCTTTGAACGGCCAGCCAGTGGGGGGGGGCACCCCTCGCAGCATGACAATAATGTTTTTTGGTTTTTTTTAAGGGCCAGGGCGAAGGCTGAAGCCCATTTTCCCCTTTCACTGTGGTACCAATCCAAATTTGGCCCCTGTGGTGCTTTTCCCACAAGGAGGTCACAACTGCTGCCCTGCTGCAAGTCCCTGTGGCAATCTTGTGTTTCGCAGTCTTGTTTTGCCCTTAGAACTGATGGCATACTTGCATTCTTTTGCAATGCTAGAATATTGCTTTTCCTCAATTGCCTTATACAGTCATACCTCGTGTTGCGTAAGCTCCTCGTGATACGTACCTTGGCGACCCGGACATCCTCCACGGAGCGCGCACGGGTGCGCAGAAGCGTTCTGCTCACTTCACGCATGCGCAGAAGCGCTCAAATCACGCTTCTTCCGGGGTTGTTTTGTGTGTGTGTGTACGTTCATGATACGCACGCCCACGTTACGTACCGCGACCCGGAACGGATCGCGTACATAACACGGGGTACCACTGTTACAGGATTAAGTGGTGGTTGCACCTGATTTGCAATGTGATGTCATATGCCCCAGAAACATCTGATAATTCCCATTCCCACAGGCCACGAGATACAAATTGGTCAAGCGACAGGAAGTTGGAAAAAATGGACAGTTCTCTCAGTGAAAGAAAGTGAGCAGTTGGGTCCCACAAGGATCAGAACCACTATTATTTCATTTATTCATGTATGATCTGGAATTAGTGCTGAGCAGTATAATGGCTATATTGGCAAACCAAATTCCATGCTGGAGACTATTGAAAAAGGAAATGACAATGAAATGGTCAGTCTTGTCATGTCCCTGTACAGTTCTATAGTGTGGTCCCATTTGGAATATTGTGTACAGTTTTGGCATAGCTAGGGAAAGTGCAGAAGAGGGTGTTCTCGCTCTGTGTGGGATGGTCGTTCTCTTCCATGGAGTGTGTGTCTTAGGGAGGGATGCACAGTGATGGAGATGGCAGAGACATTCCTTGCCAGTCTGATCAGCCAAATCAACCCTGGTGATCAACAGGGTGATAGATGTAGCAACCAGATTGCTCTTACATCTAGAATTGAGCTACCAAACGATTAAGGGGTAACTAATCACTTCCTGGTGCAACTGGACTTCTCCGCTACCCTTCCCCTCTGCAGGGAGGTGGGACCAATTCGGATGGTCCGCCCTCGCCACTTAATGGATCCAAATGGTTTCCAGATAGTGGTAGAGTGTGGGGTTCATGTAGGATTGTGTCTAAGGAAAATATGTCTTTCTCTGTTCATTGTGCGAGTGAGCAAAATCATTCGGATGTCCAGTTTGGATTGCGCTGTGTGTGACGTTCCTTGCTGGTTCAGGGAAGCATGTTTTTTATGACCAATTTTACAGGACACAAAATTGGCAAGAAATTGGCTACTGCTGTTCCATAACTCTAGGATGGGAGAGTCACGTCTCTCTTTTTAGAATTAGCATTTGCTATACCAGATGTTACAACTGACTGGCAAAAATGTTCCTTAGGTGTGTTCCTTTGATACCCCCATAGTATCTTTTCCCCTTGAAGTAAATCTTAGAGCCCTGGTGTAATTACTGGCAGGCCAAATGGTAAGGATGTTTGCCAAGGATGTTTATTCCTTTTCCTGCTTCCTAATCTGTCCTTTCATGTACATGAGCTTTGGAATGCAAATAGATACTAGAACAGGGAAGATAGTTCCGGGGAAGTAGACCTGCAACTTCAAAGGGTCTTTGTTCTGACTTTATTCCCACGTGGAGTTTTTGGGGAACCGAACTGTTGGATGATTATCATTGGTTCTTTTGAATGCTGTGACGAGATGCTTTCTGTTAATAAAAGTAGCCTGAGGCTGGGGTGCGGGATGGCACTTACGACTCAGAGCTTTTGCAGGTCAAACCTCTGTGTCAGTCTTTATTTCGAACTCATGCCAACTCTGCGCAACGCAGAGGGACGCAACAGTAGGAGATGCTTTATCCCATGTTGGTGGACTTTCAGCTTATTCCCTGGTGACCCACTGGAATGCGGAGTTAACCAAGGCTATCGACTGTCTGGCTCTGAAGCGCCCTCTCCGATTGCATGGAGCCTGGACAGCCCCGTGGTTTTCCATGGAGCTGAGGGCAATGAAACAATCGTTGAGACGGCTAGAATGCCAGTGGCGGATAACTCATTCTGAATCGGACCAGACACGGGTTAGAGCTCAATGTCGGGTTAGAGCTCAATGGCGGTAGCGACGGAGAAAAATACTTTCTTCACTGCCTCTATTGCATCTGCAGAAAACAGCAGCAGGAGACTCTTTCAGGTGGTTCGCAATTTAGCAGAACCACCTGCTCCATCGGGGCCCAGTACGGGCCACATGATCTCGTGCAATGATTTTGCAAAGTTTTTTTGCAGATAAAGTCGCTCAGATTCGGGAAGAGGTAGACTCCACCGTGGGAGCAGGGCCGGGGTGGGAGAGTGCTAGAGTCCTGTCTAGTCAAGTTGTTTGGGATCAATTCCAATCTGTTACCTCCAAGGATGTGGACAGACTGCTTTGACGCGTGAAACCAAACACCTGTCTCCTTGATCCTTGCCCATCCTGGTTGATAAAAGCTAACCAGGAAGGGCTGGGAGATGGGCTCCGCGGGGTGGTGAATGCGGAGGGAGCCATCCCAGACCCGCTGAAAGAGGCGGTCATTAAACCGCTTCTTTAAAAACCATCTTTAGATGAGGCCAATATGGCCAACTATTGCCTAGTCTCAAATCTTCCATTCTTGGGCAAGGTGATAGAGCAGGTGGTTGCTGAACAACTCCAGGCACACCTGGAGGATGCGGACCATTTGGATCCCTTCCAGTCGGGGTTCAGGCCTCATCATGGGACTGGAACTAACTTGGTCGCACTGGTCGATGATCTCCAGTGGGCTAGGGACAAAGCTGAGAGCTGTTTCCAAGTTCTGCTGGATCTCTCAGCGGCCTTTGACACCATTGAGCATAACATCCTTCTGGAGGCTGGGAGGCTGGGAGCTGGGGGTACTGTTATACAGTGGTTCCGTGTTAGGATTTGAGCTGGCAATGTCAACAGCTCGAGAGATACGCCCTGCATTCACAGGGGATGAGATCACTTCCTGGAAGGGAACCAGGCTTGTGATTGATATATATGTAACTGTTATGTTTCCCATGCTTGTATTCTTTCCGGGACCACTCTCCTGAGAGGGAGGATGTCTTCAGATAGCCCAGGCTGTCCGTGTTTTATTTTCGTTTAATAAAGCGTCTGTTTTGATTTAAGATACAACAGACTGTGTGTTTTACTGGCACAAACGCAAGTAAGAATTTACAGTACTTTCCTCTGCGTGGAACAGACCGGGAGACTTTAAAAAAGCAAAGTGCGCAGGAGAAGAGTGCAGGACTTTTGGATCAGGTCTGTTTACTTTGGCTGAGAAAGCCAAAAACTCTGCTAACGAAGGGTAAACATCCCTGCAGGTTATGGGTGAGGCAATTAAGCTGTAAATTTCAAGGCTTAATTGGCGTTTGTGTGAAGAAGGAGAAGCTGCCGCGGAGAAAGGCAGCCCCCACATCTACAAAAGACCAGTCGCTGGAAAGCCGTCGTAAATCTTGTCTCTGGAGAGGGAAGGTTCAGCTACTCGGAGACGTATCGGAAACATGAGTGAGCTTTAATTCCCCCTGAGAAAGTCATGGCCCAAGCCGCGGAATCTTTTGTTTGTCCTTTTGACAAGCTAGATGGGGAAAACTACTTGCAATGGAGTTTGCAGATGCGCCCTTGGCTTACTGCCCGTGGGTTTTGGGAAAACGCGCAGAATCCACCCCAGCCAGCACCACAGGGAGCTGCTGCTGCGGCTGTTGCAGCTGCTGCTGCTGCCTTGGCTGTAGACCAGAGAGCCCAAGCCATGCTTATCATGTCAATTAAGACCCCGCAATTGCCTTTAATTGCTGGTTTTGAAAACGCTCGGGACATCTGGCGGAAATTGATTGATTGTTTTTTAAGACCGAGCGCTGGAGCGAGACTCCACGTTACCAGGGCGTTGTATGAGAAATGTCTCGAAGAAGGCCAAAGTATGCAGCAGCATATCACCGAGGTTACGGGACTCTTTGACCGCTTGCAACAACTGGGAGTTCCCTTATCTGTGGAACAACAAGTTTATGCGGTTTTTTTGTGTGTGTTTTTTTTTTAAAAAAATAATTTTTATTAGGGATTTTCTACACAAACAAAGAAAAACAAATACAAAACATACACACATACCCACCCCTCCCTCCCCCCCTACAAAAAGAAAAACAGTTAATATAATTACTTCCTAATAATCATATGACTCTAACATTATCTAGTGGACTTCCCCCTCTTCTCTCCTTTAACGTTACATTGTAAAGTCATTTTAGCAATTTCTATTCATCTTCAAATCTATTTCTTATTCCTAAAACACATTATATTACTTCTTATTTCTCCAATCTATTGTCTTAAACATATCTTAAACATATTTCCTTAAACATTTTTCTAAAATCTTAAACATATTCCTAATCTTCCCCTAGTCTCTTACTCTTTTGATTAGCCTCTATCATTATTCTACTTATTTATATACAATTTTATCTTATCAATCTTAATCCAATCTATAAACTGTTATTTCTACTCAGCAACAATCTAACAATTACAAATTCTAAATTTTAAGATGTTTCTTCATATATTCCTTAAATTTCTTCCATTTTTGTTCCACCGCTTCTTCCCTCTGGTCTCGGATTCTTGCGGTCAGTTCTGCGAGTTCCATATAATCCATCATTTTCAACTGCCATTCTTCCACTGTTGGTAACTCTTTTGTCTTCCAATATCTTGCAATCAAAATCCTTGCCGCTGCTGTGGCATACGTAAATAAGGTGTGATCCTCTTTGGGTAGCTCGTGGTGTATCATTCCCAGGAGGAAGGCCTCTGGTTTTTTAACAAATGTATTTTTGAATACTCTCTTCAATTCATTATATATTAAATCCCAGAAGGCCTTCACCCTCGGGCATGACCACCACATATGATAAAACGTTCCATCTGATTTCTCACACTTCCAGCATTTCTTATCCTGCAAATGATAGATTTTAGCTAGCTTGACTGGGGTTAGATACCATCTATATATCATTTTCATAATGTTTTCTTTTAACAAGTTACAAGCTGTAAAATTAATCCCTCTTCTCCATAGTCTCTCCCAGTCAGCCATCATTATATTATGTCCAACATCTTGTGCCCAGTCTATCATAGCAGATTTCACCAGTTCATCTTGTGTATGCCATTCCAGCAGCAAATTATACATTCTAGACAAATTCTTTGTTTTAGGATCTAGCAGTTCTGTCTCCAATCTTGATTTTTCTGTATGAAAACCAAGTTTCTTATCCTGTTTGAATAGTTCATTGATTTGATGGTATTGTAGCCAATTTGGTACTACTCCTTTCAACTGTTCAAAGGGTTTCAACTTGACACTGTCTCCTTCCTGGATTATCATATCTCTATATTTTGGGAAGTTACCTTCCATGTTTGCTCTTTTATCGGCCTTGGCCTCCATAGGGGAAATCCAATTGGGTGTTTTCTTCTCCAACAGATCTTTATATTTACACCAGACTCTATACAGGGCTTTCCTAATTATATGTGACTTGAATCCTTGATGAATCTTTATTTTGTCGTACCACAAATATGCATGCCATCCCCACCGATTGTCGCATCCTTCCAAGTCCAGCACATCTGTATTCTCCAACAGGAACCAATCTTTCAACCAGCAGAATGCCGCTGCTTCAAAATATATATTTAAGTCCGGCAAGGAGAATCCCCCTCTCTTCTTATCATCTGTTAAAATCTTGTATTTAATTCTGGGTTTTTTCCCCTGCCAGACAAATCTAGATATGTCCTTCTGCCAGTTTTTAAATGGTTCCATCTTGTCGACAATCGGTAGTGCTTGAAACAAAAATAACAATTTTGGTAGCACGTTCATTTTGATTACAGCTATACGTCCTAGCAAAGATAGCTTCAGATTGTTCCAGATTTCCAAGTCCTTCTTGATTTCCTTCCAAACTTTTTCATAGTTGTCCTTGTATAGATTCTGGTTTTTAGATGTTAGGTTTACCCCTAGGTATTTCACCTTTTTAACGAAATGAAGGCCAGTTTTTTCTTCAATAAATTGTTTTTCTTCCACTGTCAAGTTTTTACCCAGCAATTTTGTCTTGGTTTTGTTTAACTTGAATCCTGCTACTTGCCCAAATTCTTGAATTGTTTCCAGTGCCTTCACTGCACTGGTCTCCGGTTCTTGTAGAGTTAATACTATATCATCTGCAAAGGCTTTTACTTTATATTGTTTCTCCCCGACGCTTACGCCCTGTATTTCACTGTCTTCTCTAATCATGTTCAAAAGAACCTCCAGGACCGTTATGAAGAGCAGGGGGGAAAGAGGGCACCCTTGTCTTGTTCCTTTTTCTATTTTGAGGCTTTCTGAAATAATATTATTGACAATTATTTTGGCTTTTTGTTCCGAATATATTGCTTTTACTCCATTCAAAAAGGCTCCTCCCACCTCCATTTTTTCAAAATTCTCTTTCATAAAACTCCAGGATATATTATCAAAGGCCTTCTCGGCATCAATAAACATCATGACTGCTTTACGATCCTTTTTTTGTTCTAATCTTTCTAATATATCCACGACATTTCGTATATTTCCATTCAGTTGTCTTTGGGGCAAAAACCCTGCTTGGTCCTTGTGGATAATCTTCATCAATATTCCTTTGAGCCTGTTGGCCATAATATTTGCAAAGATTTTATAGTCCACATTCAAAAGGGAGATGGGTCGGTAATTTTTCATTTGAGATCTATCTGTATCCGATTTAGGAATCAAAGTTATATAAGCCTCTTGCCATGATTCGGGCGCCTTCCTTCCCCTCAAGATATCGTTACATACTTCCATCATCGGTTGAGTTAACCAATTTTTTAGTGTTTTGTAGTATTTTGCTGAAAGTCCATCAGGTCCTGGGGCCTTATCCAATTTCATATTATCTATTGCAGCCTCTATTTCATTGATGGTTATTTGGCAGTTAAGCGTGGGTTTCAATTCTTCTGGGATTTTATGCAATCCTTTTTCCTTTATAAATTGCTCTATTTTATCCTTATTCAGATGTTCTTCCCTGTACAGCTGTTTGTAAAAACACTCAAAAATTTTCCGAATTTCTAAAGGCTTCGTAATATTCCTACCATTCACCTCGATATTCGTTATGGTGTTTTGCTTTGACCTCTGCTTCAATTGCCATGCAAGCAATTTACCACATTTGTTTGCCGATTCAAAGGTCTTTTGTTTCAACATTTAAATTTTCCACTCTATTTCCTGGTTGATTAGTTGAGAGTAATCCACCTGCAATTTCTTAATTACTTTCTGCAGATCCACATTTTTGGGGTTTACTCTCAGCTGTTTCTCTTTTTCTTTTAATTGTTTATGCGTTGTTATCTTCTGTCCATCGCCATTATGGAACCCTCTGCGTCACCCTTGAATCGATGCCAACTGACCAGCTGATGGTCCCCTACGTTTCGGGGAGGCTTCTGGATGAGGAAGCACGTAGGCAGAGGGAGGAGGGAGAAACTGCTGCCAGCAGAGGCAACTCTGCTCCCAGGCAAGGGAGAGCAGACAATTCCTCTGTGCAGGCTTACGTCACCATACGCAAGTGCCACATATGCAGTTCTCCTAACCACCTGCAACGCGATTGTCCCTCAAGGCTGGCAGCCAAGGCCAAGCCACAGATAAGGGGTGCCAAGCGTGGGAATCGAGGAGGAGGCAGAGGCAGAGGTGGCACAGATGGGAGTCAACGTCATCTGGCTGCAGCGGTTGCAGCTGTGGATGCTTTGCCTGTTGCCAGGCAACCCTGGATCATCGACAGCAGAGCCAGCCATCATCTGACCTCTACTGGCCAAAATGGGTACTACAGCGATTTGGCTAAAAGTCAGAAAATCACGCTTGCTGATGGGTCTACGCGTTTGTTGAAGAAACAGACTGTTGTTTTCCTGGATTTTCTGAATGCTGAAGTTGATGCTTATGTATTACCAGGCATGAAATGTAATTTACTGTCTGTATCAACTCTGTTGAGGGATGGTTTTTCAGTGCATTTTGAGGGTAATGAATGCATTATTGCTAAAGTGGGTGGTGAAACGTTGGTTAAGGTACCATGTGATGCTGATGGTTTGTTTGTGTTAGAAACAGGTAATGTCACGTCTAATACAGCACAGGCACAGTACGTCAACAAACCCCTTCATGATAAATGCGTTCATTTATGGCATAGGAGATTTGCACATACCAACTGGCAGTACGTAAAGAAAGTGACAGGGAACGCTGAAGGGTGCTGCTTGTAAACGTGCTAAAGTCACGGAATGCTCTTATCCAAAGTCTGACAGGGTTACCACTCAAGCCTTTGCTCTGGTTCACATGGATCTTTGTGGTCCGATGCCAACAGAGAGCATGGGACGTTCTAAGTACGTTTTGGTTCTTGTTGATGTTTTTTCCCGAGCAGGTTGGTGCATGCCACTCAAGCACAAGGGGGAGGCGGCCAGCACAATCAAGGAATGCATTCTAGCAGTTGAGCTGGAATTTTCTTGCAACGTGCGTTGTCTTCAGTCAGATAGAGGTTCTGAGTTTACAGGGGCCGCACTGCAGGATTTCCTGAAGCAGAAAGGTATCAAGCACAGGTTGAGCGCCCCCTATAGTCCCCAGCACAACAGCATTGCTGAAAGGAGAAATCGAACTCTACAGGAGGCAGTGTCTGCGATGCTTTTTGATGCTCATCTTCCACAAAGGTACTGGGCCGAAGCATGGCGGACTGCATCGTTCGTTTTGAACTGAACGCAGAGCTCAGAGGTAGGTGAGACACCTTATTTCCTTTTGTATGGGAAGAAACCTAACGTACATTTTCTTCGCGTCTTTGGCTGTGAAGCTTATGTGCTGATTCCCAGAAACAAAAGACGCAAAGGTGGGCCACGGTCACAGAAGCTGATTTTCGTGGGCAATGAACCTCATTCCAAGGCGTGGAGGTTTGCATTTCCTAGCGGGAATCAGGACCGTGTGGTTCTCAGCAACAGTGCTGAGTTCTGTGAGCAACAGGGGTGGAGCCGTATTCACGGAAACCCTGACATTCTCACAGACGTTCTGGAAGGCTCTGAAGAGGTAGGTGCACCCCCTGCTGGTGACCATGGAGAGGCTGATCCAGGAGGTGATGACGTGGCTGCTCCTCACTCTCCTGGGCACAACCAGGGTACAGCACAGCAGGGGACGTCTCGCAAGCAGGAGACCAGAAGCACACCCACTTCACCAGTGGTTAGAGCAGGAAGACGACTCAAGCAGAGTAGGTATTCTCCAGAGGCAGGTCCCGGGGACTCAAGTAAGCGTAGTAGGTCACGCGGGGGAGCTCCAAGGGACAGAGACTCTGAACCCAGTACAAGCTCTTCTGGGTCAGGGAGTGAGTCTGAGAATGGTTTGCGGCGTTCAAAGCGCACCACAAAAGGCAAACCACCTGACTGGTACACACCTGATAGGTACACAGCTTCTAGTGTGTATGCTGGCCTGGCTCAGTGTGAACCAGGAAACTATGAAGAAGTACAGGAATTACCAGAAGCAGAAGCGAAGAAGTGGCATGTTGCCATGGAGAAGGAGTTAGACTCCATGAAGACGCTCAAGGTGTATTCCAATGTGGAATTACCCCCAGGTGAGCATGCAGTAAGCAGTCATTGGGTGTTTAGGTTTAAACCCACAGCGACTGGTGAACCTCAGTACAAGGCTAGGTTAGTTGCCAGAGGCTCCACACAACGGAAAGGGCTGCATTACACAGAGGTTTACTCCCCTAAGTGTCGGAGTGAGACCCTGCGTATGCTCTTAGCCGTAGCAGCACAAAGAGGATTCGTGGTACATCATTTTGATGTCGACGTTGCTTATCTGAACTCGCCCTTACAGGAGGTTTTGTTTATGTTACCTCCACCAGGGTTCGAGGGCAAGAAGCCAGGTGTCGTCTGGAGACTACACAAGTCAATTTATGGCCTCAGACAGTCTGCTCGCAACTGGAACAGTTGTTTGAATCGTGCTTTGGAGAGCATGGACTTCCACAAGAGCCTAGCTGATAGCTGCCTTTACCTGTCGGGTTCAGGACAGGATCAGGTGCTGGTGCTCTGTTACGTGGATGACTTGATCTGTCTGGCCAGGACCGAGAAGCAGGTGAATGAGTTTGCTAGGAAGCTTGAGAAGCATTTCAAACTCAAGGAACTAGGACCAGTGAAGGTGTACCTAGGTGTTCAAGTTGATAGAACTGCGGATGGCAGTTTTCTCTTAAGTCAGAGAGGTAAGATTGAACAATTGCTAGAGAAGTTCAGGATGTCAGACTGTGCTAGCGTCAGAACACCCATGGAGACGTGTTTTGTAAAAGACAGTCAGTCTGGGGAACACTCTGAATTCCAGAGCCCCGAAGTGTTTCAATCCGCACTCGGATCGCTGCTGTATCTTTCGCAGTGGACCCGACCGGATGTCACTTTTGCAGTGAATCTGCTCAGCAGAGAAGCTGCTGCACCTAGTGTGCAAGCCTGGAATGGCATCAAGAGAGTACTTAGATACTTACAGGGAACCAAGAATTTGTGTCTCAAGTTGTCAGCGCTAGGAGAAGCACGAGTGACGTGCTGGACAGATAGCGATTGGGCAAATGACAAGGACAGGAAGTCTGTGTCCGGGTTCGTTGTAAAGTATGGGGATGCTCTAGTTGGATGGAGGTCCAAGAAGCAAAGTCTCATTGCTCTTTCCTCTACCGAGGCAGAATTCGGCGCGTTATCGGATCCCTGCCGGGAGCTGGAATACTATGAGTGTTTGGTCCATGAGATCTGTGATGACCTGGGAGTCAGACTCAGACGCTGAACCTGAGGGATCCCAGCCTGCACATGATTCACTGCCTCCAGAACCAGCAGAGCCAGGGCTGGGGCCTGAGTCTCAAGGGGACTCACCTGTGCTGGATCCTCAGGTGCAGGCATCGGCTAAGGTTGATCTGGCTTCTAATGGGATGGAGGACTTATTGCCTGCAGGTGCTCCACTCCCCACCCAGTCAGGGGAAGCTGAGGTTGCCTCTGGGTCCGGTAACCCTCCAGCTTCTCCTGAGCTGCAAAGGCTAAGGGCAGAGAGGCGAAGGGAACTAAGTTCCCGCAGGAGGAGTGCTCGCCTCCAAGCCAGGAGAGGCGAGGCACCTGAGGATCGGAGCCGCCCTTTGCCTCGGGGCAGATAAAAGCCAGCCAGTCCCAGACCCAAGTTGCAGGAGCAACATCGGTGCTGCCTAGTTCCTGTTCCTGGTTCCTGCGTTCCTGACCTCAGCTTGGTTACCTCGGCTTCCTGACCTCGGCTTCCTGACCTCGGCTTCCTGACCTCAGCTTTGTTACTTCGGCTTCCTGACCTCGGCTTCCTGACCTCGGCTTCGTGACTTCGGCTTCGTGACTTCTGGCTTGGACTGACCTTGGACTGGACTAGACCTCGCCTATCGGATATCCCTTGGGACCAGCACAGTTTGCTCCTGCCACACCCGCACTCCCCCTTCGTTGGGGTGCGTTCGGGAGGAACCTGTTGTCATGACTGACCAGGCGGCTGCGCTGGTGGCATTGGCCCAGGAGAACCAGGTCTTGACCCACACAGTGCAGCAGCTAAGCAATGCGGTTACGACGCTTCAGCAGCGTTTGGACGCCTTACCGGCTCCTGGTGCCGGCGCCCCAGCTCCAGGCAAGTACCCAGTGGCCCTGCCAGAAAAATTCGATGGGTCCCCGGGCAGCTTTCCCATGTTTCTCGCCCAGGCCAAACTGTATATTCAGGGGCGAGCCCGGGATTTCCCCGACGACCGCACCAAGGTGCACTTCCTGATCAGCTTGCTGAAGGACCAGGCGGCCAAGTGGGCGTTGCCGCTGCTCCGGCAAGACTCCCCCTTGCTGACAGACTATACGGGGTTTTGCAACCATTTTGAAACCGCGTTCGCCAACCCTCAGAAGGCGAGTCAAGCCAATCGGGCAATTCGGCGGTTGAAACAGGGCAAGTCCACAGTGGCCGCCTATGCCACGGAATTTCGGCTGTTGGCGCAGGACTTGACCTGGAATGATTCCGCACTTCGGGACCAGTATCTCGAGGGGCTTTCGGACGAGATACTGGACCAGCTGGCCACCTTGGATCGCCCCACCACGCTGGAGGCCCTCATCCAACGGAGTCTACAGATAGACGATCGGTTGGAGGACCGGCGCCAGGCCCGGGCCCGCCAGCACTCTGGGCTCCCGACTCCAGTGCTCCCCAGCAGTTCCACGGCCAGAGCCGAGTCACTGGAGGAGCCGATGCAGCTCGGGGCAGCACGGCCTCGCCTCTCCCCTTCGGAGAAGACACGACGTCGGGAGGGAAACCTGTGTCTCTACTGCGGGGGGAGTGGACACTACGCCCGAACCTGCCCTGAGAAACGCCAGCCGCAGGGAAACCGCCAACCCCAGTAGCCAATGGCCCAGGCTATCTGGGGTCCCAAGCATCACATGATGGGCCCTCACCAGTGGAATTGCAACACCTCATGATCCCGGTGCGTCTATACCCCCCAGGCGGGCCCTGGATTCTCACCCACGCTCTGGTGGATTCAGGGGCAACCCGCTCCTATATGGACTCTGCCTTCGCCGCTCAGCATCGGGTGCCGCTCCAGAACAAGCCAGAACCGGTGCAGGTGGAGGCAATCGATGGACGGCTCTTGCGGTCAGGCGCCGTTACTCGGGAGACCCAGCCCTTGGTCCTGTGCCACCAGCAGCACCGGGAGGTGCGTACCCTGGACATTGCCACCATGCCCCGGTTTCCCCTGGTGCTGGGGATGGACTGGCTGGAGTCTCACAATGTTCAGATCGATTGGGTCAATCGAACTGTACGCTTCCCAGACTCGGGTTCGATTGCTCAGTCCGAGATGCTTTCGGCCGCCTCCATGGGGGAGGCTGCGTCAACGCTCCCCGCCGTGTACCGGGACTACGTAGACGTGTTCGAGGAACAGGGGGCAGACCGGCTGCCTCCTCATCGGTCTTTTGACTGCGGCATAGACCTCCAGCCTGGGGCGCCCCTGCCTGTGAGTCGCCTATACTCTCTTTCGGAGCCAGAGCGTGAAGCCTTACAGGACTTCCTTCACAAGAACCTGGAGCGGGGGTTCATTAGGCCCTCTACCTCTCCCACCGCCGCTCCAGTACTCTTCGTTAAGAAGAAGTGTGGGGAGCTTCGCCTCTGCCATGATTACCGAGCCCTGAATAAGATCACCATCCCAGACCGGTATCCCTTGCCCCTAATTGCAGAGTTGCTGGAGCGGGTGCAAGGGGCGCAGATGTTCACCAAACTGGACCTCCGGGGGGCTTACAACTTGATTCGGATCCGTGCCGGGGATGAGTGGAAGACCGCATTCGGGACCCGTTATGGGCAGTTCGAGTACCTGGTCATGCCGTTCGGACTATGCAACGCGCCCGCCGTGTTCCAACGGTACATCAACCACGTGTTCCAGGACTTGCTTGACAAGTATGTGGTGGTGTACCTCGATGACATTCTGATTTATTCCCGTGACCCAGCTCGCCACGAGAGTCATGTCCGGACCGTGTTGCAGCGCTTGCGGGAGCACCGCCTGTACGCTAAGCTCAGCAAGTGCGAGTTCCACCAGCGGTCAGTGGACTTCCTCGGACACCGACTCTCCCCTGACGGTGTACAGATGGACCCCGGGAAGGTGTCTGCGGTTCGAGAGTGGGCGGCGCCGCGGAACCGCAAGGACCTACAGCGGTTTTTGGGGTTCGCCAACTATTACCGGACATTCATTGTGGATTATGCTCATCGCACCACCCCGTTGACCCGACTGCTGCGCCCCAAGACGCCCTTCGCCTGGGATGAGGAGGCTGAGGTGGCATTCCAGGGATTGAAAGCCTGTTTCCAGAAGGCGCCAATTTTGCAGCATCCTGATCCCTCTCATCCCTTCGTGGTGGAGACTGACGCCTCCAGTACGGCTCTCGGTGCCGTCTTGTCCCAGCAACACGGACCTGATGCGCCACTGTTACCCTGCGCCTACTACTCCCGGCAGCTCCTTCCGGCGGAGCGTAACTATACTGTGTGGGAGCGGGAACTACTGGCCATCAAGGTGGCCTTTGAAGTCTGGCGCCATCATCTTGAGGGGGCACGACACCCAGTGGAAGTGAGAACCGACCACCGGAATCTGGAGTACCTCCAGACCACCCGCAGGCTGAACCAGCGGCAGATCCGGTGGGCACTGTTCTTCTCCCGGTTCCAGTTCCGGATCCGCTACATCCCCAGCTCCCAAAACCAGAAGGCGGATGCGCTGTCCCGGAAACCGGAGGACATTGCAGAGACGGTGCAGCAGGCGGCCCCCACAACGATCATCCCACCAGCGGCCTTCCTGGCTGTTCATGAGACTGAGTCGCTGCGGGACCGAGTGCGGAGGCAGCAACGGGTCGACGCGTGGGCTCAGGAACGGATCCAGGAATTGGCCAGTGGATCGTGCCCTCGATACCCAGAACTGGTTGTGCACCAGGGTCTGCTGATGCACCGTGGTCGGTTGTACATCCCACCAGGGCCTTTGCGGGCCGAGGTACTCCAAATGTCACACGACGCCCCGGCAGCTGGCCACTTCGGGAGGTATCGGACCACCCACCTGGTCAGCCGGGAGTTCTGGTGGCCCCGCTTGAAGGCCGACGTGGCACGGTACATTGGGGGGTGCGAGGTCTGCCGGCGAGCCAAGGGATCGACCGGGAGACCTGCGGGACTGCTACAGCCACTGCCAGTTCCCCCTCGTCCATGGCACACGGTTTCATTGGATTTCGTGGTAGACCTACCCCCATCCCGTCAGTGTACCTGCCTCCTGGTATTCACAGACCACTTCACTAAAATGGTGCACTGCGCCCCGTGCCCGTCTGTACCCTCAGCCAAGGAGACGGCGCAACTGTACCTACAAAACGTCTTCCGCTTACATGGCCTATCGGAACGTTTGATCTCCGATCGTGGTGCCCAGTTCACCTCCCGGTTCTGGCGCGCTCTACATCAGGCTCTCGGGACGGAGGTCTGCCTATCTTCGGCCTACCATCCACAGACGGATGGACAGACCGAACGGGCAAACGCGGTGTTGGAACAGTACCTCCGGTGCTACTGCAGCTTCCACCAGGACGATTGGGTCGACCACCTGGCGTTGGCCGAGTTCGCATATAACAACGCAGTGCACGCTTCCACCCAACAGACCCCGTTCCAGGCAAACTATGGGTACCACCCGCGGTTGTTTCCAAGCGTACTGCCGGCATCCGCAGTTCCCGCAGTGACAGACTGGCTACAAGAGCTCCAGTCACAGCAGCAGCTTCTGACGGAGCAACTGAGCCAGGCCAAGGACGCGTATAAGGCCCAGGCCGACCGTCACCGTCAGGAGGGGCCGGAACTCCATGTCGGAGACCTGGTATGGCTCTCCACCCGCCACCTGCACCCCTCTCGGCCTTCACGGAAGCTGGATGCCCGCTTCACCGGCCCATTTCCGATCGTGGACCGGGTCTCACCTGTGGCCTTCCGTCTCCGGTTACCCGCGACCCTGAAGGTCCACCCGGTATTCCACCGGTCCCTACTCAGTCCGGTCGCCCCGCCAGACGAGTTCCACCCAGACCATCCACGACCGCAGCCAGTTTTGGTTCAGGGGGAGCCCGAGTATGAGGTGGAGCACATTCTTGACTCCCGATACCGCAGGGGGAAGCTCCAATACCTCATCGACTGGAAGGGGTATGGGCCCGAGGATCGGTCGTGGGAACCAGCGGAGAACGTCCACGCGCCTGTCTGCCTCCGTGATTTCCATGCGACTTACCCCAGCAAGCCTGGTCCGGCCCCTCGGTTGAGGGGGGGGCCTGGGAGGGGGGATGGTGTGATGACCTGGGAGTCAGACTCAGACGCTGAACCTGAGGGATCCCAGCCTGCACATGATTCACTGCCTCCAGAACCAGCAGAGCCAGGGCTGGGGCCTGAGTCTCAAGGGGACTCACCTGTGCTGGATCCTCAGGTGCAGGCATCGGCTAAGGTTGATCTGGCTTCTAATGGGATGGAGGACTTATTGCCTGCAGGTGCTCCACTCCCCACCCAGTCAGGGGAAGCTGAGGTTGCCTCTGGGTCCGGTAACCCTCCAGCTTCTCCTGAGCTGCAAAGGCTAAGGGCAGAGAGGCGAAGGGAACTAAGTTCCCGCAGGAGGAGTGCTCGCCTCCAAGCCAGGAGAGGCGAGGCACCTGAGGATCGGAGCCGCCCTTTGCCTCGGGGCAGATAAAAGCCAGCCAGTCCCAGACCCAAGTTGCAGGAGCAACATCGGTGCTGCCTAGTTCCTGTTCCTGGTTCCTGCGTTCCTGACCTCAGCTTGGTTACCTCGGCTTCCTGACCTCGGCTTCCTGACCTCGGCTTCCTGACCTCGGCTTCCTGACCTCGGCTTCCTGACCTCAGCTTTGTTACTTCGGCTTCCTGACCTCGGCTTCCTGACCTCGGCTTCCTGACCTCGGCTTCGTGACTTCGGCTTCGTGACTTCTGGCTTGGACTGACCTTGGACTGGACTAGACCTCGCCTATCGGATATCCCTTGGGACCAGCACAAGATCAACGGGGAGTGTTGCCTACCCATTACTGTATGGGAGGATAACCAGCCATGTTTGAGATTTGCGGAGACAGGGCAGTTTAAAGCCCGTACCAAACACTTAGATATTCGGTTCCGAAATGTCTGTCAAAGTATTCAGACCGGTTTGGTGAAACTGAGATATTGTCCAAGCCACGAGAACCTGGCAGACGGGTTCATGAAACCCTTGAGTTTCCAACGACATGGGGAATTCAGTGACGGGATATGTCTTGCGTAAGAAGTATCTTACAATTTCCCCTGTGATGCAGGACGAAGGGGGGTGTTAGGATTTGAGCTGGCAATGTCAACAGCTCGAGAGATACGCCCTGCATTCACAGGGGATGAGATCACTTCCTGGAAGGGAACCAGGCTTGTGATTGATATATATGTAACTGTTATGTTTCCCATGCTTGTATTCTTTCCGGGACCACTCTCCTGAGAGGGAGGATGTCTTCCGATAGCCCAGGCTGTCTGTGTTTTATTTTCGTTTAATAAAGCGTCTGTTTTGATTTAAGATACAACAGACTGTGTGTTTTACTGGCACAAACGCAAGTAAGAATTTACAGTGCTTTCCTCTGCGTGGAACAAACCGGGAGATTTTAAAAAAGCAAAGTGCGCAAGAGAAGCGTGCAGGACTTTTGGATCAGGTCTGTTTACTTTGGCTGAGAAAGCCAAAAACTCTGCTAACGAAGGGTAAACATCCCTGCATTCCGCTCCTTCCTCCTGGGCCGTGTTCGGAAAATGGTGTTGGGGGATGAGTGTTCAGACCCCTGGGCCCTCACTTGTGGGGTGCCTCAGGGTTCCTTCCTCTCCTCCATGCTTTTCAACATCTACATGCAGCCGCTGGGAGAGATCATCAGGGGTTTTGGGTTGGGTGTCCATCAATATGCGGATGATACCCAGCTCTACCTCTCTTTCAAATCATAACCAGTGAAGGCAGTGAAGGTCCTGTGTGACTGTCTGGTGGTGGTTGGAGGATGGATGGTGGCTAACAAATTGAGGTTGAATCCTGACAAGACAGAATCCTGACAAGTCCCCCCTGTTCTTGGGGGACAGAGGGCAGGCTGGGATGGAGGACTCCCTGGTCCTGAATGGGGTAACTGTGCCCCTGAAGGACCAGGTGCGCAGCCTGGGAGACATTTTGGACTCACAGCTGTCCATGGAGGCGCAGGCCAATTATGTATACAGGGCAGCTGTCTACCAGCTCCATCTGGTAAGCAGGCTGAGACCCTACTTGCCTGCAGACTGTCTCACCAGAGTCGTGCATGCTCTAGTTATCTCTTGCTTGGACTACTCCAAAGCGCTCTACGTGGGGCTACCTTTGAAGGTGACCCGGAAACTACAACTAATCCAGAATGTGGCAGCTAGACTGGTGACTGGGAGCAGACGCAGAGACCATATAACACCGGTATTGAAAGACCTACATTGGCTCCCAGTACGTTTCTGAGCACAATTCAAAGTGTTGGTGCTTAACTTTAAAGCCCTAAACGACCTCCGTCCAGTATTCCTGAAGGAGCGTCCTCACCCCCGTCGTTCTGCCCAGACACTGAGGTTCAGCTCTGGATACTGATAGTAATCATTTTTAAAAGGAAGACCATGCTCTACCTAGATTCCAAACATGGATTTAACCACTCTGTGATTGATGCAATAACATCCTTCTTAGCATATCTGCATGACATGGATTCAAAATGTCCCTATAGTTTTGCGGACTGGTCATTTTTTTGCACCAACTGATATACCCAGGCAAGGTAATTCTAGTGACTGCAGTCCTTTCACATGTACCATTGCACATCTAATTGCTTCTGCTGCCCAAATACAGTTCACACAAAAGGATATGGCTGCCATTAGACCCTGGATTGCTAAAGAAATAATACAGTACAGTGGGAAAACCTATCATGAAGGACAAGACAAAATATTTTCAAGTGGAAATTGCTCCCAAGAAGAGACAAATCTTGAAAGAGAGTCACATTACTGTGTCTAGATCATGCCCAGAGGGATGGAAGGATACACTAACCTATTGCTCAAATATTTTACCCATGTAGTGGGTTAAGTTGAGACTGCTGATCCAAAGTGATCAGTAATTTTTACGGCAATTACAATCCTGCTTTCCCTTGTACCAGGCTTACCTTAATTTCAATAAGGACTTTGAAAAGGTCCCCCATGATATTACTGCAAAAAAGTTAGTAAAATGTGGACTAGACAAAGCTACTGTTTGGTGGATTTGTAATTGGTTGACGGACCGAACCCAAAGAGTGCTCATCAGTGGCTCATCTTCATCCTGGAAATAAATGACTAGTGGGGTTCCACAAGGTTCTGTCCTGGGCCTGGTGCTATTTAATATTCTTATAAATGATTTGGATGATGGAATAGAGGGCATGCTAATCAAATTTGCAGATGATACCAAACTGGGAGGTGTTGCTAATACCCCAGAGGACAGGGTCAGAATTCAAAATGACCTGAATAGCCTAGAGAACTGGGCCAAAACAAACAAAATGGAGTTCAATAGGGAGAAATGTAAGGTACTACACCTGGGTAGAAAAAATGAAATGCACAGATGGAGGACACTTGGCTTGACAACAGTACCTGTGAAAGGGATCTGGGAGTCTTAGCCAATGTGATTCTGGGCTGCATCAATAGGAGTATAGTGTCTAGATCAAGCGAAGGAATGCTACCACTCTATTCTGGTTGGTCAGACCTCACCTGAATTACTGTGTCCAGTTCTGGGCACCACAGTTGAAGAAGGATATTGTCAAGCTGGAGCATGTCCAGAGGAGGGTGACCAAAATGTAAAAGGTCTGGAATCCAAGCCCTATGAGGAGAGACTTAGGGAGCTGGATTTGTTTAGTCTAGAGAAGAGAAGATTAAGGAGTGACATGATAGCCATGTTTAAATATTTGAAGGGATGTCATGTTGAAGAGGAAGCAAGCTTGTTTTCTGCTGTTCTAGAGACTAGGATGCAGAATAATGGATTCCAACTATGGGAAAAGAGATTCCACCTAAACATTAAGAAGAATTTTCTGACAGTTAGGGCTGTTGGACAGTGGAATATGCCACGTCAGAGAGTGGTGGAGTCTCCTTCTTTTGAGGTTTTTAAGTGGAGGCTGGCTGGCCATCTGTCAGGAGTGCTTTGCTTGTGTGTTGCAGCATGGCAGGGAGTTGGACTAGATGCCCTTTGTGGTATCTTCCTGCTCTATGATTTTATGATTCTATGACACTAGCTAGTACATTGCACTGATCCATTAGATAGATATTGTTGCTATTTTTTAAGCTAAGGGTTATGTATAGCTGGCATCTATTAGTCTTTGAGCCAGCGTGATGTAGTGGTTAAGAGCGGTGGACTCATAATCTGGTGAGCCGGGTTCGCTTCACTGCTCCTCCACATGCAGTTCCTCACAGGGTGTCTGTTGTGGGGGAGGAAGGGAAAGAAGATTGTTAGCTGCTTTGAGACTCCTTAAGGGTGGCGCTGTGGTCTAAACCACAGAGCCTAGGGCTTGCCGATCAGAAGGTTGGCGGTTTGAATCCCCGAAGGGGTGAGCTCCCGTTGTTCTGTCCCAGCTCCTGCCAACTTAGCAGTTCGAAAGCACTTCAAAGTGCAAGTAGATAAATAGGTACCGCTCCAGCGGGAAGGTAAATGGCGTTTCCGTGCACTGCTCTGGTTTGCCAGAAGCGACTTTGTCATGCTGGCCACATGACCCAGAAGCTGTACGATGGCTCCCACGGCCAATAAAGCGAGATGAACGCCGCAACCTCCGAGTCGTCCGCGACTGGACCTAATGGTCAAGGGTCCCTTTACCTTTAAGGGGAGTGAAAGGCGGAATATCTGTTGTAATTCCCATTCCACCTTAACAACAGACTGCTACAGTTCCAGGGGTTTGGAATTCGCCCGGCAGGTCGGCCGGGGGTGTATGGGCCAGAAGGGAGCATGTCCGTTGTTCCTGTTTCCCTGGACAAATCACAACAATATCAAGTCCAAACTCTTTGTAATAGTGACATTTCCCATAAATATGCTGAGACACAACCAAATAATTTTCTAGATTTCAATGGGATTCATGGAAGGGCCAAGTTTATTCTGCAGTTTAAATGAATGGGGCATGGAAGTGCTCAACTGGTTTTTGAGTGCAAGTAGATAAATAGGTACCGCTCCAGCGGGAAGGTAAATGGCGTTTCCGTGCGCTGCTCTGGTTCGCCAGAAGCGGCTTAGTCCTGCTGGCCACATGACCCGGAAGCTGTACACCGGCTCCCTTGGCCAGTAACCTGAGATGAGCGCCGCAACCCCAGAGTCATCCGCGACTGGACCTAATGGTCAAGGGTCCCTTTACCTTTAAGGGGAGTGAAAGGTGGAATATCAAGTCCAAACTCTTCTTCCAAACTCTTTGTAATAGTGACATTTCCCATAAATATGCTGAGACACAACCAAATAATTTTGTAGATTTCAATGGGATTCATGGAAGGGCCAAGTTTATTCTGCAGTTTAAATGATTGGGGCATGGAAGTGCTTAACTGGTTTTTGATCAGGGCCAAAACCTGGGGGAAGAAATCTTCAGTCCCTGTAGCAAACAGCAGGCACAACAACATTTTGTATGGAATGCAGAGCCAGTTCTTCTCATAAGCAACCATGGAGAGCCCCTGAGGTGCTGGATGCACCACTAGAACTGGCGGGATGGTGTGAGTGCCAAGTAGAGGTCAGGAGAAGGATGTGTTTCTTTTGGAGTCCCCACTGGGGAGAAGGGTGACTATAAATGAAGTGAGGGCCTCACAGACCTACACAGCAGCCAGTTTGGGCTGAGGTAAGCCCACTGAGGTGCTGGCGCAATTCTACTGGAGTTTTGCTCCCTCCCTGCATGTATAGTGGGAAGGGGGGCAGATTTGATTAGCCCTCCCCCAAAGGATAATCTTTTCTTTAGTTAACTCTGCTCTGATGCTACAGTGGATGTCTCAAGTCTCATGTCAATGTTTGTGTCCATTTTAGCCACCCAACTGCGGATGGTTTTTGGGGAACACCTGCATCATCTTGTGATCTAAGCATGATGCAGTTGTCTTTTTCCAGTCCTTGATATGATGTTTTGGGGAAGACTGCAGTCCAAGTGAAGTATCTGTTGGTCCTGCTGTGCATCTAAGTGCAATAATAGCAGCCTGAAGAGTTTGGACTTGATACCCCACCTTTCACTCCCTTTAAGGAGTCTCAAAGCGTCTCACAATCTCCTTTCCCTTCCTCCCCCACAACAGACACCCTGTGAGGTGGGTGGGGTTGAGAGACTTCAGAGAGAACTGTGACTAGCCCAAGGTCACCCAGCAGCTGCATGTGGAGGAGTGGGGAAGCGAACCTGGCTCACCAGATTATGAGTCCACCGCTCATAACCACCACACCACACCTGAAGTGCCTTTTCCAGTTGTCAATAATGCCCTGTTGTTATCATTTTTGAAACATTAGTATTATGATGGCACCTAAAGCCTGAAATATCTTCCTAAAAGATAAGACAAATGTTTAGGAAAAGTTGTTATGAAAGGAGGAATGAAGAATGTAAGTTCAGCATATAATTCTCTGCATTATGCTTTCAGGTCTCCATATGATGAGCATGTGGACAGACAGAGGAGAAGGCTGCATGAGGCTGATAGTTAATTGCAGGATGACCTCTGCAAAAGAAAGTTGTGCATATTTGATCTTTGTGACTGTTAAGTAAATGTTTAAATTATAGTTTTTTAATATCCAACCCAAGCTCTGATTTTCTCAGTTCTCCCTTCACCTGTGTGTATCCTGCTAGTTCTATCCATTTCGCCTTTCTCTTGACACAAATGTATATAAAATTATACAGGAAAATGTTAAATGATCAGCTTTAATGCAGTTTCTCTGTCTCTACCTTTCTGTGCAATTGCTCAATAATGTCACTAAGAAAGCTCTCTATATTGGAGTGGTCTCTTTTACTGTATTGGAATAATTTCTCAAAGTTAATTCTAAAGGGGTGCATAAGACCAGTGGGCCAGAATTTTTTTCCCCAATAATATTTTTATTTTTTCCCTGTGGTCATCACTAAATCTTCATGCAGTTAACTCCACAGTTTAATCTCTCATGGAGTAAAGTGGTACTTCCTTTCACTGGGTGCCCCAGAGGTCAGTATTATGGGAGAGGGATGAAAGGTTCTCTCTATCCACTTTATCTTCTTAAATTTTTAAACCACTATCATGTCTGCTCCCCGCTTAGTCACCTTTTATAGACTGAACATTTCCAAACTCTTCAGCCTTTTCTCAAAGGAAAAGCACTGTTACCCCTGAATCGTTTGGTTGCCCAATTCTAGATGTAAGAGCAATCTGGTTGCCACATCTATCACCCTGTTGATCACCAGGGTTGATTTGGATGATCAGACTGGCAAGGAATGTCTCTGCCATCTCCATCACTGTGCATCCCTCCCTAAGACACACACTCCATGGAAGAGAACAACCATCCCACACAGAGCGAGAACACCCTCTTCTGCACTTTTCCCAGCTATGCAAAAACTGTACAGGGTATTCCAAATGGGACCACACTATAGAACTGTACAGGGACATTATTTTTGGAGATTCATTCCCCGTGTCTGCAGTCATGGGATTCTTGTCTATCACATGACGGTGTATGTTTTCATTCCACAGTGGGAAGTGACGAAGACAGGATGTTTGTGTTACTGTGTTTCCTGAAGTGGGACTACTGTCTTTTGTTCTTTCTCTTTGCTGTCTGATGCTAGAGAGAGAGGGAGCCATGTTGCAGTGATCCATGTGTGTTTATATGTAAATAAAGTAGATTAGCCAAAATGCTGAGTTGCTGAGGTCTGTTACACAAACTGTGAACACTCTGCGGATCCCTGAGTGTGCTAATGCTTTTTGGCATTAGTCGCTGTGATGTTCGTGCAGAAGAAAGCTTTTGAAGCTCCCGAACGATCTCCCAGGAGGGAGGGAACATGCCAGTCGGGCATGTGTCTCTGCCAAGTTCCTACTCATGTGTAGGAGATCCTAACAATTACAATACTGACCATTTCATTTTCAGTTCCTTTTTCAATAGTCTCCAGCATGGAATTTGGTTTGCCAACATAGTCACTATACTGCTCAGCACTAATTCCAGATCATACATGAATAAATGAAATAATAGCGGTTCTGGTCCTTGTGGGACCCAACTGCTCACTTTCTTTCACTGAGAGAACTGTCCATTTTTTCCAACTTCCTGTCGCTTGACCAATTTGTAATCCCCCAGTGGACCCAATCTGTGGTCCCATGGCTGGTAAGATTACTCTCAGTAGTCTGGTGAGGTTTCTAATCAAAAAACCCCTTTGGAAGTCAAAGCATATAATGTCTAACAGCTTACCCTCATGCAGGTGTTTGTAACCCTTCTCAATGAACTCCAAAATGTTGGCGAGCAGGACTTCCTTTTGCAGGGAAGCTATGGAATGCACATGATATTTCAAGCAGTGGCTCATTACGCACTCTCCCTTGCAGCAGGTGAGTGCGCATCCTCTGCACCCTCCCAGTGCAGACAATCAAAAAGGGATAAGAGCAAGTGCAAGGATTATTGATGGAAGGGGATCTCTTCTGATTAAGTATATCTCATGGCCTGTGGGAATGGGAATTATCAGATGTTTCTGAGGCATATGATATCACATTACAAATCAGGTGCAACCACCACTTAATCCTGTTATAAGGCAATTGAGGAAAAGCAAATGAATGCAAGTATGCCATCAGTTCTAAGGGCAAAACAAGACTGCGAAACACAAGGTTGCCACAGGGACTTGCAGCAGGGCAGCAGTTGTGACCTCCTTGTGGGAAAAACACCACAGGGGCCAAATTTGGATTGGTACCACAATGAAAGGGGAGAATGGGCTTCAGCCTTCGCCCTGGCCCTTTTTAAAAAACAATAATTATAATACTAATTGTTATTATTTATTAGATTTTTAAGCTGCTCTCCTCACCAAAGTGGGCTCAGAGCAGTGTACAACATCAGAAATTCAATAAAACAGATAGATTAAAAGACAATTCGACTCCAATAACTGAGGCACCCTGATTACCAGCTACTAGCCCAGCAAGGGTAAGGATAAAAGGGGAAGAGGGAAAGGACCAACAGGAAGAGGGAAAGAGTGAGAAGAAAATAAAAAGGGGAGGGGAAGGGGAAGGGGAAGGTAAAAATAAAACCATTGCTGCCCTCAACCTTAGGACTGGTGAAACAACTCGGTCTTACAAGCTCTACAGAATTGATATCTTCTTCTTCTTCTTCTTCTTCTTCTTCTTCTTCGATCACTCGTAGCCGAGTAAGATTGTCTTCCATAAACACGGTTTTAACAATGAGTCCATAAGTGACTGTGGAGGCCAGTTTTGGACCCACATGTCCTTCCACAGTGGGGACATTGGTTCCCGGGAGGAAGATGATCATGTGCCTTCCTTTTAGCACGTTTCTCCCTTGTGTTGTGAATTCGAGTGTCTTCAAAGCGCATGACACCTTTGGTAAAGGCTGTTCTCCAACTGGAGCGCTCGCAGGTCAGTGTTTCCCAGTTTTCGGTGTTTATACTACATTTTTTAAGATTTGCCTTGAGAGAGTCTTTAAACCTCTTTTGTTGACCACCAGCATTAAGCTTTCCATTTCTAAGTTCAGAATAGAGTAGTTGCTTTGGAAGAAGATGATCAGGCATCCACACAACATGAAGAGTCCAACGAAGTTGATGTTAAAGAATCATTGCTTCAACACTGGTGATCTTTGCTTCTTCCATTACACTGGCACTAGTTCACCTGTCTTCCCAAGTGATGTGTAAGATTTTTCGGAGACACAGTTGATGGACTCTTTCGAGGAGTTGGAGATGGCATTTGTAAGTGGTCCATGTTTCACAAGCATACAGTAAGGTTGGTAGTACAATAGCTTTGTAAACAAGCATTTTGGTTTCCCTGCGAATGCACCTCAAACACTCTGCACTTCAATCGGGAGAAAGCCGCACTCGCAGAACTCAGGCAATGCTGGATTTTGGCATCAATGTTGACCCTTGTGGAAAGATAACTGCCTAGGTGATCGACATTTTCCAACATTACACCATTGAGTTGGATTTGTGGCACTGCAGAGGGGCTATTTTCTACTTGTTGGTGCAGCACTTTGGTTTTTTGGTTGTCGTGTGAGAGGCCAAGTTTTTCGTAAGTTTCTGCAAAGATATTTAGGATGGTTTGGAGGTCATCCTCTGAGCGTGCACACACTACGTTGTCATCAGCATACTGAAGCTATACTGTATGACGGAAATTATGGTAACCTTACTCTTTGCTTTCAGCCTGCTCAGATTGAAGAGCTTTCCATCTGTTTGATAAATGAATTCTACCCCAGTGGGGAGTTTCCCTTCGACAAAGTGTAGGATCATGACAATGAAAATAATGAATAGAGTTGGGGCAATAACACAACCCTGTTTAACACCTGATCCCAATGTGAATGGTTCACTTTGAGAGCCATTGTTATCTGCAATTGTTGCTGTCATATTATCATGGAGGAGCCGAAAGATGTTTGCAAATTTATCTGGGCAACCAAATTTCAGAAGGACAGTCCACAGGGCATTACGATTTACAGTGTTGAAAGCCTTAGTCAGGTTCATTAACGCCATATACAGGGGTTGGTTTTGTTCTCTGCATTTTTCCTGAAGTTGTCGAGTGGTGAAAATCATGTCCACTGTCCCCGTAGAAGGCCGAAAACCATTTTGGGATTCAGGAAGGGTCACCTCGGATATTGTTAAGAGACAGTTTGCTAAGATCCTTGTAAGAATTTTGCCGGCCGCAGCTAATAGAGAGATGCCTCAATAGTTTCCGCAATCAGTTCTGTCACCTTTTTTAGAGAGATTGATAATTTTGGCACCCCTGAAGTCTGCTGGGATCGCTTCTCTTTTCCAGATTTTCTCGATGAGCTTGTGAAGTTGTTGTGTAAGTTCAATTCCACCCACTTTGAAGATTTCAGCAGGTATCCCTTCAGGTCCACTGGCTTTGTTGTTTTTCACGTGGTTAATAGCTGTACACAACTCACACCTACATAGTCAAGTGCAAGAGAACACCCAAGGAATTAGGGAGCTGGGTGTTTTGAAACAAGAAGTCAGCGAAACTAAAACAAAAGTCACAGAGGTAGAGGCAAGGGTAACAGATTTGGAGACAAGCCGAACCCAGGATACAACAAGACAAGAGGCGGCTGAAATTGCTATCGCTTTTCTGCAGATGAGAGAGAGACAACAAAATCTACGTCTGAGGGGCCTTCCAGAATTGGAACAAGACGACCTTAAACACTTCCTTGTCCAAGAATTTGTGGCCTGCTGGGACCTCAATGCGGGTGAGCTCGAGTCAATGATAGTGAAGGCCTATAGATTTGGAGGAAAAGGAAGGAAAGACTCTAAAACAATCAACGATTGCATTGTGGAATTACAAAATAAGCAACAAAGAGACGAGATACTGGGACATCACTACAGCAAGAATTTAGAGGTACACCAGCACAAAGTGGTCATTTTTAAAGACATCCCCAAATACTTCTTGGACAAGAGAGGAAATTACAACGACTTGGCCGGAAATCTAAGAAGGAAAGCTATCAATTTTCGTTGGGAATATCCACAAGGCCTCTCTTTCAGATATAAAGAAAGGAAAATCAGAATAAAATCAGTGGACGACAAGAGAAGGTTCCTAGAAAAATTTGCAGAGGACTTTCAAGATCTGTCAAGTTCAAGCCTACCAGGAGCAACACCATTTTTGGGACCCCTGGGGAAGAACCAGGGAGCAGGAGCAGGACAAGGAAGCGGAGACGACCTAGGAGCGGCCGCGGCAGCAGAACCCAACTAACAAGATGGCCTTGAAGATACTTTCCTGGAACGTTCATGGGATGAAAGTTAAGGCTAAACGAAACCAATTAAACTACATTTTGACAAAGCTTAACTTGGACTTGATATGTCTGCAAGAGACTCATGTTCTCAGGATTCACAGAAGAATTTTACAAAACAAAAAATTAGGCCAAGAATTTATATCATCGGCTAAGGTCAAGAAAATAGGAGTAGTAATTTATGCTAAGGAAAAATATGATCCTAAATTGATTTTTAAAGACGAAGAAGGAAGATTTGTAGCAATACAGATAACTTTGCAAGGCAAAAAAAATTGGGTTCTGGGAATTTATGCACCTAACGAAGGCAAAGGGGAATTCTACAAGAAATTACACGACATCCTACTGGATTATTTGGATTATAAAATGATTGTGATGGGAGATTTGAATGAAGCTGTCTCCACTTTAATGGACAGATCTCAAAGAGGAAAATACACAAATGAGGGAAGACTGCCTAAGACTTTCTTCGACATGGTAGACAACTTAGACCTGATTGATACGTGGAGACTGAAAAATCCAATGGATAAAGAAGAAACTTTTTTCTCCCATTCTTCACAGTCCTGGAGTAGGCTGGATTATATTTGGATTACCAGAGAGCTTTCCCCAAGAATACGTAAGGCAGAAATACATCCAAAAACGTGTTCTGACCACAGTGCGGTACAGTTGGACCTTAAATTACATATACAAGGCTCATACAGATGGAGAATGAATGACTCCCTCCTCTGCAATGGAATTATATGTGAAAAGGCCCAGAAGACCATTAAGGACTTTTTTGAAATAAATTTGGCAACGTCAGTGGAGAAAAGGGTCATCTGGGACACAAGTAAAGCCGTCATGAGAGGTTTTTTCATACAACAAAACGCGATTAGGAAGAAAAGCCAGAATGCTAAGAAAGAAGAGATCCTAGCACAGCTGAAAGACAAGGAGAAAAAATTGAGGGGAAAGACAAAGAATTTGCAATTACAAAAAGAGATAAAACTCTTACAAGTGCAATACTCTCATATGATTAACCAGGAAATCGAATGGAAAATAAAGATGATGAGACAAAAAACATTTGACTCGGCGAACAAATGTGGCAAGTTGCTTGCCTGGCAATTGAAGAGAGGGCAGAAACAGAATACAGTAACGAACATTGTGGTGGACGGAGTCAACATAGAGAATCCATTGGGAATTAGGAAAAAATTCCAGAAATTCTATAAACAACTGTACAAAAAAGAAACATTAAACAATAATAAAATAGAACAGTTTTTGGAGAAAAATGGACTGCATAAAATCCCATTAGATAAAAAAGCCCCCCTCCAACCCCTGATTACTAACATCGAAGTGGACAAAGCAATAGAACAAATGACATTAGGAAAGGCCCCAGGACCTGACGGATTATCTGCAAAGTATTATAAAACATTAAAAAATTGGCTGATTCAACCGATGACAGATCTTTGCAATGACATTCTGAGGGGAAGTCGAGCACCAGAAACATGGAAGGAAGCCTACATTACTTTGATTCCTAAACCAGATGCCGATAAAACTCAGATGAAAAATTACAGACCAATCTCCCTACTTAATGTGGATTACAAAATCTTTGCCAATATATTGGCTACAAGACTTAAAGTTATACTAAATGAAGTGATTCACAAAGATCAGGCCGGGTTTTTACCCGGAAGACAGATAAATGGAAATATCAGGAATGTTGTAGACATTTTGGAGAGGCTAGAGAGTAAAAGGAACACTAAAGCGATTCTGATGTTTATAGACGCTAAGAAAGCTTTTGACAACATTTCCTGGAGTTTTATGAAGAGAACGTTTGATAAATTGGGATTGGGGAGGTTTTTTATGAACGGGTTGACGGCAATATACTCTGAGCAAAAGGCGAAACTGATAGTAAATAATGTGGTTTCTGAGGACATAAAAATTGAAAAAGGTACAAGATAAGGGTGCCCACTTTCCCCGTTATTGTTTATAACGGTCCTGGAGGTATTATTGAACATGATAAGAAAGAACAAGGATATACAAGGTGTGGAGGTGGGGAAAAGACAATACAAACTTAAAGCCTTTGCAGATGACCTGGTATTGACCCTACAAGAACCTGAAACCAGTGCGGTTAAGGCACTGAAGACAATCGCAGAATTTGGGCAAGTAGCAGGCTTTAAATTAAATAAAGCCAAAACAAAGTTGATAGGTAAAAACCTGACACCAGAAGAGGCAAACAAAGTCGAGGGGGTGACAGAACTGAAATTTGTTAAGAAAGTTAAATACTTAGGAGTGTTTATAACATCCAAAAATCTAAACCTGTATAAAGATAATTATGAGAAAGTCTGGAATGAAGTAAAAAGAGATTTAGATTTATGGAATAATCTTAAGCTAACCCTTATGGGCAGAATTGCTGTTATAAAAATGAATGTACTACCGAAAATGTTATATCTTTTTCAAGCATTGTCGATTGTAGAAAAAACTGAATGTTTTAAGAAGTGGCAAAAGGATATTTCAAGGTTTGTCTGGCAGGGGAAAAAACCTAGAATTAAATTTAAGATACTCACGGATAAGAAAGAAAGAGGGGGATTTTCCCTGCCAGAGTTAAGTATATATTTTGAGGCTGCGGCCTTTTGCTGGTTGAAGGATTGGTTTACTTTGGAAAATCCAGAGGTTTTAGATTTGGAGGGACATGACAATGTTTTCGGTTGGCATGCTTATTTGTGGTATGATAAGATCAAAGCCCACAAGGGTTTTAAAACACATATTATTAGGAAAACGTTGTTTAAGGTTTGGATGAAATATAAAGATCTGTTAGAAAGGAAAACACCCAGATGGCTGTCACCCTCAGAGGCGAAAGCACATAAGAAACCAAATATGGAACTGAAATGGCCTACTTACTATGATTTGTTAATACAGGAAGGTGATGGTGTCAGGTTGAAACCATATGAACAGGTGATAGCACAAGTAACAGATTGGTTACATTATCATTAAATTAACGAAGCTTTCACAAATGACAAAAAGATTGGCTTTCAAAACGAGAGGTCCAAGTTGGAAACAGAATTAATAGAACCTAAAACGAAAAATCTTTCCAGAATGTATAATGTTCTGCTTGAGTGGCATACACAAGATGAACTAGTTAAATCTGCAATGATAGACTGGGCCAAAGACATTGGTCACAACATAATGATGGAGGACTGGGAAAGGTTGTGGAAAAAAGATATTAAGTTTACTGCATGTAATGTACTTAGAGAGAATATAATGAAAATGTTATACAGATGGTACCTAACCCCAGTCAAGCTGGCCAAAATCTATCATTTGCAGGACAATAAATGTTGGAAATGTAAAAAGGTGGAAGGAACATTCTACCACCTATGGTGGACTTGCCCAAGAATCAAAGCCTTCTGGGAGACGATATATAATGAAATGAAAAAAGTGTTGAAAAACACATTTGTTAAAAAACCAGAGGCTTTTTTACTTGGAATAGTTAACAAGGAGATCACCAAGGAAGATAAAACTTTTTTTATGTATGCCACAACAGCAGCTAGGATGTTAATTGACAAGAACTGGAAGACACAGGAACTACCGACAGTGGAGGATTGGCAGATGAAAATGATGGACTATATGGAACTCGCAGAAATGACCCGGAAAGTACGCGACCAGAGGGAAGAAGCAGCGGAACAAGAATGGAAAAAATTTAAAGATTATTTAAAAACATATTGTAAGGTTTGATTTAGGAAAAGATTTGGAATAGAATGACAGCACACAGAGTATGTAACATTGATTAAGAGTAAGATGATAGATATGATAGAAAGATTAGATTAGAAAAGAAAATTAGTTTAATAAGCATAATAAGTAATATTTACCAATGAGAAGAAATTACTAAAAAGGAATAAGTCATTGAAACGCAATGAGGGGTGACGTGAGGAAGTCCCCCTTTTACCATGAGTCAGACAGTTTGAAATTAAGTACAAGTTTGATTATTGTTTTTTTTTTATGTAGTATGCATTTGTTTGTGATGTTTTGTATGTTTTATTCTTTGTTGAAAACTTAATAAATATTATTTAAAAAAAAAAAACAAGTGCTGGATCTCTTGAGCTTTTTTTTATCCACCAGGTGTTTTTTAGTTCTCTGGTTCTTCTTTGAACCTCAGCCTTAGCATTGGCATAGGTTTTTTTCCTAGTGGCACAGTTTCTATCTCTTTGCCAGATCTGTCAATGAAGGATCCGTGAGGATCCGTGCTCCAGAACCACGTTTTTGGGCCGTGGTGTCGCCAAGAAGCAGTGGATCTGAGATGTTTGTGGTGCACGCTGTGCCCCTGGCTATACTGTGTGATTTGCCGGTGAGTTTGGTGTGGCCCAATGCAAATAGTGTGAGGATCCGTGAGGATCCGTGCTCCACAACCACGTTTTTGGGCTACGGTGTTGCCAGGAAGTGGTGGATCCGTGGTTTTTTTGGTGCATGCTGTGCCCCTGGCTATGATGTCAGATTTGCCGGTGACTTCTGGGTGACCCAATGCAAAAAGCATGAGGATCCGTGAGGATCCGTGCTTCAGAACCACGTTTTTGGGCCGTGGTGTCGCCAATAAGCGGTGGATCTGTGTTTTTTGTGGTGCTTGCTGTGCCCCTGGCTATGATGTGTGATTTGCCGGTGAGTTTGGTGTTGAGTTTTTCCATGAGAAACTGCAGCTTGGGAGTGAACCAATTAGTGAACTGGCAGAAAGCCAGGAAATGATTAAGTGACTAAGCAGTTTTGCCTAGAGATAGGAGCCTAGCAACAGGTTGCTGATTGGCTAGGAGTTCTCACTTAAGCAGCATGACACAGTAACCTAGTTGTTGGAGAGTAGGAGAGTTAGAGTTTAGAGCTAAGAAAGGTGAAGCTAAGTCACAACAGCTCATTTTTGTAGGCTACCAAGATCTAGGAAAAGGGTGGCGGTTTGCAGCTGGAAGTGCTGGGATAATTGTATCCAGGAACGCAAATTTTTGCGAGCACAGTGGCTGGGAGAAAATCCATGCTAACACTGAAGTGTGGTTTGATTCTTCTAAAAGTTTTTCTAAAAGTGTTTCTAAGAGTGTTTCTGGTAGTAAAACTCAGCCAGAAGTTGTTACTTCTGAGGGTGAGGATGAGAAACCAGGAATGTCAACATCCACTGAAGTCAGACAGTTTTCGCCAGCTTCAAAGGGTGATTCTGATGAAGGGGGGCAAAAGTCTGAGGGGGATGATTCTGAGGAAGACAGTAATTTAACTCCAAGAAGGTCAGAGAGGAAAAACAAGGGAGTTCCTCCAAAACGTTTTTCGCCTGGGATTTCTAAAGTTTGCAATGTAACTGTAGAACCTCAGAGTTACAGTGATGTTTTAAAGTTGCCAGAAGAACAGGTTTTGTGCTGGAAAGAGGCCATGCAGGAGGAAATGCATTCTCTGCAAGAGCACAAGGTTTTCACTTCCACACCACCACCCAAAGGTGCCAAGGTGGTTGGTTGTAGGTGGGTGTTTAAGCTAAAACCCTTAGCTACAGGGGGGTTCAAATATAAAGCGCGTCTGGTGGCACAGGGATTTTCACAGAGGCCTGGTATTGATTTTGATGAGGTTTTTGCGCCTACAGCCAGGAGTGAGAGTTTAAGAGTTTTGCTTGCTATTGCTGCAAAGCGTAAACTACTGGCCAATCATTTCGATATCCAGACGGCATATTTAAACGCTGATTTGGACCAGGAGCTATATTTAGCTGAACCACCAGGATTTGAAACTAAAACAGGAAATGTTTACCGGTTACATAAAGCATTATATGGATTAAGACAATCTGCGCGTAACTGGAATTTTTGTTTAGATGAAACGCTTGTAAAGCTGAATTTCAAAAGTTGTATTGCTGACAATTGTTTGTATACCAGAGGGTCTGGAGACAAACAGGAATTTTGTCTAATTTTCGTGGATGACATCTTATATGTGGGAAACAATAATAAACAGGTCAAAGAGTTTGCAACTCAATTGGCAAAGAAGTTTAAAGTTAAAAATCTTGGTCCTGTTACAAACTATTTAGGAGTGGAAGCGTGCCGGGCAGATGATGGATCTTATTTGCTCAGTCAAAGCAATAAAATCAGGCAGTTGTTACAAAAATTTGGCATGCAGGATTGCAAAGGAGCAAAAACGCCAATGGAAACTGGTTTTATTAAGAGTATGCATTCTGAGCAAAGTCAAGAGTTTGAAAGTCCAGAGCTGTATCAGTCAGCTATAGGCAGTTTAATGTATCTGGCACAATGGTCACGCCCTGATATAAGCTACGCTGTTGGAATTTTAAGCAGACAGGTATCCAATCCTTCTGTTAGCGCATGGAAAGCGGTTAAGAGAATTTTTTGTTATCTTAAACATACTGCTGACAGTGTTTTGAAGCTAAGTGCAGCAGGAGAAGAAGTTTTGAAATGTTACTCAGACAGTGATTGGGGAAATTTACCCGACAGGAAATCTGTTACTGGTATCGTTATTTTGCTGGGAGGTGCATTGATCGGCTGGAAATCCAGAAAGCAAAGTTTAATAAGTTTATCTTCAACTGAAGCTGAGTACGCGGCGTTAAGTGAATTGTGTAATGAATTGGAGTTCTATAAACAGTTGCTGATGGATTTGGGTGTTAAAAATGTTTGTCCTGTGAAAGTGTGTATTGACAACCAGGCATGTATTACATTGTCTAGGACAGAACAATTTAAAAGTCGATCAAAACATGTTCATTTGAAATACCAGAATGTAAGATTTAATGTGCAAAATAACAACATTGTATGTGAATATGTGCAAAGTGCTGAAAATGTTGCAGATATAATGACAAAGCCATTGTCATGGGTAAATTGGAACATGCTGTGTCAAAATATGAGTCTGATAATCAAAGTTGGAGAATAATACTTTGTGTATGCTCAGGAGCTAATGTCACTCTACAAGCTGTGAGGGGGTGTTGAGTTTTTCCATGAGAAACTGCAGCTTGGGAGTGAACCAATTAGTGAACTGGCAGAAAGCCAGGAAATGATTAAGTGACTAAGCAGTTTTGCCTAGAGATAGGAGCCTAGCAACAGGTTGCTGATTGGCTAGGAGTTCTCACTTAAGCAGCATGACACAGTAACCTAGTTGTTGGAGAGTAGGAGAGTTAGAGTTTAGAGCTATGTGGAGATGTTTGGAGAAGTGTGTAGTTGTATATAGTAACTTGTATAAAGCTGTAAAAAAGCTACAAAGAACCAAGTTACTGCTCAGCAGAGTTTGTTCCTGTGTTTCTGGGCGACAACTCAGACACCAAGCTTCGCGCTGCTGATACTTTATTCAGGCTATACGTCAATACCCAGTGCCAAAAGCGTGAGGATCCGTGAGGATCTGTGCTCCAGAACCACGTTTTTGGACTTCCGGTCTACCGCCATACTGACCGGCTGTGTCTGCTTCGTGCTCTGAAGTAGACCAGCAGTGTCGGGGTGGGGGGTGCCGATCCCCGAAAGAGCTTCAGGCAGAGCGGCCTGAAGACGTGGTGATCCAGCGGGTGCTCTTACGGACTCCCTGGCCCCCCGGCGACTCTAGTAAGAGTGGCCGAGAGCGGGCTGGGTGGCAGTCCGGAGCACTGTGGATTCAACGACTTCCCCAGCGCTGTGAAGCTGCGTGAGCCGGCAGCCGTGAGCGGTGGATTTCCTCCTAAAAAAGAGCTAAATTTACCTCGGAACCGTGAGTAACATCAGATAAAATTAAGATTTGATCAATTTGGATGGAATAATTGGCTTGCGGAAGAGATCTAAAAAGGAGGTCCGTCTCTTCCCGCTGCGGCATAACGAAAGAAAACGGAAAAAAGACTGTGGCAGCTAAAGTTTTCTTTTAAATAGTTTAGAACTTCCAAGACTTTACTGTTGATGTTGTTATGGATCGGTCTTACTTACGAGTAAGACACAGCAAAGACACATGCCCGACTGGCATGATCTCGCCTTCCAAGATCGTCCGGGAGCTTATCAGCTTCTTTGACCCGAACATCACAGCGACTGGTGTCGGCAGACATCCAGCACACTCATAAATCAGCAGTAAGTGTGCGCAGTAGCGTACAGACACAGCAGCTCAGCATTGTAGCTAAAACTACTTTATTACATATTTACATTCACGGAGCTCTACATCATGGCTCCTCTCTCTCTAGCATCAGGCAGCCGAGAGAGAGAACAAAGGACAAGAGTCCTATTTAGAGGATACACAGCAAGACAAGACTTCCTGTCTGCCGTCACTTCCCCCTTCCACTCTGTGGGATGAAAAACATAAATACAGTCATGTGATAACAATAAGCCCATGACTGAAGACAGGGAATGAATCTAATAACATCCTCCCCCGATTCATGCACTGTGCTGAAGTCACCTGACATCAGTGTAACTACAACATGGCATACTGACACAAAAGTATACCTCTGTATCATTAGTTCCACCTTCAGAACTACCTGCAACTGGATTGGCATTGGCCTTACCATATTGCGCTTCTGATTAGTCTTGGTGTCATAACCTTTGACTATCAGGATTGGCTTTGTGGGAATTGAACCCTAGCCTTGTTCCTCTCTGAGGAATCAGTGTTGGCATACATAGCCTCTGGACTTGGTCCAGCTTCCTTATCTAAGGGATTTGTGTCTACCCTTACAGCCTATGGGCATGGACTGTCACTTGTGGACAAAATCTCTGTACCCTTCTCTGGACTGCAGGTTTCAGACTGGTGTTTAACCGCTTACTACAGTGAAATCTGGAATAGCTATGTTAGCAAACTCTGGAGCATACTTTTGCGAGTTTTTCCACACTTTGTAGCCACTTTGAGCCGCCTACACGTCAGCTTTGGTAGCAAACTCGGCATACTCGGTGGATCTACCACTCATAGTAGCCATTTGTGAGTTGCTTACTCAACAGCTGCGGTAGCGAACTCTTTGAGCATACATGGTGGATAAAACAACGCTTTGTAGCATCCTTTGTAGTCGCCTTCATGAAGCATCTCCAGCACTGTTTCAGTGGAATTCACCTGAGTACAACTGGCTGTTTATAACAGCAACAGACTTGGTTTTAAGTCTTCAGAAATGGGTTTTGAGAAAAACATCTAGAATTCCTCCCCACTCTGCATTGCACTCTTGTGAGCAAAATGAGCTCAGTATGAGGCTTTTGCACTCTGTACATACCTCTATACCACAGGAAGAATTTTGCCTCCTGCTTTGTGACATTTCAACCCACATGTCAGACCGAACCATTGGTGTCATGGCTTTTTCTGGGTTTGTCACAGTTCCCATCAGAAACTTTGTCTGATTTTTGGGGAAAATTTGCAAACTAGGTTTGCTGAGCATATCGCTCTGTGACTTTGGAACCCACATGTCAGAGCCAATCACTAGCATCTGGACTTTTTTTGGGTTGCCTTTGTCACTGTCATGATGACATCATCACGACTTTGAGGCAATCTCTGTGAGATACCATTACCTCCTTTCCCATTTGCCTGACTTGGTGCATCTGGGAGCTTCATGCGTACAACCTGCATGGAAAATTTGGTTAACAGATAAAACACATCACATGTCTCTGCAACCTTCCCACCATCCCCATGTAGCATTTCACAACATGGTAAAGAACAATCAATTTCTGTCCTTCTGGGTGGTTGTGTTCTGATATCAGAACAAGCACATCGCATTGGCCAGATAAACATCAGCACGCTGCGCTGCGAACCTGGAAAGAAAAACACGTGAAACAACACAAAATGCTTTCAGTTCCTTTGGTTCTGTGGTGCAATTAGCAAAAGTCTCTTCTTGAAACTCCGCTTTTCCACTGTCCAAACATCTTATGGACAAACGTTGCACTGCTGGTTGCAGTGTAGATTGGGATGACGTCACAAGTCAGTCCCCTTCCGTTCTGAAGAGACCTCCCCTCAGAACAGGAAAGCAGTTCCATTTTTCTTCCAAAACATTACTCCGAACACGACTGGAGCTGTTGGCAACAGGAACCTTGACTCCCACATCACATGGGCATCGGAGAGATAACTTCAGACTTCTCCGGCATCCTAGATAGCCTTTCGCCATCTTGGGCTGTGTGACGCAGCTTGAAATTCCTGCAGAACACACACTACTTTGGCACAGCGTCAACATGCACTTGCAGCTTTTGGGGCAAAAACATTTCTCCCCCGCAATCCCAAACTCATAGGGAAAGTTCCGAAGAATCTTTGTCTTCTTTAAAGTCTGTGCCTGCCGCTTTTCGCAGCGTCGGGGGTTTAATACCTCCCGCTGTAGCTAATAATTCAAAACAGCTACGCAGTCTCTGGCAATTGCAGATGACTCTTCTTCCCATATGCAGACATTAGGGAAGGGTACTGTTTCTTGTCCTTTCCCCCTCTATGTATTCTAAGGGGAATAGGAATCCGTTCCTGCTCATCTTCAACCAGAGATTATTCGGAGCTAGGAAACTCTCAGAAACAGTCATAAATCAAGCGTCTCTTTGCAGGCTTCTTGCCAGCTGGACAATAAGAAAGTCCTCTCCTTTTTGCTTTCGCTTTTAGGCAGAGGCTTTTTTCACTGTACTCACAGTGTATTGCAGCCGTTGCTCCATCTCAGAACATCAGACTGGCTTTATGCTGGATCCGAAGAGTCCAACTGGGACGAAAACAATTCCCAGCGTGTCTGCTGGCGCTGGGTCTTTGGTCCCGATCCACTGGGCCCATAACCATGTTGTTATGGATCGGTCTTACTTACGAGTAAGACACAGCAAAGACACATGCCCGACTGGCATGATCTCGCCTTCCAAGATCGTCCGGGAGCTTATCAGCTTCTTTGACCCGAACATCACAGCGACTGGTGTCGGCAGACATCCAGCACACTCATAAATCAGCAGTAAGTGTGCGCAGTAGCGTACAGACACAGCAGCTCAGCATTGTAGCTAAAACTACTTTATTACATATTTACATTCACGGAGCTCTACATCATGGCTCCTCTCTCTCTAGCATCAGGCAGCCGAGAGAGAGAACAAAGGACAAGAGTCCTATTTAGAGGATACACAGCAAGACAAGACTTCCTGTCTGCCGTCACTTCCCCCTTCCACTCTGTGGGATGAAAAACATAAATACAGTCATGTGATAACAATAAGCCCATGACTGAAGACAGGGAATGAATCTAATAACAGTTGAGCCCCCTCTCTTCTGACAGGGAGAAAAGGGGGGAATTCTCTTTGCATTTCTAACCTGTGGATTTACTGTTTTAAGACTTAAAAGACGCCGCTCACCCTCAGGAATGCGGAAACCCGGGACAGAGCGGCGAGACACATTGTGACGCAACAAAGGCTTTGATACATTGTTTCCGACTGGCTGGCTTTGATTGATTTAAACTGCTACAAGCCTGGAACTTGATACAAGTGGGGGTTTAAACCATTTAAAAAGCAACAGTCTAACTTCTTCACTGTTTTGCTGGCAATTTGCAACTCCTGTGACTAAAAGACAGGTTAAAATAGGGCTGGTAAAATTTCTGCTGCCTGGAACTGTGTTATGAGAATTGCTATCAGTCTGTCTGCTCTAGCTGCCTGGGAACAACCCCAAAGGTCCAAAGCTCTATACTAAACTCTGACTTTGACCTTGAACACTTGCAGCTGCAAGATAAGTAGCTCTGTTGACAGAATGACAACAGAGGAGACACCGGCCTCAAGAGTTAAAAAAAATCCAAGGAAGGATTCGCCTGGTTCTATTGGAACCTCCCTAGGAGAACAAGTTTTGTTTTTTGTTTTTTTTCAAAAAATTTATTGGGTTTTACAATTTTAAAAGCACATAACATAGATAGTGGTTAAATTTTCATACTTCCCCCCTCTCACCGAGAGAAGCCAAGATCCATCCCCCCCTCTCACAGGGGTAAACATATTCATTGTACATTTAACCATACTATTCTTTTTACTAACATTGCTTAGGCCTGGCCCCATTCCGTGGGCCAGATTCTATCTTTCCATTGCATATTTCGGATGACTTCCTCAAGTCCCCCTCTGTTGGATTCATTTTAAATCCTCTTTAACAGATTGTTACATCTATTTTCATAACATCCTGATAGCAAAATATAAAAACACATTAACTTATTAATCCTAATTTTAAACCTGAGCCTACAGGTGCTTCTGCTCCTTCCCTAAATTCTTATCATCTGTACTCTACAATATACACATTTTTTCCTTTTCCAAATCAACCTTCCCCCCCATCCTCCCATTAGTTTCAGAGTCATTGGCCAAATCTTCTTTTCATTAATATTCCTTTTATATTAATCATCATGAATAGTCCCTATGCCAGATACCATTTCCATATAACATCCTCCTTACAGCCAGAAAAGTAGTCCAGTTCAAATATTTTTCTTATTCAACCCACACCCTCCCTTTCCGCATTACTGCCAAATGGGCCTTGTCTCTGCTTTCTCTTCAATTTTTCCTTTCTCTTCTTCCTTTTCATTCTTCGGACTAGTCCTGCTGCAAATGTCTGAATTCTTTCTTTTGGGAGTCTCTTTTTCTTCACACATCCATTTATTTTCTGCTTTTGTTAAATTTCTTTTCAATTATTGTGGCTTTTTTTGTCCCCAATCCATCTAAATTGTCCTTTTTCTTACGCCTTTTTTGTTTTTTATCAGCAAATCCAACTTTTCTCTCTGCTGTATGCTTCTGTCTGCAGGGTAGTAGTTCTTTTACTTTACAATCAGTGATGTGGCTTATTTTTCCATTTTCCAGCCGTTCTACGTCCGGTACATCTGGCACGATACAGTCCTTATTGACATAGTTATTTAATCCTTGGTTCTTTGGTGTGAATGTAGTTAAACATTCCTGTAGTAGTTCTAGTATCTTTCTCATAACCTGCTCCGACAGCTGCTCCGCCATTTCAAGGCTAAAGGAAAGACCTCTTATCTAACTTCTGCCAAGGAGTAATTGTAATCCAACAGTTTTAAAAGTATTTTAAAGTATTTTCTTGCCAATTTCCCCCAAAACTACGGGAAGAAGGGTAGCTTTTTTTCACAGTCAATAGTTGTTACAAATCATCCTCCTAGGCTCTGCAACAAAAGTTTCCTCTCATTTCCTTTTTCTCTTAGCTTAGGTTGTAAAACTGTCACTGTTTCCTATTGTTCCAACATCAAAGGGACCGACCTCCGCTTTTAAAGTCCCTTGAAGCTTTTAATTCAGTCCAAATGTTCTTTTACTCACGATTTTGTAGCTTCAAAATCCAGGTTCCAAATCAGTCTTTGGAGGAATTGAATGCTCAGGGCTGCCCGTCACGCAGCTGCACTCAGCAGGGGAGGTGGATCCGTTGGACTCCATTTCAACCCCGCTCTCTTCCAGCGGCTCTCCTGAGCCGCCTATGAGCAGGGGAAACTGCCGGAGTCAACTGCCGGATCACCGGCCCCCGGGACACCCCTCCCAGGGATTTTCGGGAGGCACAGCGCTGTTGCACCCTCCCTAACCCCCCGCCAAGCTGGGGAATCTCAGGACGAGATTTCCCCCTGACCGGCAGCTCCGGCATCCAACCGGAAGGAGAACAAGTTTTGAGTGCCTTAGCCGAATTTAGGAAAGACTTAAATAAAAACACAGAAGAATTAAATAAAAATACCCATCAATTAGAGGCTCTGCACCAGCAGGTACAGGCGAATACGCAAGGTATCAAAGAACTTGGTGCATTGAAGCAAGAATTTACAGAAACTGAGGCACAGGTGGCACAAATTGAATCAAGGGTGGTGGACCTGGAAACATCTCGAACCCAGGGGTTGGACAGACATGAGGCAGCTGAAGTGGCACTTGCTTTTCTACAGATGAAAGACAGAGAGAGGAATCTACATTTGAGAGGCCTACCAGAATTGGAGCAGGGAGACCTCTAACACTTCCTGGCCCAGGAATTTGCAACCACCTGGGACCTGGATGAGGAAGAAGCTCAATCTATGATTGTGAAGGCCTACAGATTTGGAGGTAAAGGAAGGAAAGATACTAAGACAATTAACGACTGTATGGTGGAATTCCAAAGTAAAGAACAGAGAGACGAGATCTTGGGCCTACACTACAACAAGAATCTAGAGGTTCACCAGCACAGAATTGTGGTCTTTAAGGACATACCAAAATACTTTCTGGACCAGAGAGGAAGATACGCAGATTTGGCAGGAGCTCTGAGGAGGAGAGGAATCTTGTTTCGCTGGGAATTTCCACAAGGACTTTCTTTTAAATATAAAGAAAGGAAACTAAGAATAAAGTCGGTGGAAGATAAAAGGAGATTCCTGGACAAGTTTGCAGCTGACTTTCAAGACCGACCAGGACAGGACCTACCGGGAGCGTGCCCTTTGGAAGGACCACTGGGAGCAGGACCAGGAGCAGGAGCAGGACAAGGAAGAGAAGAGGAACTAGTTGCAGGAGCAGGAGCAGGAATTGGACCTGCCTAACAAGATGGCCCTAAGAATTCTTTCATGGAACGTTCATGGCATGAACGTCAAAGCCAGGAGAAATCAGATAAACCATGTGTTGACAAGACAGAATTTGGACTTGATATGCATGCAAGAGATCCATGTGGTCAGAATACATAGAAGGATTTTACAAAACAAGAAATTGGGCCAGGAATTTATATCATCAGCCAAGGTAAAGAAAAGAGGAGTTGTAATCTATGCCAAGGATAAATATAATCCTAAATTGATGTTTAAAGATGAAGAAGGAAGATATGTTGCAATACAAATTACAGTGCAAGGCGAAAAGTTTTTGGTTTTGGGAATTTATGCACCAAATGAAGGTAAAAGGGAATTCTTTAAGAAACTACACGACATACTGCTGGATTACTTGGATTACAAAATAATAACTATGGGAGATTTTAATGGAGCTTTCTCCACACTAATGGACAGATCTCAAAGAGAGAAACTTACAAACGATGGACATTCTTTGATATGGTAGACGATCTTGACTGGATTGACACATGGAGACTTAATAATCCAATGGATAAAGAGGCAACTTTTTTCTCCCATTCTTCGCAGTCGTGGAGTAGGCTGGACTATATATGGACCTCAAGAGAACTTGCCCCAAGGATACTTAAAGCAGAAATTCATCCAAAAACTTGTTCTGATCATAACGCTGTACAAATGGACTTAAAACTGTTTCCACAGGGTTCGTATAGATGGAGAATGAATGATTCTCTCTTCTGCAACGGCGACATCTGTGTAAAGGACCAAAGGACCCTGAAAGATTTTTTTGAACTTAATTCAGACACTTCGGTTGAGAAAAGGGTCATTTGGGACACAAGTAAAGCAGTTATGAGAGGCTTTCTGATTCAACAAAATGCCATTAAGAAAAGGACCCAAAATGCAAAAAAGGATGACATCCTATCACAACTGAAAGAGAAAGAGAGGAAGTTGAGAGGAGATTTGAAGAATTTGCAATTGCAGAAAGAAATAAAATCACTACAAGTACAATACTCTCAGCTGATTAATCAGGAAATCGAATGGAAATGTAAGTTGCTAAGGCAAAAGACTTTTGATTCAGCGAATAAATGTGGCAAATTGTTGGCCTGGCAACTTAAGAGAAGGCAAAAACAAAATACCATAACAAATATTGTGGTGGATGGAGAAAATATAGACAACCCTGTGGAGATTAGGAAGAGATTCCAGAAATACTATAAGCAACTGTACAAAGAAGATACTCAGAACAAAGTTAAAATACAACAATTTTTGGAGAAAAATTGACTGCATAAAATCCCTGAGGATAAAAGAGCCCCACTCGAACACCCGATTACAAGAATGGAGGTGGATAAAGCAATAGAACAAATGAAGATAGGCAAGGCCCCGGGACCGGATGGACTAACAGCAAAGTACTATAAGACTCTAAAAGACTGGTTGATTCAACCAATGATGGAGCTTTGCAATGACATTTTAAGGGGAAGCAGGGCACCGGAGACGTGGAAGGAAGCCTACATTACATTGATTCCTAAACCGGACGCTGATAAAGCTCAGATGAAGAACTACAGACCAATCTTCCTACTAAATGTGGATTACAAAATATTTGCTAATATAATGGCCACAAGAATAAAAGGAGTTCTCAATGAAGTGATACACCAAGATCAAGCCGGATTTCTTCCGGGCAGACAGATAAATGGGAACATTAGGAATGTAGTGGACATACTTGAAAGGTTAGAGGTCAAAAGGAACACCAAGGCCATACTGATGTTTATTGATGCTGAAAAGGCCTTTGACAACATTTCTTGGAGTTTTATGAAAGAAACATTTGACAAGTTGGGGGTTGGGAGGAGTTTTATGAATGGTTTGACAGCAATATACACTGAGCAGAAAGCGAAAATTATAGTGAACAATGTGGTTTCTGAGGACATAAAAGTGGAGAAAGGAACAAGACAAGGGTGCCCAATTTCCCCTCTATTGTTTATAACGGTCCTGGAGGTCTTGCTGAACATGGTAAGAAAGGACAAAGAGATAAGAGGAGTGGGAGTGGGGACAAAAGAATATAAACTAAAAGCCTTTGCAGATGACTTAGTTTTAACCCTACAAGAACCTGAAACCAGTGCAGTCAAAGCACTGGAGACTATTATGGAATTTGGGCAAGTGGCAGGTTTTAAACTGAATAAAGCCAAAACTAAGATGTTAGGTAAAAACTTGACACCAGAAGAGACAAAAAGGATTGAGGAGGTGATGGGGCTGAAATTTGCAAAGAAAGTTAAATATCTGGGTGTATACATGACTCCAAAAAACCTTAATCTGTTCAAAGACAATTATGATAAAGTGTGGAATGAGGTTAAGAAAGATTTGGAGAGACTAACGAACTGTTAGATATCTGGAGATTAAAAAATCCGACAACAAAACAATTCACATTTTATTCTGAACCACATCAGAGCTGGAGTCGGATAGACCAAATCTGGGTCTCTAAAGAACTAACATCAAATATAGTTAAAGTTGAGATCTTGCCAAAAATGATTTCCGATCATAATGCAGTAATGATGGAGTGGAAGGTTAGAACTCAAACACAGTATAGATGGAGAATGAACGACAACCTGCTGGACAATAAAGAGGTGCTTGCGAGGCTAAAACAAGCAACGAAAGAATATTTTGAGTTAAATGCGAATAAAGGCACTGATATCAATGTAGTTTGGGATGCCAGTAAGGCAGTTATAAGGGGCCTCTTAATACAACAGAATAGTATTCTTAAAAGAAAGAGAGAAAAAGCCAAAGAAGATACCTTGAATAAAATAAAAGAAATTGAGAGGAAAATGGCTATAAAACCCCAAGACCACTCTATAAAACAGTCATATAAGCTACTACAAACGCAATTAGAATCTATGATTAATCAGGAAGTGGAATGGAGGATTAAATTTTTAAAGCAGAAATATTTTGAGTCAGCTAACAAACCAGGGAAATGGTTAGCCTGGCAACTAAAAAAGAAACAAACCCAAAATATTGTAACAAAATTAACAGAGAATGACAGAACCACGACCAAACCTAATGAAATTAAGGAAATGTTTCAAAATTTTTACAAAGAACTTTATAAGGCACCGCAAGAAGACAAGCAAAAAATATGGCAATATGTAGAAAAACATAAATTAAAAGAAATCCCACAAGAAGACAGAGAGAATTTAGATAGACCAATAGATGGGGAAGAAATTCTAGAAGCTATTAAACAGGGAAAACCAGGCAAGGCACCGGGACCAGACGGTATTTCAATAAAATACTACAAGAAATTAAGTCTAGAAATGCTCCCCTTTTTGAGAGAGGTCATGAATAAAATAATGGAACAAGGACAAGCACCTAAAACATGGTCTGAAGCATTTATAACACTAGTCCCCAAACAGGGTACAGATTTGTCAAACGTAAAAAATTATAGGCCAATATCGTTGCTCAACAACGACTATAAATTGTTTGCAACAATACTAGCCCAAAGACTAAAAAATATTTTGCTATATCAAATCCACAGAGACCAATCCGGGTTTCTGCCAGGTAGACAGTTGAGAGACAATATGCGCACCATGTTAAACATCATTGAATATTTAGAAGTTAAAATAAATAAAAAAGCAGCTCTTCTTTTTATCGACGCAGAAAAAGCGTTTGATAACGTCTCCTGGGAATTCATGAAACAAAACTTGAAAAAAATGGGACTAGGGAAAAACTTTTTAAGAAGTATAGATACCATCTACAAAGACCAAAAGGCGAAAATAGTAATAAATAACGACCTAACAGAAAACTTCTCAATCACAAAAGGCACCAGACAAGGATGTCCCCTTTGTTGTTTATAACGACATTGGAAGTACTTCTTCAAAAAATAAGGGACACGGACCAAATAACAGGTATAACGTGCGGAATCGGGGAGTACAAAGTCAAGGCATTCGCCGATGACTTAGTAATCACATTACAAGATCCACAAAATTCAATCGGTGAAGCATTAAAAATAATAGAGGAATACGGACAGTTGGCGGGACTAAAAATAAATAAGAGCAAAACTAAGATGATGACCAAAAATTTGAACGTAGAGGAAATAGAGCAAATTCAAAAAGAATCTGGAATAGGGGTAACGAAAAAGTTAAAATATCTAGGAATCTGGCTCTCTCCAAAAAATTCAAATCTATTTAAAGATAATTATGATCTAGTATGGAAAGAAATAAAAAAAAATCTAGAAACTTGGAATAAATTAAATTTATCATTTAACGTTAAAACGGAAAACTGGCATGCAATGACAAGATAAAAGACAAAAAGTACATAACAGGAGATCACACTATGCAACGTAAATAAAGCGTGCAGAGATAAAATGGTAGTAATGGACGGACGGTCGTGATGGGAGTGGAAGTTATGTTTTCTTTGTAGTTTTTTTTTGCCCTATTTTCATCGTTTTTCATTGTTCCTTTATGTTTTTGATCTGTTAAAAACAAAAAACAAAAAATGTTAATGGAATATAGTATAAATGTAAAATACATGTATGGGAAATTAACAATAAAAATTAAATAAATAAAAAAAGAAAGAAAGAAAGATTTGGAGATATGGAATAATCTGAGATTGTCTCTTATGGGCCGAATAGCTGTGATAAAGATGAATGTACTACCGAAAATGTTGTATCTATTCCAAGCGCTTCCGATTGTGGATAAGGTGGAAAGTTTTAAAAAATGGCAAAAGGATATATCAAGATTTGTCTGGCAGGGGAAAAAACCCAGGATTAAATTTAAAATACTAACTGATGCTAAGGAAAGAGGGGGCTTTTCCCTGCCAGAGCTAAGTATATACTTTGAGGCTGCGGCCTTTTGCTGGTTGAAAGAATGGTTTTTATTGGAAAACACAGATGTACTGGATTTGGAAGGATACGATAATGTTTTTGGATGGCATGCATATTTATGGTACGACAAAATCAAGGCCCATAGATGTTTCAAAACGCACATAATTAGAAAAGCACTGTTTAGGGTTTGGTTGAAGTATAAAGATTTGTTAGAAAGGAAAACACCCAGATGGCTATCACCACTCGAAGCAAAAGCCCCTAAAAAGTTGAATATGGAAAGTAAATGGCCCACTTACAATGACATTTTGATACAGGAAGGAGATGGTGTCAGGTTGAAACCCTATGATCAATTGAAAGGCAAATTAACAGATTGGCTTCATTACCATTAAATTAATGAAGCCTTTAAAATTGACAAAAAACTTGGCTTTTATAATGAGAAGTCTAAGTTGGAAACAGAACTGCTAGATCCCAAAACGAAAAATCTGTCCAGAATGTACAATTTGTTGCTAGAGTGGCATACACAGGATGAATTAGTAAAATCTGCAATGATAGGCTGGGCTAAAGATGTTGGACATAACATAATGATGGAGGACTGGGAAAGATTGTGGAAAAAAGGAATTAAGTTTACAGCTTGTAACCTACTAAGAGAAAATATTATGAAAATGATTTACAGATGGTATCTGACCCCAGTCAAACTAGCCAAAATCTATCATTTGCAGGATAACAAGTGTTGGAAATGTAAACAGGTTGAAGGGACGTTTTATCATCTGTGGTGGACATGCCCAAGAATAAAAGCCTTCTGGGAAATGATCTATAATGAAATGAAAAAAGTGCTGAAAAGCACATTTGTTAAGAAACCAGAGGCTTTCTTACTTGGAATTGTGAACCAAGAGGTCACCAAGGAAGATAAAACTTTTTTTATGTATGCCACAACAGCAGCTAGAGTTTTGATTGCAAGGAACTGGAAAACACAGGAACTACCGACGGTGGAAGATTGGCAGATGAAAATGATGGACTATATGGAACTCGCTGAAATGACCCGGAGACTACGCGACCAGAGGGAGGAGACGATGGAACAAGGTTGGAAGAAATTTAAATTGTATTTAAATAATTACTGTAAGATTCAAGGTTAGAAAAAAGTTGGAAGAAATGACAGCCTACAGGATAGAAGTTAAGATTAAATAAGTTATATGATAGTATGTTAAGACAATATAAGATAGCAAGGATTGTATGTAAAGGAAAAACTATTTAAAGATGAGAGGGAATTACTAAAAGATGATAGTCAATGAAGCACGGGGGGGGGGCGTGAGGAAGTCCCCCAAATATGATAAGGCATGGTGAAGGGTAACTAAGATATATGTTTGTGTTTGTGTTTTTTGTAGTGTATTTTGATATGTTTTATTGTGTTCTGTTTTTGTGTGATATGTTGGTTGGAAACCTAATAAATATAATTAAAAAAAAAACAGAACCACGTTTTTGGGCCGTGGTGTCGCCAAGAAGCAGTGGATCTGAGATGTTTGTGGTGCATGCTGTGCCCCTGGCTATGATGTGTGATTTGCCAGTGAGTTTGGTGTGGCCCAATGCAAAAAGTGTGAGGATCTGTGAGGATCCGTGCTCCAGAACCACATTTTGGCGCCGTGGTGTCGCCAGGAAGCGGTGGATCCATGATTTTTGTGGTGCATTCTGTGCCCATGGTCATGATGTTTGATCTGATGGTGACTTTGGGCTGATCTAGTGCAGAAATCATGAGGATCCATGAGGATCCGTGCTTCAGAACCACGTTTTTGCGCCACTGCGGCCCCACGAAACAGTGGATGCCTGATTTTTTTGATGCTGCCTACAGACTAAGTCATGTTCTACAGCAGGGGTGTCAAACTCAAATTCATCGGGGGCCGCATCAGCAGTTTGGTCACCCTCAAAGGGCCGGTGACCCTCAAAGGGCCGCCCTTCCCCTCTCCACTGTGTGGAAAAAGCATGTCAAAGTGCAAGTAGATAAATAAAGCGGCTTTGTCATGCTGGCCACATGACCTGGAAGCTGTACGCCGGCTCTCGGCCAATAAAGCGAGATGAGCGCCGCAACCCCAGAGTCGGACACGACTGGACCAAATGGTCAGGGGTCCCTTTACCTTTACCTAGCCATGATGGCTATGCTCTGCCTCCACGGTTGGATGAAGTGATGCTTCTGCATACTAGTTGCTGGAAACTAGCTCTCAAAGTTCACTTGTCCTCTGGAGCACATTGTTACACTATGGAACTTACTCCCACAGGAGGCAACGATGGCCACCAACTTGGATGGCTTTAAAAGAAGATTAGACAAATTCATGGAAGAGAGGGCTATGGACCATTGGCCTGATTCTGCAGCCTGTTGGATGAGGTCAATCCTGTCCTCACAGTCGCCAGATACCCATAAGAGATTAGAAATTGAGATAGACTGCCTCTGGACCTGGAGGTTGCATAATATCATCAGAAGAGCCCTGCTGGATCAATCCTCTTTTAAACTTCCTATTATAGATTTCAAAATTCTGTTACTTATAAAAATGATGCCTATTGCGCTTGTATCATGTAGCTTGGTGGGAATTTGTCTACTTCATGAGGTCTAGGAACCTGCTAAATTTCAAACCAACCTGATAAAAACTGAGATAAGTACAGCAAGTTGGAAAGTGCTCCCCTTTGTCCTTGTTGGAAGATTCAAGCAGTGTTAGAAACTCAGATATTTAAGCTACTCGCCAAATGACTCCTTAATCCTGAGTTATTGGTACAACAACGGAATGTCTATTTTCCGTTTTTATTTTATTTTTTGCAAAATTACAAAGCAAAACGAAGTGTATATTGTCACAATTTACAATTCAGTCACACATTTTACCAATTACAGTAACCTTTTAAAAAAATAATAATAATGAACTAATACACAATTCACATTAGTGACACATTTTTAATATCACTTTTTAAATAGCAATTGTTAATTGGACACCAAAAACATAAATGGGGCTCAGCCTTAGCAATAGCGGCCATCATAAGTATTGATATAGACTAGGGGGACCCCTAAACCCTAGAAATTAATAAATGTTAGAATTTTGATTATTTGGGATGTGAAGGGAGAAATATAAGCTGCAGAGGAATTCCTGGGCTAGCCTATGCAAAAAGACCTGGCTAAGCTAGGGCCGGGACGCGGGTGGCGCTGTGGGTTAAACCACAGAGCCTAGGGCTTGCTGATCAGAAGGTCGGCAGTTCGAATCTCCATGACGGGGTGAGCTCCCGTTGCTCGGTCCCTGCTCCTGCCAACCTAGCAGTTCGAAAGCACTGCTTTCGAAGCACTGGTTTGTCAGAAGCGGCTTAGTCCTGCTGGCCACATGACCCGGAAGCTGTCTGCAGACAAACGCCGGCTCCCTCGGCCTATAGAGCGAGATGAGCGCTGCAACCCCAGAGTCGTCCGCGACTGGACTTTACGGTCAGGGGTACCTTTACCTTTAAGCTAGGGCCATGAATGAACAATAGAGGGTCATTGAGGGACATTAGCAATGTAAAATAACTATCCTTCCTCCTTGCCCTGATGTGTGAACAGGGAATGGGTTTGGAAGGTTGCCAGGGTAACTGGGTGTAAGGTGACAGGAAAACAGAGGTTTGAGCAAGGGTTGCTGGGAGGAGGAAGGTCTGTGATCCATCTTTGGATAGGCTTGGAGAGATGCTTTTGACTCCAGGGCTGCACTGCTGTGGGGAGCAAGCCCCTCTTGAAATGACCATGCTGTAAAATCTGGACTTCATGCAGACTGAAGGAGAAAGTACAGTATTTCCTATATTTCTTAATACTATTAAATCATAATCTTGTGTAAATACTAAATTAACTACAATGAGTAGTAAGTGATAGTTTAATCCTTACTAAACTTCTTGTAACCCTACTAGCAATGTTAATTGTTTACAATTGTCTTTTAAGTATATCCTGTTTATGTATTTCTCTACCTACTATACCTAGCAGGAAGGCTTCTGGGTTTTTTTGTAAATGTATATTTCAACATTTTTAAAAGTTTATTATATATCATTTCCCAGAAGACCTTCACCTCCTTACAAACCCACCACATATGGTAAAAGGTACCTTCTTTTTCTTTACATTTCCAACATCTATTATTTGTTCTATACATTTTTGCTAATTTCACTGGTGTTAAATACCATCTACACATCATTTTCATTATATTTTCTTTAAGCGAACTGCGTGTGGTAAAGTTTATTCCATCTTTCTACAATCTTACCCAATCTTCTAACTGTATATTATAACCAATATCCTTTGCCCAATGTATCATTATATATTTTACTTCATCTTTCGTATGCCATTCCAAAAGTAACCTATACATTTTTGACAATATTTTAACCTTGTTGCTTAATAGATCTATTTCAAACCTGGATCTTATAAATTCAAATCCATTTTTCTTTTTATCTTATTTAAATACTTCATTTATTTGATGGTAATGTAACCAATCATTTTATTTCCTTTCTTTTATTCTTTTATTTCCTTTCTTTTTTTGACAATAATTTTTATTCATTTTCAATTACAATAATCCAATGGTAGCCTCATTATAACAATGTCAAATTATAATACAATTACTAATCCCAATCATTCAAATGCCTCTCACCATCAGGCCTCATAAGGACGGTTGCCGTTGCTGCCCGGGAGAACTCAGAACAGCGCAGAATTCTTTTTAAAATGTTTTTAAAAATTTATTTTTTACATTTTTTAATTCTTTTTGGAGTGGGTGGTGGGATGGATGTTTAGTTGGGTTGGGAATTTGTTTAATTTTGGTATGTTTGTATTTTTTACTGTTTTTGTTTTGTATTGTTTTATTGTGTTTTTGTTTTTCTTGTTTTTATATAGGTTTTATTTTGTTCTTAAGGGGAGGGGTTAGGGCTGCCTGGGAGTGTGTCCCAGCCAATAAAATGGCTGGGGCAAGTTCCACAGGGGGGAATGCACTGGGACAACCGATCTCAGTGATCACAGGTAGGTGGAGGAGTTACGCTAAGACCAGACCATGTCATTACCAAGGAGGCAGGTTTAGTCGTTGTTTGAAGACTATCCCTGCCTCCGGGTCTGGTCCTGACTTTATGGATATTGGAATCAGCAAGGGATACCCACATGATCTGAAGGTGCTGCTGTGCAATGCCAGGTCAATGACTGCCATCCACAACCTGATTGTGGATGGAGGACTTGACCTGGCATGTGTTCAGAGACTTGGTTGGATGAAGCAGATGGGCCTGTCCTTGCTGCTGCTTGTCCACCAGGTTTCTCTTACGCACAGCAACCCAGGCCTTGTGGGTGGGGAGGGGGGTTGCAGTGATTTTTAGGAAGTCATTAGTTTGCACCAGGCGTCCTATTGGGAAGACCCAGTTTTCTGAGTGCATGTTCTGGAAGTTGGGCAATAGGGGCAGTACAGGATTCCTTTTGGTGTACCGACCTCCTTGCTGCACCAAGGATTCCCTGCCCGAGCTGCTTCAGGTCGTGGCGGATGTTCTCCTGGAGACACCTAGTTTGGTAGTCCTAGGGGTTTTAACATCCATGCAGACATGACCTTACAAGGGGCCGCTCGGGACTTCATGGAAAGCATGGACTACAGTACATGGGGCTGTCCCTGAATAAGTCTGGCCCAACTCATAGCCGCGGACATGCCTTAGACCTGGTATTCACCTCTATGGATGTTGGTGATCTGACACTAAGTAAAAGCGAAACTAAAGAAGTGCCATGGTCAGATCACTTCCTGGTGCAACTGGGCTTCTCCACAACCCTTCCCCTCTGCAGGGAGGTGGGACCGATTCGGATGGTCTGCCCCCGCCACTTAATGGATCCAAAAGGTTTCCAAAGAGTAGTAGGGGATGCTTTATCACATGTTGATGGCCTTTCAGCTGATCTCCTGGTGGTCAGCTGGAATGCGGAGTTAGCCAGGGCTATTGACTGTTTGCCTCGAAGCGCCCTCTCCGATTGCATGGAGCCTGGACAGCCCTGTGGTTTTCCCCTGAAGCTGACCGGACACAGGTTAGAGCTCAATGTCGAGTCTACCAAGTGGCCATAGCGATGGTGAAGAAGACTTTCTTCACTGCCTCTATTGCATCTGCAGAAAACAGCAGCAGGAGATTCTTTCAGGTGGATCGCAATCTATTGGAACCACCTTCGTCACCGGGGCCTGGTAGGGACCCCAAGTTCTCCTGCAATGCTTTTGCAAAGTTTTTTGCAGATAAAGTCGCTCAGATTCGGAAGGAGGAAGACTCCACCGTGGGAGCAGGGCCGGGGCGGGAGAGTGCTAGAGTCCTGTCTAGTCAAGTTGCGTGGAATCAATTCCAATCTGTTACCTCCAAGGATGTGGACAGGCTGCTTGGACGAGTGAAACCAACCACCTGTCTCCTTGATCCTTGCCCATTAAGGTGGGTCATAAAAAACTTTTTCCCGAAGATGTTTCCTCCCTTGATCTTATCTCAGGCGTATGGTATAAACATAGTTAAATTTCAAATTTGGGACAAATCGGTTAATATTTAGACCCTGCTCCTACAAATTGAAATTTTGCCTCACCATGAGTGATAAAAACATAGGAATTTGACTCATTTAATTCTCAGTATGTTAAATTGTGAACTAATAAACATAAATTTTAGGTTTTATGTAGAGCAATAATAGTTGCATACTATTATTTTCAGCAATATTTATTTATTTAAGATAAAACAAGTTGATAATGTACATGAAAAACCAATGATTTTGAAAAAAATTATATGGAACAATTAAGCAAACGGTGTACTAAACATAAACAATAAAACGCCACTCATATTATGTGTTGCATCAAAACATCACATTATACTTAATTACTTAGGTATAAATTGTACTAAATGCTTACATTTTGTGTAATTAATAAAATTATGCCTTATGCAATATACATTGTACAGTGCACCATATTATATCATGCTAAAAATATGCTTTTACGCATTACACTAAACATCTATTTTGGTGCAAAGTCCTTCTTTGTATCTTGTTTTGGGAATTTAGAGCGATTGTTCATTGTTGTTTTGATGGTAGCATCACGTCTTTTCTTTCCAACAACTATCCTAGATGCTCTAGTAACCTCCTTCACTGCACGTTCAACCATTTGCGAATGGCACTTGAATTTTGGAATTGTTAATGGAGTGGTCACAATATTGAACAGTTCATTGTTTGTCATGTTCCTGATTATTGGTGGCTCATATGTGTCAGTTTCTGACCATTTTATCATTTGTTGCCACTTCACTGCTTTAAAATCATGGGTTGGCACTCGAAATGGACGAATACTTGCAGCCAACGGTTCATTTCTCCTTCTTGCTTCAATGATGATTTGAACAGCATCAACGCGATCTGACTTCTGGGCAGAAGCCAGTTGGGCGAGAAGAATATTTTCTGGGTGTGCAAAGAAAGCATTTCTCTCCTGGACAGAGCGAGAACCTAGGTACCTAGATGAACTGCGAGTGAAGCCTATCCACCCCCCCCCCCATCCCTGGGGGAAACTTGTAAGGATAATTACCCTCAATCATCCTTGCTTATCCTTCACTAACGATCTCCTGCTGTCGTGGGAGCTGCATCCATTAAGGCAGACCGGAACTGGAAGCCTGTTGTAAGGATTCTCAAGCTTCAAAGAAAACATTCAGATACCCTCAAAGAGCCAAGCCCAGTCCTTTCGGCAGCTGACTGATTGCAGCCCATTAGCATATGTCAGTCCAGGAGCACCTCTTGATTAATGCCAATTGTCCAAATTATGGAGGAACCAACCACAAATCATGCCGGAGACGGAGACTCGTCCATGGCAGGGACACGCTCCCAGGTCGCGCCCACTCTGCCTTTCAAGTTGGCACACACGGACTTGAGTGGCACAGCGGGATGCAGTGAGCTCCTCAGACCCCACTGGGGAACATTGCCAGGATTTTTGCCTCATAAATCCTGCCTTTCCCCTGTCTGAACCTTGGGCAGTGAGGAACAACTGTCATTGACTCGTGACGTAGCCAGAAACCCACCTTGCATAAATTATTATTATTTTTTAAATCATTTTTATTGTCTTTTTTTTTAACAATATCTATCATTACATTCAAATTTCAATTTCCCCCTCCCCTGCTGACTTCCCTCAACTTCCATCCCTCGTTTATTACATCTCATATTACATTCTGCTGTTTATATAAACTTCTACAGGTGAAACTCGAAAAATTAGAATATCGTGGAAAAGTCCATTTATGTAAGCAATTGTTTTCATTAGCTACTGGAGTTTAATATATGAGATAGACTCATGAAATGACATGCGAGATATGTCAAGCCTTTGTTTGTTATAATTGTGATGATTATGGCGTACAGCTGATGAAAACCCCAAAGTTGAAATTGTTAATTTGGGGTTCTCATCAGCTGTACGCCATAATAATCACAATTATAACAAATAAAGGCTTGACATATCTCGCATGGCATGGCATGAGTCTATCTCATATATTAGTTTCACCTTTTAAGTTGAATTACTGAAAGAAATTACCCTTTCCACAATATTCTAATTTTTCGAGTTTCACCTGTATATTGCCATACAATTGGGTTTCTTGTTTTTTATAAATAAAATTGCAAATGTTTATTTAAATCCTGCCAAAGACTCTATTTTTGTTGTTGTTTCTGCAAATATGATGTAAAAGGTTCCCATTCTTTTTCAAAGTCACTATTGTCTTTTTCACGTAGTTTATCTGTTAACTTTGCCAACTCTGCATAGTTCATCAGCTTCTCTTGCCATTGTTCCTTTGATGGAACAATGGAAAATTTCATTCAGTTGTCTATGGTGCAACCAACTCTGAAGATATTCCTTTATTTTGGCATACCCTTTCAATTTTAATTTTCCTTCCTGTTCAATTAGTAGTTCTCTATATGTTGGCCATATTCCTTTCTTTGAGGACATGGAATGACAATGCTTCAGGTGATATCCACCACAGAGTTTTAGGTTCCAGTAACTCTTTATATTTTCCCCAAACCTTTAATAGGGACCTTCTTATTATATGATTATGGAATCCTTTATGTACCTTTGCTTTCCCACACCGTAAGTATGTATGCCATCCAAATCTGTTATCATGTCCTTCTAAATCTATTGCCTCTTCTTTTTCTAATTTAATCTAATCCCGAATCCAAGTAAGACATGCTGCTTCATAATAAAGTTTAAAATCTGGAAGGGAAAAGCCTCCCCTTTCTTTTACATCTGTAAATATTTTATATTTTATTCTTGGCTTTTCCCCACTCCAGATAAATTTTGAAATATATTTCTGCCATTTTTTGAAGCAAGCATTATCACTTATTATCAGTATTGTTTGAAAGAGGAACAACATTCTCTGCAATACATTCATCTTTATTGCTGTGATTCTTCCTAAAAGGGAAAGATTAATCCTGTTCCATATTTCTAGATTCTTTTTTATTTCATTCCAAATTTTTTCATAATTATCTTTATAAATATTAAGATTTTTTGTAGTCAACCATATTCCCAAATATTTTACCTTTTTATGGACTTCTATATCTAAAGCTTCTGGCAGCTCTTTCTTTTCTGTTTCTTTTAGATTTTTTAATAATTTAGTTTTGCTTTTGTTAAGTTTAAAACCTGCCCCCTGCCCAAACTTTTGGATCTTTTCTAAAACTCTGGGGAGAGAGTTCTGTGGCTCTTCAACAGTAATAACCAAATCGTCCGCAAATGCTTTCAGATTATGTTCAGTTGTCTTTACTCTTATTCCTATTATTTCCTTGTCCGCTCAAATATTCCTTGCTAAAACCTCCAGAACCAAAATGAATAGAAGTGGTGATAATGGGCATCCTTGTCTTGTTCCTTTTTGTATTCCACATTGATCTGTTATCACCTGATTAATAATTAGTTTTGCATAGCTTTGATTCTCTTATTAAATTTTGCTCCAAATTCCATTTCTTCTAGAACTTTTTTCATGAAATCCCAGGAAACATTATCAAAAGCCTTTTCTGCATCTATAAACATCAATGCTGCCTGCTTTTTGTTTCTTACTTCCAGGTATTCAAGTATGTTTAAAACATTTCTTATATTATCTTTCATTTGTCAACCTGGGAGGAATCCTGCTTGGTCTTGATGTATATAATCTTCCAAGATTTTGTTCATTCTATTAGCAAGAATATATGCAAACAGTTTATAATTATTGTTTAATAATGAGATAGGCCTATAGTTTTTAACTAATGTTATATCTGCATCTTGTTTTGGTATTAGTGTTATATAGGCCTCTTTCCATGTTTCTGGGATTTCCCCTGTTTTTAGAATCTCATTCATTGTGTCTTTTAAAGGGATCACAAGCTGTTCACTTAATTTTTTATAATTAAATTCCATCTGGTCCTGGAGATTTACCTCTCTTTGCCTGATTTATTGCTTCTAATATTCCTTGTAATGAAATATCTGCATTTAATACCATTATATTTTCATCTTTTAATTTTGAGAGATTACTTCTTTTTATATAGTCTTCCATCATCTTCTTCCTTTCATGTTCTTTTTTATACAATTCTGTAAAAAAATTAGTAAAGGCTTCCCTTATTTCTCTTGGTTTATCAGTGACTTTTCCATTATGCTTTATTTTATTTATGTGGTTTCCCCCCTCATTTTTCCTCATTTGCCATGCCAAGAGTTTCCCTGGTTTGTTGGCATGTTCAAAATACTTTTGTTTCACCTTTTTAATTTTCCAACCTATTTCCTCATTGATCAACATTGAATATTGGGTTTATAATAATTTAATTGCCTGTTTGGTTGTCTCTTTATTGGGTTTCTTTATTAATTCTTTCTCTTTTTCTGATAATTCATACAAAATTTCTCTCTTTTTCTTTTCCCTTATTTTCTTTTTGGTTGAGCTTTGTTGAATAAAGAGTCCTCTCATGACTGCTTTGCTAGCATCCCATACTGTTTGCAATTTGGTTCCATTATTTAAATTTAGTTCGAAATAGTCTCCCAGAATCTTTTTGGCCTTTTCTAAAAAGGTTTTGTCATCTAATAATTCTTCATTCAATCTCCATCTAAAAGTAGCTTGAGTTTCTTTCCATATCTCCATTATTATAGGATTATGATCCAACAATGTTCTGGGGTCTATTTCGATCTTTTTAACTTTTGGTTCGAATTCTTTTGAAATCCAGACTGCATCTAATTGAGCACTACTGCCATGTACATGAGAAAAAAGTGGATTACAATTTTTTTTTTAAGCTAATGAGTTTGGCAGAACTGTCATACTATTTACATTTATTTATCTTTTATTTATTTAGTTGTACTGTATTTATATTGTAAATAACAACCCCTATTTGCATAAAATAGAAAATATACATTTAAATTATCAGTAAGAAGCCAGAAGTTAAAATCAAATAGAACTAAAAGTATCAAAATATCAGCTGTTAAAACATACATATTTAAGAAACACATATTAAATACATTGAGGCCTGTATAGCAGGGGGTTGGACTAGATGACCCTTAGGGTCCCTTCCAACCAAAATGCAAAATTGCACATGCTCCATGTATTTGAAGAGAGAGGAGAACTTTATGGCAGAGCTCTGCCTTACATGCAGAAGGTCCCAGGTAGGTTTGATTCATTGCACCATATTGGTCTCCTTTTTGTGCTGTTTTAACGTTTGCCACAAACACTGGAGCATTGCAACTTCCTATGCTCCTGTGTTCACATCCATTAAACATCTATACTGGAACCACCATCCCATTCACAAGATTCATGTTCTATATCTTGCTTGAACTCCAAAGAGTTCAGGGTGGCCTCTATAGTTTCCCCCTGTCCTGTTTTCCTTCCAACAACTCTGTGAAGTAGGTTTGTCTGAGAGTGAGTGAGTGGCCCAAGATCTCTTTGGAAGCTCTATGGTTGAGTGAGGATTTGGTTTCTGGTTTTCCTGCTTGCTGCAGCTCTTTGTGCATTTCAGGGGGCTGGACTACATGACCGCTAGAGCCCCTTCCAACTCTACAGTTCTATGATTCTACATTTTGTGGGTATTTAAAAGACTGGCCATTTTAGGGGATGTTACAATGGGGAAAGAGGGGTGTTCTTTTTTTAAAGCAAAAAACTTGAAAGTAGGTATGCAGAGCCACCCAACCAAGACAGCAGAGAGATGAAAGATATTAAGATGTGTAATCTTCTCACTCTATTGAATAATAGAAGAATAATAGAAGACAGTCATGTTTCTTTTGAAATTTAATGTACATATCATTGATGAGAAAACATTGCAAGGAGTTGTTTCGATCATGTAAAAACGTACAGCAGTTTCCCCACCTGTGTTTGTTTATTACAGATAGCTATCATGGTGGTTGTGTAATGGTTAGATAGTGTGTTGGACTAGGACCTGGGAAAGCAGGGTTCAAATCCCCACTCAGACATGAAACTCACTGGGTTACCTTGGGCCAGTCACCATCTCTTAGCCTAACCTACCTCACAGGGTTGTTGTGGGGATGAAATGGGGAGGAGGACATGGGCGTAGCCAGGGGGGGCAGGGGAGCAGCTGCCCCAAAATCAATAAAAATCAATAAAAATACTTAACTAACTGAGGTTTTGCCCCCCCTAACAAAAGCCTGCCCCCTCAACATAAATCCTTGCTACACCCATTGAGGAGGAGAACCTTTAAGCAGATGTTGTGTGGCTAGCTGCCATGGATGCTGAAGAAGAAGAAGAGGAGGAGGAGGAGGAGTTTGGATTTGATATCCCGCTTTATCACTACCCTAAGGAGTCTCAAAGCAGCTAACATTCTCCTTTCCCTTCCTCCCCCACAACAAACCCTCTGTGAGGTGAGTGAGGCTGAGAGACTTCAGAGAAGGGTGACTAGCCCAAGGTCACCCAGCAGCTGCATGTGGAGGAGCGGAGACGTGAACCCGGTTCACCAGATTACGGGTCTACCGCTCTTAACCACTACACCACACTGGCTCTTAGTTGAGATTCCTGCATTGCAGAGGGTTGGAGTAGGCAGTAAGTCCTCCATCCCATTAGGAGCCAGATCAACCTCAGCCGAAGCCTGCACCTGAGGATCCAGCACAGGTGAGTCCCCTTGCGACCCAGGCCCCAGCCCTGGCTCTGCTGTTTCTGAGGGCAGTGAATCCTGTGCAGGCTGGGATCCCTCAGGTTCAGCGTCTGAATCAGACTCCCAGGTCATCACATTCTGGACCCGTCGCTTCGCCTTCTCCTCCGCCTGCGGGTCTTGGAAGCGCTCTCGAAGGGCCCCCAAGAAGGCCTCCAGGTCGGCCAGAGCCGGATCCCTGGGTCGACCAGGAGCATGGCCCACTGGCCGGCCTTCCCCTGCAGGGAGGAGATGACCGCCGCCACCAAGTCCTCTGGGTCGCAGTCGTCTCCCCCGTACCTTCTGGCGTGGTTCCTTGCGTGGAAGATGAAGGTGGAGAGTTCCGCCGGGTCGCTTGAGGACGTGGATCCGGCGGCGCAAGAAAGGGTCTCCTCGATCCTTCGGAGCCCCTAGTAAGGGTCTCTGAAGTGGAAAGGGTTGCAGACCGAAGCGCATCGGAAGACCGGCTTTCCCGATACAGCGAAGCAGCAGATTGCCGGGCAGTGAAAAGCGCCAGTTTCTTCCAAAGAAAGAATCAAAACAACAGAACTGTGAGTAATAAATTCGGAAATATTTGGACTAATTAATTGGATCACAGGGAAAGATTAAATAGGAAGTCCGTCTTTCCCCCGCCGCGTACCAAGAGCACAGATAACAAGCGGCTGTAAATAGAGACTTTGATGTTTGACGTTTTAAAAAAAAAACCTCAACTTGGATTCTGAGTTGCCAGTTTGCTGCAACACTTGAGCTAATTAAATGTTTAATGACTAGAGGAGTTAAAAGCTGCCGTGCACCCTCTGGATTAAGGAGCTCCGGGCCAGCACGGCAGACTGTATTCTTTAGAAACAAAGTGATTTGAACTTTTGACACTTCTGTTGACTTCGGCGCTTTGATCCTTTACAAAGCTACTTAACCAAAGTAACACCTTTTGAAGGGGCCATAATAGAATTGATGCAACAAACTAACCCCCTGGCTTGATTCTGGGCAAAGTTGCAACTGGTAAAATAACTTATTTGAGCTTAAAGCTGCTGTTAATTCCTCCTGCTCTGGACAGGGGAAAGGAACTGTGTCAGACTGATATTTCTCCCTCTGCCTTTGGTTCTCAAAACAACAGCTGCTCTGTGAATGTGAGAATTGTTGGCTGCCTGCTTCTTATCAACAATTGTTTTTCGGGACTGTAAGTTAAAAGAAGCTAAAAGAAGTGACCTTGAGAGTAGAGAGTTGAATAATTATGCCTGTAAAAAGAAAGGACTCTCAGGCAGAAGAAAAAGTACCCAGGAGGGACTCAGTGGCTGAGGGTTCGAGTACAGAAGTACTTCTTGCAGCACTGGAAGAATTTAAAAAGGATGTGAGACAACAAATATCAGAAGTAAGCAAAAAGGTTGACCAAAATACAGAGGCACTTCAAAATATTGGACTTCTGAAAGCAGAAATCGAATATACTAAGCAGCAGGTGTCCAAGGTGGAATCAAGACTGCAAAGTTTGGAAGAAGGCAGAGCAGCGGATCAAGCTGGCCAGAGAGATGCACAGATTTCTATCGCCTTTCTGCAATTGAAGCAGAGAGAGATGAATATCAAAATCAGGGACCTTCCAGAACTAGAACAAGGAGACCTGAGAAACTACCTGGCTGAAGAATTTGCAAGACATTGGAATTTGGAGAAAGAAGAAGTCAAAAATTTGATAATCAAGGCCTACCGTTTTGGACCAAGAGATAAGAAGAATTCCAAATCAACAAATGACTGTCTGATTGAATTTCATAATAAAGAGGAACGAGACTATATTTTGGGCCTTCATTACGAAAATAATTTGGTGGTACAAAACCAACAAGTGGTATTATTCAAAGACATTCCAAAGTACTTCTTGGACCTGCGATCCAGTTATACTGACTTAACAAGAGCATTGAGGATTAAAAAAGTGAACTTCAGGTGGGAGTTTCCACAGGGTCTCTCCTTTACCTACAAGGACAAGAAGGTCAGAATTAAATCTCTCCAAGATAAAAGGAAATTTCTTGAGAAGCACGACGCGGATTTTGGCCTGATACCAACACCGGATTTACCATCAGGCGGAGGACCAGGATTTAACCATCCCCTAGGAGCAGGAGGAGGAGCAGCAGAGTAAAACAAGATGGCCCTTAAATTATTGACTCTTAACGTAAGAGGATTGAACATCAAACCTAAGAGAAACCGTGTGTTCCACAACTTGATTAGACAAAATTTGGACTTGATATGTCTACAAGAAACACACGTCACAAGATTACACCGAAGAGTTCTACAAAATAAAAAGTTGGGCCAGGAATTTATTTCATCAGCTAAAGTCAAGAAAAGAGGAGTTGTAATCTATGCCAAAGAGAAATATGATCCAAAACTACTTTTTAAGGACCAGGAGGGAAGGTTTGTTGCTATCCAAATAACTGTGCAAGGCGAAAAATTTTTGATCCTGGGAATTTATGCACCGAATGACAGCAAATCAGATTTCTACAAGGAGCTCCATGACAAATTGCTGGACTATATGGACTACAAAATGGTGGCTCTGGGTGATTTTAATGCCGTAGCCTCAACTTTGATGGACAGATCGCAAAGAGTAAAATTTACTAACGATGGGAGGCTACCAAAGACTTTTTTTGAAATGTCTGAAAATTTGGATTTGATAGATGGATGGAGAATAAAACACCCAACAGATACAGAAGCCACATTCCAATCAGAGGCAATGGGTGCTTGGAGCAGAATCGATATGATATGGGTATCAAGGGAGTTGTCCCCTAGGATACTCAAAGCTGAAATACACCCAAGAACCTGCTCTGACCACAATGCAGTACAGCTGGACTTAAGATTGACAACACAGGGTTCTCCGCGGTGGAGAATGGACGATTCGCTGCTCAGGAACGGGAAGATATGTGAGAAGGCCCAAAAGACCCTGAAAGACTATTTTGAGTTAAATTTGAACACGACAGTGGAGAAAAGGGTCGTATGGGACGCAAGTAAGGCTGTGATGAGAGGTTTCCTGATCCAGCAAAAGGCAATAAGAAAGAAGATTCAAAATGAGAAAAAGGAAGCAATACTACAGCAACTTAAGGAAAAGGAAAGGAAGCTGAGGATAACGCCTAAGAACATACAGCTGCAGAAAGAAATTAAATATTTACAGGCGGAATTTTCTCAGCTTACCAATCAGGAGATTGAGTGGAAAGTTAAAATGATGAATCAAAGAACTTTTGAGTCTGCAAATAAATGTGGCAAGTTGCTGGCGTGGCAGTTGAAGAAGAGACAGAAACAAAACACGATAACGAGTTTGATAATTGATGGAAGAACCGTGGAGAACCCTGTGGAGATCAGGAAAAATTTCCAGAAATTTTATAAAAAGCTGTACAAAGAAAACAATCACAATCAAAATTTGATTGAGCAGTTTGTAAAAGAGAACGGCTTGCATAGAATCCCAGAAGAAAAAAAGGCCCTACTCAACCACCCTGTAACAAGATCGGAAATAGAAGCAGCGATCGGACAGATGAAATTAGAAAAGGCACCCGGACCGGATGGACTTACCGCAAAATATTATAAGGAATTAAAGGATTGGCTAATACAGCCGTTGATGGAAGTTTGCAATGAAATTTTGATGGGAAGTAAGGCACCTGAATCATGGAAAGATGCATATATAACTTTAATACCCAAGCAAGATACTGATGCTACCCAGATGAAAAATTATAGACCAATCTCCCTTCTAAATGTGGATTACAAAATTTTTGCAAATATAATGGCCAGCAGATTGAAGAAAGTATTAATGGAGATTATCCACAAGGACCAAGCAGGCTTTTTGCCAGAAAGACACCTAAATGGCAACATAAGGAATATTGTGGATATTCTAGAAAAGTTAGAACCAGAAAGAAATTCGAAAGTAATCTTGATGTTCATTGATGCCGAAAAGGCCTTCGACAACGTATCTTGGAGTTTTATGAAGAAAAACTTTGGAGAAATGGAGGTGGGAGGGGGTTTCTTGAATGGTCTGGAAGCAATATATACTGAACAAAGAGCCAAGATAATAGTGAATAATGTAGTATCAGAAGAAATTTGGATCGAGAAAGGAACAAGACAGGGGTGCCCACTGTCCCCATTGTTGTTTATAACGGTCCTCGAAGTCCTTCTGAACATGCTCAGAAAGGATGAAGAAGTTAAGGGTGTGAGAGTAGGAGCCAAGGAATATAAATTTAAAGCCTTTGCAGATGATTTGGTGTTGACCCTGGAAGAACCTGAATCCAGTGCAATTAGGGCGCTGGACATTATACAAGACTTTGGGCAGGTAGCTGGTTTTAAATTGAATAAAGCCAAGACTAAAGTATTAGGGAAAAACCTGACGCAAGAAGAAAAAGAGAGTATACAGGAAAAAACAGGACTTACATTTGTTAAGAAAGTTAAGTATCTAGGAGTGAATATGACTATCAAAAATTCGAACTTATATAAAAACAATTATGAAAAAGCATGGTCTGAAATTAAGAGAGACTTGGAAATATGGACTAGATTGAAATTGTCCCTGTTGGGCCGGATTGCGGTGATTAAGATGAATGTATTGCCTAAGTTACTTTTCTTGTTCCAGGCATTGCCAATAGTGGATAGAATGGAGCCCTTCCAAAGCTGGCAGAAGGTAATCTCTAAATTTGTATGGCAGGGGAAAAAACCCAGAATTAAATTTAAGATTTTGACAGATGATAAAAAAAGAGGGGGCTTTTCCCTGCCGGATTTGAGAATATATTTTGAAGCTGCAGCCTTCTGCTGGCTGAAGGATTGGTTCCTTCTAGAAAATACTGATGTGTTAGATCTGGAAGGATGTGATAATGTGTTTGGATGGCATGCATATCTATGGTATGAAAAAGTTAAGGCCCACAGGGGCTTTAAACAACATATAGTCAGGAAATCACTGTTTAGAGTGTGGATGAAATATAAAGATTTGTTAGAAAAGAAAACACCTAGATGGATATCCCCACTAGAAGCAAAGGCCGATAAAAGACCTTTTTCGAAAGGAAACTGGCCTAGATACATGGATATCCTTGTGCAAGAAGGAGAAAGCGTCAGGTTGAAACCCTACGAAAAAATGAGAGATAAAGTCACGAATTGGCTGCAGTACCACCAGATTAATGAACTTTTTAAAATGGACAAAAAACTTGGCTTTCAGTTGGAAAAGTCGAAGTTGGAAACGGAATTACTAGAGCCAAAAACTCAAAATTTATCCAGAATGTACCAACTGCTGCTCGAATGGCATACACAAGATGAGCTGGTTAAATCGGCAATGATAGAGTGGGCTAGAGACGTGGGACATAATATTATGATGGCTGACTGGGAGAGACTATGGAGAAAAGGTATCAATTTTACAGCATGTACTTTGTTGAAAGAGAATATAATGAAAATGATATACAGATGGTACCTAACCCCAGTCAAGCTAGCAAAAATCTATCATTTGCATGACAATAAATGCTGGAAGTGTGAAAAGGCAGATGGAACATTTTATCATATGTGGTGGACCTGCCCGAGCACGAGTGCCTTCTGGGAGACAATCTATAATGAAATTAAAAAGGTGTTGAAAAACACATTCACCAAGAAACCAGAGGCATTTCTGCTTGGAATGGTCAACCACGAAATACCTAGAGTAGATCACACTTTCTTCATGTATGCCACTACAGCAGCTAGAATTCTGATTGCCAAATACTGGAAAACGAAGGATTTACCAAAATTGGAGGAATGGCAGATGAAAATGATGGACTACATGGAACTTGCTGAGCTGACCTCGAGACTCCGAGACCAGAGGGAAGAGGCGACTGAACAGGAATGGAAGAAATTTAAGACATATATTAATAAGTGTTGCAAAATTAGAAACTAGATAAAGTTGAAGTTAGTTGTTATTGTTACAGTTGAGTATAAGATAAGTGTTGTTGGGAATTATATTGCTAAACATAGTTCAAGATAGAATATAAGTTTAAGATAAAGAGTAAACAAATCAAGGATAAGATTTAAAGTATTAGAGATAATTATTGATATAAAGAAGATAATGATAAGTATCTGTGAATATATACTAGGAATAAGAAACGCAGTGGTGGGAGGCGGAGGAAGTCCACCCAACAAGATAAGAAACTAGATTGAGACAGAAGTTATTTTGGTTGTTATGTATTTTTATATGTTTGTTTTTTTTTTTTTGTATGTTATTGTAGTTGTTTAAATGTGGTTTTATGTCGTAAAACTTAATAAAAATTATTTAAAAAAAAAAAAAAAAAAAAGAGTTCCGCCGGGTCCCCCCCGAAAGTGGCCTTCAGCTCCGGGGGCGGCCTCCGCCGTGCCCTCGCCCTCCGGCGGACGTGCCTCCCGCGGGTCTCCGGGATCGCTGCAGCGCGCTTGTCCTCGCTGCTGTCACCCATGGAACTCCCCGCCACTGTGTCGTCCTCCAGCCGGCTGCTGCGACGTCTTGGCGGGAAAAACAGCTGCCCCCTCAGGGCCGTCCCGTCCAACCATGTCAGCCGCTGAGTTGCTCCGGGCTCCTGACCTGAGCCCTCCCTTGGGGTCTGCCGACTGCAGACCCCCGATCCTGCGTAGCCTCGGCTCCCACTGCCGCTACCACTTGTCCGGGGCACCGCGCCCCCACAGGACCGACCCTCGTGTCGTCCTGGTTCGCTTCTCACCTCCCGCTGGGTCCGCTCCGCCGACTGCGGTCCATCCCGGGGCCGGACCAGCCTTCCCGGGTCCGGTCCGCTCCGCTGGGGTGGAGGTGAGGGGTTTGAGTAGACGGGCGTCGCGCAGCCCGCTCCGTCATCGCTGCCTGGGGCCCCGCTGTGCGGGCACAGTGCCCGGGGCCCCGCGCCTCCGCAGGCCTGGTCCAACAGCCGGCCTGACTCCTCGCCGACCCGCAGCCGCTCCCAGATGAGGTGGTTCAGCTGCTCCTGGAGCCGGCGTAACTCGCCCAGGCTCCCGCTGTCTGGTCCGGCCGAGGAGAGGCTCCGTTGATTTGAGGTGAACAGACCCGCCGCCCGCTCGGGTAGGGCGCTCGAGGTAACGGGGGTCTGAAAACGTGCCGCTCCGCGCCATGGGGTCGCCATCTCGGTAGCTGCCGGTAAGCGGTCCCAACACGATACGGACGTCGAAGTTTTTTCGCGGAGAATCCTCACTATGTCGTGTCCCTAATGGTGACTGTAGCTAGCTGTCAAGAACGCACGCCACTCCGAGAAGTCAGCGGAAGAAGTCTTGAAGTTTATTGTACAGCACACAGAGAAACGTGGAAAGTCCGTGAGGATTCTGAGAAGGCCATCTCAGAATCCCCCTTAAGTACATTTTGCTGGCTCACTCCCAATTCCCCCCTCCCTTCTGCCCTAAAGGTCCGGGGGTAGTCCTCTTCCCCACCCGGGATGGTTCGGACAAAAGAGTTAACTGCTCTGGTCTACCCGCTCTATTCATGGGTGCTTTTTACATTGTTATTGCGATGCTGCTGGTTCCGCCGCGCCCGCCGCTGATGGGTCGTTAAGCGGTCGTTATTGGGCCATCAGGTATGCGCCCATCCTGGGGTTGTTTACCCCGCGGGGCATGCCTGGGCGAGGTCGGGCCTTGCTGCGCCCGGTTTAACCCCTGCGCTCCTGGCTCCGCTGTCGCCCCCTTTCCTGGCCCGCTGCATGGTTCCCCTTCCTGGCGCCCGCATGGCGCGACCCTGGCGGGTCCCGGTCTACTGCTGTCTAGCCGGGTCGTGACACCGTGAATGTGTGACCATCCACTCTGCTCACAAAACTCAGCGCTCCTGCTCACCAGGATCTTGGACTGGTCTCCACTAGGAAACTCGAATCTCCATCCTTTCGTTCCTACCTCGTATCCTCAGAAAATCATCCTCTGCGACCTAGCACTACCTTTCCTTCTCTTGGCTCTGGGTACCAGGACCCACGCTTCCGAGCCGAACACCCGAAAGTAGTGAACTTTTGGCTTCTTGCCATTCAACAGAAAATAGGGCGTCTCCCCTACCACAGAACTGTGAATCCTGTTCTGGACAAAGTTGGCCGTTCGCCAAGCTTCCCCCCAAAACTTTCTGGGAAGACCAGAATCAAACAACATGGCCTCAGTAGCCTCTTGAAGTGTTCTGTTGCGTCTCTCTGCGATTCCATTCTCCTGGGGATAATAAGGGTTAGTCAGTCTCTGCACCACCCCCCTCTCACGGAAAAAGGCTTTTAGGGATGACCCGAGGAACTCCCTGCCTCGATCGCTTTGGAAGCAACACACCCTGGTGGAGTACTGCAACTCCACCTGTATGACCCACTCTTTAATCAGATCTGCTGCTTCACTCTTCTCCTTCAGCAAAAACGACCAACTATTCCTCGAATAGCCGTCGATCAGCATTAGGGCGTAACGAGATTAACCCAGACTGGGCTCTCTCATTGGGCCTGTGATGTCCATGTGGACTATCTCAAATGGTTGAGTGGTAACCCTATCAGACCTGGGGTATGAATGGCTATGAGCCATCCTACGGTGCCACAAATGTGCACACTGGTTGTGAGGTGGCACATTTGCACACTGAGCCTCAACTGCACCAGTGTTACCTCCACCTGTACCTGGGGTTTGCATCTCAACAGCAAACAGCCTGTCTTCCCCACGTTCCACACTGACAAGCTTCTTCCCACCCCTGTAAATAGAACAGGTGTTATTCTCAAAACACACTTTAAAACCATCAGACAAAAGTGTTGACACAGACAAAAGACACACTTGCATGCCAGGCAGAACATAAGTCTCAAGTTCTGTCTCTAGAAAGTCGCCGTAGACCTTTCCAACAGTTGTCAACTGTTTCTGTGAGCCGTCTGCCATTCTCACAAACTGCTGTGAAAAAAATTCCCTGCAGTTCCTCACTTGGCCACCAGGGGGCGCGATGTGATGCGAGGCACCACTGTCTATGACCCAGCGTAGTCTTCCGGCGTCCTTCACTGTTGCCATGCAAGCTGAAAGCTGATACGTGGTGTTATCTCCCCGGCCTCTGGAACTCCCTCCACGCCGGTTCCCACGTCTTCCCGGCCTCCTAATCTCATTGCCAACAGCAACCTTGGCAGTAGCTCCTTGCCCTATCTCGTCTCCAGGGGCAACGGCCTTGAGGACGTCTCTGGCCGGACATCTCCGTAGCAGATGGTCTGGACTTCTGCAACCATAACAAAGCTTCGCTGCGTAGGCCTTTGTGGGGACTTTAGACTCACAAGCTCCCCCTCTGCCGCCCGCAGCTGCCAGCTGGCCCCCCTTCTCCTCCTGTCACCGTGGCTTTACAACTACCAAACAGGCCGACACGTCTCTGAGCTGATCTGGGGGCTGCTCTTCTGGAGCTTCTCCTGGCCGTTCACCACGACCGTGAACCCGGGCCAGTGCTTCCCACATCTCTAGGGCGCTTCCCACATCCTCAATGTGGTGGAACTGGGATGCATCAACGCTTTGGGCCAGCAACATCCTAGCCTTCTGCTCTCTGCATTGTGCTTCTGCTGCTTTCTCTGCTTCTGGATCTGTGCCAGCAAGCTGTGGGGATGTTGTGGTTCTCACGCAGCACCACAAGCCTTTCCTCCCTCTGTGCTATGCAGCATCTGCAACAGCCTGTTCTGCAGCAGTGGCTATGGGCATTTCTCTAAAAGCGTTTATTTACAAGCTGATAAACAGACTACCTCCGGAGCTTTCCTCCATGGCTCCTTCTCCGGTCAAAACCGAAACTGACTCTGTACAATACACCAGTACAACATAATGCATACAGCGAACAAAGGAAAAACCCCAGCTGTAACCTCCCAGTGGGGCGGGACGTTCTCCTGCAGCTACTTTAACCCTGTAAGCTCAGGATCCACTCACAATTCACATTAAACTTTAAGGAAATTAGTGCAAATTTAAAGCATGGTAAATAGTGATTCGGTGACGCAATTGATTTGGCTAGATGCCAATAGACAAGTCCCATGAGGCAAACCAAAACAAAATAAACTGGGTGAGGGGAAAAAAGCACCCATCAGATCAAAGTGTCCAGCGATTAACCAGAGCTCAATCAACAGAAGCAATTATGGTAAGCAGATAAGAGAAACAATGTGGAGATGGAAGTAAGAAAAGCAGAAAAAATGGAAATGGAACTCAGGGGGAGCTAGGAGGAGTTGGGGGCAAAACTAAATAAAAAAGGCATCAAGAACCAGTAGATATATTGGATAAAATACAAGAAATGATGCAGAAAGGTAACAAGATTCTCAGAAACCAGATAGTGATGGACATTGCCACTCAAATGGACAAAGCAATTTCAGAGATAAAATCTTTGGCTTGGGTTGCCATCAGTATGCTGATGACACCCAATTCTATCTGTTGATGGACGGCCACCCTGACTCGGCCCCAGACACATTGATCAGATGTTTGGAAGCCTTGGCTGGATGGCTACGGGGGAGCCGGTTGAAGTTAAATCCTTCGAAGACAGAGGTCCTTTGGCTGGGTCGGAACGTGTGATGTTATGGGGTCGAACTCCCATAACCAGTGATGATTCATGGTACCAGAACCAGAATGGCGCCCAGTACACTTCAGCTGCGCCACGTCCTTCTCCTGGCTTCTGGCTTTAGCAGAGTAAAGTTCAGCAGCAATTCACGCAGCAGAACGTTGTCTGTGTGTAAGGACTTGTAGCAATAAATCTCTGAGACAGCTTCTGTCTAAACTAGAAGCGTTTATTATTTACAGCAGCAAAACAACCCCGGGAGAAAGCAGAGACATGGCTCTGCAGAAACGAAAGTAAAGACTGTTCACAGAGAAAGAACAGTGGCTTGTATGTGGGCCCGCCCCAGCGTTCAGCACGTCACATCCCAGAGCAATTTAACCCTGTAAGCTCTGATATACCTCACACCACCTCTCGTGCTGTACTGCTGGGGTGAATGTAAGCATAACCACTTACCCCAAACATAATCCCTCACAGAACTCATGTTTCTGGAAGCTCAAAGGTTTTGTGAACCCATCTGTTAGGTTCTCTTGGCTGGGACAGTATTTCAGCTTAACCAAGCCTGTCTGGACACTCTGGCACAGGTTCTGAAAATGAATAGCCAAATGTTTGGTTCTGGACTTAAACTGTCCAGATTCTGCCAACTTCAAACAGGGTTGATTGTCTTCCCAAACAGTGATGGGCAAACACCAATCCCCACAGATCTCATGGACCAAACATTTGTAGTACTCTAGCTCCCTGCAAACCTCAGACAAAGCACTGAATTCAGCTTCTGTAGAGGGAAGTGCAATAAGACTTTGCTTCCGGGATTTCCAACCAACTAGAGACTTTCCAAACTTTACCACCAACCCAGACACAGATTTCCTGTCCCCCAGATTTGCCCAATCAGTGTCAGACCAGCACGTGAGCTGTGCTTCACCTTCAGCTGGCAGTTTGAGACAAACATCTTTGGTAGCCTGCAAATACCTGAGCATTCTCTTGAATCCATTCCAGGCAACCAAACTAGGCTTTGAAGCCTCTCTGCTGAGCAGATTAGTAGCAAACGCTATATCTGGTCTGCTCCACTGGGAAAGATACAACAGACTTCCCAGAGCTGACTGCAAGACTTCGGGATTCTCGAACTTAGACCTTTTCCCGAACTGGCTGTCTTTCACGAAACATGTCTCCATGGGCATTCTGGCACCTGTACACGCAGACATTCTGAACTTCTCAAGCAACTGCTCAATTTTGCCTTTCTGACTGAGCAAGAAACTTCTGTCCTGGGTTCTATCCACCCGGACGCCTAGGTAAACCTTTACTGGTCCTAGGTTTTTGAGCTTAAACAGATTTCCAAGCCCTTTCGCAAACTGTTGCACCTGTTTCTGAGTCTTTCCGGAATGGATCAGGTCGTCAACGAAGAACAACACCAGTTCCTGTTGCTCACCTGAACCTTACAGGTACAGACAGCTGTCGACTCTTCCTGAAGCCCATGCTCTCCAGAGCATCTTTTAGGCACAAGTTCCAGTTTCTGGCCGGCTGCTTCAGGCCATAGATGAACTTGTGTAGCTTCCACACCTGACCTGGCACATTGCCCTCGAACCCTGGAGGAGGTAACATGTACAGATCCTCCTTCAGATCCGAGTTCAAATACACAACGTCCATGTCAAAATGGTTTACCTCAAAACCTCTTTGAGCAGCAACTGCTAAAAGCATGCACAGAGTTTCACTTCTGGAGGTTGGTGCATACAGCTCTGTGTAATGCAGCCCTTTCCTCTGTGTGAAACCTCTCGCTACAAGTCTTGCCTTGTACTGTGGCTCTCCTGTTGCTGTTGGCTTGATTCTCTACACCAGGGGTGTCAAACTCCGGCCCTCCAGATGTTTTGAGACTACAATTCCCATCATCCCTGACCACTGGTCCTGTTAGCTAGGGCTGATGGGAATTGTAGTTCCAAAACATCTGGAGGGCCGGAGTTTGACACCCCTGCTCTACACCCAACGATTGCTCACTGCCTGTTTGCCTTCTGGCAGTGTTGTGGTGGTGTACACTCCTAGAAACTTCATGGAGTTCAGCTCCCTCACCATTGCCTCATGCCATTTACCGGCTTCTTCCTGAGGTAATTCCAAGACTTCTTGAAAGCTTTCTGGCTCGCACTGAGCCAAACAAGCCCAAACACTAGTGGCTGTATACTTTTCAGGAGGCTTTCCTTTCATGGTGCGCTCCAAGCGCCTTACCACGTCACATGCCCCCTCTGACCCAGACGTACTGGGACCAGCCTGTGGGTCCCCGGCATCCCAGTGACCTACTGCGCTTCCTCAGCTCTTCAGGACTAGTCTTGGGAGATGTGGGTGATGTGGGTGCAGCCTTTGGAGATGCCACCTGCCCTTGGTCTTGTTCTCCAGGAGGTGCTGGTGCCTGAACCTCCTCATCGGCAGTCATCCAGACACTCCGAGAGAATGTCAGGATTCCCGTGAATGCGTGTCCACCCGCCTTGTTCACAAAATTCAGCACTCCTGCTAACCAAAACTCGAGACTGATTGCCCACTGGATAGGCAAATCTCCACCCTTTTGTCTCTGGTTCATGGTCACAAAAGATCATTTTCCGGGACCTGGGATCACCTTTTCTGCGTTGAGCTCTTGGAACCAGAACCCAAGCCTCACACCCAAACACACGGAAGAAATCCACCTTTGGCTTCTTTCCATGCAACCTACAGTGGAATTGTAGGTCCTGTTCAGAGTGAAATTGGCAGTCTGCCAAGCCTCCCCCCAAAAGCGCGGTGGAAGCCATGCATCAAACAACATGGCTTCCACGGCTTCTTGGAGTGTGTGATTCCGCCTCCCGGCTACCCTGTTTTCTTGAGGAGAAAACACACAAGTTAGCCTGTGGCGTATGCCTTTGCTGTGGAAAAAATTCTGCAACATAAACTCTCCGCCCCGATCAGTCTGCAGACACCTCACCTTGCAGGAGAAACGCAGCTCTACAGCAACAGTCCAATCCTTAATCATGTTGGCAGCTTTGCTCTTCTCTTTCAGAAGAAAAACCCACCCCATTCGGGAGTGGTCATCTGTCAGAGTCAGAGCATACCTGGCCCCACCCAAACTAGCAACAGACATGGGACCACACAAATCAGCATGAACCAACTCAAAGGGTGTTTCGGTTACCCTATCAGACCTAGGATAACTGCATGTTGTAACCTTGGCTTTCTTGCATGCTCTACAATCTAGAAACTTGGAGCATGACTTCATGTTGCACCCATCAGCACACACCTGCAGCTTCTTGACATACCCCCAATTGCAATGTGACATTCTTCTGTGCCAGAGATGCTGACACAAGTTGTGTACTGGAATATTTGCACACTTTACCTGTGCTGTCACAGACTCATCCAGGACAAACAACCCATCTGTCAGGTCAGAGCAAACTAGTGAGCTCTCGCAGCTGCCGGACCTGGATGTCAGCCCAGAACAGCAAAGGAGGACTGATAAGAAAGCTGCAGACGGGGGGGGGGCAGAATGGAGGGCTCAGCTCAGAGAGACACAGGACGTATTGGAATATAGCTCCTCAGAGCCTGATACCCCGCCCCTCAGCATGCAGGAGCGCAGGAGGGGTGGGTTACAAGAGAAGGGGAAGTTAACGTCAATTAAGCGACGTCAGAGGGAGGTGTTCTCACGTGGTGTTAAAAGCAACAGGAACAACAATGTGGAAGCAGATGAGTCATCTTCCGAGTAGCAGTGAGGCTGGAGCGCAGGGGGCTCCAGGCCTGAAGCTGGTTGTTTTCCTTTTGTTTGTTAAATAAACTCCAAACTTTCACCAACAGAACGCGTACGTGTCTGGCTGCTGCTTACACCATCCTGACTTGCAACACTGACAAGCTGCTTACCTTCTTTGGAAATTGTGCATTCATCATTTTCAAAACTGACTTTAAAACCATCTCTAAGCAAAGAAGACACAGACAAAGTGAGTTCTCGCAGAGAGCTGCCGTTGCGCGGTGGGCAAGAAGTCACTCCTCCTGGTTTGGGAATGGGGCTTGTGGCTACAGCTTCCAAGACCTGCTTGTCGTTAGGCAGTTTTGATTGTTGCAATTTTGGAGGACGCCCCAGCGTCCTTAAATAGATCCCCACGTGGATCTGGTGGTCACTCTTTTCAGAGCTTCGGATCTCAGCAGATCGTGGTGCCTTACGGTTGTATTGCTAAGGCTTCGATCTTGGAGCTGTTGCTTCATTTGCCTTAAGCTTAATTTCCCTTGTTATTGCTCTAATCTTATTTGTTGTTTGGTTGTTCCCCCCCAATTTTTGGTTTCTCTGCCTTCCTAGTGCCGGGGTTTCCCCTGTCCTCTCCTACCCCCCTCTCCTCCTTGCCCCCTTTTCCCCCCACCCCCACCCCTCCCCCGGTTCCCGGGGACCCCGAGTGGTCCGAAGCTCCTTGGGTGGCTCCCGTGGGGGTGGACGGGCTGCTGGGGCCTTACCGTGTGGGCGGGGAGCTGATTTCGCGACGCTGCGCCTCCGTCGCTGCTGTTGCGGGCCTCCTCGCTCGGCGGTGGTGGCCCGGGCAGTCTGCCGGTCCCAGCAGGGCTGGCGGGTATCCCGCGGCTTGGCCCCCACTGCTCTCCCGTCTCAGGCCGCGTGGGTGGCTCTTTAGCCACTCCGGAGGCTGTGCACTGCCCCTACTGCTCCACGGCCGTGTTGGGGCTGCGGCGCCGCTTTTCGGCGCCCGCTCCGCGCGGCCGGCGCGGGCGGGCTGGGTCGGGGCCGAGCGTTTTGCGGCGGCTTCGGCTACGGGTGGGGTTGCCCCCCCTGGGGCTGCTGAGGGTTGGGGCTTGGCGCTGCGGGACCGACGTTTTCCACGCGGCCGAGTAGGCCAGCGTTGAGTTGGCCTGTGCGGGCTTTCGGCAGGCGACCTGGTGGCCAGCCTGCCAGGCCTGCGGGCGCCATTTTCCCCTTCTGCGCTGATAATTTTGGCGCAAACGCCATTTTGGAGCTGTTGGTCTGCCTGTGGGAGGGAGACCTCTGCTGGCGGTAGGGAACATTGCAGCTCAGGCTGTAAGTTTAATCGCTTTACTACTTGGCCTTTTGGAACTTTGTTTGGTGATGTCAGAGGACTGGAAGGGCCCCCCCATTCCCGGCTTTGAGCCAGTATCGAGACCCACCGCCACCTCTGAGTAGTGAAAGCAGCGAGGAGTCGGGAGGGAGTTGCGATGAACAGGAAGAGCAGGCAGGGCTGTGTGCAAGGTCCCAGAGCCCTGACTGCGAAGCCAAGGGAAGGAGGGGGAATAAGGGAGGGTGTTTCCGGGTCAGGAAATGGTGGAGAAGAAAGCGGGAAAGTTTTAGTTCCTCCAGTCACGGAAACTGAGTTATGGAGTCCTGACGCTTTTATGAGCGGCTGAGAGCTTGTAAGCAATTAGCAAAGCAATAAATCTGTAAATGGCAAGCCGGGAGCGTGTCTCTGGAATTCTTGGTGCAGAGAAGCCCCGAAGGGGTCTGCGACAGCTTTCCGTGACTGCTGAAAAGCTTGAAAGCAGCAGAGAAAGAGGCTGCTGAGCGTTCATCATGGAGCACCCCCCACCCTAGCCTTGCCGAGATGAGTGAAGAGGCCAGATTTCAAGCCGCAGTTGCAGCGAAAGTTCAAGAGGTGAGTCAGCAATTACAGGCAAAGGCTCAGGAGGAGCTAGATAAATGCCGTGCAGAGATGCAAGCAGAAATGAGCAAATTAACCCTTGAGATGCAACAAATGGCGGCCAGGAATGACGCGCTTGTCAGTCACAACAGAGAGATAGAGGGGAGATTGGAGGAGCGGAGGATGGTTACAGGGGGGAAAGTCCCCTTGGGGAGGAAATTAGAAACTCTCATCCACAAATTCTCTGGGAATCCAAAAGATTATCCTGGATTTAAAACAGACATAGAATATTGCTTAAAGATGCAACAGGGAGAATTTAGCTCTGAAGAGGAGGAGATCGCTTTTGTCATAGCTCACCTGGAGGGCGGCGCCAAAGAGTGGGCTAGGCCTTTGATGGCCACTGGGGGCAGGGAGATGAGAAGTTTCAAGGACTTTATGAAGGAGATGGACAGGATGTTTGCCAATGAAGGGGAGATTGATGCCACGCGCAGGGAACTGCTGAGGATCAAACAGGGAGGAGGGACGGTGCGTGCGTACTACGCACGTTTCGCAATGCTAGCGCACCGTCTGCAATGGCCCCTGGAGTCGGAAATGTTACAAACGCTTTTTAGGGAAGGTTTGAATTCCGAAATCAAGGATGAGCTCAGCAGGGCGCCCAGGCCAAGCAGCATGCACGAACTAGTGCAAACCGCGGTGGCGGTAGGAATGTGAGAGGAAGACAGGATCTGGGAGAAAAGACAGCCCAAACCAGAGGGAAGCCCGGGCAACCGGGGTGGGGAAGTGGCGGGACCCCTGCTAGAGTACCTCCTTCGATCGTGCCGGCAGAAGAACCCATGGAAATAGGGGCAGTGCGGGCCAAATCGACGTCGGGCGGAACCACGCCAAAAGGGGCGGAAGCCAGGAGGTGCTATGTCTGCCATGAAATAGGGCATTTCGCCAAGTTCTGCCCGCAGTGACGCGTGTGGCAAGCCAAGGGGGCGACAGCGGCAGAACAGGAAGAGCCGAGGGGGCAGGAAACGGGAAAAAACGAGAACGCCTGGGTGCCAGAGATGTCGAGAGGGCCGAGCACCCAGGCGAGCAAGCAGTAAAGGCCCCGCAAAAGCAATCCATCCCACCCCCTCACCCGCCCAAAGTAGGAATAGTGGTAAGAGTAGTACTGGAGCTCCCAAATGGACACCCCCTGGAGGTAGAAGTGCTAATTGACTCAGGGGCCTCCGCAAATTTCATGAGCAGAGAATTTGCTTTGGAGCATCAGTTAAACTTGCTGCCACTCGACTTTCCATTGCTGGTCACTACCATTGACGGGAGGAAGTTGTTGGGAGGGGAGGTGGTGCAGCAAACACCCCCCATGAGGATGCGTATCTCCAAGCACTCGGAAGTCATCGCGTTCAACGTCACCCAGCTGGCAGGATGCCCCATCGTCCTAGGGATGAGCTGGCTTGACCTTCATGATCCCGTGGTCGCTTGGCATCAACGGTCGCTCACGTTTGGATCGGGGCACTGCGTGGAGAACTGTCTGTAAGACATGAGGAGCCCAGACAGCAGCGCGCAGGCGGCGACAGTGCGACTGGAGGCCACAAGGGGGATCCCACCCCAATATGAGGACTACAGTGACGTTTTCAGCGAGAAGGAAGCCGACAAGCTCCCACCGCACCGACCCTTCGATTGTCAAATCAATTTGATACCAGGGGCCCAGTTGCCGGCGGGAAAACTTTACTCCATGTCTGAGCAAGAGTTGCAGGAACTCAAGCAGTTTATAGATAAAAATCTTCAGAGGGGATTTCTACGGGAGTCCAAGAGTTCTAGAGGGAGCCCGGTGTTCTTCGTGGACAAGAAGGGGACCTCCCAGAGGAGACTTATATGTGATTTCAGGGCCCTGAACAGCGTGAGTGAACCCGTCGCCTTCCCCATGCCGAGGATCGACGACCTGCTGGCGGTAGTGCGCAGAGGGAAAATCTTCACCAAGCTGGACCTCAGAGGGGCGTACAACCTCACACGGATGCGGGAGGGGGATGAGTGGAAGACGACCGTGTTTACACCCCTGGGAGCGTTTGAGTACCTCGTGATGCCGTTTGGTTTACAAGGGGGCTCTGCGGCCTTCCAGTCCTTCATGTATCATGTACTGGGACCCCTGCTGTACAAGAGCTGTGTTTGCTTTCTTGACGACATCTTAGTATTCTCAGAGAACGAGGCTCAGCACAAGCAGCATGTCAAGCAGGTGCTGAACAAGCTGAGAGAGCACCAGCTGTACGCCAAACTGGAAAAATGCCAATTCCACGTGAAACAGGTGGAGTTCCTGGGCTACCGAGTGTCGGACAGTGGGTTGGCCATGGATGGAGAGAAGGTGAATGCGGTACTGGACTGGAAGAGCCCCCGAACCAAGAAGGATGCACAAAGATTCCTGGGCTTCAGTAATTTCTATCGTAAGTTTATCAAGGGCTTCGCACAGCTGATGGCCCCTATCACGGACTGTTTGAGTGCCAAGAAGAAGTTCGTCTGGACACCGGAAGCACAGCGGGCGTTCGAGGCCCTAAAGAGAGCTTTCGCGTCAGAAAAGCAACTCCTGCATGTCGACCCGCAGCGGCCGATTAAGCTAGAAACCGATGCCTCTGATCGGGCCGTTGGAGCTGTGCTGTTGCAACAAGACAATGACGGAGATTGGAGGCCGTGCGCCTTCTTTTCGCGCAAGCTCAGCAAGTCTGAGAAAAACTACACCATTTGGGACAAGGAGCTGTTGGCCATCTTGGCAGCCTTCAAGAAATGGCGCCACTTTTTGATTGGAGCGCAGCACCAAATCCAGGTGCACACGGACCATAAGAACTTGGAATACTGGAGAACCGCCAGAGTGCTTAATCAGAGACAGATCCGGTGGGCAGTATTCTTTGCAGACTTCAATTTCCGGATCCACTACGTGCCAGGGGAGCAGAACGTGCGAGCGGATGCTTTGTCTAGGAAGCCGCAGTACCTGGAAGGGGAGGAACCGCCGGCAGCGAGACACATGTTTTCCACACAGCAGTGGGCATGTGCCGGCACTATGGAGCAAGCCTCGTTGCCACTGAGGCTCACCCGCGCAGATCCTTTCGCACAACAGAAGTTCCGAGACCTCAAGGAAGGGAAGGGGGTGGAGGAAGGGTTTCTAGAAAAGGGAGGGCTCTTGTTTTATAAGGGGGCCCTGTACATTCCAGAAGACCAGATGAGAGCCAACGTTCTCAAACAGCTCCACGACAACCCTTCTGCAGGGCATTTCGGACAACAGAAGACGCTTCTCCTAGTCACCAGGGATTTTTGGTGGCCGGGAGTCCGAGACGACGTCAAGGACTACGTGAGGGCGTGCGACACCTGTCAAAGGCCAAGGGAGATAATAGGGCACCGGCAGGTTTGCTACAGCCCCTGCCCACCCCCAGCAAGCCCTGGGAAATGGTTAGCATTGACTTCATCACCGACCTGCCCATGTCCAGGGGGAAGACGGCAGTACTCGTGGTTGTGGACATGCTCACCAAGATGTGTCATTTTGTAGCCTGTCCCAAGGTGCTGTCTGCAGAAGAAACGGCCAAACTCTTTGTAGATCATGTGTTTCGCCTACACGGCGTACCTTCGAGGGTTTTAAGTGACAGGGGCCGGCAATTTACTTCGCGGTTCTGGCGTAAGCTTATGAGCTTGTTGCAGGTGGAGCTAAGCTTCTCCACAGCCAGACACCCGCAGACCAATGGCCAAGCAGAGAGAGCCAACGCCATTCTGCAGCAGTATTTGCATTGCTATGTCAACCAGAGGCAGAATGATTGGACGCAATTTTTGAGTTTGGCAGAGTTTGCATTTAATAACTCAGTCCACGTGTCCACAGGGATGAGCCCGTTTTTGGCCAATTATGGTCAGCACCCCAGAGCTTTCCCGGGGGGGGGAGGAGGAGCCCAGTGTACCAGCAGCAGAGAGTTTTGCAGAGGAGATGCAGACGGTGCACAAGCAGCTCCAGAGCACTCTGGAAAGGGCGAAGGAAGCATACAAGAGGGCGGCGGATGCCCATCGCAGAGAAGGCGAGGTCATCCGGGTGGGGGACAAGGTGTGGTTGTCGTCCAGGGGGCTGCCCATCAGAGGGAGCTGTAGGAAGTTAGAGCATCGCAAACTGGGACCCTTTGAGGTCATACAGCGGGTCAATCCGGTTGCCTTTAAGCTGGCTCTACCGGACACCATGAGGATTCACCCTGTCTTTCACAGGTCATTGCTTTCACCATACAGGGAGGGGCACCGTTTCCACGGGGAAGGTGGGACGCCTCCCACACCGCCCATTGTAGAGGAGAGAGAAGTTTGCAATGAAGCCACAGAGATCCTGGATTCCAGGTGGAATGGGGACAGGGTGGAGTATTTGGTAGCATGGGAGGGGGCTGCCCCAGAGGAAAACACGTGGATGCCATCCAACCAGGTCACTGAGGATTATCTCAGGGCGGAATTTCATTCATTGTTCCCGCATAAGCCAGCACCCCCAGATTTCTTCCTGCAGGAGGTATGCAACACCACAGAAGAAGATGAAGAAGAGTTCTGGGGTTTCAGGTCCGGTACAGAGAGGGAAGGGAGTGGAGCACCGGTTTTCCCCCAAGCAGGGTCAAGGGAGAGGGAGCACGCGTCATCATTGGGAGAATCTGAGGGATGGGAAGCGGTGTTTGCATCGCAGGAGGATGAAGATACGGACTTTATAGGATTTGTCACTTCACCCGAAGAAACCGCAGGGGAGGCGGAGAACGAGTGGGGGAGAGACAGAGATCCGGAGCGAGACAGGGCGGGAAGCGTGTCACCCGCCTCGTGGGAAGAGGAGGGGGGCTTGGAGGGGGGAGTGGATGTCAGAGGACTGGAAGGGCCCCCCATCCCCGGCTTTGAGCCAGTATCGAGACCCACCGCCACCTCTGAGTAGTGAAAGCAGCGAGGAGTCGGGAGGGAGTTGCGATGAACAGGAAGAGCAGGCAGGGCTGTGTGCAAGGTCCCAGAGCCCTGACTGCGAAGCCAAGGGAAGGAGGGGGAATAAGGGAGGGTGTTTCCGGGTCAGGAAATGGTGGAGAAGAAAGCGGGAAAGTTTTAGTTCCTCCAGTCACGGAAACTGAGTTATGGAGTCCTGACGCTTTTATGAGCAGCTGAGAGCTTGTAAGCAATTAGCAAAGCAATAAATCTGTAAATGGCAAGCCGGGAGCGTGTCTCTGGAATTCTTGGTGCAGAGAAGCCCCGAAGGGGTCTGCGACAGGTTCACTTAGTGGAAAGTGCTTACGTTATTTATGGTATTGAATTAAGTTCTTTTGATCCATTTAGCTAGCACTGTTGATTTAATTCTAACCGTTTATCTTCAATTTACTGATCCAGGATGTCCCAGAAGGAGGACACTCAGCAGGCTGCTGAAGTTCTTTCAGTTGAAGGGATGAATCCTGGCTCATCGCAGGCCCTGCGGCCGCCTGGTACTGCTGCTAGGCTGGAGCGAATTGCCAACGTCATGACCAGTTTATCCGGTGATCCTGCCGCTTTGGCGCGATTTGAGGCGAATTTGGATGGGCTTTTGCTTCCTCCCCTGCAGGGAACCGTGCAGGAGGATCCTTCCGCGCAGGATGCCGCCTTGTCCCCTGCGGAGTCATCTGCGTGGGAGGATGAGGACATCCCCGTCGCCCAGGCTCGCGCCTTGGCAGCCGTTAAAAAGAAGGCTGGGGGGGAGGCGACTAAGAAGAGGCCGGCTAGTGGGCATCAGGCATGCGGTGCCAAGGCAAAGGGGTTGCCCCCCGGCAACAACGGGCGCCTAGGAAGGGTAAGGCTGGTCTTTCACACTCGGTGTCTTTTCTAGCACGTCCAGGTACCTTCCGGGTGGCCGGTACAGCGGACGCCTCTTCGGATGACTGCAGGGGTCCCCGACAGAGGTTCGGCCTTGGCGGAGGGCGCGTAGCACGCATGGCAAGAAGCAGAGGAAACGAAAGTCGACGTCAGCGGCTAGGGCCGGTGGTTATTCCCGCAGGCTGAGTTCCTCTGAGTCTTCGGATGCGGAAGGCGCGATCGTGCCACGGAGGGCGTCGCCGGTGGCCTCGACTTCGACCCGGAGGGAACCTGACTCCGAGACGTCTCCTGATGACTGCCTGCAGGTCCCAGCCAGGGCGTCCTCAGGGGGCAAGCGTCGCCGGCATCATGGATGTTGCGGGCATCGCACAAAGAGACGACGCCATCAGACTTCGGATTCCAGTTCAGGTACCTCAGTTTCCTCCGACACTGATTCAGGGGGGGAATTGGGGTTGTACTGGGTTTTTGGTGAATCGGTCTCGGGTCTCCCAAAATGGGCATGGCAACTGCGGGCCAACGCACACAGGGCTAGGTATGGGGCACCCCTGGAGTACTTGAATGGTCGCCCTGTCCCGGAAATCAAGGTTTCCACTAACAGGACCAGGGACATCATCCCAGGCAGTCATTTATCTTCCAGGATTCGGAACAGGATCCTGGAAGGTCGCTACGTTGACATGTTTAAACTGGCTCCCCCGGATGATGCCCGCTCCGATCTTGAGGGGTCAAGCTTCACTTCTAAGAAGCGGGTATCTTCTGGCAGGACTGAGAAGACTTTTGAGCGCTGGCTGGACTGTTTCCAAGTCTTTGCCAGCGTCATTTGCTCTTGTTATCCCAAACAATCTCTCCATCTTTTTATTTATCAATCAATTGTCCGCATGGCTCATTCTACTGCCGGTGAATTTGCGGTGTTGTCTTATGACAAAAAATTTAGGACCAGGGCCTACAAAATCACATCGGCCAGGTGGGACAGGAGGGACGTCGGCATCTGGGCTACTTGTGTAGCTCCATACGTACAGAAAAGGGCTCCGGAGCAGCGACTGTCCCGGCAGCCATTTCCTAAGGCGGCCAGGAGGTTTTGTTGTTGGAACTACAACAAGGGCAGCTGCGTAAGGTCCCCGTGTAATTTTCCCCACATTTGTGAGAAATGTGGGGGGGCGCATCCAGCTTCGTCCTGTCTCCGTGGCAATCGGCCCTTTCGAGGGGGGAGGGGAGGTGGGCAGCAGCCTGCAAAACAGGCCCCCTCCCAACCCGCCCCAGGCACTTCAAAGTGAGGTTGTTTTCTCTTTAGCACCAACTCCCATTAAATTGCAACCGCTGCTGCACTGGCTAGCCAAATACCCTAATCAAAAGGCGGCTCTCTATCTGCGGGAAGGTTTTTCCCTTGGTTTCAGGATTCCTGTATCAACGAAACCCGTGGCGGGTAACCCTGTGAATCAAAAGTCGGTGAGAGAGCTGCCGGATGTGGCTAGGAAAAAGATTGGAAAGGAGTTGGCATTGGGCCGCATGGCTGGCCCTTTCGATGCTCCCCCGTTTCCTGACCTACATCTTTCCCCCTTGGGAGTGGTGCCCAAGAAGATGCCGGGCGAATTCCGGCTAATTCATAATTTGTCTCACCCTAGGGGCACGTCGGTTAATGACGTGATCCCCCCCGGAGCTTTGTTCAGTGCGCTATGCTTCATTGGACACAGCGGTAAAAATGGTTAGAAAATTTGGTCGGGGTGCATCACTAGCCAAGTGCGACATAGAATCCGCGTTTAGGCTGCTGCCGATTAATCCTCAGGATTTTTGGCTGCTTGGCTTCAAATTTGAGGGCGCCTATTATTTTGATAAAACAATACCTATGGGCTGCTCGGTGGCATGCGCGGCGTTTGAGGCTTTCAGCACTTTTCTGGACTGGGCCTTGCGCCATAAGACGGGCCTGCAGGGGGTCACGCATTATCTCGATGATTTTTTGCTCGCATCGGGCAGGGACACGGGGGATTGCTTGGCGCTCATGCAGGCGTTTACTCGCTTGGCGCTCATGCAGGCGTTTAGGATGTGGTTGTCATTCCTGCGGGAATACAATGGGGTTTCATTGTGGCAGGATACTTTGAACCTCCGCAATGATTTCCAGATCCACTCTGATGCTGCGGGTTCCTTGGGTTTTGGATTGTATTGGCAGGGTCGCTGGTGTGCCATGCCCTGGCCGGCAGCCTGGCAAGGGGAGGCGATTACACGGGACTTGACTTTTCTCGAGTTTTTTCCCATTGCAGTGGCGGTGCACATATGGGTCGAGGAATTCAGGGACCGTCGTGTATGTTTTTGGACTGACAACCAAGCGGTGGTGAGCGTGCTGGCAAAATTGTCATCGCGTTCCCCCAGGGTCTCTTCCCTGCTCAGGGCTTTCGTGCTCCAATGCTTGCGTGCTAATATTGTTTTTTCTGCACGCTTTGTTCCGGGCCTATCTAATGATATTGCTGATGCTCTATCCCGTTTTCAGATGGCCTGGTTCAGATCCCTGGCTCCGGAAGCGCGAGAGCATCCAGAGTGCTTTCCAGATCGCCTGTGGAGCCTTGGAGGCACTTAGCAATGCAGGGAGTAGCCTCTTCCGTTGCCCCATCCACCTTTTCTTCCTATAAGAAGGCCTGGGCTGATTTTATTTGGTTTTGTGGTCTGGCTGGGGTGGGCCACTTTGCAGTGCCCCCGACAGCCGACATGGTTTTGGAATACCTTACACACCTTTTTGCAACTGGACGCGCTCCTAGGACCATTCGGATCCAGGCAGCGGCTATTTCATTTTTTACTAAACTCTTTTTCGAGAAGGATCCCTGTTCAGCCTTTTACATTCGCCAGGCCTTAAAAGGGTGGGCTAGGATGGCTCCTTCGCAGGCTCAAGCCAGGCACCCGGTCACTTTGGCTCTTTTAACCAAAATGCGGGTCAAGCTTCGTAGGGTTTGCTGGTCACGCTTCGAGGCGCGCCTTTTTTCCGCCGCCTTTTCATTGGCGTTCTACGGAGCTCTGCGAGTTGGAGAAGTGGTCCTGGAGGCCTCCCGGCTATTGGGTTCGAGGGGGCTATTGTTGAAGGACGTTGATCTCTCTTCAACTGAGGTCGTCATCACCGTCCGCAATTCCAAGACTGACCAATTGGGACGGGGGGGGTGATGCGGCTTCCTGCCACAGGTAGGGCTGGCCCTTGCCCCATAAATGATACCGCACGGTACCTAGCCGTGCGCCCCGCTGGGCATTCCTTCATTTTTCAATTTCACATTTGAATTGACTTCCTCAAGTCCCCCTCTGTTGAATTCATTATCTATCTTCTCTAACAGTTTTCCAAACTCCTAAACTTCATAATAACCTCTAATACAAAATCCTTTTGGTTAAACCACTCCTTTTTTTGGACCTCAGCATCTTAGTACTTCTGATCCTTTCCTCACTCCTTGTCAAATTCCCTTACACCAACCTAATTTAAGACTCCTATGGGCGGGGTACAAATAAAAAAAAAATTAATTCTACTTCTAACACCCTTACCTCCCTCCAATCTCGAAATTTTTAGCTAATTATCCCACTACTAAACTCCTCAGTTTTAACATGTAATCATTAAAGCCAGTATCCAGATCCAAACCTCATAATCCTTTAAGCCAGAAAGAAAACAAAATTCAGATATATCCTTTTCAACCCACCTCCACCCTCCAGGCCCAACAGTCAATCAAAACCGTATGGCACCCTCTTTTATTGCTCTGCAATGTGGTGTTCTTCATAACTTCATCCTTATTCAAATAAAGTCCTGGTGTTTCCCATCTTTTTCCTTCTTTTGCACATTTCTGTCCATCTTTTCCTCCTCCTTGGAAGATCCATCCTCTATGTCCTCTGTGACCACCTCTCTGCATGACAGTCCTTTTGAATCAGGTGTCAGTCCTCTCTTTTCTGTTTTTTGTTGTAAGTCCCCTGACAGAAAGTCTGTGGTAGGATTTTTTCCTTTCACACTTTCCACCAGCGCTTCCATTTTCTCTGAAACTGGCACTTTGTTTTCCTTTTTGCCAAAGTTGTCCAAAGCCAAATTTGTAGCTCTGACAGACTGTTGCATTTCCCACAGCATGTCCAGTACTTTCCTCAGGAAGGCAGCCCGCTTTCCTTTTGCCATTTTCAAGGTCAAAAAACAACTTTGTAGTCAAAACAATCCGTTGTATTGTAATCCAACGTCCATATTGTACGTTTCTTGCTAAATTTTCCAAGATCTCGGGAAAAAAGGGTAACTTTTTATCCAATCAGTATTTGTTTTTTGTTTTGTTTTTTTAATAAATTTTTATTCATTTTAAAAACAGATTACACATACATACATCCCAGAAGGAAAAACAAACAACAAAAACAATAACAAACAATAACAAACAAAAATGACAAAATGAAACAACTCACAGACAAATCGTGAATCTCACCACATTTGTACAGTATTTGATTTGTATATTTATCTAAGCCTCGGTTCCTTTTTTCTTTATCCTGTACTATCTCATCTATAATAAACAAACATCAATAAACAAACATCAATAAAACGACTTCCAATTTTCCACCTTGTATTTGTATTGTCTTTTTTTGGATCAATTTAACACACAATCTGCTCAACCTTTATTTCTTTACCTTCTAATCTCTTATTTAAATTCCTGTTCCTTTTTCCTTTTTCAAGTCTCAATTCAGGTCCGTTAAAAGATTATTGTTTGGGTAATATGTATCTAAATATGATTGGAATATATTCCATTCCTTGTATTTTTTTTGATTTGTTAATCCTCTCATCTTCCCTGACATCTTTGCCAGTTCCAAATATTCTATCATTAAGGTTTGCCAATCGTCTCTTGATGGGGCTGTATCACCTTTCCAATTCCTGGCTATTAAGATCCTGGCTGCTGCTGTTCCATACATGAACAGTCGTCTTATTTCCATTCTTATTTCTCCCGACATTATTCCTAAAAGGAAGGTCTCCGGTTTTTTCTTAAATGTGACTTAAATAGTTTTTTTAATTCATTATATAATTTGTCCCAGAAATCCCCAATCACTATGCAGTTCCACCACTTGTGGAGGTAAGTTCCTGTTTCTCTCTTACATCTCCAGCACATTGGCGAAACTCCTTTATACATTTTCGCCAACTTTTCTGGTGTGTGGTGCCACCTGTAAAGCATTTTCTTTTTTTTCCTTTTTCTTTTTTAAATATAATCTTTATTGTTTCAAATCACATACACACAAAAACAAACAAAACAAAACACCAAATAAAATACATATTCACAACCGTTTTTTTTTAAAAAGAGCCCCCTTATTCCCCCTCCCCCCACTTCCTCTCACTCATGTGTGACTTTACTTGTTCCATAATCTACTGCGCTCTTAAGTTGTGTTGTTATAACTAATATTCTTATCTTACTTAATATTTTATCTTAAATTCCCCCCTGCTCACTTCATTCTATATTTACCAAAATATCTATTCCCGAGCAAGAATCAGCCATGTATTCTTTCATTCTTTCCCATTGCTTTGTTATTTCTTGGTTGGAGCGGCCTCTAATATTAGCTGTTAATTTAGCCAGTTCTACCATTTCACACATTTTAATTTTCCAATCCGAAATTGTTGGGATTTTATCTCCTTTCCAATTTTTCGCAATTAATAACCTTGCTGCAGCTGTAGCATATAAAAATAAATTGGTATAGATTTTTGGAATGTCGTCCGAGATAAGGCCTAATAAGAATCCTTCCGGTTTCTTAACAATCGTGCATTTAAATATCTTTTTTAGCTCTTCATGGATTCCATTCCAAAAAAATTTAATATATTTGCATCCCCACCACAGATGATAGAAGGTGCCCACCTCTTTTTTACATTTCCAACACAAGTTGGATTGATTTTTGTACATTTTGGATAATTTTTCTGGAGTTATATACCAACGGTACATCATTTTTAATAAATTTTCCTTAATCGTAGTGCAGGCTGTAAAGTGTAAATCCTTCCTCCATAACCTCTCCCATTTCTCAAATTCTATCACATGGCCTATATCAATTGCCCATCTAATCATGACCTCCTTTGTAGTTTCGTCCTTGAGTTCCCATTCCAATAGTAACTTATATATTCTGGAAATGATCTTCTTGTTAGGCTGAATCAATTCACTCTGTAATTTAGAGATCTTTTGTTCAAATCCCTTATTTTTATCTTGTTTAAATCTGGCTGCTAGCTGGTGGTATTGAATCCAGGTATTACAATATTGTTTAACTTCTTCATAAGGTTTTAATTTAATATCTCCTTCTACCTCACTTATTAGTTGTTGATAAGTAGGCCAATTTATTTCGCTATTGCTCTTTTTCACTGATATTGCCTCCATCGGGGATACCCATTTTGGAATATTTGGTTCTAAGAGCCATTTGTACTTTGCCCATACTTTATACAGAGACTTCCTTATTGTGTGATTTAGAAATTCCTTGTGTACTGTTACCTTATCATAAATTAAATATGCATGCTATCCGTATCTATTGTTCCAACCTTCCAGATCCAAGATCGCACTGTTATCTAATTTAATCCATTCCTTTATCCACTCAAGTCAACAAGCCTCATGATACAATCTTAAATCCGGAAGGCCGAAACCTCCCCTTTTAACGTCATCCGTTAACAATTTAAATTTAATCCGTGGTTTTTCCCCCTGCCATATGAATCTCGAAATTGCCTTCCTCCATTGGTCAAAACAATCGGTTTTCCCTATAATTGGTAACATTTGGAACAGAAACATAAATTTTGGTAATATATTCATTTTCATTGCCGCTATTCTTCCCCACATTGATAATTTTAACTTATGCCACATGTCTAATTGCCTCTTAATTTCTCCCCATGTTTTCCCATAATTATCCTCAAATAAGTTGATATTTTTCATTGTCAAATTAATACCCAGATATTTTGCTTTTTGTACTATTTTTAAACCTGTTTCTTGCTCTAACTGCTTTCTACTTTTCTCATCCAAATTTTTAACCATCACCTTGGTTTTCGCCTTATTAACTTTAAATCCGGCAACCTTACCGTACTCTTCTGTTATAGCCATTAATTTCTTTATACTTTCCAAAGGCTCTTCAACCGTGATAATCATGTCGTCCGCAAAGGCTCTTAATTTAAATTCCCTTTTCCCTAATTTTATTCCTTTAATTTATTTATCCTCTCGTATTACCTGGTTCAACACCTCCAATGTTATTATAAATAGCAGCGGGGACAGAGGACACCCCTGTCTTGTCCCCTTTTCTATATCAAATTGTTCCATCAATTCCCCATTTATTACTATATTCGCTTTTTGTGTTTTGTAAATTGCTTTCAGCCCTGTTGCCATTTTATCCCCCAAATCCATTCTATCTATGATGTTACCCAGGAACGCCCATGACACCCTGTCGAATGCCTTTTCGGCATCTATCAGAACAATTGCCGCCTGCTTCCCTGGCTTCCAGTCTAGGTATTCTATTGTGTTGATTATCATTCTCATATTTTTATTCATTTTCCTCCCAGGTATAAAACCTGTTTGGTCTTGTGCTATTATCTCATTCATTATCCCTTTTAGCCTTTGTGCTAGAATACTTGCATATATTTTATAGTCATTATTTAACAATGAAATTGGTCTGTAATTATTTATATCTTTTCTGTCTTTATCTTGTTTTGGGATCATGGTTATGTATGTTGTTTTCCAGGATTCTGGAATATCTCCTTTCTCCATTATATTATTTATTAATGCTTTCAACGGGATTGCCACTTCTTCCTCTAATTTTTTATAATGTAATGCTGAAAGACCATCCGGTCCTGGTGATTTGCCTAATTTGGCTTTCGATATTGCCTCGTGTACCTCTTGCATTGTCACCGGTGTATTTAATCGTTCTTTAATCTCCTTTTCTATCCTGGGTGTATATTTCCCTTGTAAATAATTTTTTATTTCATTTTCTGATTCTTCCCCTTTTTTATACAATTTTTTTAAAAATTCCCTAAATCTTTTTTTGATTTCTTCTGGGCTGTCTACAATTTTGTCACCTTCCTTCAACTGATCTATTGCTCTTTCCTTTTGCTTCTTTTTTAGCTGCCAAGCTAACCATTTGCTTGGTTTGTTTGCAAATTCAAAGGTTCGTTGTTTCATCCATTTTAAGTTGTTCTGAATTTGGATATTTATTAAGGATGTATATTGAATTTGCAACGCTTTAATATTTTCCAATTTATTTATCTTTAGGATTTTTTGCCAATATTTTTTCCTTACTCGCTAATTCATCTCTTATTTTATCTAAATTTTCATCATACCTTCTTTTCTTTCTGGCCATTTGCTGAATATAAAATCCTCTGATAAATGCCTTACTGGCATCCCATCTTATATTAATATCTGTATCCTGGGGCTTGTTAAACTCAAAAAATTCTCTAAGGGATTGCTTCGCCTTACTCACCACTTCTGTATCATTTAGTATTCCATCGTTTAACCTCCACCTTCTCTTGCCTCTTTGTCTATTTTCTATCTCCAATACCACCGGGTTATGATCTGAAATCGTCCTGGGTTGAATATTTGCTCTTTTAATTTTGGCTATTAAGCTACTTGTAATCCAAAATGCATCTATCCTTCCCGATGAGTTCTTAGCCTCTGAATGGTGTGTGTATTGTTTCTCTGTTGGATTCCTGTATCTCCAAATGTCTATCAGACTTAACATTTCAGCCATCTGGAAGAATGTGTGTGGCAACCTCCCCTTTCTGTTTCTCAAACCCCTTTTTGTCCGGTCAAGTTCTAATGACGGAACCCCATTGAGGTCTCCCATCAATATAATTTCTTCATTTACATACTCCAGCAATCTTTCTTCAACCTGCCTAAAGAAATTTGTTTTGTTCCCGTTGGGCGCATATAAACCTACTAAAATTACCTGTTATGTTCCTTTTACTATTTTGATTCCTAAAATCCTCCCTTCTTCATCTTTGAATATCTGTTCAGCCTGATGTTTCTCATTAACATAAATCACTACTCCCCTCTATCGGGTCTGTTTCTGTCATTGTCACTGATTGTCTTCTTGCTTGTAGGCCCGCTGTCGCAGTTAATGTGGCCTGTCTAGTCCTCTGGTTCATGTTAAGCTATTTTCTTTTATATAACGTAATTAAAATCCATTGTTGATTAGATTCTACTTGATATTTTTACCACCTAGTCCTGTTGGGTTATATTGGCATTAGGAGACCCTGTATGGGAACACACAATCAAAAATTCATTTCATTTTGCTTCGAGATTCAACCTTAATAAACCTTAATATACCTCAATAGATGTTTTGTTTTCAAAACAAAATGCTGTAAAGCATTTTCATCACGTTTTCTTTTAGATTATTGCATAGTGTAAATTTGATGTCCTTTCACCATAGTCTTTCCCATTGGACCATTAAGATGTTGTAACCAAAGTCTTGGGCCCATCTGACCATGACTCCTTTCACCCGCTCTTCCATTACTTCCCACTCCAGCAGATAGTTATAGATTTGAGATATATATTTCCTTTTTTCATTTGTTAGCAACTTCTCAAATTTTGAACTCTCCTTTGCCAATCCTTCTTTCTTATCCATATTTAATCTTTGGTTTATTTGGAAATATTGGAGCCAATCATTTAATTTATCCCTAATCGTTTCATTTTTTTTAATACTGGTTGGTTTTCAATATTTTCTAATAGCATTCGATATGTCGGCCAATTCTTACCCATGTTTTTCCTTTTGACTGCTATAGCTTCTGCTGGAGAGGTCCATAGTGGTATCTTGGGTTCAAGTAGTCTCTTATTTTTCTCCCAGATTTTATATAGAGATCTTCTTATTATGTGGTGTAGGAACCCTTTGTGTTGTCTCACTTTATCATAGATCAGGTAGGCATGCCACCCGAATCTATTGTCATGGCCCTCTAGGTCAAGCAAGTCCGTGTCTTCTAGTACGATCCAATCTTCAATCCAGACTAAAGCCGTAGCCGTGTGGTATAATTCTAGATCCGGTAAGGAAAAGCCCCCCCTCTCCTTGCTATCAATCAGTAGTTGGTGTTTTATTCGCGGGTTTTTCCCATTCCATACAAATTTTACCATTTCCTTTCTCCATTCCTGGAAGCATTTCATGCCCCCTAGGATTGGAATTGTTTGAAATAAAAAAATAAATTTTGGCAAGATATTCATTTTTACCACCGCTATTCTGCCTAGCAAGGAGAGGTGAAGCTTATCCCAAATTTCAATGTTTTTAAAAATTTCATTCCAGGTTTTGACATAATTATCCTCATATAGGTTGATATTTTTTTCAGAGAGCCAAATCCCCAAATACTTAACTTTCTTCTTTATTTCTAATCCTGATACTTCCTCCAATTTCTTTTTCTCCTCTGTTGTTAAATTTTTGGTCAATATTTTGGTTTTTTCATAATTCACTTTCAGACCTGCCACTTTACCGTACTCTTTAATTGTTTCTAAGGTTGCTGGTATACTTACTAGTGGATCTTGGGTTGTAACAATTAAATCATCGGTGAAGGCTCTAACTTTATAGGATTTTTCACCTATTACAATTCCTTTTATTTTATTTTTCCTTTCTGATGTTGTGTAGCAGTACTTCCATGGCCAATACAAATAGTAATGGGGACAGGGGACACCCCTGCCTTGTCCCTCGTGCTATAGTGATGTTATCTGTAATATTGCCATTTATGATAAGCCTTGCACTCTGCTGATTATAAATTGCCTCAATTCCGTTTTTAAACTGCTCTCCCATCTCCAGAAGGTCTATTTGTTTTTTCATAAATCCCCAGGAGACGTTATCAAACGCCTTCTCTGCGTCTACTAATATCATTGCTGCTTTTTTCACTTCTAATTTCTAGGTGTTCTATAATGTCTATAATATTTCTTGTATTCCCTGAGATTTGTCTTTTCGGTAAGAACCCCGTTTGATTTGGGTGTATAATTTCTTGTATGACCTCTTTTATTCTGTTTGCCATGATGTTTGCAAATAATTTATAATCGCAGTTTAGCAGCGATATCGGTCTGAAATTGGATATTATTTCTGCATCACCTTTCTTGGGGATTAGCGTTACATACGCCTCTTTCCATGAATTTGGAATTTTCTTTTGATTAAGGATATCATTCGTTATCTTAGTTAGTGGTTCAATTACTGTTTCCTCCATCTTTTTATAAAACTCCGCCGGTAAGCCATCAGGTCCTGGTGATTTTCCCGTTGGAGATTTTTTGATTATATTTCTTACTTCTAGTGTAGATATTGCTTCATTTAGTTTGGAAATTTTACCTTTATTTATTTCTGGGAGCCTATGTTTCCTTAAAAAGGATTCTATTTCTTCCTCATTTTCTTCATTTTTTTTTTATAAAGGTCTTCATAATATCTTACAAATTTTTGTATTATTTTTCTTGGGTCGTCTATAATTCCTTCCTCTGTTTTTAATCTATTTATTTGCTTTTCGTTTTTTCTTTTCTTGAGTTGCCAAAGGGGAAAAAAATCCAATCAGTATTTGTAACAATTATTTCCTCCCAAAAACCGTCACAGAAGTTTCCTTCTTAACTTTCACTTTTGACAGCAGCCTTGGTTACAATGTTCCACTGCTTCCTTCTGTTTCAACCGCAAGGGGACCGACCTCCGTGTTTTAAATCCCTTACTTCTTCTAATTAAGTCCAAATTATCTTTTTACTCACAATTCCGATGTTTCCAGTCCATATTTTGCGGAGAAATTAAGTGCTCAAGGCAGACAGCAGCCGCTAGATCCACAGGGCTCCGTCTCCACCCCGCTCTCTCTCGGCAGCTCTTATTAGAGCTTACCGGGGAGCAGGGGAGACATAGAGAGCCCCTGCCGGATCACCATGCCCCCAGGACGCTCTTCCTGGGGTTCTTCAGGGGTCCGCAGCGCGGTTGCGGATTCCCTTCCCCCTTGCCATGCCGGGGATCTCGGAGCCGAGATTACCCCCCGACCGTTCGCTATGGCGCTTAACCGGAAGTCTCCCCTGTTTGCAACTGTTTTTGAGTGCCATCTGCTAACGTGACAATTTCCCATTGGGAAAGTTCCTTGCAGTTGCGCAACTGGACACCAGGGGTCAGCAGATGGTGACTGACTCCACTGTCTATCACCCAATGTCAACTCGGCCCCTCCTGTATGGTTGCCATGGCAACAGCCAAGTGGTGAGAATTGTTATCAGCACCGCTGCCTCTTCCTCAACCTCCGCGGGAGCCTTGGCCTCATTTCCCACGCTGTGAAGTGCTCCTTATCTGCTCGTCACCCTGGGAGATGACCTTCCCAGACTGAGGACAGTCTCTCTTGAGATGTTGATCTGAGCCGCAACGAAAACATCGCCTAGCAGTAGTAAAAGCTTTCACGGAGCCTTCCTGCTTTTCTGCTCCCCCACTCTTTGCACAACCCCCCTCTCCAGGGTGTCAGTTTCCCTGTCTCTGCCTTTTGGCTTCTTCGTCCGCTAAACAGCCAGAGACATAATCTAGCATTAAGTCACCTGCTGGCATAAATTCCAGAGTTAAGCACAGATTGGTGTAGCTTGCGTCAAACGAGCTCAAAGGGATATAAACATCGTCCTGGAAAGTTATACCTTGCAACTGGAGCTTATTCAAAACAGCAAGCACCTGCGCAATATGGTCCTAAATCTTTTGTCCCAGTTTCAGCCTCAAATGAAACAGGCTTCTCATGGCATGGAGTTTAGAATCTGCCGTCGTTCTCTGATGAATGCGTTGCAGCGTGTTCCAAACATCATGGGCATGCTACAAGCCTCGCACATGGGGAAGCTGGGATGCATCTAGGCTTAACACCAGCGCCCCTAAAGCCTTCTGGTCTTTCCTTCAAGCAGCTTCTGCAGCAACTGGGGGGGAACAACAGGGAGATTTTCCGTACAATCCCACAAGCCCTTGGCAGTGAGCCATGCCTCACAACGCTGGGACCACTCCACCCAGTTCTGTCCGTTCAAACGTTCAAAAGGGATAGTTGTCAGGGACTGGCCCGAGCCAGGAGGGGTGGCGGAAGGGACAGAGGCATCAGGAGGTCACCCATGGACGCCAGAGGAGGTATTGCGAGCATGGGAGCAGGAAGAGGCAGCACCTAGGCTGTCGCCAGAGACAGGGAAGGAGGTGTGGAGAAGTGGGAGTGAAGAGGTGTCGCCGCCTGTGCTGACGGAGGAAGAGCGGGTGGCGTGGGAGCCTATGGGAGGGGAGGAGAACATGGAGACGGAGGGAGAGCAAGGGGTCGAGGATGTCGCGGGAGCCTCTGCAACAACCTCCAGGGAGGATGAAAGTGAAAGGGATGAGGGCAATGCAGGGGCCAGCAGGGTCAAGAAGCGGAAAAGGAGGAGTGAGAGGAGGCATTGGAATTTCAAGAGGCTTTTATGCTGGGGGGAAAAGCGGAAGCCCTTACTTGGAGAATCTGATTCATCGGAGGAGGAGGATGAACTGTAAAGCTTGTCAGTGAAATAAACTTGTACATAAGTTAAACGGACTGCTGAGTCGCTTACTCTTGAGGAGGACACATATCCACCTCACAGCATTCTCCAAGTCAACGCAACCTCCTCAAAGAGTGAAAGGCTGCCGGGATGACTGCCCCCAGGGAAGAAGAAGCTGGCACAGGGCTGTACGTCGACTGGGAAGAGCGAGCTAAGGACCTAGCGTTGAGGTACGAAATAGCTCAAGCTCAACTCGAGGAGGCGAGGCGGCATGCCGATGCAGGGAGAGGGGCAATGGGAGGAAGGAGGATGCCTTCCCACGGCAGCAGATTCGATGGGAAGCCGGAACATTATTTGGGCTTCAAAACGGACATGCTTTACATTCTGGGGCTGCACAAAGAGGAGTTCCGAAGTGAAGCAGAGCAAGTCGGTTTCGTGATTGCGCATTTTGAGGGCACTGCGAGAGATTGGGTTCGTCCTTTGATTTTAGCCGAGAACCCTGCGTTAAAGAACATCAAGGGGTTCTTTGAGGGGATGGACATCGTCTATACGACCCGGAGCGCGCAGGACATTGAAGCAAGGGAGCTTCTGTCGCTAAGGCAAGGAAGCATGACGGTCAGAGAGTACCAATCCAAATTTTCGCTCCTGGCACATCGCTAAAATTGGGATTTGAAATCTCCGCCGATGCTGGCCATGTTTAAAATGGGACTGTCGGAGGAGGTCCAGGATGCGCTAGCGAAATCAGGAGCGCTGGAGGATCTTGAAAGCCTCATGCAAGCTGCTTTAGCGATTGGGGTGCGTTTGGAGTGCCGAGACAAGGTGAGGCGGGAGGGGAAGCCTGGGAGATGGTTCAACATTCGGGCCCCTCCCCCGGGAGAAAAAACCGTCAGCGCGCAGCCCCAAATCCAGCAGGAAGTGCCCATGGAGTTGGGAGGAGCCCGTGCACGCCCTTTTTCAAACCAAACGGTGGCCAAGGGCAGCGATGCGCAGGGCGGGAAAGTTCCCAAGAGATGTTACGTATGTTTAAGGAGTGGCCACCTGGCAAAGCACTGTGATCAAAGGAAAATGTGGCAGGGAATGGCAGGAATGTCTCTAAAGGAGGGGGTGGAAGAAACTGCGGTGGCGGGAAACGGAAATGCCTGGCGGCAAAACGAGGGGACCAGCAGCCAGGTGCAGTTGCAGTAAAGAGTCCTCAAAGCAGCACACCCCCACAGCCCCCACCCGCTCAACCTTCCCAAGCCCACCCGCCCAACGCTCCGAAGCCAGGGATAGTGCTAGAGATAGCGTTGCAACTGCCCAATGGCTGCACACTGCAAATCCCGGCGTTGGTAGATTCGGGAGCCAGTGCGGATTTTTTTGATAAAGACTTTGCCCTGCAGCATCAGATCCATCTACTGGAGGTGGATTTTCCGCTCCAAGTTACCACCATAGATGGAAGAGAGCTAAAAGGGGGGGCGGTCACGCACGGTACACCCCCCATGAAGATGCAAATAGGCAGGCATTCAGAGGTGCTGGCGTTCCATGTCACCTCATTGGCAGGTCCTCCCATCATCTTGGGAATGGGATGGCTCACTCAGCACGACCCTGTCATCAGCTGGAGCCAGCGCTCTCTAACGTTTGGATCAGCTTACTGCATGGAGAACTGTTTGCAGCAGTTACACCCCCAAAGCCAAGTGGCAGCAGCAGTATTGCAGGAGGGGGAAGTGACACTTCCACAGCAGTATGCAGAGTTCCAGCAAGTGTTCAACAAGAGAGAGGCGGACAAACTGCCCCCCCACCGCCCCTATGACTGTCAGATTGAACTGGTGCCAGGAGCGCAGTTGCCACCAGGTAAGCTCTATACAATGTCAGAGCAGGAGTTGGCAAACTTGAAGGACTTCATTGATAAGAACCTGGCCAGGGGTTTCATTCGGGAAAGCAAGGCAGTAGGGGGCAGTCCAGTGTTCTGGGTGGACAAGAAGAATACACAGGAGAAACGCTTAATTTGCGATTTCAGAATCCTAAATTCGCTCACCTTGCCAATTTCTTACCCCATGCCCAGGATTGATGACCTGCTGGTGGCGGTACGCAAGGGCAGGATCTTCACCAAGTTGGATCTGAGGGGGGCGTACAACCTCATCAGGATCAGAGAGGGCGATGAGTGGAAAACCACCATGTATAAGCCCCTCGGAGCTTATGAATATTTAGTCATGCCTTTCGGTTTAGAGGCAGGCAGCCAATGCTTTCAGGCTTTCATGCATCACGTGTTGGGTCCTGTGTTGTTCAAACATGCAGTTGTGTATCTTGATGACATCTTAGTGTACTCTCAGGACCCGGAGGAACACGTGACACACGTCAAGGACGTGCTGCGAAGGCTCCAGGAAAACCAGTTATGTGTCAAGCTGGAGAAATGCCAGTTTCATGCCACAGAGGAGGACTTTTTGGGCTATCATCTTTCGGACAAGGGCATTGCCATGGACACCGACAAAGTGGAGGCGATCATGCAATGGAAAAGCCCCAAAACCAAGAAAGACGTCCAGCGTTTCGTCGGTTTTGCAAATTTCTATAGAAAGTTCCTACCGGCATTTGCCGACATGACAGCCCCAATCACGGACTGCTTGAAAGGTAAGAAGAAATTCCGGTGGACAGAGGAGGCTCAGCGCGCCTTTGAAACTCTCAAAGGGGCTTTTGCGTCAGAGGGGCAGTTGCTGCACGTAAACTCTGCCAAACCTATCAGGATAGAGACAGATGCCTCAGACCGGGCCATCGCAGCGGTCCTGCTCCAGCAAGATCCTGCGCAGGAGTGGAGGCCGTGTGCGTTCTACTCCAGGAAACTCAGCAAGTCGGAGGTTAACTACGCGATTTGGGACAAGGAGCTGTTAGCAGTGGTAGCGGCGTTCAAGCACTGGCGCCACTTCTTGGTGGGCGCGCAGCACCAGATCCAGGTGTACACGGACCACAAGAACCTGGAGTACTGGCGCACGGCCAGAATTCTCAACCAGAGACAAATGAGATGGGCAGAGTTCTTCGCTAACTTTAATTTTCATATCCAGTATGTTCCAGGTGACCAGAACGTCAGAGCGGATGCTTTATCCAGGAAGCCTGAGTACCTGGAGGAGCAAGGGCCTCCAGTGGCAAGAGCGATCTTCCAACCTGAACAATGGAGGTGTGGCGCAACTCTAGGGGGGCGGGAAGAACTGGTGCGTCTCACCCAAGCCGATGACTTTGCACGGCGCAAACTGAAGGAACTGAGGGAGGGGGATCCCAAGGCGAAAGGGTTTGAGGAAAAGGAGGGGCTGCTGTTGTTCAAAGGGGCACTGTATGTTCCAGGGGAGGAGATGCGTGCTAGAGTTCTCAGACAGCTCCATGACAACCCCACAGCAGGGCATTTTGGGCAGTTCAAAACCACGGTGTTGGTCACGAGAGAGTTTTGGTGGCCCAGAGTCAGGCAGGAAGTCAAGGAATACGTCAGGGGATGCGAGGTGTGCCAAAGAGCCAAAGGGGAGCGGGAAAAGCCGGCTGGGCTGCTGGAACCTCTTCCCATCCCCAGTAAACCGTGGGAGGCGGTTTCCTTAGACTTCATCACTGACCTACCCCCATCCAAAGGCAAAACTGCAGTGTTGGTGGTAGTTGACCTTTTGACCAAAATGGCCCACTTCATTGCATGCCCTAAGGTAGTATCAGCTGAGGAAACGGCCAAGCTGTTTGTACAGCATGTTTTCAAGCACCATGGCATGCCAGAAAGAGTAATTTCAGATCATGGAGTTCAGTTCACCTCACGTTTCTGGCGCAAGCTCATGCAAATCTTGCAGGTGCAGGTGAACTTGTCCTCTGCTCGCCATCCTCAGTCCAACGGGCAATCGGAGCGGGTAAATTCGATTTTGCAGCAGTATTTGCGCTGTTACGCATCTCAGCAACACAGTGATTGGAGTGACAGGCTCTCGCTTGTGGAGTTTGCTTACAATAACGCTCAACAGGTATCCGCAGGCATGTCCCCTTTCCAGGCAGTCTACGGCAATCACCCGAGAGCCTTTCCAACGGGGGGAGGTGAAGGGAAGGCGGGAGACGTGCCAGCTGCGGAGCAATTTGCTGAGGAGCTGCAGGCTTTGCACCAATTGCTCAGAGACAATTTAGAAAGGTCAAAAAGTTCTTACAAAAGAGCAGCAGACCAGCACCGAAGGGAAGGGGAGAGCATCAAAGTGGGAGACACAGTTTGGTTGTCCACCCAGGGATTGCCCATGCCAGGCAGAGGCAAAAAGCTGAGGCAATGTAAAATTGGGCCTTTCGAAGTGGTGGAGCAGATCAACCCAGTGGCGTTCAGGTTGCAATTGCCGGAGACCATGAGAATTCACCCGGTCTTTCACAGGTCGCTCCTATCCAAGTTCAGAGAACCACACAGGTATCAACAAGGGCACCAGAGGGGGTCGCAGGAATTGCCGTTAGTAGACATGGAGCACTTCAATGAGGCCACGGCCATCCTGGATTCCAGGTGGAGAGGAGATGAGTTGCAGTACTTAGTAGCATGGGAGGGGGAGCCAGAGTCAGAGAACACGTGGATTCCGGCGGAAGAGGTCACCAAGGAGTATTTAGTGTGGGAATTCCATGAGCTGTATCCCGACAAACCGAAGCCGTACAGATGGCAAATGAGAGAGGTGTTTCAACCCACAGATTCAGAGGAGGGGGACTTCTGGGGGTTCCCATCCTCGGGTGCAGACAGTGGTGGGGGTGGTAACGAGTTGCAAAGTAGCCCTCATTCACCCACGGAAGAAGTGGAGGTGGAAGGGGATATCGCGGCAACAAAAGAATGGTGGTCGCGATGTCTCCCTCCTCCCTGGGGCAGGAAGGATTGGGAGGAGGTGTTCCAGTCCTCGTCGTCATCGTCCAGTGCAGACACCACCATCTTTCTGGGATTCCCCTCTTCGCCAGGAACAGCAGGAGAGAGTGAAGGAGGGGAATGGGATCCAGCAGGGGATCTTGGCTACCCTGGGGAAACACCCACCGAGCCGCCTCAGGAGGGGAAGGGGGGCTTGGGAGGGGGGATGGATGTCAGGGACTGGCTCGAGCCAGGAGGGGTGGCGGAAGGGACAGAGGCATCAGGAGGTCACCCATGGACGCCAGAGGAGGTATTGCGAGCATGGGAGCAGGAAGAGGCAGCGCCTAGGCTGTCGCCAGAGACAGGGAAGGAGGTGTGGAGAAGTGGGAGTGAAGAGGTGTCGCCGCCTGTGCTGACGGAGGAAGAGCGGGTGGCGTGGGAGCCTATGGGAGGGGAGGAGAACATGGAGACGGAGGGAGAGCAAGGGGTCGAGGATGTCGCGGGAGCCTCTGCAACAACCTCCAGGGAGGATGAAAGTGAAAGGGATGAGGGCAATGCAGGGGCCAGCAGGGTCAAGAAGCGGAAAAGGAGGAGTGAGAGGAGGCGTTGGAATTTCAAGAGGCTTTTATGCTGGGGGGAAAAGCGGAAGCCCTTACTTGGAGAATCTGATTCATCGGAGGAGGATGATGAACTGTAAAGCTTGTCAGTGAAATAAACTTGTACATAAGTTAAATGGACTGCTGAGTCGCTTACTCTTGAGGAGGACACATATCCACCTCACAATAGTAAAAGACTCATTTCCCTCGGCCATCTTCCCTGGGGCGTAGCTCACTTACTTGCTTTCAGTAGCTCTTGCTCCCGATCCGAAGATGCCTCCAGTCCTCTCTTCAACCAGCGAGTTCAACTGCTGTCTCTGCCTTAAAGAACAGAGCAAAAAAGCAGGCTTCTCTGCCTCCTCAGAGCTTGGCAGAGCACACAAATTCCTTAGCATGTTTCTGCAGCAACAGAGCTCAGCTTACTGGCAGCCCGTCTCAGCACGCGAAGCTGGTTCCACACAAAACACACAGCTTTCAGGTCTCAGCAGTCCTTACACAGACACTTTGGCATCCACCAGGAAAGTCCATAACCTGTGATGTTATGGGGTCGGACTCCCATAACCAGTGATGATTCACGGTACCAGACCCAGAATGGCACCCAGTACACTTCAGCTGCGCCATGTCCTTCTCTTGGCTTCTGGCTTTAGCAGAGTAAAGTTCAGCAGCAATTCACGCAGTGGAACGATGTCTGTGTGTAAGGACTTGTAGCAATAAATCTCTGAGACAGCTTCTGTCTAAACGAGAAGCGTTTATTATTTACAGCAGCAAAACAACCCCAGGAGAAAGCAGAGACATGGCTAATCTCCCGGCTCAGCAGAAACGAAAGTAAAGACTGTTCACAGACAAAGAACAGTGGCCTGTATGTGGGCCTGCCCCAGCGTTCAGCATGTCACATCCCAGAGCAGTTTAACCCTGTAAGCTCTGATATACCTCACAGGACGATATGGGGTTGGGGGGCCAACTCCCATCACTTGCGGGGATGCAATTAGTGCCAGCGCCTCCCGTCAAGAGTTTGGGTGTAATCTTCGACGCCTCCCTTTCCATGGAGGTGCAGGTTACAGCTACAACAAAGGCAGCATTTTCATCTCTGCCGAGCTAAGCAGTTGGTCCCTTATCTCTCTCACCCTGACCTCGCCACGGTGATCCATGTGACAGTCACCTCCAGGCTTGATTATTGTAACTCACTCTACGTGAGGCTGCCCTGAAACTGACCCAGAAACTCCAGTGGGTGCAGAATGCCACGGCGAGACTCCTCACGGGGTCCTCGCCGCTGGAGCACATTCATCCGGTGCTATACCAGCTGCACTGGCTCCCGGTGGAGTACAGGATCAGGTTTAAGGTGCTGGTTTAAACCTTTAAAGCCCTATACGGCCTAGGACCCTTGTACCTACGGGACCGCCTCTCCTGGTATGCCCCACGGAGGACCTTAAGGTCTGCAAATAATAACACCCTGAAGATCCCAGGCCCGAGGGAGATTAGACTGGCCTCAACCAGAGCCAGGGCCTTTTCGGCCCTGGCCCTGGCCTGGTGGAATGCTCTCCCACAGGAGACCAGGGCCCTGCAGGATTTGACATCTTTCCCCAGGGCCTGCAAGACGGAGCTGTTCCGCCAGGCCTTTGGTCGTGGTTCAGTCTGATTCTTTTCTTTCTGTATAAGAACAAGCATTAAAGAGGCCTCCTAGCCAGCTCACAGGTCCTTTATAAGACCAGTTGTAACAGTTGGCCCTGGAGAATATTAACCACTCTCAATTTTAACTAATTAATTAACTAACTAACTAATTAATTAATTAATTAATTTTTTATTTGTACCCTGGCCAAAGCCGGGCTCAGGGCGGCTAACATCATGAAACTAAGACAGTATACAAAGAACATAAGAACATAAAAGCAGGCAATCAATTAGTTAAAATACATCTTAAAATTAGTTCAGAGCAAATTAAAATCTGGACAAATGGCAGTCCACGGGTAAAATTGAGAATGGTTAATATTCTCCAGGGCCAACTGTTACAACTGGTCTTATAAAGGACCTGTGAACGGGCTAGGAGGCCTCTTTAATGCTTGTTCTTATACTAATTACTTAATTAACTAACTAATTAATTAATTATAGTGGAAGCTAAGATGAATCAAATTCTAGAACTAGAATCAAATTTCCCCGAACTAGGAGATGGGAGAAGCTCAGAGAACAACGAAAGGGACGCACAAGAAAAGCGGGATTTTGGCGTTCTTCCTGTTGGGGGATGGACGATGAGTCAGACTGAGCAACTACTGTTAATGAGAGCAGATGGGAGGGCCGTGCTCTGAATGTGTTTCTTTTTGTAATTAAACTTACATAAAACTGACAGAGAGTCGTTGGTGCTTACCAGGCTGCTTGCTTGCCAGAGATCGTTATAGAATGGTTAGAGAGTGGTACAGAGGAAATGAGGGAGAACGTTCCCAGTACGTTTCCGAGCACAATTCAAAGTGTTGGTGCTGACCTTTAAAGCCCTAAACGGCCTTGGTCCTGTATACCTGAAGGAGCATCTCCACCCCCATCGTTCAGCCCAGACACTGAGATCCAGCGCCGAGGGCCTTCTGGCGGTTCCCTCACTGCGAGAAGCAAAGCTACAGGGAACCAGGCAGAGGGCCTTCTCGGTAGTGGCGCCCACCCTGTGGAACGCCCTCCCATCAGAGGTCAAAGCGATCAACAACTACATAACATTTAGGAAATACCTGAAGGCAGCCCTGAAATAATAAATTATTATTATTATTATTATTATTATTATTATTATTATTATTATTATAGCAAACAGTTTAAAGGAAATTTTGGAGGAGGTGATCAATGAGGATTAGGCAGGTTTATAGAATTTAGGCAGGTTTGTAGAATTTGTATTGTTAAAACGGGAAAAAATAATAGGAAAAAAAACAAAATAAAAATAAAAAACAGACCATAAAGAAAAAGATGAGGGGGAAAGTTGGGAAATCATGGGAGAGCCAGAGCAACACCTGGCTGACACGTCATTAGAAAGCATTCCAGACCCTCCATCTACCAGAACCCAGCAAGCCTTAAAAGTAGAAGAGCAAACAGCTCAAAGGCAGAGGGCACTTAGCACCACACATAGAGGTGATGGTGATGACGAATGAGAAAGTGGAAGAGACAGGGGGTCGAAATTCAATCGGGACAATGCCATTATCCAAGAGGCTGGGTTCTATAGTCTCTCTCTGTAAAGTTTGAAATAAAAAAGAACTGTATTAAACTTTTCCTTGCCTTTATACTGTCCTGGGCAACCAGCTGGGAGCTGCTGGCAATGAGAATCCACCCATTTCAGTTTTTTCCCTTGCCAGATAAATCTAGATAATACTTTTTGCCACTCCTTGAATTGTCCCACCCCGCTTATCATGGGGATTGTTTGAAATAAAAATAACATCTTAGGTAGCACATTCATTTTAACAGCAGAGATTTCCCCCCAAAAAGATAGCTTCATCCTGCCCCACACCTCTAAATCTCTTTTAATCTCATTCCATATAGGTATGTAATTGTCTTTGTAGAAATTAATATTTTTTTGCCAAATATTTCACCTTTTTTGTAATTGTTATTCCAGTCTTATGTTGCAATTCTTCTACTCCCTCTTTGTCTATATTTTTAACTAGCATCTTTGTTTTGGCTTTGTTAAGTTTGAAACCTGCTAATTGGCCAAATTCTTCTCTCTTTTCCAGTGCTTCTGGTGTACTGGATATTGGGTCTTCTAATGTTAAAACTAAATCATCTGCAAAGGCTTTTAATTTATATTCTTTAATTCTAACTCTAATAGCTTTAATAGTTTCTGTCACTTTTAGTTTCCTTGTCAGGAGCTCTAGGACTGTTATAAATTGTAATGGTGACAACGGACACCCCTGTCTTGTACCTTTGGTTATTCCAAATTTTTCTGTTAGATCATTGTTAACTATTAATCTAGCATTCTGCTCTGAATATAAAGCTTCTATACCCTTAAGGAAAGAACTCCCCATGTCCATCAATTCCCAAAAAACTTTCATAAAAGACTAAGAGATATTGTCAAATGCTTTTTCCGCATCAATAAACATCAATCCAGCCTGCTTGTCATTTCTGGCCTCAAGATACTGTAATATGTCAATTACAGTCGTACCTTGTGTTACGAATGCTTCATGTTGTGTTCATCACAGGATATGAACGTGCCGAACCCGGAAGTACTGTAATGGGTTACTTCCGGGTTCGGCAATTCGTGCATGCGCAGACGTGCAAAATGACATCAGGCGCATGCGCAGAAGCGCCGAATAGTGCTGCGCACATGTGCAGAAGCGGCGCTTCATGTTACGTACCTTTCAGGTTGCGAACGGGGCTCCAGAAAGAATCCCGTTTGCAAGCAGGGGTACCACTGTATATTCCTCGTATTGTCACTCTGTCGGCCAGGAAGAAAACCTGCCTAATCCTCATTGATCACCTCCTCCAAAATTTCATTTAAACTGTTTGCTATAATAATAAAATAATAATAATAACAATAATAATAATAATACTTTATTATTTCAGGGCTGCCTTCAGATGTCTTCTAAAAGTCTGGTAGTTGTTTTTCTCTTTGACATCTGGTGGGAGGGCGTTCCACAGGGCGGGTGCCACTACTGAGAAGGCCCTCTGCCTGGTTCCCTGTAACTTGGCTTCTCATAGTGAGGGAACCGCCAGAAGGCCCTCGGTACTGGACCTCAGTGTCCGGGCAGAACGGTGGGGGTGGAGACGCTCCTTCAAGCATACTGGACTGAGGCCGTTTAGGGCTTTAAAGGTCAGCACCAACACTTTGAATTGTGCTCGGAAACGTACTCGGAGCCAATGTAGGTCTTTCAAGACCGGTGTTATGTGGTCTCAGCCGCCGCTCCCAGTCACCAGTCTAGCTGCCGCATTCTGGATTAGTTGTAGTTTTGGGGTCACCTTCAAAGGTAGCCCCACATTGAGCGCATTGCAGTAATCCAAGCGAGAGATAACTAGAGCATGCACCACTCTGGCGAGACAGTCTGCGGGCAGGTAGGGTCTCAGCCTGCGTACCAGATGGAGCTGGTAGACAGCTGCCCTGGATACAGAATTAACCTGTGCCACGATGGATAGCTGTGAGTCCAAAATGACTCCCAGGCTGCGCACCTGGTCCTTCAGGGGCACAGTTACCCCATTCAGGACCAGGGAGTCCCCCACACCCGCTCGCACCCTGTCCCCCAAAAACAGTACTTCTGTCTTGTCAGGATTCAACCTCAATCTGTTAGCCGCCATCCATCCTCCAACTGTCAGCAAATACCCCGCCTGGGGCAGTTTGTGAGACTGCCCCAAGCCAGAGCAAAGCCTTGTGCGCACATCCCCGGCTACTGGAGTAGTCCGGTGGCGCTGTCATATGTGATTGTTCCCCAGCGTGAAGAACAACACACAAAAGCCATGATTAAGGCTAAACTATTTATTATAGGGAAAGTGCAGAGAGAATCTCTGCTACTATCTCAGTAAGACTGAGCTGGCATAAAGCGTCCGTCCAGCTTCAGGTCTAGCCAGAAGAGAGAGCACAAAGGCTAGGATTACAATAGTACAGTGAAACATAAACATTCCATGTAGGAAAACAGATAAGGCAGCTTTCTCACGGCTTAGTGAGACAGGCAAACGTCAGATCGGCCTCGCTGCAGCTGTTTGCCGCTCAGCTTGGACAAAAATCATAACATCCTTCCCCGATATTTGACAAAGAGAGAGTGGCAAAAGCTAAAGCATCATTAAGAGAAACAAACAAACAGTTATCATATGCAATGTACGACTCTGTCGTCTGTGTTCCACATATGGAACTCTCTGAGACTGGTTTTACCAGTAGCAGCATTTGCTTACCATTCCTCCAGGGGATTAGAGCATTTGCTCTATGTGTGTTGGCAGGAACAGTGTTGAACATTTCAACCTGTTGTTGTGGCCTGTTCACTCCTGTGAATTGCGCCTGTGTGCCTGAAACTTGGCTTTGAGTGCGAACTACAGCTACATTGGCAGTGGCTGAGATTGCAAACTCACGAGAGTACCTTATGGGTGGCTGACCCCTTGTAACCCTCTCAGATCTGCGCATGAGATGCAGATCTTCTTTGGTGAGTGTCTCCCAGTCAGGTCTTTTGGAAGAACTCTTGCCAATAGTGAACAGCGGCTCTAAAGATTCTAGCACATCGTCATCATCTATATCTGATGGCCTGTTAACAGCATGAGCTCCTTTCTCAATGACAGTGTCATCTGTGTCAGAAGTAGCCATTGTTGAGCTTGCACTGCTACTGCTGGTGTCTTTATGTGTATTGGCATTAATGGGAAAGCTTTGGATAATTTGTGTCTCCTGCTTTACAGCATGTTCTACCTCATGGGTAAGAATTACTGTTTCTGTGGAAGGCAACAGCTTCCTTCCTTCCTTCCTTCCTTCCATTCTAGCTTACATCATTCCTTCCATCCTAGCTTCCATCCTAGCTTCCTTCCATCCTTCCTTCCATCCTTCCTTATATCCTTCCTCCATCCGAGCTTCCTTCCATCCTTCCTTCCATCCTTCCTCCATCCGAGCTTCCTTCCATCCTTCCTTCCATCCTTCCTTCCATCCTTCCTCCATCCTTCCTTCCTTCCATCCGACCTTCCTTCCTTCCTTCCTTCCATCCTAGCTTCATTCCTTCCTTCCTTCCTAGCTTCATTCCTTCCTTCCTTCCTTCCTTCCGACCTTCCTTCCTTCCTTCCTTCCTTCCTTCCTTCCATCCTTCCTCCATCCGAGCTTCCTTCCATCCTTCCTTCCTTCCATCCAACCTTCCTTCCTTCCTTCCTTCCTTCCATCCAACCTTCCTTCCATCCGACCTTCCTTCCTTCCGACCTTCATTCCTTCCTTCCTTCCTTACATCCGAGCTTGCTTGCTTGCTTGCTTGCTTGCTTGCTTGCTTGCTTCCTTCCTTCCTTCCTTCCTTCCTTCCTTCCTTCCTTCCTTCCTTCCATCCATCCAAGCTTCCTTCCTTCAAACCTACCTACCTTCCTTCCTTCCTTCCTTCCTTCCTTCCTTCCATCCGACCTTCCTTCCATCCGACCTTCCTTCCATCCGACCTTCCTTCCTTCCGACCTTCCTTCCTTCCGACCTTCCTTCCTTCCTTCCATCTGAGCTTCCTTCCTTCCTTCCTTCCAACCTTCCTTCCGACCTTCGTTCCTTCCTTCCGACCTTCCTTCCGACCTACCTTCCTTCCTTCCGACCTTAATTCGGAACTTCCTTCCTTCCTTCATTCCTTCCGACCTTCCTTCCTTCCTTCCTTCCTTCCATCCGAGCTTCCTTCCTTCCTTCCTTCCTTCCTTCCTTACATCCGAGCTTCCTTCCTTCCTTCCTTCCATCCAAGCTTCCTTCCTTCCTTCCTTCCATCCAAGCTTCCTTCCTTCCTTCCTTCCATCCTTCCTTCCATCCGAGCTTCCTTCCTTCCTTCCTTCCTTCCTTCCATCTGAGCTTGCTTCCTTCCTTCCTTCCTTCCTTCCTTCCTTCCTTCCATTCTAGCTTCCATCGTTCCTTCCATTTTAGCTTCCATCCTAGCTTCCTTCCTTCCTTCCTTCCATCCTTCCTCCATCCGAGCTTCCTTCCATCCTTCCTTCCATCTGACCTTCCATCCGACCTTCCTTCCTTCCTTCCTTCCATCCGACCTTCCTTCCTTCCTTCCTTCCTTCCTTCCGACCTTCCTTCCTTCCTTCCTTCCTTCCTTCCTTCCTTCCTTTCTAGCTTCCATCCCAGCTTCCATCCTAGCTTCCATCCTAGCTTCCTTCCTTCCTTCCTTCCTTCCTTCCTTCCTTCCTTCCATCCTTCCTTCCATCCGAGCTTCCTTCCTTCCATCCAAGCTTCCTTCCTTCCTTCCATCCGACCTTCCTTCCTTCCTTCCTTCCTTTCTAGCTTCCATCATTCCTTCCATTCTAGCTTCCATCCTAGCTTGCTTGCTTGCTTGCTTCCTTCCTTCCTTCCTTCCTTCCTTCCTTCCATCCTTCCTCCGTCCGAGCTTCCTTCCATCCTTCCTTCCTTCCATCCGAGCTTCCTTCCTTCCTTCCATCCGAGCTTCCTTCCTTCCTTCCTTCCTTCCTTCCTTCCTTCCTTCCTTCCATTTTACCTTTCATCGTTCCTTCCATTCTAGCTTCCTTCCTAGCTTCCTTCCTTCCTTCCATCCTTCCTCCATCCGAGCTTCCTTCCATCCTTCCTTCCATCCGACCTTCCTTCCTTCCTTCCTTCCTTCCTTCCATCCGACCTTCCTTCCTTCCGACCTTCCTTCCTTCCTTCCTTCCTTCCTTCCTTCCTTCCAACCTTCCTTCCTTCCATCCGACCTTCCTTCCTTCCTTCCATCCGAGCTTCCTTCCTTCCTTCCTTCCTTCCTTCCTTCCTTCCTTCCATTTTACCTTTCATCGTTCCTTCCATTCTAGCTTCCTTCCTAGCTTCCTTCCTTCCTTCCATCCTTCCTCCATCCGAGCTTCCTTCCATCCTTCCTTCCATCCGACCTTCCTTCCTTCCTTCCTTCCTTCCTTCCATCCGACCTTCCTTCCTTCCGACCTTCCTTCCTTCCTTCCTTCCTTCCTTTTTTTTAAAAAAAATAATTTTTATTGGTTTTTCAAATTTTATATAAAAATAATAATAATAATAATTTTTTATTTGTACCCCGCCCATCTGGCCGGGTCTCCCCAGCCACTCTGGGCGGCTTCCAACAAATATTAAAATACTTCAAAATCACAAGTTAAAAACTTCCCTAAACAGGGCTGCCTTCAGGTATTTTCTGTATGTAGGATAGCTGTTGATCCCTTTAACCTCTGCTGGGAGGGCGTTCCACAGGGTGGGCGCCACTACCGAGAAGGCCCTCTGCCTGGTTCCCTGTAGCTTTGCTTCTCGCAGTGAGGGAACTGCCAGAAGGCCCTCGGCGCTGGATCTCAGTGTCCGGGCTGAACGGTGGGGGTGGAGTCTCTCCTTCAGGTATACAGGACCGAGGCCGTTTAGGGCTTTAAAGGTCAGCACCAACACTTTGAATTGTGCTCGGAAACGTACTGGGAGCCAATGTAGTTCTCTCAGGACCGGTGTTATGTGGTCCCAGTGGCCACTCCCAGTCACCAGTCTAGCTGCCGCATTCTGGATTAATTGTAGTTTCCGGGTCACATTCAAAGGTAGCCCAACGTAGAGCGCATTGCAGTAGTCCAAGCGGGATATAACTAGAGCATGTACCACTCTGGCGAGACAGTCTGCGGGCAGGTAGGGTCTCAGCCTGCGTACCAGATGGAGCTGGTAGACAGCTGCGCTGGACACAGAATTAACCTGTGCCTCCATGGACAGCTGTGAGTCCAAAATGACTCCCAGGCTGCGCACCTGGTCCTTCAGGGGCACAGTTACCCCATTCAGGACCAGGGAGTCCCCCACACCCGCTCGCACTCTGTCCCCCAAAAACAGTACTTCTGTCTTGTCAGGATTCAACCTCAATCTGTTAGCCGCCATCCATCCTCCAACCGCCTCCAGGCACTCACACAGGACCTTCACCGCCTTCACTGGTTCTGATTTGAAAGAGAGGTAGAGCTGGGTATCATCCGCATACTGATGAACACCCAGCCCAAACCCCCTGATTGTGCTGGTCCCAAGGGATATCCGGTAGGCGAGGTCTAGTCCAGTCCAAGGTCAGTCCAATCCAGAAGTCACGAAGCCGAAGTCACAAAGCCGAGGTCAGGATTAAATCGGAAGCCAAAGTCACAAAGCCGAGGTCAGGAGGAAGCCAGGAGTCAGAAGCCGAGGTAACAAAGCCGGGGTCAGGAACACAGGAGTCAGGAACCAGGAACTGGGCAGCAACGATGTTGCTCCTGCAACTTGGGACTGGGACTGGCCGGCTTTTATCTGCCCCGAGGCAGAGGGCGGCTCCGATCGTCAGGTGACTCGCCTCTCCTGGCTTGGAGGCGAGCACTCCTCCTGCGGGAACTTAGTTCCCTTCGCCTCTCTGCCCTGAACCTTTGCAACTCAGGAGAAGCTGGAGGGTTACCGGACCCAGAGGCAACCTCAGCTTCCCCTGACTGGGTGGGGAGTGGAGCACCTGCAGGCAATGAGTCCTCCACTCCATCAGAGGCCAGATCAAACTCAGCCGATGCCTGCACCTGAGGATCTAGCACAGGTGAGTCCCCTTCAGACTCAGGCCCCAGCCCTGGCTCTGCTGGTTCTGGAGGCAGGGAATCCTGTGCAGGCTGGGATCCCTCAGGTTCAGCGTCTGAGTCTGAATCCCAGGCCATCACACTGATGATCTCTCCCAGTGGCTTCATATAGATGTTAAAAAGCATGGGGGAGAGGACGGAACCCTGAGGCACCCCACAAGTGAGAGCCCAGGGGTCTGAACACTCATCCCCCACCACCAATTTCTGAACACGGCCCAGGAGGAAGGAGCGGAACCACTGTATAACAGTGGCCCCAGCTCCCAACCGCTCTAGGCGGTCCAGTAGGATGTTATGGTCGATTGTGTCAAAGGCCGCTGAGAGATCCAGCAGGACTAGGAAACAGCACTCACCTTTGTCCCTAGCCCGCCGGAGATCATCAACCAGCGCGACCAAGGCAGTTTCAGTCCCATGATGAGGCCTGAATCCGGATTGGAAGGAATCCAAATGGTCCGCATCCTCCAGGCGTGCCAGGCAACCACCCGCTCAATCACCTTGCCCAAGAATGGTAAATTTGAGACTGGGCGATAGTTGGCCATATTGGCCGGGTCTAAAGATGTTTTTTTAAGAAGCGGTTTAATGACCGCCTCTTTCAGCGGGTCTGGGAAGACTCCCTCGCAGAGGGAAGCATTCACCACCCCGCGGAGCCCATCGCCCAGCCCTTCCCGGCTAGCTTTTATTAGCCAGGATGGGCAAGGATCAAGAAGACAGGTGGTCGGTTTCACTCGTCCAAGCAGCCTGTCCACATCCTCGGAAGTAACAGATTGGAATTGATCCCATGAAACATGACTAGACAGGGCTCTAGCACTCTCCCGCCCCGGATCTGCTCCCACGGTGGAGTCTACCTCCTTCCGAATCTGAGCGACTTTATCTGCAAAAAACTTTGCAAAAGCATTGCAGGAGATCTTGGGGTCCCTACCAGACCCCGATGACGAAGGTGGTTCTGCTAGATTGCGAACCACCTGGAAGAGTCTCCTGCTGCTGTTTTCTGCAGATGCAATAGAAACGGTGAAGAAGATCCTCTTCGCCGTCGCCATTGCCACTTGGTAGGCTCGAAGTTGAGCTCTAGCCCGTGTCCGGTCTGATTCAGAATGAGTTTTCCGCCACCGGCGCTCTAGCCGTCTCAGCGACTGTTTCATCGCCCTCAGCTCCGGGGAGAACCACGGGGCTTTCCGGGCTCCATGCAATCGGAGAGGGCGCTTCGGAGCCAGACAGTCAATAGCCCTGGTTAACTCCACATTCCAGCGGGCCACCAGGGAATCGGCTGAAAGGCCATCAACATGGGATAAAACATCCCCTACCACTCTCTGGAAGCCATTTGGATCCATTAAGTGGCGGGGGCGGACCATCCGAATCGGTCCCACCTCCCGGCAGAGGGGAAGGGTTGCGGAGAAGTCTAGTTGCACCAGGAAGTGATCTGACCATGGCACTTCTTTTGTTTCGCTTTTACTTAGTGTCAGATCACCCACATCCATAGAGGTAAACACCAGGTCTAAGGCATGTCCGCGACTATGAGTTGGGCCAAACTTATTCAGGGACAGCCCCATGGAGGCCATGCTTTCCACGAAGTCCCGAGCGGCCCCTTGTAAGGTCGTGTCGGCATGGATATTAAAATCTCCTAAGACAACCAAGCTAGGTGTCTCCAGGAGCACGTCCGCCACGACCTGAAGCAGCTCGGGCAGGGAATCCTTGGTGCAGCGGGGAGGTCGGTACACCAAAAGGAATCCTGTACTGCCCCTATTGCCCAACTTCCAGAACATGCACTCTGAAAACTTGGTCTTTCCAATAGGACGCCCGGTGCAAACTAATGACTTCCTAAAAATCACTGCAACCCCCCCTCCCCGCCCAGATGGCCTCGGTTGCTGTGCGTAAGAGAAACCTGGTGGACACGCAGCGGCAAGGACTGGCCCATCTGCCTCATCCAACCAAGTCTCTGTCACACATGCCAGGTCAAATCCTCCATCCACAATCAGGTCGTGGACGGCAGTTGTTTTGTTCATCATTGACCTGGCATTACACAGCAACACTTTCAGGTCATGTGGGTATCCCTTGTTGATTCCGGTACCCATCCAGTCAGGGCCAGACCCGGAGGCAGGGATAGTCCTCAAACAACGACTAAGCCTGCCTCCTCGGTAATGACATGTTCTGGTCCTAGCGTGACTCCTCCTCCTGCCCATGATCACTGAGATCGGATGTCCCAGTGCATCCCCGCCTGTGGAACTTGCCCCAGCCATTCTGTTGGCTGGGACCCACTCCCCGGCAGCCCTAACCCCTCCCCTTAAGAACAAGATAAAACCTGTATAAAAAACAACAGCAAAAACAAACAAGGAATGAAAACAACAACACACACAACAAAACAATATAAACCAAAAACAATAAAAGTTACAAATATAACAAAATTAAACAAATTCCCAAACCAACTAAAAATCCATCCCACCCACCCTACCAGAAAAAAGAAAACATTTTAAAACATTCTAAAAAAGAACTCTGTGCCCAGCAGAAATAAGTTCTGCTGGGCAGCAGTAGCAGCAGCCCTTTTGAGACTCAACAGGCCCCATCCTGGGCCAGATGGAGAAAGGCAGGGAGAGGTCCTGTGGGCACTCAGGCAGGAGAATCCTGGGCAGCCTCACCAGCAGCAGCCGTGTTTGCAGTCCTTTTGAGGCCCACCAAGCCCCGCCCTGGGCCAGATGGAGAAAAGCAGGGAGAGGTCCTGTGGGCACTCAGGCAGGAGAATCCTGGGCAGCCTCACCACCAGCAGCAGCCGTGTTTGCAGTCCTTTTGAGGCCCACCAAGCCCCGCCCTATGCACATTACATTTGCGGTCAGGTTTCCATAGTTGCCTCCTTCCTTCCTTCCTTCCTTCCTTCCTTCCTTCCTTCCTTCCTTCCTTCCTTCCTTCCTTCCATTCTAGCTTCCATCGTTCCTTCCATTCTAGCTTCCATCCTAGCTTCCTTCCTTCCTTCCTTCCTTCCTTCCTTCCTTCCTTCCTTCCTTCCTTCCTCCATCCGAGCTTCCTTCCATCCTTCCTTCCATCCGACCTTCCTTCCTTCCTTCCTTCCTTCCGACCTTCCTTCCTTCCATCCGACCTTCCTTCCGACCTTCCTTCCTTCCTTCCTTCGTTCCTTCCTTCCTTCCTTCCTTGCATCTGAGCTTCCTTCCTTCCTTCCATCCATCCTTCCATCCATCCAATAATGTGATTTTTAAAGCCTTTGTGAGCCTTAATCTTATCATACCACAAATATGCATGCCATCCAAATACATTGTCCCACCCCTCCAGATCAAGCACATCAGTGTTCTCTAACAAAAACCAATCTTTCAACCAACAGAAAGCGGCTGCTTCAAAGTAGATATTCAGTTCTGGCAGGGAAAAGCCCCCTCTCTTCTTGTCATCAGTCAGAATCTTATATTTAATTCTGGGTTTTTTCCCCTGCCAGACAAATTTTGAAATGTCTTTTTGCCACTTTTTGAATGGTTCCATTTTGTCTGCGATGGATAGTGCCTGAAAGAGAAGCAACAATTTAGGCAGCACATTCATCTTAATAACAGCAATTTGGCCCAACAAAGATAACTTCAAATTGCTCCAAATATCAAAATTCCTCTTAATTTCGTTCCAAACTTTCTCATAGTTATCTTTGAAAAGGTTCTGGTTTTTGCAGTCATATTCACTCCAAGATATTTAACTTTCTTAACAAATTTAAGGTCTGTTTTTACTTCTAGCCTTTCTTTCTCCTCCAGTGTCAGGTTTTTCCCTATTACTTTCGTCTTGGCTTTATTCAGTTTAAATCGTGCTACCTGCCCAAAGTCTTGAATTGTCTCCAGTGCCTTAATCACACTGGTTTCGGGTTCTTGTAGGGTTAATACCAAGTCATCAGCAAAGGCTTTTAACTTATATTGTTTGGCCCCCACCCCCACTCCCTTTATCTCATTGTCATTTCTAATCATTTTCAACAAGACCTCCAGGACCGATATAAACAGCAATGGGGATAGTGGGCACCCCTGTCTTGTACCTTTCTCAATCCTTATGCTCTCTGATACCACATTATTTACAATTATTTTTGCTTTTTGTTCCGTATAAATTGCTTCCAGACCATTCATGAAACCCCCTCCCACCTCCATATTGACAAAGGTTTGCTTCATAAAATTCCAAGAAATATTATCAAAGGCCTTCTCTGCATCCACAAACATTAAAATTGCTTTTGTATTCTTCTTCTGTTCCAGTTTTTCCAAGATATCCACAACATTCCTTATATTTCCATTTAATTGTCTTCCCGGCAGAAAGCCGGCCTGGTCTTTGTGGATAACTTCATTCAAAACTTTTTTAAGTCTGTTGGCCATTATGTTTGCAAAAATTTTGTAATCCACATTTAGGAGGGAGATTGGTCTATAATTTTTCATCTGTGTTTTATCTACGTCTGGTTTAGGTATCAGAGTGATATATGCTTCTTTCCATGACTCGGGTGCCTTGCTTCCCCTTAGAATGTTGTTACATACTTCCGTCAGTGGCTGAATCAACCAATCCTTTAATGTTTTGTAGTATTTTGCTGATAGACCATCCGGTCCTGGGGCCTTGTCTAGTTTCAAATCATTAATAGCATTTCCCACTTCCATTTCCGTTATTGGGTGATTTAATGGGCCTTTCAGTCTTTCTGGGATTTTTTGCAGTCCATTTTTCTTCAAAAACTGCTCTGTTCTCTATCAAGGTTCATTTCCCTGTACAACTGCTTGTAAAATTTTTCAAAGTTCTTTCTTACCTCTGTAGGGGTTCACCACATCTCTTCCGTCCACTATTATGTTCGTGATCGTATTCTGTCTCTGCCTTTGTTTCAATTGCCATCCTAGGAGCTTACCACATTTATTTGCCGATTCAAAAGTTCTTTGTTTTAGCAATTTAATTTTCCATTCAATTTCCTGGTTAGTCAATTGTGAGAATTCCACTTGTAATTGCTTGATTTCCTTTTGCATATTTATATTCTTGGGGTTAGCTCTCAACTTCTTCTCCTTCTCCTTAAGTTGTTGTAGAATGTTGTCCTTTTTGGCATTTTGTATCTTCTTCCTATTTGCTTTTTGTTGAATCAGGAACCCTCTCATAACCGCCTTACTCGCATCCCATATGAACCTCTTGTCCATTGAAGTGTTCAGATTAATCTCAAAGTAGTCCTTTAGGGTCTTCCGGGCCTGCTCACTTATCTTTCCGTTCCTGAGCAACGAATCATCCATTCTCCATCTGTGGGTCCCTTGTATTATCCATTTTAACTCCAGTTGTACAGGGTTATGATCTGAGCATGTTCTTGGCTGAATTTCTGTCCTGGCTATCCTAGGGGTCAGCTCCCTGGATATCCAAATCATATCAATTCTACTCCATGATTTCATTGCTTCTGAGTGGTAAGTTGCTTCGGTATCTGTTGGGTTTTTTATTCTCCAAGCATCCGTCCAGTCCAGGTTTTCTGTCATCTCAAAAAAAGTCTTTGGGAGTCTCCCATCATTGCTTACTTTTGATCTTTGTGATCTATCCATCAATGTGGAGACTACCGCGTTGAAGTCTCCCATGGTCACCATTTTGTAATCCAAGTAGTCCAGCAATTTGTCATGAAGTTCTTTGTAAAAATCTGCTTTGCCATCATTGGGTGCATAAAGTCCCAGTATCAAAAGTTTTTCGCCTTGCACTGTAATCTGTATTGCAACATACCTTCCTTCCTCATCTTTAAATAGCAATTCTGGATTGTGTTTCTCTCTGGCATATATCACGACTCCCCTTTTTATAACTTTTGCGGAGGAAATAAATTCTTGTCCCAGTTTTTTATTTTGTAGGACTCTTCTATGTGTTCTGGTTACATGTGTTTCTTGTAAACAAATTATGTCCAAATTTTGTTTCACTAAAGTATGAAACACCTGATGTCTCTGAGCCCTAATGTTCAAACCTCGAACATTCCAGGTTAAAAATTTCAAGGCCATTTTTTTATTTGTTTATTTAATTTCCTCCTCCTTCTGCTCCTCTGGGGTTTTGGTCTGGCTCCAAGCCCGCTCCACGGTCTGGGGGTAGTACAGCTGCAAAGTCTGCAAAGTTCTTGTCTACAAATATATTTTTCTCCTCTACTGATTTGATCTTTATTCTCCGCTCTTTGTATTTAAAAGACAGTCCTTGTGGGTATTCCCACCTGAAGTTGATTCCTTTTTTCGTTAAAGCTCTGGTCAGGTCTATGTATCCACTTCTTAGGTCGATAAAGTATTTTGGGATGTCTTTAAAAATTACCACCTGCTGTTGCTTTACCATCAAATTCTTAGCATAGTGCAGACCTAAGATTTCATCTCTTTGACTTTTATTTTGGAACTCTACCAAACAGTCATTTGTTGATTTGGGATCTTTTTTTTCCCTTTTGCACCAAATCTATAGGCCTTAACTATTATTTTGTTTAATTCTTCAATCTCTAGATATAGAGATATAAGATACACAAAACCGTGAACGACTCTGAGATATGAATATGAAAATATATTATACCAACAACTAGACTGACAGTAACATCTTTATCTAAATTCTTTAGAAAATTGTACTATAAAAAATTGGATCATGATCCATCTAAACATATAAGCAGACTTATAAATATTGTTGTGCAAGAGGCGGAGACATTAGGCCATATAGATTCTCACCTTAAAAAATATCTAGTGAATCAGAACCCCCGAATTCCATTATTTTATGTTTTGCCAAAAATCCACAAACCAGGTTTTCCACCACCTGGCAGACCAATAGTATCAGGCTCCGGTTCACTTTTGGAGCCCCTTTCAAAATTCATAGACTCTTTCTTAAATCCCTGCGTTGTTAAATTGCAATCCTATCTACATGATACCAGAGATTTTATTACAAACGTTGAAGGTATGTATATACCAACATAAGCTATCTTAGTGACTATGGACGTGACTTCTCTATACACAAACATACCTTTGGGAAAGAAAAAGGAAAAAAAAATCTCATTCCAGGCAAAATTCTGTTGCAATGCAATACTATGCATGTTTATTAAGAAGTTGGTGCTGCCCAGGATTCTCCTGCTTGAGTGCCTACAGGCCCTATCCCTGCCTCTCACCATCTGGCCCAGGGTGGGGCCTGTTGGGCCTCAAAAGGACTGCTGCTGTTGGTGCTGCCCAGGATTCTCCTGCCTGAGTGCCTACAGGACCTCTTCCTGCCTCACACCATCTGGCCCAGGATGGGGCCTATTGAGCCTCAAAAGGACTGCTGCTACTGCTGCCCAGCAGAACCTATTTCTGCTGGGCACAGAGCTCTTTTTAGATTGTTTTTAAATGTTTTTTGTTTGTTTTTAATTCTTTCTGGTAGGGTGGGTGGGATGAATTCTTTTTTTTTTTTTTGCTGCAAGTTATTTTTATTCATCATTTTTATATATTACAACAAAACACTTAAATATTCCTTGGTTTGGGGATTTGTTTAATTTTGCGTGTGTAGGGCACCCAGTCATTCCCACCAATAATTCACACATGAAACATAAATTTTGGTTTGGGTTTTTGGGCATATTTTGGCCACAACTTTATTGAATACAAATCACGTGAGTGGTTGCGTAGGCATTGGTTCACACTGTCCTGGACAGAGCTGACTCCTAGTCAGCAATATTAGCTGTCCGGCTGGACAGAGCTGACCACTTGTCAGCGCAGGGAAACCATTAGCTGGGGAGAGTTAACGGAGCCTGGTGAAATCAGCGACTCCCCCTCCCCAGGGGTTCACAGGGGCTCCTGCATGGCCCAGCAACCCACCGGGTTCGGACAAGCAATGTAGAACCCCTGGCTTCCTTTAACGGAATTCCCAACACCGACACACATCTTGGAGGGCACCGCCCACCTATACCACCGAACCAATGCCTAACCGCCACGAGCCACCAGCTCACCGCGAAAACCACTCACAATCCCAGCCAATCCTTCAGGGCCCCCCCAATAGCCCCTAACCACAGGTCATTTCCCAATGGGGAAAGATGCACACCATCTGGTCGGAAAAGAGAATCAGCACTGCAAGAAATATTGGGATGAGTAATCACAGACCCTCCCACGTCCAACACCACCCTGACAGCCGCACTGTTACCGTGTTTCCCCTATTTTAAGACACCATCTTATATATTTTTTCCCTCAAGAAAATGCACTATGGCTTATTTTGATGGGATGTCTTATTTTTATTACGTAAGCCCAGCCCCGAGTTTTCCTTGGCGCCCTCCAGAACTGCACCTATAACTATGGCTTATTTTCGGGGTACGGCTTATATTTCGCAAATGCGAAAAAATCCTGCTATGGCTTATTTTATGACTACGTCTTAAAATATTTTATGACTACGTCTTAAAATAGGGGAAACAGGGTAGTGCGTCTGCGAGCCCTTTCGACAGCAACAGTGGAACGTGCTCCCCTCCAGGAGCGGCGCTGCAACAGGTGGGACCAAAATAATTTAACCTGTGGGAATAAAACCGCAACCTCCCTCAAATCATGCTGCATCTTGAGGCGTAGCATCTGGCACTTTGTGGCTGGCAAGTCATTTTCCCCTAGTTGCAAAACCATGGCATCAGGTGGACCCTACCCAGCAGCACGAATGCGAAGTAATGGGATCAACTCCTCCCACAACATGCCCCTCTTGCCCAACCAGGAAACACAAACATGAAATGAAAGTCCAAGGTTGGGCCATAGCCCTGCCTCCCGCGCTCTGGCACCGGCCCAGTAAACGATGCTGTGCCCGACCATCCAAATGCGTACGGGTGCAGGACCTGAAGGGAACAGAAAAACAACAATTAACATCATATCAACGCCCTTGTAGGCATCCGACTTCCACCGCCCCAATTCCTTGATCCTGTCAGTTGAGAGCCCCCAACGAGCAGCTGACGTAGCTGCACCAATCCTGAAGGAATGAGGGGCGTAACCAGCCGCCGATCGGCCACAGGCTGTGATGGCTTTGCGCATAATCTTGGCAAACTGCTGCCTGGTCAATGGCAAGCCATCCTCAGGGACCAAAAGGGGGCCCTTGCCAGCGGGGCGCACCGCAAGATACCGCGCAGTGTCCTTCACTGGGCAGGGGCCCGACCTCCCTGTGGCGGGCAGCCGCATCACAACACCCCGGCCTAGCTGGTCAGTCTTGGAATTATGGACAGTGATGACCACCTCAGAAGTGGAGAGATCTACATCCTTTAACAATAAATCCCTAGAGCCAGTGGACCGGGAAACCTCAAGGACCACCTCACCAACCCGCAACGCCCCGTAAAAGGCCAAAGAAAAGGCGGCAGAACAAAGGCGTGCCTCAAAGCGCGACCAGCAAACCACTCGAAGCTTTGTCCGCATCTTTGATAAAAGGGGAAAGGTGATCGGGCGCCTGGCCTGGGACTGGGATGGGGCCATCCTAGCCCAGCCCTTAAACGCCTGTCGAATACAAAATGCTGAACAAGGATCCTTTTCAAAGAAAAGCTTGGCAAAAAAGGAAATAGCCGCTGCTTGGATCCTAATGGTCCTGGGAGCACGGCCCATTGCAAAAAGATGAGTCAAGTACTGCAGTGCCATGTCCGCCGTCGGGGGCAAGGCTAACCTGCCCGCCCCCGGCAGCCCATGAAATGCAGTAAAATCAAACCAGGCCTTCTTATAGGAAGCTAAGGTGGACGGGGCAACAGAAGAAGCTACTCCCTGCATGGCTAATTGCCTCCAAGGCTCCACAGGTGGTCTGGAAAGCACTCCGGATGCTCTCGCGCTTCCGGAGGAAGGGATCTGAACCGGGCCATCTGAAAATTGGATAAAGCATCAGCAATATAATTAGATAGGCCCGGGACAAAGCGTGCGGAAAAAACAATATTAGCACGCAAGCATTGGAGCACAAAAGCCCTAAGCAGGGAAGAGACCCTGGGGGAACGCGATGACTGCTTAGCCAGCACGCTCACCACCGCCTGATTATCAGTCCAGAAGCATACGCGACGGTCCCTGAATTCCTCGACCCATATGTGCACGGCCACTGCAATGGGAAAAAACTCGAGAAAAGTCAAGTCCCGTGTAATCGCCTTCCCCTGCCATTCCACCGGCCAGGGCATCGCGCACCATCTACCCTGCCAGTAGAGCCCAAAGCCTAAGGAACCTGCTGCGTCAAAATGAACCTGGAAATCATTGTGAAGGTTCAAAGTGTCCTGCCAAATTGACACCCCATTGTATTCCTGAAGGAATGTCAACCAGCTCCGCAGGTCCTCCTTCACGTCCAGGGGCAAACGCGTGTGGTGGTGAGGGGCCCGCAAGCCAGAAGTGAGTCTTGCAAGGCGTGAGCAAAAAGGTCTCTTCGGCGCCACCACCCTGCACGCGAAATTCAGGTGACCCAGCAGCGACTGAAGCTGCCGCAAGGTCACCTTGGTGAGGGGAAGCATCTCCCCAATAGCTTCCTTCAAAGCCGTAATTTTTTCAGGCGGCAGACTTGATGTCTGTGCTACCGTGTCCAGCAAGATACCTAAGTAAACCAACTGGGTGGCCGGGACCTCTGTCTTGGCCGAGGCCAATGGAACGCCCAGCTCCTCAGTGAGGGCCGTGAAGGCCTGCATAAGCGCTAAGCATTCACCTGTGTCACTGCTAGATGCAAACAAAAAATCATCTAGATAATGAGTGACCCCCCGCAGGCCCGTCCTATGACGCAAGGCCCAATCCAAAAAGGTGCTAAACGCCTAGAACGCTGCACAGGCTACAGAGCAGCCCATGGGCATTGTCTTGTCAAAATAGTAAGCGCCCTCAAATTGGAATCCAAGCAGCCAAAAGTCCTGAGGATTAATAGGCAGCAGTCAGAAAGCCGACTCAATGTCACACTTAGCCAACAAAGCCCCCGGGCCAAATTTCCTGATCATTTTGACTGCAACATCCAATGATGCATAGCGCACTGAACAAAGCTCAGGGGGGATCATGTCATTAACCGATGTGCCCCTGGGGTGAGATAGATTATGAATCAAACGGAATTCACCCTGAGCCTTTTTTGGCACCACCCCCAGGGGAGAAAGATGCAGTCCAGGAAGGGGAAGAGTATGGAAAGGGCCGGCCATGCGGCCCAATGCCAACTCCTTCCCTATCTTTTTCCTGGCCACATCCGGCATTTCTCGCACCGACTTCTGATTAACAGGTTTACCCGCCACGGGAGTCGCTGATACGGGAATCCTGAAACCATGGGAAAAGCCTTCCCGCAGATAGAGAGCCACCCTTTGATTAGGATATTTGGACAGCCATAGGAGCAGGGGCTGCATCTTTATGGGAGTTGGTGCCAGCGTAAAATTATCTTTATTTAGAAGAGCCTGCGGTGGGTTGAGAGGGGGCCTGTCTTGCAGGCTGCTGCCCACCTCCCCTTCCCCCACGAAATGGCCGATTGCCGCGCATGCAAGAAGTGACCGGATGTTACCCCCCGCACTTCTCGCACACGTGGGGAAAATTACAGGGGGACCTTAAACAGTTGCCTTTGTTATAGCTCCAGCAGCAATATCTCTTGGCCGCCTTAGAAGGCTGCGACCGGAAAGGTCGCTGCTCAGGAGCCTTCTTCTGGACGTGCGCTGCCACCCATGTGGCCCAGATATCCACATCCCTCCTATCCCATCTGGCCGACGTAATTTTATGGGCCCTAGTCCTAAACTTTTTATCGTAAGGCAAGGCCGCAAATTCCCCGGCCATGGAATAAGCCATTCACACGATGGATTGGTAAATAAAAAGATGAAGAGCTCGTTTGGGATAAGAGGCCGAAATGATACTGGCAAAAACTTGAAAACAGTCTAACCATCGCTCAAATGTCCTCTCGACCTTAGCCGATGAAGCACGCTTCCTGGAAGGGAAGCTCGACCCCTCAGCCTCCATGCGAGCATCCTCAGGAGGGGCCAGTTTAAATATGTCGACATAACGGCCCTCGAGGATCCTGTTCCGGATCCTAGATGACAAATGACTCCCTGGAATAATATCCCTAGTCTTATTGGTGGAGATCTTTGTTTCTGGGACAGGGCGGCCATTCAAGTACTCCTGGGGAGCCCCATACCTAGCCCTGTGCGCGTTAGCCGTACGTTGCCATGCCCATTTCGGGAGACCTGGGACAGATTCCCCGAAACCCCAGTAAAGCCTCAGTTCGCCCCCAGAATCTGTGTCGGAAGACTGCGTTGTACCTGAACTGGAGGCCGAAGACTCACACCTCCTCCTCTTGGCGCGGTGGCCACAACAGCCTCGATGTCGGCGACGCTTTCCCCCCAAAGACGCCTTGGCTGGAATTAGCAAGCTGTCGTCAAAGGATGACTCTGACTCCGGGTCAGGCCGCTGCGACGTCGATGCCACTGGGAACGTCCTGCGCCGTGCGACTGCACCTTCCGCTTCCGAAGATTCCGAAGAACTCAGCCTACGGGAGTAGCTGCTGGCCTTAGCCGCCTTCACTGGAGCTCGCTTGCGCCGGCCCTTGCCGCGCTGGTGGCACGCCCTCTTTCGGGACCGAGCTGTGTCAGGGGACTCATGCACAGGGGCCGGACTGTCGTCTTCAGACGAGTCATCCATTCTTCTGGCCTGCTTGGAAGTACCTGGAGATACTATAAAAGAAACAGCGCGTGAAGACGAGGCCTTGCCTTTCTTAGCCACCCGCGGTTGGCGGGAGACGCCCCCGCGGCCCTGGAGCCACCTGCCTGGCGCCGGCCAGCTGATCTCCCTTTTTTCGCCCCCACCCCTTTCGCCTTTTTCCCCGCAGTAGAGGGGGCATGAGCTCTAGCACGCCGTGCCAAGCTGGGGAAGATCCCTGAAAGAGGAATGTGATCATCCCCCCCGCTCGATGATTCGTGCCCCGGAGATGTGGCGGCCTCTGACAGGGGAGGAACATCCTGCATGTTGCCCTGCGGAGAAAGAAGCAAGAGACCCTCCAGTTGAGACTCAAATCGAGCTAACACTGCGGGATCACCAGATAAATTGGCCATGACGCTGCCAATGCGCTCCAACTTTGCAGCAGTATCAGGTGAACACAGGGCCCGCGATGGTCCTGGAATAGCTCTCTCTGCGGGGAGTGCAGCAGCAACCTGCTTAGCGTCCTCCTTCTGGGACATCCTGGGGCAGGTCAAAGAAGACAACAATTAAGACAACAAAGCCGGCAGGTACTTCAGCACACACGCACACACAAAGCCCCTTGTCACTACTACAAATCAATTTAAATGAAAACAAAGCAAAGCCGAATTAAATAAATAAGACTACTAATCACAAGGAATTTTAAAAGTAAAATAAAATAAATATACAAATTTTAAAATTAAAATTAAATCACAACAAAATTAAACCACAAAATTAAAAAATAAAATAAAATAAAGGGGGGGGCAAAAGAGGAACTAAAAGAATAGCAACGAATGAAATCAGAAAAATATATATATATATGTATATATATTAAATCCAAACCCCAGAAAAGGGGTTCTTAGATAACACAAAGGGGATGAGGGGCCGCAACTCTAAGGCCGGCCACCAGAGGGCGCCAGCACACAGGCAGCCCTAACCAAGTCCAAAATGGCGTTCGCGCCAAAACGGCCCCTGAGAAGAAGGGGAAAATGGCGCCCACAAAGGGCCTACCCTTGCAGCCACCGAGGAGCCGGGAAAAGGCCCGCTCGGGATGGCACACCGCTGGCCGCACCGGCCGTGTGGGGATCGCCGGACCTGGAGCGCGGTAGACAAGACGGGCACCAGGCCGGTATCTCGCTGGGGGGGCGCAAGTCCCTGCAGCCAAATTACGCGAGGCGTGCGGCACCGATCCCGCTCCCCCGGGCCAGCTGAGAACGGCGCTTGCTTCGGGGAAGCGGCGCTGCGGCGCGCTGCAGCCGCCGCAGCCCCGGGGAAACGGGAGCTGCTTCCCCGCACGGAAGGCCGACGGGAAGCCTAGGCAAGAAGAGGGGGGGCAGGTGGCCTGCAAGCAGCCGCCGGTAGACTACTCAAGACAGAGAAGGAGCAGGCCAACCGGCCGAGGACACTGGCCCCACCAGGCCTCCGAGCGCAGAGGCAGTCCAGAGGGCCTTGGACGACAAAGAGGCCAGGTAAATCGGCGGCCGATATGGCGTGGGCAACGGAGCTACGACTCCTCGGGGCCAAACCAGGGACAAAGCCGCCGAGTGCACGCTGGGGGGGGTATGAACAATTAAGATTAAACCTACGGCCACCAAAAGGGGGTTGGGGAGGGGAAGAGAGGGAAAATGGGGGTGGGGTGGTGTAAACGATACAAAAAAGGAGAGCAGAACAAAGGAATAAAGGTGGGGGGGGTATAGGGTCAACACTCAATACTTTTAACCAAAATTAAACAGAGAAATCAGGCTACAACAGAAGCCTTAAAAACATCAGACAACAAGGCAATACAACCGTATTGAAATCCTCTCAGGCTATAGATCCGAAGCTCCAGCCAGAGTGGTCACAGATCCACGTTCAGGATCTTTAAATAGGACGCTGGGCTGTCCATCAAAACTTGCAACATGCAAATTCACCCAGCAACAGTCCGGGTCAGTAATGCTGTGGCCAGCAAGCCCTTCCCCCAAAACCAGGAAGTGACTTCTCTGCCCACACCACAACGGTAGCTCTCTGCGAGAACTTGCTTTGTTATACTTGTAATTTTTATTGTTTTTGGTTTATATTGTTTTATTGTTTTTTGCTTGTTTGTTTTTGCTGTTGTTTTTTATATAGGTTTTACTTTGTTCTTAAGGGGTGGGATCAGGGCGGCCTGGGAGTGGGTCACAGCCAACAGAATGGCTGGGGCAAGTTCCACAGGGGGGGATGCACTGGGACACCCGATCTCAGTGATCATGGGCAGGAGGAGGAGTCACGCTATTACCAGACCATGTCATTACCGAGGAGGCAGGCTTAGTCGTTGTTTGAGGACTATCCCTGCCTCCGGGTCTGGCACTGACTGGACGGGTACTGGAATCAACAAGGGATACCCACATGACCTGAAAGTATTGCTGTGTAATGCCAGGTCAATGATGAACAAAACAACTGCCATCCACGACCTGATTGTGGATGGAGGATTTGACCTGGCATGTGTGACAGAGACTTGGTTGGATGAGGCAGATGGGCCAGTCCTTGCTGCTGCGTGTCCACCAGGTTTCTCTTACGCACAGCAACCCAGGCCATCTGGGCGGGGAGGGGGGGTTGCAGTGATTTTTAGGAAGTCATTAGTTTGCACCAGGCATCCTTTTCTGAGTGCATGTTCTGGAAGTTGGGCAATAGGGGCAGTACAGGATTCCTTTTGGTGTACCGACCTCCCCGCTGCACCAAGGATTCCCTGCCCGAGCTGCTTCAGGTTGTGGCGGATGTGCTCCTGGAGACACCTAGCTTGGTTGTCTTAGGAGATTTTATTATCCATGCTGACACGACCTTACAAGGGGCCGCTCAGGACTTCGTGGAAAGCATGGCCTCCATGGGGCTGTCCCTGAATAAGTTTGGCCCAACTCATAGCCGCGGACATGCCTTAGACCTGGTGTTTACCTCTATGGATGCTGGTGATCTGACATTAAAAAAAGTGAAACTAAAGAAGTGCCATGGTCAGATCACTTCCTGGTGCAACTAGACTTCTCCGCGACCCTTCCCCTCTGCCGGGAGGTGGGACCAATTCGGATGGTCCACCCCGCCACTTAATGGATCCAAATGGCTTCCAAAGAGTGGTAGGGGATGTTTTATCCCATGTTGATGGCCTTTCAGCTGATTCCCTGGTGGCCCGCTGGAATGTGGAGTTAACCAGGGCTATTGACTGTCTGGCTCTGAAGCGCCCTCTCCGATTGCATGGAGCCCGGACAGCCCCATGGTTTTCCAAAGAGCTGAGGGTGATGAAACAGTCGCTGAGATGGCTAGAGCGCCGGTGGCGGAAAACTCTTTCTGAATCAGACCGGACACGGGCTAGAGCTCAACTTCGAACCTACCAAGTGGCAATGGCGACGGCGAAGAGGACCTTCTTCACCGTTTCTATTGCATCTGCAGAAAACAGCAGCAGGAGACTCTTCCAGGTGGTTCGCAATCTAGCAGAACCACCTCCGTCATCGGGGGCTGGTAGGGACCCCAAGATCTCCTGCAATGCTTTTGCAAAGTTTTTTGCAGATAAAGTCGCTCAGATTCGGAAGGAGTTAGACTCCACCATGGGAGCAGGGCCGGGGCGGGAGAGTACTAGAGCCCTGTCTAGTCATGTTTCATGGGATCAATTCCAATCTGTTACTTCCGAGGATGTGGACAGGCTGCTTGGACGAGTGAAACCGACCACCTGTCTCCTTGATCTTTGCCCATCCTGGCTAAAAAAAGCGAGCCGGGATGGGCTGGGCGATGGGCTCTGCGGGGTGGTGAATGCTTCCCTCTGCGAGGGAGTCTTCCCAGACCCGCTGAAAGAGGCGGTCATTAAACCGCTTCTTAAAAAAACATCTTTAGACCCGGCCAATATGGCCAACTATCGCCCAGTCTCAAATCTACCATTCTTGGGCAAGGTGATCGAGTGGGTGGTTGCTGAACAACTCCAGGCACGCCTGGAGGATGCGGACCATTTGGATCCCTTCCAATCGGGATTCAGGCCTCATCATGGGACTGAAATTCCCTTTGTCGCGCTGGTCGATGATCTCCGGCAGGCTAGGGACAAAGGTGAGAGCTGTTTCCCAGTTCTGCTGGATCTCTCAGCGGCCTTTGACACCATCGACCATAACATCCTACTGGACCGCCTAGAGCGGTTGGGAGCTGGGGGCAATGTTATACAGTGGTTCCGCTCCTTCCTCCTGGGCCGTGTTCAGAAAGTGATGGTGGGGGATGAGTGTTCAGACCAATGGGCTCTCACTTGTGGGGTGCCTCAGGGTTCCGTCCTCTCCCCCATGCAGAGGCGTAGCGTGGGGGGTGCAAGCGGTGCCAGTCGCACCGGGCGCAACATCTGGGGGGGCGCCCGGCGCGCCGCTGACCCGTTTCCTGACCCGTAGTTTCCACTACCTGCCCTGTCCACCTGTGACATCTGGGGGGGCGCCCGGCGCGCCGCTGACCCGTTTCCTGACCCGTAGTTTCCACTACCTGCCCTGTCCACCTGTGACCTGCTGTTTCCGGCGTCTCCGTCACCTGTTTCAAAAGCGCGCAGCGGCGGGAGGAGCTCTTCTTGCGGCGCCTGCGCAGAGGCCACCCTCGTTTTGTTGGGCGTCGAGGGTTGGGCGCCATTTTTCGCGGCGCCGGCGGCTGAGTGGAGGCGAGGCGCTGTTTGGTTTTCGGCCGGGGACCGGTGGCGGAGCCAATCAGAGCAGCGCTGCTGCTGCAGCAGGACAGGACCCGAACCGGGGGAGCAAGGCACGGTGAGTGCGAGCAGCCCCCGAGCGCCGGCCCAAGAGCCGGGATTGGCGGGGCCGAGTGGCCAGTCAGAAGGCCGCGCGCGGGCTAGGGCTGGGCGAGCGCTGGGGCAGCGAGTGGACGTGGCTCGTTGGGCACCCGGATCGTGCGCTGAGGCAGGATGGGGTAGCCGGGAGGGTCACCCCAATGGGGAGAGGACGAGGAGGGTGGGGCTGCCAGGTGTCTGCAGGAAGCCCAAAAGTATGGACCCAAGTGCAGCAGAGTTTTCCCCACCTGTGATTTCAAGAAACTGGCATTCAGAAGTGTACTTCTTCCAACAGCAAGCTCTGGGGTTAAGAGGATCTGGTTTATACTTTTCTGGTTTGTCAGGAAACAAGGTCTTTGCAAAATTGATGAAGATAATGAATTTCATGACTAGGAAACATTCCATGCATGGGGATTCACTGTCCGAATTAATTCCATTTCAAAGAGAGACTGGGCGTATTTTTTTGGCTTCATTATGCCCACACGTTCACCCAGGAGGGCAATGCCTGGGAAGATATAAACAGTTGCTCCACCAGAGAACTTTGTGTTCTCCCAGCCTCAGTGATGTGGAAAGAAAATGGGCCAGCAATTTGATCGGAGTTGCAGAACCAGTATTTTGCCTCATTTTGATAATTTTGTGTTATGTTGAATTACACTGGCTTTTAGTAATGTTTTGAAACAACTGGGTTGTTGTTTTTTAGAGATTCTTGCGGCGTCTTTTCGTATGATCTTCCGTTGTACTTTATAATGTGTTCCACATGCGTCATGTAAACCAATTTAGGAAGATTTCTTTTCTTGAAAAGCCATATGCAAATGCAAATGTATTTGAATAAACAAGCCAAGGTATGGTATAAACCGAGTTCCATGCTATGGAACTCGGTAGGATTTACTCATGGTAGGGCACCTGCCTCATATGCAAAGACCCCTGGTTCAATCCCTGGCACCTCAAGGTACAGACCCCCTGCATGAAACCCTGGAAAGCTGCTGCCGGTCAGTGTAGACAATACTGAGCTAGATTGTCTGCTTCCATATAAAGCAGCTTCCTATGTTCCCAATACACTGTGACACTGTGACACTGTGATGCTGTTCTTTTACACAATGGCAATAAATGCCTTTTTGAAAGTGCGTCTAACACAGTGTTTTTCAACCAGCTATTTATGTATATGTTCATTTAGGGGCAAAAGGACCTCTCTGAATTTAGAGGGCATTAAGTGGCTCGGGAATTTTATATGATCAGGTAACAAGAATAATAAACCAAGACAAAAACTTGTTTTTTGTTGCCCAGAATGGCTGGGCAACCCAGTCAGATGGGTGGGGTGCAAAATTATTATTATTATTGAAATTAGTCATGTAATCGATCAATAGTGATGGTATGTGGCCAAGACAGACATCACAAAATTGGAAAAACTAATACCTCAGGTCCAGAGAAGTACCGGTAATGGTTTGAGGAAAAGGGATTTGGAAATAGTAATCCCTGAAGATGTATTTTGTTCAATGTGGAATAGTTCCCTACAAATGTCTAGGACTAATGTCATCACATCTAAAAGAGAACCATATATTTATCACTTAAAAACTTATTGTTGGTGTTATATATACCTCCATGTGGGTTACATGCATATTTTCCAGTGCAGAATGTAATTTGAAGATATTTTGAATAAATGACAGGATAACAAATTCTGAGTAATCAGTTTTGAGTCATGTGCGTAGAATATTTGTAGCCAGCAAAGATGTCTTGTTGTGGTTTTGATTTTTGGAGGAAAATGGAGCCTCTTGTAGGCATATTGACATAGTGATTTCATACCGGTATTATCTAGGGCCAGACTTAGGTATTCTGTATGTTTCTGTGCAGGAACTGCAGTTGAGAATCAATTCATGGAATGATAATTGCCATTTAAAATGTTTGTGATGGAAGCTCTGTGCAATGCTCACTAAGAAATTTATTAATCACATATAAAGTAAGATGCTTATCTGTATTCATATAGTTTGCAATGACTTAGCTTTGTATGGTCCATAAGGAATGCTGAATTGTGTCTGTATTTATTAGGCATTTTTATGTGCATGTTGATGAAAATAATAAATGGTGGGGGCATCAAGTATATTTTGATTTTATGTTTAGTGTAAATGCATATAAGTAAAGGACAAAACAATCTAAAAAAAAAAAAAACCTTTTTTGGGCAAAGGCACACTTGTTTCATGAAAAAAATCACGAGGCACACCGCCATTAGAAAATGTTAAAAAATTTAACTCTGTGCCTATATTGACTATATATAAAGTAATTCTCTTGAATAGGAATCAAATAAACACAAAGAAAGTATTTTATAATTAATTTATTATGAAATAGTAAGTAAACAGAAATATGAAAAATTATAAAATACTTTATTCAGTATTTTTCAATGTTTCCCACGGCACACCAGGCAACATCTCGCGGCACACTAGTGTGCCACGGAACAGTGGTTGAAAAACACTGGTCTAACATTCTAACCACCAGGCCACAGCAGCTGGTCACGAATAGGCAACAGCCGGAGCTTATTAAGTCCAGGAGAATTGCAAAGGGAGAGCAGAAAAACAGGTCGCTGAGTCCAAGAGTTGGTCCTGTTTCAAAAGCGTGCAGCGTAAGCTTCGGCGGGAGGAGCTCTTCTTGCGGCGCCTGCGCGGAGGCCACCCTCGTTTTTTTGGGCGTCGAGGGTTGGGCGCCATTTTTCACGGCGGCTGAGTGGAGGCGCTGTTTGGATTTCGGGGACCGGTGGCGGAGCCAATCAGTGTGGTGGAGTCTCCTTCTTTGGAGGTCTTTAAGCAGAGGCTTGACAGCCACCTGTCAGGAATGCTTTGATGGTGTTTCCTGCTTGGCAGGGGGTTGGACTGGATGGCCCTTGTGGTCTCTTCCAACGCTATGATTCTATGATTCTATGAGTTTCTTGAACCTACATGGAACAAAATGCATTATATGATTATTTAGGATTGAACTGTAAGTGATGGGAGCTATATGTATTCTCTGAGATGTATATAATTTCAGAATTCTAGTTAAACTTGAAGAGTTCTTTTAAAAAGCTGCTCATGAGGAAAGCTATTAACCATAGCTGTAGGCACTTGATAGACATTGCCAACATGATATTCAGGCAATGTTTTTTTTTGCTTTTTTGCCTTCAAGATGTAGTGCAGGATGTTCCCAGTCTGCAGGTCAAGACTGGCATGTTGAGCTGACCAGATGGATTGAAGTTTGGTTGGTTCAACAGTGACGAGACAGATTTCGATCCATATGTAGCTGCTCCAGCTCAACATAAGTTGATGTAAGCCAGTGGGTCTAGCAACCTTTATTTATTTATTTTGCTGAAAGAGTAAGGCAATAGGCATGAAGGTGAATAAATATGTTAAGAGTAAAGAAATGGTTATACAATGAAGGGGTGCTAAAAGTGTATCAAGGCAAGAAAGTGATTTTCTTTTTTTCCTTTTTTTAGAATTTTAGCTGAATACTGCAACTATATCATGCCATGCAAAAAAGAATCTGGTGCACAAGGCAGGAAAAGGAGAAAGATAGAGACAGAGCAACAAGCTAAGTTAGCTGGAAGCCTTCACCGGTTTTTGGTGACTACTGCTGAAATTACAGCAGGACCATCAGCAGCACCACAGGAGACTCATAATCCTGATCCTGTGTCGGTGGACATTCCTGTTCCTGCATTAGAAGAAGAGACAGTTTCATCTAAGGATGTTTATACTCAGCCAAATCTGCCAGAAAATATTGACCAAAAAGTTTATACTGATATTGGCTATTGGCCTGAAACCATGGATGAAACCTTGAAAACTGAACTTGTCAGGCGAGGGACAGGGGAACTGCAGAATAAGGATGCATGGTTTCCAAGAGACAGTAATGGCAGGTCATTTTCCAAGGATTGGTTCTACATACATTTGGAGAATGGTGAGAGAATGTTAAGGACATGGTTGGTGTTTTCTCCTGTAAACAATGCTGCATATTGCTTTCCTTGCATGCTTTTTCAGAAGGCTAAAGGGAAAAGTTCATTTGGAAAGTCAAGTGGATTTAATGCATGGAGAAAGTTAAGCCCTAGATTACTAGAGCATGAGCGCAGTTCATATCACTTGAGTGCATTTACAATGTGGAAAGAATTAGAAATGCGGATGCATAAACAGGAGACTATTGATGCTGCTGCTCAGCTTGCACAACAGAGGTCATTTGAAAAATGGAAGGCAATCTTAGTCAGAATACTTGATTGTGTTCTGCATCTTGCCAGGCAAACCTTACCCTTACGTGGTCACTCTGAAGATTTAAATACAGATGGTAACTGTGGAAATTTCTTGGAAACTTTCAAGTTACTCGCCAAATATGACCCAGTTGCCAAACAACATCTTCACAGAGTACAACGCACAGATGGTTACGTTGTGTCCTATCTCTCTCCACAGAGCCAGAATGAGTTTATTAGCCTGCTCGGCGATCACATTCGAACAGTCATCTTTCAAAATATCATAAAGGCCAAGTATTTTGCTATAATGTTTGATAGCACTCCTGATATTTCACACACTGACCAAATGTCCCAAGTGATTCGATATGTGCATATTGAAGATTCAGGAGTCCATGTGACAGAGTCTTTCATTGACTTTATTCAGTTATATGGGAAATCAGCTGATGTCATTACAAAACAAATTTGTGACAAGTTGCAAGCTGATGGCCTTAAACTAGAGCATTGCTACGGCCAGGGATACGACAATGCTGCGACTATGGCTGGACACATTAGTGGTGTACAAAAACGTATTTTGGATATGAATCCCAAAGCAATGTTTGTGCCATGTAACAATCACTCGCTCAATCTTGCTGGGGTGCATGCAGTTGGTGTTGGGACAAAGTCTGTTACTTTCTTTGGCACTGTGGAAAAGGTGTATGCATTTTTCTCAAGCTCCACCCACAGGTGGGATATCCTTAAGAAACATGTACCAATTCATGTAAAGCGATCGTGTAACACAAGATGGAGTTCAAAGCATGAAGCTGTATGCGTACTTGCTGAACACACTGAGAAAATAATAGACGCTTTGGAAGCATTGAGAGATGGGCCGAAAGAAACCCCTGAAACCAGGGGTGATGCAGGAAGTCTTATAGTTTGCATAATGACATATGCTTTTTTCTCTTTCTTGCATTTTTGGAACCCAGTACTAACCAAAGTAAATGATGCTCAGATCTACCTGCAGCAAGAAGGACTTGCGCTTGATCAATGCGTGCAAAAGTTAAAAGCATTGGCTTTATTTTGTCATGAAAAACGTGATAGTCTAGTGTCAAAGGCAACTGAGAAAGCTCTGCAGGTATGCGAAACCTATTGCATACCTACAGAGAGAAGAGTTGGAAGACGCAAGAAGATGGATGGTGAGAGCAGTTGCGATGCTGGCTTGACCTTAATACAGGAAACAAGCAGAGAACAACTGGAAGCAATTGATCAGCTTCAGGCAGAAATTAAAAAACGTACTACGCAGATGAATACGCTTCACCAGCGATTTGCTTTTTTGCAAATCCAAACATTGTTGGATACTGGAAAAGATGATTTTATTAAGAAACAAATTCAGCACACGTGTGCTCGGTACACAGAATTGAATGCTGCATCTATGCTCACTGAAATAACTCGACTTCGGCACCACATTATGTTGTATAAGGAGGTCAATCCTGATGAGCAGGTTGCAAACTGGTCAGCTTTAGATTTGCTTCGCTGGGTGTATAAGTGGAAGCTGCAAGAAAGTTTAACTAACTTTGTTGTCACATTAAGAATCTTTCTTACTATCACTGTTTCTACAGCAAGTTGTGAAAGAAGTTTCTCAAAACTTAAACTAATTAAAACATATCAGAGATCTACAATGAGCCAAGAAAGACTGAGTAATCTAGCAATACTGTCCATTGAGAGAGACTTTAATGTAGATTTCAATTCCGTTGTTGAAAATTTTGCGCTAATTAAAAGCAGGCGAATGTAAATTAATCTGTATATACAGATTGATATCATGCACTTCTATTAAAGAATTACAATTAGAGGTACAGGATTGAGGAAGTTGGCTCCATCTAGCCCAGTCTTGAATCATCTCCAGGGTATGGTTCCATTTTGATGTTTAGTTTTTGTTCTTGATATTTGTTGTCGTTTACGATGGTTGTGAGACGACATATAATAGCATGGCCCATGCTAGGTTACTACATTTGTAGATTTGTATTCATAGACCTGCTGAAAATGTGGAGAATGTGTAATGCATGTTCGCACTCAATAAAGTGTTTGAAAATAAACTTGTATTTAGATGCATTTTACTTTAATTACATCAGTATTTTCATAACAAACGATACATGTGCTTAGGGGGTAAGGGTTTCTTTAACTAGTGAAAGAGACTCGAGTGCTAAAATCCATGGGTTAGGGGGCGCAAATTACTTGCCTTGCCCCGGGTGCTGACAACCCACGCTACGCCACTGCCCCCATGCTTTTTAATATCTATATGAAGCCGCTGGGAGAGATCATCAGGGGGTTTGGGCTGGGTGTTCATCAGTATGCGGATGATACCCAGCTCTACCTATCTTTGAAATGAGAACCAGTGAAGGCCGTGAAGGTCCTGTGTGAGTGCCTGGAGGTGGTTGGAGGATGGATGGCGGCTAACAGATTGAGGTTGAATCCTGACAAGACAGAAGTACTGTTTTTGGGGGAGAGGGTGCGAGCGGGTGTGGGGGACTCCCTGGTCCTGAATGGGGTAACTGTGCCCCTGAAGGACCAGGTGTGCAGCCTGGGAGTCATTTTGGACTCACAGCTGTCCATGGAGGCGCAGGTTAATTCTGTGTCCAGGGTGGCTGTCTACCAGCTCCATCTGGTACGCAGGCTGAGACCCTACCTGCCTGCAGACTGTCTCGCCAGAGTGGTGCATGCTCTAGTTATCTCCCGCTTGGACTACTGCAATGCGCTCTACGTGGGGCTACCTTTGAAGGTGACCTGGAAACTACAATTGATCCAGAATGCGGCAGCTAGACTGGTGACTGGGAGTGGCCGCTGGGACCACATAACACCGGTCCTGAGAGATCTACATTGGCTCCCAGTACGTTTCCGAGCACAATTCAAAGTGTTGGTGCTGACCTTTAAAGCCCTAAACGGCCTCGGTCCTGTATACCTGAAGGAGCGTCTCCACCCCCACCGTTCAGCCCGGACACTGAGATCCATCGCCGAGGGCCTTCTGGCGGTTCCCTCACTGCGAGAAGCAAAGCTACAGGGAACCAGGCAGAGGGCCTTCTCGGTAGTGGCACCCGCCCTGTGAAACGCCCTCCCAGCAGAGTTTAAAGTGATAAACAACTATCCTACATTCAGAAAATACCTGAAGGCAGCCCTGTTTAGGGAAGTTTTTAACTTGTGATTTTGATGTATTTTAATATTTGTTGGAGGCTGCCCAGAGTGGCTGGGGAGACCCGGCCAGATGGGCGGGGTACAAATAAAAAATTATTATTATTATTATTATTATTATTATATTGGAAGAGTGGAAAATATTTTTCTAGCCAGAGAATTACAACTACCAACGTTTTTTCTTATGGAGTTGGTAGTCCTCATTTTTTAGCATAATTTCTTTAAGTTTGGTAAAGATTTCTTTTTACAGATTAAGGGAGTTGCAATGGGTAGTGCCTGTGCCCCTAGCATAGCAAACCTTTTCATGGAAAAATTGAGGAAGATTTCATTATGAATCGTGTGGCCAATCCTTTTTTTGATAAAATATTACTTTACAAGAGGTTTGTGGACGATTTGTTCTTAATTATTAAAACCGCAGAGGGCATAACCGATTTTTTCTCTTGGTGTAATAACATTCATCCCAGTATCAAATACACTTTTCATCATCATAGCCAACAAGTGACTTTTCTTGACACCATTGTGTACCGAGACAGGACAAATAAATTAGCAGTTCGATCCTTTAAAAAGCCCACTGATAAACCATCATACCTGCATTATAAATCCTTTCATCCTACAAATCTAAAGCACAATTTACCTTATGGCCAATTTTTACGAGTTAAACGCAATTCCACCTCTCCTAATGATTACAGTAGAGATAGTAACAATATGGCATTAGAATTTTTATCCAGAGGATATCCACACGAAGTGATAGAAACAGCACAAGTCAGAGCATTTTATAGACTCAGACGTAGCCTGTTTGAGAAACGAACAAGAAAAGAAAACCTGTCTATAACATGCGCCCTCGATTACGCTCCACTTTCATATTCCATCAGTAAAATAATTAAGAGGCACTGGCATTTAATTAAAGAGATACCAGGCTGTTCCCTAACTCCACGAATAGGATTTCACAGAACAAGAAATTTAAAAGATATGCTTGTACGTGCAGCGGTACCAGATCAAGAACGTCATAGCCAACTTGGCATACAAGGACACTTTAAATGTGGCAAATGTGTAGCTTGTAATTTAACCAGAGAGGTTAAAGAATTTACAGTACCAGTGAGAAATAATACTATTCAATTGGAATCATTCACAACCTGCGAATCTAGAGAAGTCGTTTATGTAATTCAGTGTAGCTGTGGCCTATGGTACGTGGGGAGCACTATAAGACCAGTCAAAATGAGAATATTAGAACACAAAAATCACATTTTAAATAAGGTCATGGAAGCACCCCTTACCTCTCATTTTGTTGAAGCAAATCATAAAGCCACTGATTTTAAATGGTTCGTCATTTATAAACACAACTTCCCTGAGATTAATGCAGAAGTTCTTAAAAAGAAATTACATCAGAAGGAATCTTATTGGATATACAGGTTTGGGTCCTTAGCCCCTGCAGGTTTAAATCTTAATATTGAATATAGTTCTTTTCTGTAATCCAGTTCTACATGTATCGGCGTTCCTAGATGTAACTATATCTTTAAGTATTTAACATCCCAGTTGTGAGTAGCAATGTATTAATGTACTGCCTCTTTAAATGCTTTCTTGGCTTTTTGTATTTAATCCTGTGAAACCTTCAGTTTGTATTAGCCTTGCCAGAGAGATGAATATTTGAGTTTCTTGAGCTGTTTAGCCATGGTTAAATTTTGTTATTCTGTATTTCTTTTGGTGAGTATTTCAAATTTTTACATTTATATTCTAGTAAGCTTTTTGTAATGTTGACAGAGTGCATTATTGTTGTTATAAAAGATGAAGTCCATTCCTTGAAGAAACTGTACCGGTGAAACAGGGAGACCTCAAGCTAGCCACCCGTCGGAGGACAGACGAGGACGTCTGAGGGACTTTGTACAACCACTCTAAACACATAGTATTGCACATGGAACTTTGTACTTTAAGAGCTGGTTATTGGAACTTTGCACTTTAAGAGCTGATTATTGGAACTTTGCACTTTAAAAGCTGATTATTTGGAAAGTATGCTATAGGCCATGCCTTTAAGGAGATACCTGTGTACATGTATTATATGATGTTACTGTCAGTCTAGTTGTTGGTATAATATATTTTCATATTCATATCTCAGTTGTTCACGGTTTCGAGTATCTTATATTTGGTTATTACTACCGTGATTGTCTGTTGTTTTTTGCGCATTACTGTATATTTGCATGCTGATGACAATGGTCCCACTCCAAAGGGCCTCATGGAAAGACTGAGGGGTTCTGCTAGGGTTGCCAACTGTCATGGGAGAATTAAAAATCACTCCCCAGATTCACTCCAGGTAGGGAATTAAATAATAAATGCAACCAAGGATTCCAGCAAAAAAATGCCCTTTATAAACTTTACTACAGTAAAGGACAATCCGCAAAATGGTGTGTACTGTACTGATCACAGGTTTCAAGAGAGTTTTTATACTTTTCCACATCCAGCTTACATCATGCTTACATAACCAGATCCACACTGTACATTCTACATCAGGCATGACATGACATTCTGGTCAAGTTTTTCCTACAGGTCATTGTCGCGACCCGGCTAGACAGTGGCAGACCGGGGTCCACGACCCGGTCGGACAGTAGTGGACCGGGACCCGCCGGGGTCGCGCCATGCGGGCGCCAGGAAGGGGAACCACGCAGTGGGCCAGGAAAGGGGGCGACAGCAGAGCCAGGCGCGCAGGGGTTAAACCGAGCACAGCAACACCTGAACTCCCCTAGGCATGCCCCGCGGGGTAAACAACCCCAGGAAGGCTTAGCGGGCAATCCCCGGAAGCCGGCGTTAACGACCGCTAACGAGCCATCAGCGGCGGGCGCGGCGGAGCCGTCAGCATCGCAATAACAATGTAAAAAGCACCCATGAATAGCGCGGGCAGGCCGGAGCAGTTAACTCCTTTTGTCCAAGCCATCCCGGGTGGGGAAGAGGATTACCCCCGGACCTTTAGGGCGGAAGGGAGGGGGGAATCGGGGGTCATCCAGCAAAATGTATTTAAGGGGAGCTCTGAGATGGCCTCCTCAGAATCCTTACGGACTTTCCACGTTTCTCTGTGTGCTGTACAATAAACTTCAAGGCTTCTTCCGCTAACTTCTCGGGGTGGCGTGTGTACTTGACAGCTAGCTGCAGTTACCATCAGGGACACGACATAGTAAGGATTCTCGCCGAAAAACTTCGACGTCCGTATTGTGTTGGGATCGCTTACCGGCAACTACCGAGATGGCGACCCCATGGCGCGGAGCAGCACGTTTCCAGACCCCCGTTACCTCGAGCACCCTACGCGGGCGGCCGGCGGATCTGTTCACCTCAAATCAACGGAGCCTTTCCTCGGCCAGACCAGACAGCGGGAGCCTGGGCGAGCTACGGCGGCTCCAGGAGCAGCTGAACCACCTCATCTGGGAGCGGCTGCGGGTCGGCGAGGAGTCAGGTCGGTTGTTGGACCAGGCCTGCGGAGGCGCGGGGCCCCGGGTACTGTGCCCGCGCAGCGAGGCCCCAGACAGCGATGACGGAGCGGGCTGCGCGACGCCCGCCTACTCGAGCCCCTCACCTTCACCCCAGCGGAGTAGACCGGACCCGGGAAGGCTGGTTCAGCCCCGGGATGGACCGCAGTCGGCGGGTCGGACCCAGCGGGGGGTGAGAAGCGAACCAGGACGACACGAGGGTCGGCCCTGTGGGGGCGCGGTGCCCCGGACAAGTCGTAGCGACGGTGGGAACCGAGGCCACGCGGGATCGGGGGTCTGCGGTTGGCAGACCCCAAGGGTGGGCTCAGGTCAGGAGCCCGGAGCGACTCAGCGGCTGACGTGGTCGGACGGTACGGCTCTGAGAGGGCAGGTGTTTGTCCCGCCAAGACGTCGCAGCAGCCGGCTGGAGGACGACGTAGTGGCGGGGAGTTCCTCGGGCGACAGCAGCGGGGCCGAGCGCGCTGCAGCGATCCCGGAGACCCGCGGGAGGCACGTCCGCCGGAGGGCGGCGGCGTGGCGCAGGCCGCCCCCGGAGCTGAAGGCCATTTTCGAGGGGGACCCGGCGGGACTCTCCACCTTCGTTTTCCACGCAAGGAACCACGCCAGGAGGTACAGGGGAGATGACTGCGACCCAGAGGACTTGGTAGCGGCGGTCATCTCCTCCCTGCAGGGGAAGGCCGGCCAGTGGGCCATGCTCCTGGTCGACCGCAGAGATCCGGCTCTGGCCAACCTGGAGGACTTCTTGGCGCCCCTTCGAGAGCGCTTCCAAGACCCGCAGGCGGAGGAGAAGGCGAAGCGACGGGTCCAGAAGGCCAGGCAAGGGGGTTCCCCGGTACAGGACTATGTAGACATGTTCAGGGGGGAGGCCGCCCAAATCTCCTCCTGGAACGAGGAGGTCCTCGTCCACTATTTCAAGGAGGGCCTCCAACCTGAGCTCCGCAAGTGGGCCGTAGTGAAAGGGACCCCTCGGGAGCTGTCAACGCTGGACGGCTGGTGCCGCATGGTGGCTCAGTTGGAGGCAGACCTAGGGATGGTGGAGCTAGGACCCCGGGCGGGCAAGGACCGAAGGCCCGCAGAGAACTCAGGGACCCCCCGTCCCGCCAATGGCGCGGGGGTCCCCCGGCCCAAGCGCACCCCCGACCCGGAACGGGAGAGGAGACGCCGGGAGGGACTCTGCATGAGGTGCGGGGGGGCAGGACACTATGCGGTGGCGTGCCCCAAGCGACCCCCAGGAGAGGTTCGGACCCCAGCAGGGCCCCAAGCGACGTCGGGAACCAGCCGGACACCCAAGACCGGGAGCCGGGCGGCTGTCGCGTCGGAGCCAAGGGAAAAACGCCAGTCCGACTCCGAAGGCTCGGAGTCGGGAAACGATCTGGACCTGCAGTAAAGGACGCCCGGCTGCAGGTCCCGCCAGGGTCAGCGGACCCCAAGAAACAGGCGGGAAGACCACCCAACCTGGTCCGGGTGAGGTTGGAAAACCCGGACGGCGGCAAGCAATGGGCGGGCGATGCGCTGCTGGACTCGGGCTGCGACCACAGTATGCTGCACCCCGAAGTGGCCAAAGAACTGGACTTGCCCACCCAGGTTCGGAGCACCCCCTTAGTTTTCGTCCAGATGGACGGCAGTCCCATAAAGGGGGGTCCGTTTGGGGTGGAAGTGGGGCCGGTCTCCTTGTGGGTGGGGGACCACCGGGAGTCCAGGATGATGGTTAGGGTCCCCACGGATGGGTACCGGGTAGTGCTGGGGTTGGATTGGTTGATGGAACATAACCCCATAGTAGACTGGCGCTCAGGGCGCCTGACGTTCGACCTGGATAGGTGTGGGCAGCACAGGGTCGAACCGGACCCCCAGGGCCCCGGGAAGGGGGAGGCCAGAGGGGTCCACGGGGACGAGGGCAAGCTGGATGTGGTGGCGCCGGAGATACCCCCGGAGTACCGGGATCTGGCGGCGGTGTTCGGGGAAACCGAGGCAGATGAGCTGCCCCCCCACCGCCGCACAGATTGCGCCATCGACATCCCAGAAGATGCGGTCCTCCCCAAAGGACGCATCTACAAGATGTCCGGGGAGGAGCTCCAGGACCTCAGGGAGTTCCTGGACAAGAATCTGGCCAGAGGGTTCATCCGCCCCGCCAAGAGCCCCATGGGGGCTCCGGTCATCTTCGTGGGCAAGAAGGACGGCACCCGGAGGTTGTGCCAGGACTATAGAGGGTTGAACGCCATAGCGGCAGGGAACGCGTACCCGCTCCCCCTCATCCCGGATCTGCTGGACCAGTTGGGTACCGGCACGATCTTCACGAAGCTAGACTTAAGGGAGGCATACTACCGGGTGCGGGTCCGGGACGGGGACGAATGGAAGACGGCTTTTAACTGCCAGTTTGGACAGTTCGAGTGCCTGGTAATGCCGTTCGGTTTGAGCGGGGCCCCGGGGGTGTTCATGAGCCTCATCAATGAGGTACTCCACGACCTCCTGTACAAAGGGGTAGTGGTCTACCTGGACGATGTGCTGGTGTACAGTCGGGACCCCCGGGAACACGTCCGGTTGGTCCGGGAGGTCTTGCAGAGACTCCTGGACAACCACCTATACGTCAAGTTGCCCAAGTGCGAGTTTCACCGCCCCTCCTTAGATTACCTGGGGTATAGGATCTCGGCGGCGGGGGTGGCCATGGATCCCCGGAAGGTTGAGGCAGTCCTGGGGTGGGAGCGGCCGCGGACACGGCGCCAACTCCAGAGCCTGCTGGGGTTTGCAAATTTCTGCAGGGGCTTTTTGCCCAACTATTCGGCCTTGGTGACCCCCCTCACCGATCTCCTAGGTACCAAGGGGAAAGGAAAGGGGGCCAAGCGTCCCGGGGCGGCTCTGGATTGGGGGTCCCGGGCGGAGGAGGCTTTCCAGGGGCTCAAAGGGGCGTTCGCCGCCGAGCCTACGCTGGTCCATGTGGATCCAGCCCGGCCCATGGTGGTACAGGTGGACGCTAGTGAGGTGGCCATGGGAGCGGTGCTCCTGCAGAGGGACGGGGAGGGCCGTCTGAGGCCCGGAGCGTACCTGTCGCGGAAGTTTGGGAAGGCGGAAAGGAACTGGTCTACCTGGGAGAAGGAGGCAGCGGCCATCCGCATGGCGCTTGAGGAGTGGAGGCACTGGCTGGAGGGGGCAAGGGAGCCGTTTGAGGTCTGGACAGACCACCGCAACCTCGAGGCCCTCCGACAGCCACGGAAGCTGACCGCCAAGCACATGCGGTGGGCAGAGTTCTTCTCCCGGTACGATTTCCAGCTAAGCCACATCCCCGGGAAGGACAACTTCCTCGCTGACGCCCTGTCTCGCCTGCCCCAGTACGAGGCGGACACCCGCACGGAGATGCGTCCGCTATTCGAGGACAAACACTTAGCCCGAGCCGTCACCACCCGTAACCAGGCTAGGAGGAAAGAGGGACAGACAGGGGGTCAGGTTGGGACACCCCCCCGGGAGCGCAGCCAGCCTTCTGCAGCGCTCCGCGACAGGCTAGTGGCAGCGTACCCGACAGACACGGAACTACAGAGCCTGCGGGACTCCTTGACACTGGAAGGGGACATCTGGCGAAGAGGGAGCGCCGCGTACGTCCCGGAACCCCTCCGGAGGGCCGCCCTGGAAGCATGCTACGACGCCAAAGCGGCCGGGCACTTCGGCTTCGTCAAGACATGGAAGCTGGTTCGGCGGAGCTTCTGGTGGCCCACGTTCCGTAAAGATGTCAAAGACTACGTTGCGGGCTGCCCCATCTGCCTCACCTGCAAGCCGGCAGTGGGCAAGCCGCAGGGCCTCCTACAGCCTCTGGAGGTCCCACCTCGACCTTGGTCGGTGATCTCCATGGACTTTATTACAGATCTACCACCCAGCAGAGGCAAGACAGCAATATGGGTCGTGGTGGACCTGTTCTCCAAGCAAGCCCATTTCGTGCCCTGCGCCTCACTGCCTACCGCCACCCAGGTGGCAAAACTGTTCATGGAGCACATCTTCCGGCTCCATGGGGTTCCAGACAAGGTCATTTCCGATCGCGGCTCCCAGTTCGTGTCCCGATTTTGGAAGGCGTTCCTGGGACTGCTGGGGATCGAACAGGGACTCAGCTCGGCCTACCACCCCCAGACTGACGGGCAGACGGAACGTGTCAACCAGGTGCTGGAGCAGTACCTGCGGTGTTTTGGCTGCTACCAGCAGGACGACTGGGCACAGCTGCTTCCGTTGGCGGAGTTCGCTTATAATAACTCCGTACATAGCAGCACGGAGATGTCCCCCTTCGCCGTGGTCTACGGGACCGACCTGAGGCACCTGCCGGACTTGGGGGAGCCCACCGCCCGGGAGCCGGAGGAGCTCGGGAAGTGGAGAGAGAGGACGGCCAGGTGCTGGGAATCCCTTCGGGAACAACTGCTGGAGGTCAAGGCGGCGCAGAAGAGGACGGCGGACCAGCGAAGAAGACAGGCGGAGGACATCAAAGCGGGGTGCCGGGTCTACCTGTCCACGCGACACCTGAAACTGGGCCTCCCCAGCAAGAAACTCGGGCCCCGGTACTTGGGACCGTTTAAGGTGATAGAGACAATCAACGGAGTTTCCGCGAAGCTGGAACTCCCAAAGAACTTGCAACAGATACACCCAGTGTTCCACTTCAGCTTGCTGAAGAAGTCCCTGGAGGACGACGGTTGGCACCCCGTGGCGGCGCCACCCACCCCATTGATCCTGGCGGGAGGGGAGCACCATGAGGTCAAGGACATCTTGGACTCCAGATTCCACAGAGGGCGTTTGCAGTACCTGGTGGAGTGGAAGGACTTTGCAACAGGGGACCGAGAATGGGTGTGGGCGTCAGACGTTTTGGCCCCACAGCTGGTCAAGAGGTTCCACAAACAGTGGCCAAACCGGCCGGGGGGCCCCGGGACCCAGGGCGCTCCCCAGGGGAGGGGGGTGTCAGTTTCGGGGGGGCAGGATGTCGCGACCCGGCTAGACAGTGGCAGACCGAGGTCCACGACCCGGTCGGACAGTAGTGGACCGGGACCCGCCGGGGTCACGCCATGCGGGCGCCAGGAAGGGGAACCACGCAGCGGGCCAGGAAAGGGGGCGACAGCAGAGCCAGGCGCGCAGGGGTTAAACCGAGCACAGCAACACCTGAACTCCCCTAGGCATGCCCCGCGGGGTAAACAACCCCAGGAAGGCTTAGCGGGCAATCCCCGGAAGCCGGCGTTAACGACCGCTAACGAGCCATCAGCGGCGGGCGCGGCGGAGCCGTCAGCATCGCAATAACAATGTAAAAAGCACCCATGAATAGCGCGGGCAGGCCAGAGCAGTTAACTCCTTTTGTCCAAGCCATCCCGGGTGGGGAAGAGGATTACCCCCGGACCTTTAGGGCGGAAGGGAGGGGGGAATCGGGGGTCATCCAGCAAAATGTATTTAAGGGGAGCTCTGAGATGGCCTCCTCAGAATCCTTACGGACTTTCCACGTTTCTCTGTGTGCTGTACAATAAACTTCAAGGCTTCTTCCGCTAACTTCTCGGGGTGGCGTGTGTACCAGGTCTCTCCATGGTTTTAAGTTTGGTAATAAGTTGCAATTCAGCAATTTCTCTTTCCAGTCTATTTCTGAAATTCCTTTGCAATAAGACAGCTACTTTGAGATCTTGTATAGAATGTCCTGGGAGATCGAAGTGTTTCTCTGTATTCTGATTCCTGATGTCAGATTTATGTACATTTATCCTTTGGCGTAGGGTTTGGCCTGTTTGTCCAATATAGAGAGCTGAAGGGCACTGTTGGCATTTGATGGCATACACAATGTTAGACGATGAGTAATTAAATAGTTCTGAGATGGTATGTTTGATGTTGTTGGGGCCAGTAATGGTGTTGTCCGGGTGTATGTGGCAGCAAAGTTGGCATCTGGGTTTATTGCAGGCTCTGGTGCCAGTGTCTGTGTTAAGTCTGGTTGTAGTATTATTGTGGGTGAGGAGTTGTTTAAGATTGGGTGGCTGTCTGTAGGCGATGAAAGGTCTTCCTCCCAGAGCTTGAGAAAGAGAACTGTCATTGTCTAGGAGAGGTTGTAGATCTCTGATGATGTGTTGTACTGTTTTAATTTGGGAGCTGTATGTGATTACTAGTGGTGTTCTGCTATTTTCTTTTTTGGGTCTGTCTTGCAGCAAGTTCTCTCTGGGTATCAGTCTGGCTCTGTTGATCTGTTGTTTAATTTCATCTGGTGGGTATTTTAGTTCTAAAAAGGTTTGCTGTAGGTCTCTTAGGTGAGAGTCTCTGTCTGTAGAGGTGGAACAGATGTGGCTGTAATGTAGGGCCTGGCTATATACAATGGATTGTTTGGTATGTTTGGGATGGTAGCTAGAAGTATGTAGATATGTTTGTCGGTCAGTTGGTTTACGGTATAAGGTGGTGTCTATGCGCCCATCCTGTATTTTTATAGTAGTGTCCAAAAAATGTATTTCTTGCATAAATTGGTTCATTGTTAGTTTGATGGTGGGGTGAAAGTCATTGAATTTCTGGTGGAAGGTGTCCAGGGTCTGTTGACCATGTGTCCAGATAATAAAAATATCATCAATGTATCACAGGTACAAGAGAGGTTTGAGTGGGTAGGAGTTTAGGAAACGTTCTAAATCTGCCATGAAGATGTTGGCATACTGTGGGGCCATGCGGGTGCCCATTGCTGTGCCGCTGATCTGGAGGAACAGGTCATCACCAAATTTGAAGTTGTTGTGGGCAAGGACAAAATGGCAGAGTTTGGTAGCAAAGTCTGCTGTGGTTTTATCTGAAATGGTGTTCCTTATAGCTTGTAAACCATCGTTGTGTGGGATGTTGGTATACAGAGATTCCACATCAATTGTGGCTAGTATAGTATTGTTAGGAAGATTATTTAAAGATTGTATTTTCGTCAGAAAATCTGTGGTGTCACGTATGTAGCTGGGAGCACTGATGGCATATGGTTTCAGAACAGAGTCCATATAACCGGAGACACGCACTGTAATAGTTTTATCTCTTTGCTAATTTTGTCATTATTTGGATGTTTATTCAATTCTTTCTCTTTTTTGTTTATTTCTTCTAACAAATTTATTTTCCCTTCCTCTCTTTCTTTTCTTAACCAGGCATTTTGTTTTATGAAGTAACCTCTAATGACCGCCTTGCCAGAATCCCATATAGTCCTCGGGTCTATATCTTATATCTTGATTATAATTAAGTTTAAAATATTCTTTCATATTTTTTTTTGTACCATCTAAGATCTTTTCATCTTTTAGTAGTGATTCTGTAAGGACTCTGGGATGTCTCCTCGAGAGTAATCAGCCAGACCACGTTGTCTGCTAAACTAATTGTCTTTATTTACAAATGTACACATCAGAGCTCCTAAGATTCATGACCGCTTGAGTCGGTCGCAGATTCAGGGAGTGGCATTTCCCAACTCCTCCCCCAGCATAAAAGTTTTGGAAAGCCAAAGCGCCTCCTCTTCTCCTTCCGCTTTGTACCCCTGCACACCTGCGGGCTGGCACTGGGCTGATCCGTCAGACTCTCAGCCCCTCCCCTTGGTGTTGCCAGGTCTCTGTTTGCATCTTCAACCCTTTGCAACGCAATGTCTGCCTACAGTTCCCCTTCCCCGCCACTGTTGCTTTCCTGGCTCTCCTGGGAACAGCTCTCTGACATGACTTCTTTCCCTCTCCATCCACCTCCCCCCGTCGGCTGAGCTTTGGGAGAGGGCAGGTCCCTGACAGATTTGTTTAGCCTCCATCTTTTCCTTCCCGTTTTCCATTCTGTTCTCAGAGTTAGAAAAACTGGATTATGGTCCGAAATAGTTTTTGGGAGAATTTTTGCTTCGTCGATTCTTCTTAACATATCTTTCGTTACCCATATGGTGTCGATCCTGCTTGCTGATTTATTTGGCTCGGAGAAGTAGGTATAATCTCTCTTGAGCCCGTTTTTATATCTCCATGAATCTTTTAAGTCTAAGTTTTCTGCCATACTCACAAAATTGGGCGGTAGTTTCCCTTGTCCTTTCTTTCTTCCTGTTCTGTCGATTAGCGGGTTGATTACTCCATTCAAGTCTCCAAGTAGGACTATCTTATTCCCCAAAAACTCTAACAATTTTTTCTCTAATTTTTTAAAGAAGGCCACTTTCTTTTCATTGGGTGTATAAACACCAACCATAATAATATTTTCTCCTTGATTTGTTATCTTGATTATTATTATTCTTCCATCTGGGTCGGAAAAAAGCAATTTTGGTTCTAGTCTGGGTTTGGCATAAATTACTACTCCCTTTTTTTAAAGTCATAAAATTCCTTTCTCATTTCTCCTATATCGCCCTTCAGGCTCCAGATCAATTCCTTCAGCTCCATCTCATGCTCCATTCCAGAATTCCTTCTGCCCTGTTGGTTATACGTTGTGCCTAAATTCTGTTTTCTGTTTGATGACATTTGGTTATGGTTTTTTTGTTTGATCTTATTTTTCCTTTCCTTCTTTCCCCTCCGACGCCTTTTAATTAAGTATTTACTTGTATCCTTAATTGTAATTCCTGTTGGTCAGACTTTTACCACCCTATCACACCATTGTTATCTTTCTTATGCCTTTTTGTTCACTTTGTATATGTATATGTATCACCACAAATCTGCTCTTTATATGTCGAAGGGGTAAATTACTCTTCTGTAATTCCCCAATCGTGAATTCCCAGTCATAAAAAAATTATTATGGTCTTTCCTATTGTACAAACTGTTTGTCCAAAGTTTCCCTTAGTTTATCTCAGCATTTGTTGGAGCCAGAAAGATAGAAAGAGAAAGAAAAAGAAAAGAGAGAGCCGGGGGGGGGGGGAGAGAAGAAAAAAGCAGAGCAAGAGAGAGAAGGCAGCAAAGAGTAGAAAAGTCCAAGAAAGCAAATCTGCATTCCCACAATCCAGATAATTCCCCCCTCTCCCCCTTCCTCCTCTCTCCCTCCCCTCTGTCTCTTTCAAACCTTTCAGACCCTTCAGTTCCCCTTATTAGCGTCTTTTATAATATTGAAAGGTCTGTTCTCTATGCAGGGTGTTGTTCTTTTCCTTCACCGCCAGAGGTCGCTCTTCCTGATTTCCTTTCACTGTTGATCAGCACCTTCCTTGTTGTTTCCTCTCCGTCTCTTTGTCCGCTGTTCTCTCCTTCATCCCTCTCCCCTCAGTCTCTCCTCAGTCAGTCCCCCTCACCGATCACGCCTTCTGCATATTTTTGGGACCCACCTAACTTTTGTGACTGTTAGTTATTTTCAATTGTTTTTAATTTTGTGTTTTAATGTTGTAACCTGCCCTGTGCCCTTAGGATTAAAAGCAGGTTAATATTAATATTAATATATTAATAATATATAATATATTATAATATATATAATATATAATATAATATATTAATAATATATATATATATATATATATATATATATATATATATATATATATATATATAATATTAATAATATTAATATATTAATATTAATATATTAATAATGACACTGTCAACTTATCCAGTGTTACGGAAAATCCAGGCACGAGGCTGCTCAGCCACCTGGCCCTTCGGGAGAAGCCTGTGGGTTTCAGCGGAGTCTTAAAAGGTTGCGCAACAGGTTACAGCAAGAACTGAACACCGGGAGAAGGGTTACACAGATTTTTAAAACTTCCCCCCACATCCCAAGATATAGTTCGGAAAGCATCATTAATACATCACAGTTACCTAGGCATAACGTCAGAACAAAAGGGGTTGGAAAGGGGATGGTCATGCATAATTAACAGAAAGGTAATCTAGAGGCAAACATGATTAACATACAGGTAATGGCCCTAGGAAGAATATGAATAGAGTTAAGCATTTGGGAGAGCATCTTGAGCACCCGAGAAGGGAACACAATGGGGCCAAGGTTTGTTCAGGCTGTCACCTTGGCGAAATCCGGAGGAAAGCAATTCACTGAGTGATAGGAAGATGATTGTCCAGCGATTAACTCCAGGGGTTTCCTGCCTGCCTATGTGATCTCACATCTGCTGGATTATGGAGGGACAGGAGAACGTGTTCTCTCGCCTATCAAATAATAGCAGAGAACCAAAGGCGAGTGTCAGGCTGCGAGGGGTCCCTTCCCCAGCTGGCCGTTCAAAGGAAGACTCCGAGCCATTGAGCTATTAAGGTTTAATCTAGGCTAATTACTTTACAATGCGGAGTACATCGTAAACACATACGTTAATCACTATCAGTTTCCTGGAATGGCCCCTGGCGATTCTCCCGCCAGGAAGCTCACCTTGGAAAACGAAAGCATCCGGTCCGTCTTTTCTTCTCTTCCCTTCCTACGTTGCGATGGCTCTGCTTGGCTGGTCGAAGCCCTCCCACCGCCTTCCTTTCTCCCGAACTTCCCCCAGAGGAGGAGGAGGAAGAGGAGGAGGGGTCTGACTCCAAGATCGCAGGCTGTTCCCGGTACTCACTCAAAGCCGGGCTGGACGGGGGGGGCAGCCCCCTGACATCCACTCCCCCCTCCAAACCCCCCTCCTCCTCCGGTGAGGTGGGTGACTCCTGTCCTGAGTGAAGACTCCCTCCCCCGATCTCTGTCTGTTCCCCATTCGCCCTCCTCCCCCCCAGCAAACTCTTCCGGGGAGGAAACGAATCCTATAAAGTCCGTGTCTTCATCGTCCTGAGAAGCAAACACCGCTTCCCATCCCTCAGATCCTCCCGAGAGCGATGAGGGCTGCCTTCCCCCGGCTCTTCCTGGGGAGAATCTGGGGTCCCGCTCCCTTCCCTATCTGCGCTGGACCTGAAACCCCAGAACTCTTCCTCATCATCTTCCGTGGTTGCACACACATCCCTCAAAAAAAATTCCGGAGGCACTGGCTTATGCGGGAACAGGGAATGAAACTCAGCCGTGAGATACTCCTCCGTGACCTGGTTGGAGGGCATCCACGTGTTGTCCTCTGGCGCTGCCCCCTCCCATGCCACCAAGTACTCCACCCTGTCCCCATTCCATCGAGAGTCCAGAATCTCCGTGGCCTCATTGCAGGCTTCTCTCTCCTCTACAATGGGCGGTGTGGGGGGCGTCCCACCCTCCCCGTGGAAATGGTGCCCCTCCCTGTATGGTGAAAGCAGTCACCTGTGAAAGACAGGGTGAATCCTCATGGTGTTTGGTAGCAACAGCTTAAAGGCTACTGGATTGACCTGCTCGATGACCTCAAAGGGCCCCAGCTTGTGATGCTCTAACTTCCTACAACTCCCTCTGATGGGCAGGCCCCTGGACGACAACCACACCTTATCCCCCACCTGGATGACCTCGCCTTCCCTGCGATCGGCATCTGCCGCCTTCTTGTACGCCTCCTTGGCCCTTTCCAGATTGCTCTGGAGCTGCTTGTGTACCGTTTGCATCTCCTCTACGAAATTCTCTGCTGCTGGTACACTGGGCTCCTCCTCCCGCCCTGGGAAAGCTCTGGGATGGCGCCCATAATTGGCCATAAAAGGGGTCATCCCTGTGGACACGTGGACAGAGTTATTGAAGGCAAACTCTGCCAGACTTAAAAATTGCACCCAATCATTCTGCCTCTGGTTGACATAGCAATGCAAATACTGCTGCAGAATGGCATTGGCTCTCTCTGCTTGCCCATTGGTCTGCGGGTATCTGGCTGTGGAGAAGCTCAGCTCCACCTGCAATAAGCTCATGAGCTTGCGCCAGAACCACGAGGTAAATTGCCGGCCTCTGTCACCCAGAACCCTCGAAGGTACGCCGTGCAGGCGAAACACATAATGTACAAAGAGTTTGGCCGTTTCCTCTGCAGACAACACCTTGGGGCAGGCTACGAAATGGCACATCTTGGTGAGCATGTCCACCACCACCAGCACTGCCGTCTTCCCCCTGGACATGGGCAGATCGGTGATGAAGTCAATGCTCACCATTTCCCAGGGCCTGTTGGGGGTGGGCAGGTGCTGCAGTAGACCTGCCAGTGCCCTATTATCTCCCTTGGCCCTTTGACAGGTGTCACATGCCCTCACGTAGTCCTTGACATCGTCTTGCACCCCCGGCCACCAAAAATTTCTGGTGACTAGGAGAAGTGTCCTCTGATGTCCGAAATGTCCTGCAGAAGGGTTGTCGTGGAGTTGTTTGAGAACCTTGGCTCTCAGCTGGTCCCCCGGGATGTACAGTGCCCCCTTATAAAACAAGAGCCCTCCTTTCTCCACAAAACCTTCTTCCACCCCCCTCCCTTCCTTGAGGTCCCGGAACTTCTGTTGCGCAAAAGGATCTGCGCGGGTGAGTCTCAGCAACAGCGAGGCTTGCTCCATTGTGCCGCTACACGCCCACTGCTCTGCGGGAAACGTGTGCCTCACTGCCGGCGGCTCTTCCTCTTCCAGGTACTGCGGCTTTGAAGTAATGTTTTCTCTCTTATAGAGAGTCGGCTCCTTCTAGCCGAGTAAAACAGACCTGTAAAAAGTCCAGTGCACTTCCTTCTGTTGCACGGCTCTGCCTTTCAGCGTACTCACAGTCTGTTTATGCACAGAGAAACGTTTTCAAACCACGCAGGCGTTTGTGCTAGTGAAGACTCACAGCCTGTCTTCTTTTAAATCAGAACAGACAGTGTTTTTTTAAATAATATTTATTGGGTTTTACACATAAATGCCATATAAAACAAACGTAACATAACATAACAAAAAAATACAACACTACAAAAAAATACACACACAAAAAATCCTAATTTCCCTTCTTATTTCCTTAACATTTTGGTTTGACTTCCTCCTATCTTTCCCTCTGCGTTTCATTGTATATCATCTTTAGCAATTTCCTCTCATCTTTTAATACTATATTTCTAATATTCTGTTCTATTTTAACTATCTTAATCAATTTTCATATCTTATCTCATTATTATCTTATCAAACCTTATCACTTATATTTCTTTTACTCAAGTTCTATCCTAAGATTAACTATTCATACAACATACTTTCACTTAATCATTCTATGTACTATTCTGTAAATTACTTTTCTTCCAGCATTATCTTATCTCTAAATCTTGCAATAATTTTTAAGATATCCTCTAAATTTCTTCCATTCTTTTTCCACCGCTTCTTCCCTCTGGTCGCGGATTCTCGCAGTCAGCTCAGCAAGTTCCATATAGTCCATCATTTTCATCTGCCATTCTTCTATGGTTGGTAAGTCCTTTGTCTTCCAGTATTTTGCAATCAATATCCTTGCTGCTGTTGTGGCATACATAAAAAAGGTGTGATCTTCCTTCGGTATCTCCTGGTTGACCATTCCAAGTAAGAAGGCCTCTGGTTTTTTTTAACAAATGTGTTTTTCAACACTCTTTTCATTTCGTTATATATCATTTCCCAGAAGGCTTTCGTCCTTGGGCAGGTCCACCACATATGGTAAAAAGTCCCTTCAACATTCTCACACTTCCAACATTTGTTGTCCTGCAAATGATAGATTTTAGCAAGTTTGACTAGGGTCAAATACCATCTATATATCATTTTCATAATGTTTTCTCTTAGCATATTACAAGCAGTGAATGTTATTCCTTTCCTCCATAGTCTTTCCCAGTCAACCATCATGATGTTGTTCCCTATGTCCTTAGCCCAGTCTATCATTGCAGATTTCACAAATTCATCCTGTGTATGCCATTCTAGCAGCAAGTTGTACATTCTAGACAAATTTTTCGATTTTGGTTCTAATACTTCCGTTTCCAATCTCGACTTTTCCAACTGAAAGCCAAGTTTTTTGTCCATTCTGTAGGTTTCATTGATTTGATGGTAATGTAACCAATCCCTCACCTCCCCCTTTAGTTGTTCATAGGGTTTCAACCTGACACTTTCTCCTTCTTGTACTAGAATATTGCAGTATTTTGGCCATTTACTTTCCATATTTACCTTTTTGTGGGCCTTAGCTTCTAATGGTGAAATCCATCTGGGTGTTTTTCGCTCTAACAGATCCTTATACTTCAACCAAACTCTAAACAAAGATTTCCTGATTATATGTGTTTTGAATCCTTTGTGTGCCTTAATCTTATCATACCATAAATATGCATGCCATCCAAATACATTATCGTATCCCTCCAGATCAAGGACATCAGTGTTTTCTAACATAAACCAATCTTTCAACCAACAGAAGGCCGCCGCCTCAAAATGTATGTTCAAGTCTGGCAGGGAGAATCCCCCTCTTTTCTTGTCATCTGTTAAAATCTTAAATTTTATTCTGGGTTTTTTCCCCTGCCAGACAAATCTCGATATATCCTTCTGCCACTTTTTAAACGGTTCCATTTTATCCACAATCGGTAATGCCTGAAATAAAAACAGCAGTTTAGGCAGCACATTCATCTTGATAACAGCTATTCGGCCCAACAAAGACAATTTCAAATTATTCCAAATCTCAAGATCTTTCTTGATTTCATTCCACACTTTTTCATAATTATCTTTAAACAAATTCTGATTTTTAGAAGTCCTGTTTACACCCAGATATTTGACCTTTTTTTTGCAAATTTTAGGCCAGTTTTCACCTCTATTCTATCTTTCTCCTCCAGTGTCAGGTTTTTCCCTAGAACTTTAGTCTTGACTTTATTCAGTTTAAATCCTGCTACCAGCCCAAAGTCTTGCATCGTCTCCAGTGCCTTAACTGCACTGGATTCAGGTTCTTGTAGGGTTAGTACCAAGTCATCTGCAAAGGCTTTTAATTTATACTCTTTGGCCCCCACCCCCACTCCCTTTATCTCATTGTCTTTCCTTATCATATTCAACAGGACCTCCAGGACCGCTATGAAAAGTAATGGGGATAGTGGGCACCCTTGTCTCGTTCCCTTTTCGATTCTTATGTCCTCTGACACCACATTATTGACTATTATTTTTGCTTTTTGTTCTGTATATATTGCTTCCAGACCGTTCATAAAACCCCCTCCCACCTCCATTTTTTTCAAAGTTTCCTTTCATAAACCTCCAAGAAATGTTGTCAAAGGCCTTCTCTGTATCCACAAACATCAAAATCGCTTTACAGTTCTGTCAGGGACTGCCCCATTCCCAAAGCCGAGCTGGCAGAGAAAAGCCACTGGAGGGAGAAGAGGGAGATAAGATCGGAAAGTGACTCACAAGAAAGCCAAGAGGGAAGCAATAGCGGGGAGGAAGTAACACAAGTGCACCAGGAGGAGGAAGGGCTCTGGGATGCTGCCAGAGCCCCAAGCCCACAGGAAGTGGAGCGAGGGCTCTGGGATGATGCCAGAGCCCTGGACCCACTAGGGGGAGAGGAGGGGCTCTGGCAGGTCGCTAGAGCCCCAGACCCGCCGGGAGGTGGAGGACAGGAAGCAACGACGCACGGGGGGAACAGGGGCTTGAGGAGGTTACTGAAGCCCCAGCAATGCCCAGCGGTAAGGAGGGAGAACGGGGGGAAGCACCCAGTGTCACCCCACAACTAAGGAGGGGAAGGAAGCGAAAGGAAGCAAGGAAGCGTTTCGGCTTCCCGAAGCTCCTGTGTTGGGGGTGGAGTTGGGAACCCCCACTCCCGGAATCTGCTACGGATTCGAGTGGTCATGAACTGTGAATGCTCTGATGTCTGATGCTGTAAATAAAGCTACTAGCTTAGCAAACAAGGTGCTTCGCCTGTTTACTCTCGAGGAGACCTTACAGACCTCTCACAAGTTCCTCTTATGTTCCAGTCTTTCCAGGATATCCACAATATTCCTTATATTTCCATTTAATTGTGTTTCCGGTAGAAACCCGGCCTGGTCCTTGTGGATAACCTCCTTCAGTACTTTCTTAAGTCTGTTGGCCATAATATTTGCAAATATTTTGTAATCCACATTTAGGAGGGAGATTGGTCTGTAGTTCCTCATTTGAGTCCTGTCTACGTCTGGTTTAGGTATCAGAGTAATGTAGGCTTCTTTCCAAGATTCAGGTGCCTTGCTTCCCCTTAAAATGTTGTTGCATACTTCCATCATTGGTTGAATCAACCAGTCTTTCAAAGTTTTGTAGTATTTTGCCGGAAGCCCTGGGGCCTTCTCAAGTTTCATTTTGTCTATTGCTGTTTCTATTTCCATTCTTGTGATTGGGTGGTTAAGCGGGCCTTTCAGGTTTTCTGGGATTTTCTGCATACCGTTTTTCTTTAAAAACTGCTCTGTTTTCTCTTTATCCTGGTTGTTCTCTTTGTACAACTGTTTGTAAAAATTTTCAAAGTTCTTTCTAATTTCTGCAGGGTTCTCTATGTTTTTCCCTTCCACCATAATATTCGTTATGGTATTTTGTTTCTGCCTTCGTTTTAGTTGCCATGCCAGCAGCTTCCCACATTTATTTGCTGATTCAAATGTCTTTTGTTTGAGCATTTTAATTTTCCATTCGATTTCCTGGTTCGTCAGTTGAGAGAATTCCACCTGTAGTTGTTTAATTTCCTTTTGTAGTTTCCCATCCTTAGGATTTGCTCTCAACTTTTTCTCTTTTTCCTTAAGCTGCTGTAAGATGTTATCCTTTTTCGCATTCTGAAGTTTCTTTCTTATTGCCTTTTGTTGTATCAGGAACCCTCTCATCACTGCATTACTTGTGTCCCAGATGACTCTTTTTTTCCACTGTTGTGTTTAAGTTAATTTCAAAGAAGTCTTTTAAAGTCCTCTGGGCCTTCTCACAAATCTTCCCATTCCTGAACAACGAATCATCCATTCTCCATCTGTAGGAACCCTGCACTGTCAATCTTAAGTCCAGTTGTACTGCATTCCGCAGGGCCTGTAAGACAGAGCTGTTCCGCCTGGCCTTTGGCTTGGAATCAATTTGATCCCCTCCCCCCTCTTTCCTTTTTTCCTCCTGAGATGGAACTCCTATTTGGGGACTTCCCTGGCATTTTTCTGGCCCATGTAGGACCAATCTGGATAGTCGTCTTGGTGAAGATTTGACAGTTCCTTCCCCAAATAGTTTTGATTTGAGTTTCCACTGAAATGAGGCTGCACTTTAATGTTGTTTTTTAATCTTGTTTTTAAGTTGCATTTTAATCAATTGTTTTTATATTTGGTGTTAGCCGCCCTGAGCCTGGTCTTGGCTGGAGAGGGCGGGGTATAAATAACATTTATTATTATTATTATTATTATTATTATTATTATTATTATTATTATGGTCTGAGCATGTTCTTGGGTGAATTTCTGCTTTGAGTATCCTAGGGGTCAATTCTACTCCATGCTTTTGTCACTTCTGTATGGAAAGTTGCTTCTGTATCCATTGGATTTTTCAATCTCCATGAGTCAATTAAGTCCAAGTTATCCGTCATGTCAAAAAAAGTCTTTGGTAGTCTCCCATCATTTGTTAATTTAGTCCTTTGCGATCTGTCCATCAATGTGGAGACTACAGCATTAAAATCACCCAGAACCACCATTTTTTAATCCAAATAGTCCAGTAATTTGTCATGGATCTCCTTGTAGAAATCCACTTTTCCATCATTAGGTGCATAAAGTCCCAGTATTAAAATTTTTTCGCCTTGCACAGTAATTTGTATCGCAACAAATCTTCCTTCTTCATCTTTAAATAGTAGTCTAGGATTGTATTTTTCCTTGGCGTAGATTACAACTCCTCTTTTTTTCACTTTGGCCGATGAGATGAATTCTTGTCCCAGTTTTTTATTCTGTAATACTATTCTATGGATTCTAACCACATGTGTTTCTTGTAAACATATCAAGTCCAAATTCTGTTTTATTAAAGTATGAAACACTTGATTTCTTTGTGCCTTGATGTTGAGTCCTCGGACATTCCAAGTTAGAAATCGTAGAGCCATATTGTCTAGTCTTCTGCTCCTCTGTCTGCTCCCTCTGGGGTTGCTCCTGGTCCAGCTCCTGGGTCCGATGGTAGCACAGCCGCAAAATCCGCAATGTTTTTGTCCAGAAATTTGATTCTTATTTTCCTCTCCTTGTACTTAAAAGATAGGCCTTGTGGAAATTCCCACCTGAAGTTGATCCCTTTCTTGTTGAGGGCTCTGGTAAGATCAATGTAGTTGCTTCTTAAATCCAAGAAGTATTTAGGAATGTCTTTGAAGAATACTACTCATTGTTGCTTGACTTCCAAATTCTTGCCGTAGTGTAGGCCTAAGATTGCATCCCTCTGCTCTTTGTTTTGAAATTCTATCAGACAGTCGTTTGTAATTTTAGGGTCCTTTTTCCCTCTCGCTCCAAATCTATAGGCCTTCACTATTGTTTTATTTAACTCTTCTTTGTCCACATTCCAATCTTCTGCAAACACCTTGATTAAAAATTCTTTTAGATCTCCTTTCTCCAATTCTGGTAAACCTCTTACTCTCAAGTTGGCCTCTCTCTGCTTCATCTGCAAAAAAGCGATTGCGGCCTGTGTATCTCTCTGGTCCTTGTCATGTGTCTCCTCCAAACTCTGAACCTTGGTCTCGACTTTTGACACCTGTATTTTAGTCTCCTCTAATTCTTGCTTCAAATTTCCATCATCATCAATTTTTTTATTTAGTACTTCTATCTTGTTATTTAAATCTTGTGCAGTCTCCTTTTGCTCTTTTCTCATAGATTCTAAAGTCTGTAGAACTTGGTTCATAATCGATTCCTCTATTTGCTGAGAGTCTCTCCTCTTGTCCTCTTTTTTTTCATGTATTTTTGATCTGGTGTTTGGACCCAACATCTGTAACCACACTCCAAGGTCACTTCAAGATAAAGTTCTTTCCCAGCCAGGAGCAGACAGCAAGAGACTCAGATGTGTTTATTGGGATTCCCAGCTCCCCTTCAGGCATCCAGCCTAAGCCACCATTTTTTCCCCTTTTAATAAGTTTCTGTAGTTGCAATTGTAGCCAAGTCTCAAAAAGAAGTTAGAATGTAGCTCATCAAACGTTGCTTTCCCCCTTTTTTGTAACAGTCTAGGGCACAGAAACAGTTTAACAGATCAAAGTATCTCAAGCGGAAAGAAAGTGTCAGAATGTCAGAGTCTTTGTGCTTTACCCCCGCTCTGACCTGGTTTTCTGCATTCCAGAGGGTGGCGGTGGGTTTTTAAATCTATTGAGCTTTGATTTGCAGGGTTGACAGTTCACAGTTCTCCCCCCCCCCTTCGCCCTGCCCGAGTCCGGGGGGGTTAGCTGTCAAAATGCCGAAAGTTAAAACTACTGAAAGTTCTTCTCTATTTACAGCCACATGTCTTGCTTTCTTGCACGCAGCGGGAAGAGACGGACCTCCTATTTGGATCTCTCCCGTGTTGCCATATTAGTCCAAATTTGCTCCTTATAGAAATCTTTTTTACTCACGGTTCCGATGGTTGCTTTTGTAGAATTTTAGAAGGAATCTAGCGCTCAAAACAGCCAGCTTCGCTGCATCGCTGTACCGGAGAAGCCACTGGATCCACAGTGCTCCGATCTACAACCCTATCCACTCTTAGCGACCCTTACTAGGGTCCCCAAAAGGATTGGGGAGATCGTCCGAGCACCCACCGGATCACCAGGTCCTCAGGCCGCCCTGCCTGTGGTTTTTTTGGGGGTCCGTTGCGCGGTAACGGCACCCCCCCACTCCGATACAGCCGGTCTACTTCGCTGCTCGAAGCAAACCCAGCCAGTCAATATGGCGCTAGACCAGAAGTCCCAGAACAGACAGTTTTATTACACAGAAAACAATAAACAACCAATAAACTGCAGACCTCCTCTCTCGCAGGAGAGTAGTCCCGAATGCACAAGACATGGGAATTGTAACAGTAACATATATAGATAATAAGCCTGGTTCCCTCCAGGAAGTGATCTCATCCCTGTGACGCTGGACGTATATCTCGAGCTGTCAACACTGCCAGCTCAACTCCTAACACCCCCCTTCATCCTGCATCACAGGGGAAACCGTAAGCTACCACTTACGCAAGACATATCCCATCACTGAATGCCCCATGTCGTTGAAAACTAAACGGTTTCGTGAACCCGTATGCCAGATTCTCTTGGCTTGGACAATACATCAGTTTCACCAAACCGGTCTGGACACTTTGGCATACATTCCAGAACCGAATATCTAAGTGTTTGGTACGGGCTTTGAACTGCCCCATCTCGGCCAATTTCAAGCAGGGCTGGTTATCCTCCCAAACAGTGATGGGTAGGCAACACTCCCCGTTGATCTCATGGACCAAGCACTCATAGTATTCCAGCTCCCGGCAGAGATCCGATAACGCCCCGAATTCTGCCTCGGTAGAGGAAAGAGCAATGAGATTTTGCTTCTTGGATCTCCACCCAACCATAGCATCCCCATACTTCACAACGAACACTGACTTCCTGTCCTTGTCATTTGCCCAATCGCTATCTGTCCAGCACATCACCCGTGCTTCTCCTAGCGCTGACAACTTGAGACACAAACTCTTGGTTCCCTGCAAGTATCTAAGTACCCTTTTGATGCCATTCCAGGCATGCACACTGGGTTTATCAGCTTCCCTGCTGAGCCGATTCACTGCAAAAGTGATATCAGGCCTCGTCCACTGCGAAAGATACAGCAATGATCCGAGTGCAGATTGAAACACTTCGGGGCTCTGGAACTCAGAGTGTTCCCCAGACTGACTGTCTTTGACAAAACACGTCTCCATGGGTGTCCTGACGCTAGCACAGTCTGACATCCTGAACTTCTCAAGCAATTGCTCAATCTTACCTCTTTGACTTAAGAGAAAACTGCCATCCGCAGTTCTATCAACTTGAACACCTAGGTAAACCTTCACTGGTCCTAGCTCCTTGAGTTTGAAATGCTTCCCAAGCTTCTTAGCAAACTCATTCACCTGCTTCTCGTTCCTGGCCAGAAAGATCAAATCATCCACATAACAGAGTACAAGCACCTGATCGTGCCCTGAACCCGACAGGTAAAGGCAGCTATCAGCTAGGCTCTTGTGGAAGTTCATGCTCTCCAAAGCACTATTCAAACAACTGTTCCAATTGCAAGCAGATTGTCTGAGTCCATAAATTGACTTGTGTAGTCTCCAGACGACACCTGGCTTATTGCCCGCGAACCCTGGTGGAGGTAACATGAACAAAACCTCCTGCAAGGGCGAGTTCAGATAAGCAACGTCAACATCAAAATGATGAACCACAAAACCTCTTTGTGCTGCTACGGCTAAGAGCATACCCAGGGTCTCACTCCGACACGTAGGGGAGTAAACCTCTGTGTAGTGCAGCCCTTTCCGCTGTGTGAAACCTCTGGCAACTAACCTAGCCTTGTACTGAGGTTCTCCAGTCGCTGTGGGTTTAAGCCTAAACACCCAACGACTGCTCACTGCACACTCACCTGGAGGTAATTCCACAGTGGAATACACCTTGAGCGTTCTCATGGAGTCTAACTCCTCCATGGCCACATGCCATTTCTTTGCTTCCGCTTCTGGCAATTCCTGTACTTCCTCATAGCTTCCTGGTTCACACTGAGCCAGGCCAGCAAACACACTGGTTGCTGTGTACCTGTCAAGTGGTTTGCCTTTTGTGGTGCACTTTGATCGCCACAAACCATTCTCTGACTCACTTCCTGACCCAGACGAGTTTGTACTGGGTTCAGAGTCTCTGTCCCTTGGAGATCCTCCGCGTGATCTACTACGCTTACCTGGTTCCCCTGGACCTGTCTCTGGTGAAGACCTACTCCGCTTGAGTCGTCTACCTGCTCTAACCACTGGAGAAGTGGGTGCGCTCCTGGTCTCCTGCTTCAGAGACGTCCCCTGCTGTGCAGTACCTTGGTTCCGCCCAGGAGAGTGAGGAGCAGCCGCGTCATCACCTCCTGGAGCAGCCTGTCCATGGTCACTAGCAGGGGGCACACCTACCTGCCCTACCTCTGCAGGGCCTTCCAGAAAGTCTGTGAGAATGTCAGGGTTCCCGTGAATACGACTCCACCCCTGTTGCTCACAGAACTCAGCACTGTTGCTGAGAACCACCCGGTCCTGATTCCCGCTAGGAAATGCAAACCTCCACGACTTGGAATGAGGTTCGTAGTCTACAAAAATCAGCTTCTGTGACCTGGGTCCACCTTTATGTCTCTTGCTTTTAGGAATTAACACATAAGCTTCACAGCCAAAGACGCGAAGAAAATGTACCTTGGGTTTCTTCCCATACAATAATAATAATAATAATAATAATAATAATTTTTTATTTGTACCCCACCCATCTAGCCGGGTCTCCCCAGCCACTCTGGGCGGCTTCCAACAAATATTAAAATACATCAAAATCACAAGTTAAAAACTTCCCTAAACAGGGCTGCCTTCAGGTATACAAGAGGAAATAGGGTGTCTCACCTACCACTGAGCTGTGCGTCCTGTTCAAAATGAATGACGCAGCCTTCCATGCTTCAGCCCAAAATTTCTGCGAAAGATGAGCGTCAAAAAGCATAGCAGACACTGCCTCCTGCAGAGTCCTGTTTCTCCGTTCAGCAATTCCGTTGTGCTGAGGACTGCTCAACCTGTGCTTGATTCCCTTCTTCCTAAGGAAGTCCTGCAGTGCGGCCCCAGTAAACTCTGAGCCTCTATCCGACTGCAGACAACTCACTTTACAGGAAAATTCAAGCTCCACTGCTAGAATCCACTCCTTGATTGTGTTGGCCGCCTCCCCCTTGTGCTTGAGTGGCAAACACCATCCTGCTCTGGAGTAATCGTCAACCAGAACCAGAACGTACCTAGAACGTCCCATGCTCTCTGTCGGCATCGGACCACAGAGATCCATGTGAACCAGAGAAAATGCCTGAGTGGTAACCCTGTCTGACCTTGGGTAAGAGCATTCCATCACTTTGGCACGTTTGCAAGCAGTACAGTCCAGGAACCTGGAACAGGGCAACATTTTGCACCCTTCAGCATTACCTGTCACTTTCTTGACGTACTGCCAGTTGGCATGAGCTAATCTCCTATGCCATAAGTGAAGACATTTGTCATGCATGGGTGTGTTGGCACACTGTGCCTGTGCTGTGTTGTACATGACATTACCTGTTTCTAAAATAAACAGCCCATCAGCATCACATGGTACCTTAACCAACGTTCCACCCCCCCCCCCTTGGCAATAATGCATTCATTACCCTCAAAATGCACTGTAAAACCATCCCTCAAAAGAGTTGATACAGACAGTAAATTACATTTCATGCCTGGTAAAACATAAGCATCAACTTCAGCATTCAGAAACTCCAGGAAAACAACAGTCTGTTTCTTTAACAGCCTTGTAGATCCATCAGCTAACGTGATTTTCTGACTTTCAGCCAAGTCACTGCAGTACCTGGTCTCACCAGTAGAGGTCATAAGGTGATGGCTGGCTCCACTGTCGATTATCCAGCGTTGCTTGGCAACAGGCAAAGTGTCAACAGCTGCGACGGCAGCGGCCAGATGACGTTGACTCCCATCTGTGCCCCCTCTGCCTCTTCCTCCCCCTCGATTCCCACGCTTGGCAGCTCTTATCTGTGGCTTGACCTTGGCAGCCTGCCTCGAGGGGCAGTCCCGTTGTTTGTGGCTGGGGGAATCACACAAGTAGCATTTTCGTGTAGTGACGTAAGCTTGCACAGAGGAGGTGTCTGCTCTCCCTTGCCTGGGATCTGAGCAGCCTCTGCCAGGTGCAAGTCCTGCCTCCCTCTGCCTACGTGCTTCCTCATCCAGGAGTCACCCTGCAACGTAACTGAGTGTCAGCTGATCAGTCGGCTGCGACTCAAGGGTGACACAGAGGGTCCATAATGGCGATGAATAGAAGACAACAATACGTAAACTTGCTGTTCTGGAGACTGAGGAACTCCTAACTGTTGCAGCCTATCAAAAAAACTCCTTTGGAGCTTTGGCTAGATATAGAAAAAATCTTCCAAATAAGATACGACAGTGACAAACCCTATAAAGGACCAGGAGATTGTCTAGTCTTCCTTAATTCAAGATTAGTAAGAGATAAAATTTTGCTAAAAAGAAGATGGACAAAATTAATGGTGGACAATAAAAGTGTGAGAATTTTTAAGGAAATTCCAAGGAGGATTTTGAAGAAAAGATTGAAATATAACGAGCTGATGGGAATGTTGTCAAAAAACTCCATTAGATACAGATGGGAATTCCCGGAGGGAGTGACATTTACCTACAAGGATAAAAAAAATACCATCAGAACAGGAGAAGAGCTACAAAAATTTCTTCAGAGACACAAAAAAGAACTGAAAGGAGGCGATCGAGGGAAGGAGGATACCCCCCCCGCAAGCAGAAGAAGAGGAAGCAATAGAATAGAACGGAGGAAGTTAGAAGACAAGAAGAGGATTGGAAATCTCCTTTAGTAGATTAACTATAAGTAGACCCGCATATTTTATGATTTAATAAAAGTTTTGAAATTAAAAAAAAAGGTATTATTTCAAAATGGAGCTGAAAATCATTTCTTGGAACGTGAATGGCCTAAATAATAAAATTAAGAGAAACAAGATTGAATATGTGTTAAGGAAAAAGAAATGGGATGTAATATGCATGCAAGAAACCCACGTGGCAAGGAGACATAGAAGGATTCTTATAAATAACAGGCTAGGTCAAGAGTATATCTCATCGGATAGGAGGAAAAAAAGAGGGATAGTGTTTTATGTTAATGAAAAACTGCAGGCAGAGAGAATATTTAAAGATGAGGAGGGAAGAATCTTAGGAATCAAAGTGACTAAGGGCACTAAAAATATAATATTAGTAGGCATATACGCACCTAATGGAAATAAAACCAAATTCTTCCAACAAGTGGAAGAGAAATTATTAGAGCATGCAAATGAGGATGTGGTGATAAGGGGTGATTTGAATGGAGTGCCATCATTGGAACTGGACAGATCAGGAAAAGATAATAAAACAAAGAAAGGTAGGTTACCACATACATTTTTTAAAATGACAGAAATATTAAATTTGGTAGACATCTGGAGGCATAAAAATCCAATGCAAAAACAATATACACATTATTCAGAAGCAAGGAAGTCAGCAGGCAGAATTGATGCGTTTTGGATTTCTAATACTTTATTATTGGGAATTAAAAAAGTCAGTATAGAACCGAGGACAATCTCGGATCATAACCCTATAACCTTGGTGATAAGTAGTAAACCAAAGGGGATTAAAAGATGGAGGTTAAATGAAGGAATCTTAAATGACGAAGAAGTGGTAATTAAAGCGAGACAGCTGTTAAGTGAATTCTTTGATTTAAATAAACCACAAGATACAGATTTAAAAACCAGATGGGATGCCAGCAAGGCTTACATTAGGGGATTTTATATTCAGCAAATGGCGAAGAAAAAGAAAATTTATGAAGCAAAGTTAGGAAAAATCCAGGAAGATTTAAGAATTAAAGAACAAAGTTTAGCCAAATTCCCAAAAGATACCAAAATTCTGGAAAGCATTAAAATATTGCAAAATCAATATTCGACAATGTTAAATGTGGAAATACAAAATAATATAAAATGGATGAAACAAAGATATTTTGAAAATGCAAACAAACCGAATAAATTATTAGCCTGGCAGTTGAAAAGAAGACAAAAGGAAAGGATGGTGGACCAATTGGAAGAGGAGGGGAAAATAATAGATAATCAGGAAGAAATAAAAAAGAGGTTTAGAAAATATTTTGAAAGATTGTATAAAAAAGGGATAGAAACAGAAGAGGAAATACAGAATTATTTAAAAGGAAAGTGCATTCCTAAAATAGGTGATAAGGAAAAAAAGATATTAGACATACCAGTCTCCACGCAAGAAGTACATGAGGCGATATCAGGGACAAAAACCGGGAAATCGCCAGGACCAGATGGTCTGTCGGCGTTACATTATAAAAAAATGGAAGAGGTGGTGGCAGCACCCTTGAAGGCCCTAATAAATAACATAATGGAGGGAGAAGAACTCCCAGAAACTTGGAAACTAGCATATATAACTGTGATACCAAAACAAGATAAAGATAAAAAACAAATAAGTAATTATAGGCCAATCTCCTTATTAAATAATGATTATAAGATTTATGCTAATATATTAGCTCAAAGATTAAAGAAAATAATGGACGAGATAATTGGTAAAGAGCAAACAGGGTTTATCCCAGGTAGGAGGATGAGTAGTAATATGAGATTGGTAATTAACGCAATAGAGTACCTGGAGTGGAATCCAGGGAAGCAAGCGGCATTCATGTTTGTGGATGCCGAAAAAGCTTTTGATCAGGTTTCATGGGCATTTATGGGTGCTGTCATCGAAAAAATGAATTTGGGAGAAAGAATGATAATGGGATTAAGAGCAATATATAAATCACAAAAAGCCAATGTAATAATAAATGGAGAGTTAACAGACAAATTGGAGATTGAGAAAGGGACAAGACAGGGTTGCCCCCTGTCCCCCTTATTATTTATATTAGTTTTAGAAATTTTGAACCAAGTGATTAGATCAGATAATGAAATTAAAGGTATTAAATTAGGAAGGAGGGAATATAAATTAAGGGCATTTGCGGATGATATGATTATTATGATGGAAGATCCAATAGATAGTATAAAAGAATTGATGAGTAGAATGGAAGAATTTGGAAAGGTGGCGGGATTCAAAGTGAATAAAGAAAAAACTAAGTTGATGGTAAAAAATATGAATGGACAAAATATAGAACATTTAGAACAAGAAACCAAATTCAAAGTAGTACAAAAAGTAAAATATCTAGGAATAAACTTAACGATGAAAAATATAAATTTGTATGAAGATAATTATGGGATGACGTGGGAAGAGATTAAGAAACAATTAGATATGTGGCAGAAATTAAAGCTATCAATGTGGGGAAGAATTGCGGCAGTTAAAATGAACATCCTACCCAAATTAATGTTTTTGTTTCAGATGTTGCCGATAATAGGGAAAAAAGAATGCTTTGATGTGTGGAAGAGAGACATTTCAAAATATATATGGTTAAAGAAAAAGCCAAGAATAAAGTTTAGATTGCTGACAGACGATATTGGGAGGGGTGGTTTCGGCCTTCCGGATCTAAGACTCTATTATGAGGCATCTTGCTTAGAATGGTTAAAAGAATGGATAAAATTAGAGGATGGTGGGGTCTTGGATCTGGAAGGCTGGAACAACAGGTTTGGTTGGCATGCATACTTGATGTATAATAAAGCAGAGGTTCATAAAGAATTTATGAGCCACATAATAAGGAGACCCCTGTACAAGGTGTGGATTAAATACAAATGGTTGCTACAACCTAAAATAGCAAAATGGGTATCCCCAATAGAGGCTATGGCGGTGAAGAAAAATAGTACAGAGGGAAACTGGCCCACGTATCAGCAATTAACGGAACAGAAGGAAGGAGAACTCAGAATAAAACCATATGAAGAAATAAAACAGCATTGTAGCAGTTGGATACATTATCATCAACTAGTAGCAAAATTTAATCAGGATAAAAAGGAAGGTTTCGAACAAAATATATCTAAATTACAATCGGAATTAATACAGCCAAAGAAAAAAATTATTTCTAGAATGTACAAACTGCTGCTAGAATGGGAATTAAAAGATGAGCTGGTAAAGGAAGTAATGATTAAGTGGGCGATAGATATAGGCAAGGTTATAGAACTGGACAGATGGGAAAGACTCTGGAGAAGGGAGCTAAATTTTACAGCATGCGCAACCATTAAGGAAAACATGTTAAAAATGATGTACCGGTGGTATGTCACCCCGGAGAAGCTGTCAAAAATCTATAAAAACCAATCCAACCTATGTTGGAGGTGCAAAGAGGAGGTAGGTTCCCTCTATCACTTATGGTGGGGATGCAGAGCAATTAAAAGATTTTGGAATGAAGTGTATGAAGAATTAAAGAGTTTATTTAGAATATCCTTTCAAAAAAAAACCAGAAGAATTCCTATTAGGATTAATATCAGATGAATTCCCAAAAAATAATATTAATGTATTTCTGTATGCCACGGCGGCGGCAAGGTTGCTTATTGCCAAAAATTGGAAGGGAGACAAAATCCCAACATTATCGGAATGGAGGATCAAGATGGCAGAAATGGTGGAAATGGCCAGATTAACTGCTTGCATTAGAGGTCAAACAAACCAAGAAATGAAAAAAGAATGGGGAAGGGTGAGAGAATATATGAATACATCGTGCTCTGGGGTTAATATCTTAGCGAATTTAATTTGAAACGTGCAGGTTAAGAAGTAGATGTAATAGGATGATATGAAAAAGTATAAGTATAAAATGGTCAGGAAGAAACAACACAACTTGAAGCGGAAAGGGAGGTAGAATAGATGAAATCACGCATGGGTAAGGGGAAGAGGGAGAGAGGTAAAATGTGATATATGAAAATAAGATATGTGGGGTGTGTATGATAGGGAGAGTATGTATGTATGATAGGGAAAGTATGTATGGTTTGGATGATAGTAATAGGGGAGAATGTTAGGTAGAATTGGATTGATAGGAAGGAGTAAATGTGATGATATGTATGAGGATGTAAAGTATGATGATATGTATGAGGATGTAAGAGAATGTATTGTAAATTCTGTATTGTTTGTTTTTAATCAATAAAGATTCTTATAAAAAAAACTAAAAAAAAAAACCCTCCTAACAGGCTTCCTGGACAGAGCGTCGGTCCGCACCTTCTGCTCCCCCGGCACGTAGTGGATCCGAAAATTGAAGTTTGCGAAGAATTCTGCCCATCGGATCTGTCTCTGATTGAGCACTCTAGCAGTTCTCCAGTACTCCAAGTTCTTATGGTCCGTGTGCACTTGGATCTGGTGCTGCGCTCCAATCAGGAAATGGCGCCATTTCTTGAAAGCCGCCAAAATGGCCAACAGTTCCTTGTCCCAGATGGTGTAGTTTTTCTCAGATTTGCTGAGTTTGCGCGAAAAGAAGGCGCATGGCCTCCAGTCTCCTTCGTTGTCTTGTTGCAAAAGCACCGCCCCCACGGCTCGCTCTGATGCATCTGTCTCGAGTTTGATCGGCCGCTCCGGGTTCACATGCAGGAGGTGCTCCTCTGATGCGAAGACTCTCTTTAGGGCCTCAAACGCCTGCTGGGCTGCCGGTGTCCAGGCGAATTTCTTCTTGCCACTCAGACAGTCCGTGATGGGTGCGGTTAGCTTCGCGAAGCCCCTGATAAATTTGCGATAGAAATTGCTGAAGCCCAGAAATATTTGTGCGTCCTTCTTGGTTCTGGGGCTCTTCCAGTCTAAAACCGCCTTCACCTTCTCCCTGTCCATGGCTAACCCTCTGTCTGACACTTGGTAGCCTAGGAACTCCACCTGTTTGACATGAAATTGGCACTTCTCTAATTTGACGTACAGCTGGTGCTCTCTCAGTTTTTTCAGCACCTGCCTGACATGCTGCTCATGCTGAGCCTCGCTCTCCGAAAACACTAATATATCGTCCAGGAAAACCACCACGTTCTTGTACAGCAGGGGTCCCAGCACGTGATGCATGAAGGACTGGAAAGCCGGGGATCCCCCCTGCAGACCGAACGGCATCACGAGGTACTCAAACGCCCCCAGGGGGGTAAACATGGTCGTCTTCCACTCATCTCCTTCCCTCATTCGTATGAGATTATACGCCCCCCTGAGGTCCAGCTTGGTGAAAATCTTCCCCCTGCGCACCACTGCCAGCAGATCGTCAATTCTGGGCATGGGAAAGGTGATCGGTTGACTCATGCTGTTGACCGATCTGTAATCTACAACCAAGCACTTCTGGGTGGTCCCCTTCTTGTCCACGAAGAACACCGGGCTCCCTCGGGAACTCTTGGACTCTCGAAGAAATCCCCGCTGTAGATTCTTGTCTATAAACTCTTTGAGCTCCTGGAGTTCCTGTTCCGACATGGAGTAAAGCTTTCCTGCCGGCAATTGGGCCCCTGGCACCAAGTTGATTTGGCAGTCGAAAGGGCGATGCGGTGGGAGCTTGTTCGCTTCCTTCTTGCAGAAAACGTCCTTGTAGTCCTCATATTGGGGTGGGATCCCTCGGGTTGCTTCCAATTGCACCGTCGCCGCCTGCGCGCTGCTGCCTGAGGGGTTCATTTCCTGCAGACAGTTCTCCAAGCAGTGCCTCGACCCAAACGTGAGCGATCGCTGATGCCAAGCCACCACTGGGTCATGTAGGTCTAGCCAGCTCATTCCAAGGACGATTGGATACCCTGCCTGGGTGGTCACATTGAACGCGATGGTTTCGGAGTGCTTGGAGATGCGCATTCTCATGGGGGGTGTTTGTTGCGCCACTTCCCCTCCCAGCAGCTCCCTCCCGTCAATGGTGGTGACCAGCAGCGGGAAATCCAGTGGGAGCAGGTGCAGCTGATGCTCCAACGCAAATTCCCTGCTCATGAAATTTGCTGAGGCCCCTGAGTCAATCAATGCTTCTACCTCTAGGGGGTGCCCATTGGGGAGCTCCAGCACCACTCTTACCACTATTCCTACCTTGGGCAGATGAGGGGGGGATGGAGTTCTCTTGCGGGGCTTTCACTGCTTGCTCGCCTGGATGCTTCCCCCTCTCAGCATTTCCTGCACCCAGGCGTCCTCGTTTCCCGGCTGCACCCCACGTGGCTCTTCCTGTTCCGGCGCTCTCGCCCCCCTGGCTTGCCAAAAGCGACGCTGCGGGCAGAATTTGGCTACGTGCCCGGGGATGTCGCAGACGTAGCATTTCAGTGCCTCCTTGCCTTCTCTTCCCTCTGCCCCCTTGGGTGTGGCTCCGCCTGAGGGTGGCTTAGCATGCACTGCCCCGATATCCATCGGCTCCTCAGTTGGCAGAGTTGACGCTTCCGCCCTTGCAAGGTTACTGCCAGCCGCCCTGCCCGGGTAGCGATTCCCTGGGGTGCACTCTGCCTTGGGCTGCCTCCTCTCCCAGCTTCTCTGCTCCGCCCGCATCCCCACAGCCAGCGCCGCCTTCGCTAGTTCGTCCATGCTCCTAGTCCTGGGCGCCCTGCTCAGCTCATCCTTGATTTCAGCGTTTAAGCCTTCCTTAAACAGTGCCTGCATGGTCTCAGACTCCAAATCCCATTTCAGTTTGTGCGCCAACATTGCAAAACGTGAAAAATACGAACGCACTGTGCCTCCCCCCTGTCTCAGCCTCAGGAATTCCTGCCGAATTGCCTCCTCTTCCGCTTCATTGGCAAACATGCCGTCCATTGCCGCCATAAATTCTTTGAGGTGCCTCATCTCCCGCCCCTCGGCGGCCATGAGTGGGCGCGCCCAATCCCTTGCTGCCCCCTCCAGATGTGCAATCACAAACGCTACTTGCTCCTCCTCGCTTGAAAACTCACCTTCCTGCATTTTCAGGCAGTAAAAAATGTCTGTCTTGAAACCAGCGTAGTCTCTGGGGTACCCTGTGAACTTACTGATGAGAGTCTGCAACTTCCTCCCCAACGGGACCTTGCCCCCTCCTTGCCCTTCCATCCTCCGCTCTTCCAGCCTGGCCTGAACCTGTCTAGCATGACTCTGAAGCTCAGCATTTCTTGCCGTCAGTTTCTGCACCTCAAGGGTTAATTGAGCCATTTGCGACTCTAGGGTCTGCCGATGCGCAAGCATCTGCTCCTCAGCTTGCCGTTGCAAATCAGCACTCACCTGTGCCACTCTCTCCTTGACCGCAGCATTAATTCTGTCTTCTTCCGACATTTTTGCCGCTCCTGCTTCTGGCCGGCTCTAGCAAGGGTTGGGGCGTCCTTTGATGAACGACCAGCAAAAGAGTTCAGGAATGCTGTCACACTGCATGAGGTCCCTTCCCCAGCTGGGCGTTCAAAGAAAGACTCAAAGCCATTAAGCTATTAAGCTTTCATCTAGGCTAATTACTTTACAACTCGGAGTACATCATAAATACGTCTGGTTCAGTCACTATCAGATTCCTGAACTACCGGTTTGCGATTCTCCCGCCAGGAAGCCCATCTTGGGAGACGGAAAAACCTAGTCCGTCTTTTCTTTCCTTCCCCTGGCACGTTGTGAGGGCTCTGGCTGGCTGGCGGGAGCCCTCCCACTGCTTTCCCTTCCTCGAAGCTTCCTCCAGACGTGGAGCTGGAATCTGTCTCCAAGATAGCGGGTGGTTCACGGTACTCGCTCAAAGCTGGGCTGGCTGGGGGGGGCAGCTCCCTGACAGTAGATAAGAAGGAAAGAGGCGGATTCTCCATGCCGGACTTGAAACTTTATTACGAGGCCTCCTGTCTCTGTTGGTTGAAGGAATGGCTAACACTGGCAGACACGGATTTATTAGATCTAGAAGGATCTGATAACAGATTTGGGTGGCACGCCTATCTTTGATATGACAAAGTTAAAGTACATAGAGGTTTTCTAAATCATGTGATAAGGGGAAACATTTATGAGGTATGGGATAGAAATAAAAGCTTGTTAGAAAGGAAAACCCCATGGTGGATTTCCCCGATAGAAGTAGTTATGGTAAAGAAATTGAACATGGAGGGTGGGAAGGCCACATACGATGATAGATAGATAGATGATGATATATTGATGAACTCAGACAGAGGTTGGAAAATGAAACCATACAGCCAGATTGAGGATATATTTACAGGATGGTTGCAATACCACCAGGTAAATAACTTATTTACGTCTGATAAGAAAATTGGATTTAAAGATAAAAAATCTAAATTCCAAACGGAGTTGCTGGAAGGTAAAAGCAAACTGTTGACTAAAATGTATGATCTTTTGTTGGAATGGTACACAATAGATGAATTAACGAAATAAGTTATGATAAAATGGGCAATAGACTTTGGGTATAATATTGAATATGATGCGTGGTTGAAGTTATGGAATGAAAATATGAAATTTACGGCATGTGTCACCTTGAAGGAAAATGTACAAAAAATGATCTATAGATGGTACTTACCCGGTAAAGCCTGTTAAATTGGCAAAAATGTATAGAATGAGTGATAATTCATGCTGGAAATGTAGGAAGAAGGAGGGTGGATTTTACCATATGTGGTGGACATGCGAGAAAATGAAGACATTTTGGGAATTGATTTATAATGAATTAAAAAAGATGTTTAAATATACTTTCCCCCAAAAGCCGGAAGCTTTTTTGCTGGGCTTAATGGGGGAAGAAATTGCTAAAAATGATCAGAGATTGTTTATGTATGCAACAACCGCAGCTAGAATATCGATAGCCCAAAGATGGAAGACACAGGAAGTACCAACGATAGAGGAGTGGCAGGCGAAGATAGTAGAATATGCTGAACTTGCAAAACTGACCAGCAAGGTACAAAACCAGGACGAAGCGAAATTCCAAAGAGAATGGAGTAAGTTTGTTAGTTATTTAAGATTTAACCATGGAAGTTTGAAAACACTAGCGGGATTGGAATGACCCTATGACATTGTGGAAAAGTTAAAGAAAGAAACTGCAGGGAAAGAATGGACTAGAACAGTGTTTCTCAACCCTGTGCCTCCAGATATTTTTGGCCTACAACTCCCATCATCCCTCGCTAGCAAGACCAGTGGTCAGGGATGATGGGAGTTGTAGGCCAAAAACATCTGGAGGCACAGGGTTGAGAAACACTGGACTAGAAAACCTGCTGACGGGAGGGAGGGAAGTCGTAGCTCAGCAGAGCAAAGATGTATGAGAAATTATATGTTTATGAACTGTTAAATTTGTTTAATTGGAAAAATAATAAAAATTATTTTAAAAAAATAAATAAATAGTAAATAGTTAAGTGCAATTTTTAAAATAATAATTGTATAACAAGGGAAAAAGCATACTTGTATCTGAACATATTTTAATGGACACAGACTTTGATAAATAGCACCCTAGCAGCAGGCTAATTTTATGAAGTTTAAAGCTAAGCATACAAGTTCTAAAAACATGCTTTGAAATCCACATTAACTGTAGTATGCTGTCGGGGGAAGAGGGAGAGGGAGAGGGAGGCGGAAGAGGAAGGATGTTGTTGGCTGAAATGAAGTCCGATCCTGTACAGATAAATCACTAGTGGAAGCACCAACAGAAACTTGTACAGATTCCACACAATCATGAGGAAGCCTGCATCTGGACAGGACCTTGTCTCTTCGCCTGTCATTTGTGGCTGCTCCATCCAGGTCTGAGACACATTCCGGAGTGAAACAGTGATCGGGGGGTGACGGGGGAGGCAAGAGGATGGAGCCGTGTAAACCCCTCCACGGGTACTGTGAAAACAGACTCCTTTTGTCTGGATCTTCCCCGTGCAGAGATGGGTCTGTATGCATTTTGAGCAGAGGAGGAGGGTCTGTGGAACTGCCCACCACTGCGGTAAAGATCATTCAACAGTTTTCAAATCGAAAAACGGTGTTTCATTTTTAGATCCTTCGTAACACCATCCAGTTCATTTAACCACAACCTACGACCCTTGAGGTGTTTACTGAAGAAAAAGGATTTATTCCATCCCTGTATCAAACAGTTGTGATATCTGTTTCATAGCAGCTCCTGTGCCTCTCCCCTCTGCTGCATTTGGAATGAAATTGCTGGTCATTTCCCCAGGAGTAAAAAGGCCTACTCTGGGCTTATTCTTGAGAATTACTTTGCAACAAAGAACAAAGCTAACATAGAAGGAAGGTTTTTCCTATTCCACACATATTTTTGATATTTAACACCAGGAGGCTGTGTGTGTGTTTCTGCCATTGCAATTTGTATGAGATAGATGGCAGGGAGTATAAGTAAGACTTGTTTTGACAATTCAGCTGCCTTTGGTTGGGGTGATTTTTTTCAATGTCTCAGGAGTGTTGACTGAATAGTCAGTTTATATAACTGTGCTGTTGATTGCGGTTGGTGGGTTTTCTGAATAATAGATTTAAGTTTTATATTGGTTGAGCTATTTTTACATAAAGTTAATCTGTTAGGTGGATTTTAAGATTGTTTAATCATATGTATATATTGTGATGATTTCAGTTCTTTAAAAAATGTTTTACAGGAGTTCTTCAAATAGATTGACAGCATTTCATTATTTTAAATAATGCTCTTGCCTCTCAAAATGCACCTGGCCTAATACCCTGCATTGGTGTTGATCTCCTCCCTCCTCCTCCTCCTTTCTTTCCTTTTCTTCCTAATGATCTGATTTTAAAAGAGAATTGGAATTTAATTCAAACATGTTGAAAACCACACTTAAAGGCTTTTGCATGGGATACATTCCCCCATTAAGGATGCTCAGGAGAGATTTAAAAACAGTCCTCCTTGCCTGGACATTGATGATAAATAATAATAATAATAATAATAATATAATAATAATAATAATAATAATAATAATAATAATAATAAATTGTACCCTGCCCATCTGGCTGGGTCTCCCCAGCCACTCTGGGCGGCTTCCAACAAAAATAAAAAATACATTAAAATATCACATATTAAAAGCTTCCTTAAACAGAGCTGCCTTCAGATGTCTTCTGAATGTCAAGTGGTTGTTTATCTCTTTGACATCTGAAGGGAGGGCGTTCCACAGGGCGGGCGCCACTACCAAGAAGGCCCTTTGCCTGGTTCCCTGTAGCTTTGCTTCTCGCAGTGATGGAACCATCAGAAGGCCCCCGGTGCTGGACCTCAGTGTCCGGGCAGAACGGTGGGGGTAGAGACGCTCCTTGGCTGAAAGACACTGGCAAAATGTTTTAAACTGTTTCTTAGAATGTTTTTGGTTCCTGCTGTTAATGCCTTAATATTGCTGTGTGTCAGGCAGGGCAGGATGAATTGAATTAGTAACAGAAATACTAAAGCTGTAGTCACACTTGAAGGACTTTTTGGAACTAGCAGCTCACCTGACAAAAAGGAAAGGTTGAGTTACCGTAGGTTCTTCATTACTTGCTCCAAATGGTCTTAGGGAAATCTTCTCTCCTGCCACCCACCACAAAATTGGAGCTGTTTCTCACATTGGGTCTGACTCGCCCTCTAAACACAGTTCAGCAAAGTTCTGTAAGTCCCTCCAAGTGGTGCAGCAATAAAACTATCAGCACACTTGCAAAGCTAAGCAGGGTCCGGTGTGGTTTCATATTGGATGGGTGTGAGGTTTTGAGCTTTAACAAGCTTGGTCTGTCTGTTGAAGTTTAAAGCAGAAACATGCTGAGGACTGTACTGCACATAACTTAGTTTTAATTAAAGGAAAATAAAGCAACATAAAGCATACCTCATCTCAAGAAGTTTACATAAACATGACCCCATACAACACCCCTCCCGCCAGGGGTACTGGGTGGATACATCACACTCCTTTTATACAGTACATCATTATACAATCAGTACAAATGCAGCAACACCTGTTGCACAGCTCCACAGCTGCCAAATCAGATTACAGAGTTACATTCTACCTCTTAAAGGAATATACATCGGTGGAACAGTAATGAACCTTTAAGTAAACAACTCAACACTGTCGCCCTTCCCCACAGGGATGACATCACACATACGGGGATTATCTATGTACGAGAGTCTCCGTTATGTGGTGTTTGTGTTCTGTATATATGATGTGTGTATATCGGACTGCTAACCGACGCAGTTGGCAGTTCGTCCTCAGCTTTCCAGTGGATGGTTCTCATCTTTCTGGGCTCAAAGCCCTTAAACCAATAAATCTTAATAATCAGCTGGAGTTTGCTGTGATTTATCGCCAGGACAATTAATCTTCTTCCGTTTGCAAGTAGCTCTGCTTTGAAGAAGAAGGAGAAAGTTTTGAAAGCAAGTCCACGCAGAAGAAGTGTCTGGACGGGTAACGAACACAGCTGAAGATATCGGCAGTGGGTGTCGGGGTTCATTAACTCACACCTCAGCTCGCTGCGTTTGATAATGTTGACAAGGACGTTATATAGAATAGGTTATGGCTCAATTAGTGAATTAATGAGTCCTGGAGAAGTTCCGAGGAGTATCGGACGTGCCTGGCAAGATGTCAGAAACCTCTCTGGATTGCTGACAGAGGTTTGCAAAGACAGTTTACGAAATGGCTTGGCTTGGCTGTTTGCAAGCTGCAAGCTGCAGCTGGAAGGCTGCCGAAAGGCCAGTTCCAGAGGTCCTGCCAAGAAGCAGTTGCACCTCGCTGGTGAAGATTTCATCTTCGGTGCCAGGTTGGAATGCTACAGTACAGTGAGTAACCTCAAGCCCCAGCCCACAAGGGACATTGAGGGAGTTGGCTATGGGAGTTTTAGCACCCTTATAGAGCCGGAGGGCTTGTGTGTCAGTGTAAAGACACCCCCTCCAACGCAGGCTTTTGGCGTGCAAGCATCCCAGTACCGACATGAGGGGTGGAAAGTTACAGCCCAAGGAAAGGGATCGGAAGAAGCCTGGTTCCAAGAGGAATCATCTCTTGAAGAGGCTGTGGTAGGACTGCCACCAGATCAGCTCATTTTCCTGTCAGGTCGTTTTGCTGGTGGAAAGCAACGACGACAGAGGGAGCAGGGGGGTCACGCAGCCCAGTGTTTTGCACACAGTAGCGGTGTAGCTTCAAAGGCTTGTTTTCGTTCCCCTGACCATATGGTGATGACATGGCCAGTCAGAGACAACACCAAGGTCGGTGTGCAGCTGATGACGCAGGGCGTGAAGGCTGGGAAAGCCAGCAGCTCAACATGCCGGAAGCAAGATAGTGTCAAGGTCGTTTCTCAGAAGACGTGCATTGAGCTTGGGAATCACAACAGCCAACAGGAAGTAGATGACAACAGCTGTAGTCTTTCAGCTGCTATGGCAACCAGGAAGCTGAGATGGGTGAGCGACAGAGCGACGTCACGCCACATCGTGCCACCTGCTGGACATGTGAGGAACTGCTGGACATGTGGATACTCAAGGAGCTAAGTGAGGTAGCATCACTGGTTGAAGAGTGGGTGGTGGAGATGTGAAACAGGTTCTCTACCACAGTAGGCTGGTTTCAAGTCAACAGTGGCAAGGAGTTCCTTAGGTCCTTGCTGACAGCTTTCTTCCATGAGAGGGAAGAAGAGCACAGAGTGACTAACTCGGTTTCTTCACAGGTACGCAGTCTTGCGGGGCATCAGGATAGGATGCTTGAGGAAACCACTGAGGCCGTGTTCTCTGTTGCAGGTCTTCCCAGTCAGGTTTGGGGGGAGGCACAAAGAGCTGCAAATGTTCTGTTGCATGGCAAGAAGCCCAAGGTACAATTCTCTTGCATTTTTGGTTCTCAAGCGGTGGTCTGCGCACCACGCACCGAACGCAAAGAAGGTGGGTGTGAACCCAGGGTGAATGGGTCTGTTTATGCCAAGGGGGGTCAATCCCGAATTCCAGTCAGCAGGAGTGCTGAATTATGTGAGCAGAATGAATGGGAACGCATTCCTGGAACTGCTGATGTTCGTTCAGATGTTCAGGGTGGTTCTGACACTGAGAAACAGGCAGGTACGCCATCTGCGGATGGTGGGGGTCCAGGCAGTGGATCAGCCCCGGGTGGGGGTATTGCTGTGGTTTTTGCACCTGCTAGTGGCTTCGGCAGAGTTTCCGGCCATGATCAGGGAGCAACGCAGCTAGGGGTGACTCCGAGGAGTGCACCCAAATCTCTTATGCCAAGGGCAGGCCATGCGTGGCAATTCTTCTCTGGGGGAGCCTGATCAAGGTCTTGTTCCGGAGCAAGAGGGGGGTTCCACAGGAAGAAAAAGAGCATTTGGAGAAGGAAACAGGCCTGCAATTTGCAAAAAAAGTAAAATATCTGGGAATTAATATGACGGCGAGAAACCAGAATCTATACAAAGATAACTACGAGAAAGTTTGGAATGAAATCAAGAAGGATTTGGAGATCTGGAATAAATTGAAGCTGTCCTTGATGGGCCGAATTGCGGTAATAAAGATGAATGTGCTGCCTAAAATACTATTTCTCTTCCAGACAATTCCAATAGTGGACAAGATGGAACCTTTCAAGATGTGGCAGAGGGCGATATCAAGATTTGTTTGGCAGGGAAAGAAACCCAGAATAAAATTCAAGATTTTAACAGATGATAAGAAAAGAGGGGGATTTTCCCTGCCGGAATTAAGTATTTACTTCGAAGCTGCAGCCTTCTGCTGGCTGAAGGATTGGTTCCTATTAGAAAATACAGATATACTCGACCTGGAAGGATGTGACAATAGATTTGGATGGCATGCATATTTATGGTATGATAAGGTAAAGGCACCTCAAGGATTCAAAAATCATATAATAAGAAAGGCTCTCTTTAGAGTCTGGATGAAATATAAGGATCTCCTGGAAACAAAAACACCCAGATGGCTGTCACCGGTAGAAGCTAAGGCCTACAAAAGATTAAACATGGAGGAAAATTGGCCAAAATACTCTGAGATACTATCGTATGAAGGAGAACAAGTCAGGTTGAAACCCTATGAACAATTGACTGGAAAGATCCACTATTGGCTACAATATCATCAAATTAATGAACTCTTCAAAATGGACAAAAAGATTGGCTTTCAACTGGAAAAGTCGAAACTGGAAAAAGAACTATTAGAACCAAAGATTAAGATCCTGTCTAGAATGTACAATTTGCTGCTGGAATGGCATACTCAGGATGAGCTAGTCAAATCTGCAATGATAGACTGGGCAAAAGATGTTGGTCACAACATCATGATGACAGACTGGGAAAAACTATGGGGATCAGGAATAAATTTTACAGCGTGCACTTTGTTAAGGGAAAACATAATGAAAATGATCTATAGATGGTACCTGACCCCAGTCAAGTTGGCAAAAATCTATCATTTGCAGGACAACAAATGTTGGAAGTGTGGAGAGGTTGAAGGAACTTTTTATCATATGTGGTGGACCTGCCCGAGGTTGAAGGCCTGCTGGGAGATGATCTATAATGAGTTGAAGAAAGTGTTCAAAAGCACTTTTGTGAAGAAACCAGAGGCCTTCCTGCTTGGAATGGTCCACCAGGTACTACCAAAAGAAGATCACACTTTGTTTATGTATGCCACAACAGCAGCAAGAATTCTTATTGCAAAATACTGGAAGACGAAGGACTTACCAACCCTAGAAGAATGGCAGATGAAAATGATGGAGTATATGGAGACCGCTGAACTGACTGGACGAATCCGCGACCAGAGGGATGATGCAGTGGAAAAAGATGGGAGAAAATTTAAAGACTATCTCAAAAAATATTATAAACTATAAGTACGGAAGGAAATGCCAATGTAAAATTAGTTTACAGCAGAAAATTAGAGTAGTATTATGATATGATATTGTATTATGAAAATATTAAGTAGCAGTTAATTTAAGTTGTTTTCGTATAGGTAATCTTGAATTTATGATAGATTTAAGGAATCAATTAAGAAGCAGTGGAATTAAACGAAATGATAAGTTGAAGTATAAAGAAATTGCCGGTAGACAATAGATAAGGAGAAATGACATAAAAGGATAGGTTGGAGGAAGCCATGATATAATGTGAAGGATCTAAGGATAAGAGTAGAATGATAAATGTTTGGTGTTCGTTAGTGTGTGTAGAGTATGTTAGTGTGTAAATGTTTGTATGTTTAATAATTTGTTGTGGAAATTTAATAAATATTATCTTTAAAAAAAAAAAAAAAAAAAGAGGGGGGTTCTCCAGCGGTGAAGCAGGAGCCCCGAAGTGCGCCAACAACATCGTTAGGTAAGTTAGCTAGGGTGCAAAGGCGCAGCAGGTCAGTAGGTGACATGCCTGACATCACGGACGCACAGGCAGGTTCCAGGACAGCTGGAACCGAGGGGGAATCTACAGTGGGGTCAGAGCGGTTTGCACGAACCACTGAAGAGTTTCTGCCTGAAAGGTTCACAGTCACAAGCGTGCGTGCTTGTCTGGCGCAGTGTGAACCAGAGAGCCTTGAGAAGGTTCGAAGGGTACCTCAAGGAGGATCCCAGGAATGGCATCATGCCATGGTAGAGCAGGTGAGCTCAGTGAGGTCTTTGGGTGTGTCCACGACGCTACCAGAAGGTAAGCAGGCGGTAAGCAGTCGTTGGATGTACAAACCCAAGATGGCAGCAACTGGAGAGTTGCGGTGCAAGGCTACGTCGATAGCCAGGGCTAGGTCAGTAGCCACAGGGTTCGCTCAGGAGGAGGGGGTCCACTGCTTTGAGGCAAAGGACGTACTCACTCCGAGATGCAGAACCACGCGCATGCTGTTAGATGTCGCGGCTGGAAGGAGTTTCGAGGTAAACCACTTTGGTTTGAATGGCTGTTTGAATTCTGACCTGGAGCAGGAGTTGTACGAGGTACCTCCACCAGGGTTCGAGAACAACAGGCAAGGTCAAGTGAGGAAGTTGCACAAGTCAGTCTGCGACTTGAAGGAGTCAGTCACAGATTGGACCTCATGTGTGCAAGATGCTTTGGAAGAGCAAGGTTTCAGCAAGAGTCATGCTGGTAGCTGTCTGTTTCTGACAGGAATAGGTCAAGAACAGGAGCTAGTTTTCCTTTCAGGAGAGGACATCCTTTACCTGGTAGAGACCAGGGAACAGGTGCAACAGTTCACAGAGGAGCTTGGTCAGTATTTGAAGCTCAAGAACATAGGCCCTGTTGGTGTTCACCTAGGAGTGCAGGTAGACAGAGCCAAAGAAGACGGTAGTTTCTTGCTCAGTCAGACAGGTGAGATAGTGCAGGTGTTGAAGATGTTCAAGATGTCTGAATGTGCTAGTGTTAGAACATTCAGGGAGAGTTGTCTGGTTAAAGACAGTCAGGCCGGAGAACGCTCTGGGTTCCAGAGCTCCGAGGTGTTTCAGTCAGGGAAGCGATTGTTTCTTTCCCAGTTGAGCAGAACTGACATAGCAGCTGCTGTGAATCTCCTCGGCAAGGAGGCTACAGAGCCTATTGTGTATGCCGGGAATGGCATTCAGGAAGTGCAGAAGACAAAGGAGTTCAGCCTGAGGTTGTCGGATGCCGGTGAGCCCCAGCTCATGTGCTGGTGCGACAGCAGTTTGGCGCATGCCAAGGACAGGAAATCTGTGTCTGGAATGATTGTGTGGATGTTTGGAGGAGCTCTGTTCGGTGGATTGAAGTCCCAGAAACAGAGCCTCATTGCTCATTCCTCTGCAGAAGCCAAATACAATGCGTTGTCAGGGCTTTGTAGAGAACTGGAGTGCTATAGGTGTTTGGTCCAAGAGATCTGCGGTAAGTGGTGCCTACCCGTCGCTGTTTGGGAGGACAATCAACTTTGTTTAGTGTTGGCAGAGTCTGGACAGGCCAAAGTCAGACCCAATAGCCTAGACGTTCTCTTCCGAGACGTGTGTCATGGGATTCAGGCAGGCTTGGTAAAACTGAGGTACAGTTCAAGCCAGTGGAATCCGGCAGAAAAGTTCCATCAGTATGGGGAATTTTGCAGTGGTTTGTATGTGACGTAAGGAGTTACTTACGTTTCTCCTGTGGTGCAGGACGAGAGGGGGTGTGAGGTTTTGAGCTTTAACAAGCTTGGTCTGTCGCCCTTCCCCACAGGGATGACATCACACATACGGGGATTATCTATGTACGAGAGTCTCCGTTATGTGGTGTTTGTGTTCTGTATATATGATATGTGTATATCGGACTGCTAACCGATGCAGTTGGCAGTTCGTCCTCGGCTTTCCAGTGGATGGTTCTCATCTTTCTGGGCTCAAAGCCCTTAAACCAATAAATCTTAATAATCAGCTGGAGTTTGCTGTGATTTATCGCCAGGACAATTAATCTTATTCCGTTTGCAAATAGCTCTGCTTTGAAGAAGAAGGAGAAAGTTTTGAAAGCGAGTCCACGCAGAAGAAGTGTCTGGACGGGTAACGAACGCAGCTGAAGATATCGGCAGTGGGTGTCGGGGTTCATTAACTCACACCCCAGCTCGCTGCGTTTGATAGCGTTGACAAGGACGTTATATAGAATAATGGGGAACCGTGTGTTGGGATTCTTGCATTGCAGAGGGTTGGTCTTGATGACCCTCAGGGTCCCTTCCAATTCTACAATTCTATGATTCTAACTAGAAAAAGAATAAGGAAGGCACCTGCAGTATATGATCACAGCGGCCAGATTGTTGCATGCACAAAGGTGGAAGGATTTCTTATTACCTGCAATGGAAGAATGGTTATTGAAATCAATGGATTTGGCTGAGATAGTAAAGTTGACAGCTTAATTACAGAAACATCACTGTTGAAATTTATTAATGATGGGAAACCCCTTTTTGCACAAAAAAGAACATAAACTCGTGATAATCTGGATTCAAAGACTGGGGGGGGGAGGTTGGTTTATGGAAAGTAGAAGAATTGGATGTTAATATGAAGTAAGAGTTTTGCATACGTTTTTAAAGCTGATAGATGAAGAACCAGAAGTCTTTTTGTCTTTTCATTTTTATGTTTTAAAAATGTTTGACACTGATTTCTGTATATTGTGTTTTCTTTGTTTTTCCAGCTTTCATAAAAAATAGCCTTTGAAACCAGCTGGTACAGTTGTCAGAAGACTTGCCTTCGTGTCCACAGAATGGAGAAGAAAAGTTCGCCAAACGAATCCCTGGGTGCTACCACAGAGACCTCCGGCTCCCAGCTGGCTGAGCCTTCTCATTTCCAGCACACTTCGATGCCCTCTGTTCGCAGAGATACCACTGGAAGAGCTGCTTCCCTTAGCCAGGAAGAGTCGGGGTCCCAGCAGCCTTCCCAGCACGTCTCCCACATTTCCTCCTCCTTGGGCAGTGCTCCATTGCAGGTCCCTGAGCAGCTTTCCGAAGAAAGACCCCATGGCAATGGCCGAAGTGCTTCCCTCCCAGGGCGAGAAGAACCATCTCTGGATGAGGTTTCTTCTTCCCAGTGCATCACCCAGGGAATGGGCCACAAGGGTGCAGCGACGTTCTCTAGCTTGCAGTCTGGGAGTAGGAAAAGTGTGATCAGCTTTGAGGGCATCTCCTTTGAGAGTGCTCTCCAGAGGACCGAGGCTGTTTCCTCTACCTCTGTGATGACCTGGGAGTCAGACTCAGACGCTGAACCTGAGGGATCCCAGCCTGCACAGGATTCACTGCCTCCAGAACCAGCAGAGCCAGGGCTGGGGCCTGAGTCTCAAGGGGACTCACCTGTGCTGGATCCTCAGGTGCAGGCATCGGCTGAGGTTGATCTGGCTTCTAATGGGATGGAGGACTTATTGCCTGCAGGTGCTCCACTCCCCACCCAGTCAGGGGAAGCTGAGGTTGCCTCTGGGTCCGGTAACCCTCCAGCTTCTCCTGAGCTGCAAAGGCTAAGGGCAGAGAGGCGAAGGGAACTAAGTTCCCGCAGGAGGAGTGCTCGCCTCCAAGCCAGGAGAGGCGAGGCACCTGAGGATCGGAGCCGCCCTTTGCCTCGGGGCAGATAAAAGCCAGCCAGTCCCAGACCCAAGTTGCAGGAGCAACATCGGTGCTGCCTAGTTCCTGTTCCTGGTTCCTGCGTTCCTGACCTCAGCTTGGTTACTTCGGCTTCCTGACCTCGGCTTCCTGACCTCGGCTTCCTGACCTCAGCTTTGTTACTTCGGCTTCCTGACCTCGGCTTCGTGACTTCGGCTTCGTGACTTCTGGCTTGGACTGACCTTGGACTGGACTAGACCTCGCCTATTGGATATCCCTTGGGACCAGCACAACCTCTAAGTCTCCAGAGGGGTCTGTCCCAGCTCCGAGCACAGCTGATCTGGCTAAAGGCGGCCAGGGTCAAGGCCAGGTAAGTCCAGATTGAGAGGTAGGGAAAGGGCTTTGAGGCTGTAATGTCCACCTTGAGTCTCTCCAGCTGGTTTGGACAACTGACCCTGTCCCTGACCAATGGCCATACTGCCTGGGCCTGATAAGAGATGGAGTGCACCAGGCTGGGGAAGGATGTCGTGAGGTGGAAGGCAAAAGGAAGGCAGACAGCCCATCCCGGGGTCCGTCCTTTTTCTCCTGCATGCCACATTTCCGAAAGGCAGCTTCTAGCTTAATGGCTCATCTTTAAACTGGGGAAGCAGCAGTGGCTCATCAGAACTCACAAGTTAGGAAGTCCTATGTTATAGTCCCCATCTTATTGGTATGTCCTGTTTGTGGGGAGAATCGTGCCGTGGAGAAGTCTAGTTGCACCAGGAAGTGATCTGACCATGGCACTTCTTTTGTTTCGCTTTTACTTAGTGTCAGATTACCAACATCCATAGAGGTAAACACCAAGTCTAAGACATGTCCGCAGCTATGAGTTGGGCCAAACTTATTTAGGGACAGCCCCATGGAGGCCATGCTTTCCAGGAAGTCCCGAGCGGCCCCTTGTAAGGTCGTGTCGGTATGGATATTAAAATCTCCTAATAATAAAAATAATAATAATTTATTATTTGTACCCCGCCCATCTGGCCGGGTCTCCCCAGCCACCCTGGGCGGCTTCCAGCAAATATTAAAAAACAAAACATTAAAATATCACAGATTAAAAGCTTCCCTGAACAGGGCTGCCTTCAGGTGTTTTCTAAAGGTCATGTGGTTGTTTATTGCTTTGACCTCTGATGGGAGGGCATTCCACAGGGCGGGTGCCACCACCAAAAGACAACCAAGCTAGGTGTCTCCAGGAGCACGTCCGCCACGACCTGAAGCAGCTTGGGCAGGGAATCCTTGGTGCAGCGGGGAGGTCGGTACACCAAAAGAAATCCTGTACTGCCCCTATTGCCCAACTTCCAGAACATGCACTCAGAAAACTCGGTCTTTCCAATAGGACGCCTGGTGCAAACTAATGACTTCCTAAAAACCACTGCAACCCCCCCTCCCCGCCCAGATGGCCTCGGTTGCTGTGCGTAAGAGAAACCTGGTGGACATGCAGCGGCAAGGACTGGCCCATCTGCCTCATCCAACCAAGTCTCTGTCACACATGCCAGGTCAAATCCTCCATCCATAATCAGGTTGTGGATGGCAGTTGTTTTGTTCATCATTGATCTGGCATTACACAGCAACACTTTCAGGTCATGTAGGTATCCCTTGTTGATTCCGGTACCCATCCAGTCAGGGCCAGACCCGGAGGCAGGGATAGTCCTCAAACAATGACTAAGCCTGCATCCTCTGTAATGACATGGTCTGGTCCTAGCGTGACTCCTCCTCCTGCCAATGATCACTGAGATCAGGTGTCCCAGTGCATCCCCCCTGTGGAACTTGCCCCAGCCATTCTGTTGGCTGGGACCCACTCCCGGGCAGCCCTGATCCCACCCCTTAAGAACAAAGTAAAACCTATATAAAAAACAACAGCAAAAACAAACAAGCAAAAAACACAAAAAACAATAAAACAATATAAACCAAAAACAATAAAAATTACAAGTATAACAACATTAAACAAATTCCCAAACCAACTAAGAATCCATCCCACCCACCCTACCAGAAAGAATTAAAACAAACAAACAAAAAACATTTAAAACCTTCTAAAAAGAACTCTGTGCCCAGCAGAAATAGGTTCTGCTGGGCAGCAGTAGCAGCAGTCCTTTTGAGGCTCAACAGACCCCATCCTGGGCCAGATGATGAGAGGCAGGGAGAGGTCCTGTAGGCACTCAGGCAGGAGAATTCTGGGCAGCACCAACAGCAGCAACCGTGGTAGAAGTCCTTTTGAGGCCCAACAGGCCCCGCCCTGAGGCAGATGGTGAGAGGCAGGGAGAGGTCCTGTAGGCACTCAGGCAGGAGAATCCTGGGCAGCACCAACAGCAGCAACCGTGGCAGAAGTCCTTTTGAAGCCCAACAGGCCCCGCCCTGAGCCAGATGGTGAGAGGCAGGGAGAGGTCCTGTAGGCACTCAGGCAGGAGAATCCTGGGCAGCACCAACAGCAGCAACCGTGGCAGAAGTCCTTTTGAGGCCCAACAGGCCCCGCCCTGAGCCAGATGGTGAGAGGCAGGGAGAGGTCCTGTAGGCACTCAGGCAGGAGAATCCTGGGCAGCACCAACAGCAGCAACCGTGGCAGAAGTCCTTTTGAGGCCCAACAGGCCCCGCCCTGAGCCAGATGGTGAGAGGCAGGGAGAGGTCCTGTAGGCACTCAGGCAGGAGAATCAAAGACCAGCAATATTCGATACAATGTATCCACTTTTAATTGAAACGTATCTATCTTTGAGTGGATTATGAGTAACACAGTTTCGGTTCCATTGTTCTCCCAGCGGGGTGCCTGTCAGTAGCTAGTTAGTGGGCAACGAAGCGTGCAGAGAGAGCTGAGCTAAGCCCTTTCTGCAGGACAAATGCATGATTCTGATTGCATGAGACGCTTTCCCATACAAGAATATTGTTCATAGAAATGCACAGGAGACAGTAGCGAAATGTAGCGAAAGGGAATAGAGCCTTTAATTAGAGGGGGTTTCAGGGCTTTGTGTGGTGCTTATGCGACAGGGTGATGGGGGGCTTCAATAGGGAGGGGGTCCCTTGAGGGCATTTAGGGAGGCTTTTAATGTTTTATAGATTATTGTATTTTAATGCCCTGTTGAAAGCCGCCCAGAGTGGCTGGGGAAACCCAGCCAGATGGGCGGGGTATAAATAATAAATTATTATTATTATTATTATCGCTCTGTACCTGCTGGTTTACTCGGGAGGAGACTTGCTTGGGTGACCCCCTTCTGTATAATTCCTTATCAGCTCCCCCATTCGGAGACAAGATTTGCATAAGGTTCTGTAGAACCGCAAATCCTTTTCTCCGCACCTTAGATCTCAGTGATTTGGTATTCCCCTTCCCCTAGATGTCGCATTCTCACGTACTCAGGGAACGGGGTGCTATCATGAGAATACGCTCTGAGGGGAAACAAGGTAGAGGAGGTTCGCAAATAAGGGAAACGTAAGAAGGAACAACAAGGGCCCCAGCAATGCATGGCACAATAAAAGATTAGGATACATAGAACAACAATGAAAATAACTATAATGATACCTTTAAGAAGTTGTTTTGCCCAACCTAGATAAGGCAGCGAGCTCCACAGATCAAAGTCTGATAGTCATAGAATCATAGAATCATAGAGTTGGAAGAGACCACAAGAGCCATCCAGTCCAACCCCCTGCCAAGCAGGAAATACCATCAAAGCATTCCTGACAGGTGGCTGTCAAGCCTCTGCTTAAAGACCTCCAAAGAAGGAGACTCCACCACACTCCTTGGCAGCAAATTCCACTGTCGAACAGCTCTTACTGTCAGGAAGTTCTTTCTAATGCTTAGGTGGAATCTTCTTTCTTGTAGTTTGAATCCATTGCTCCGTGTCCTCTTCTCAGGAGCAGCAGAAAACAACTCTTTTCCTTCCTCCATATAAAAAAAATTCCTTCCAGTAGCACCTTAGAGACCAACTAAGTTTGTTCTTGGTATGAGCTTTCGTGTGCATGCACACTTCTTCAGATACAGAAGAAGTGTGTATCTGAAGAAGTGTGCATGCACACGAAAGCTCATACCAAGAACAAACTTAGTTGGTCTCTAAGGTGCTACTGGAAGGAATTTATTTTATTTTATTTTGTTTTGACTATGACAGACCAGCACGGCTATCTACCTTTAACCTTCCTCCATATGACATCCTTTTATATATTTGAACATGGCTATCATATCACCCCTTAACCTTCTCTTCTCCAGGCTAAACATACCCAGCTCCCTAAGCCGTTCCTCATAAGGCATCGTTTCCAGGCCTTTGACCATTTTGGTTGCCCTCCTCTGGACACGTTCCAGCTTGTCAGTATCCTTCTTGAACTGTGGTGCCCAGAACTGGACACAGTATTCCAGGTGAGGTCTGACCAGAGCGGAATACAGTGGTACTATTACTTCCCTTGATCTAGATGCTATATTCCTATTGATGCAACCCAGAATTGCATTGGCTTTTTTAGCTGCTGCATCACACTGTTGACTCATGTCAAGTTTGTAGTCTACCAAGACTCCTAGATCCTTTTCACATGTACTGCTCTCAAGCCAGGTGTCACCCATCCTGTATTTGTGCCTTTCATTTTTTTTGCCCAAGTGTAGTACTTTACATTTCTCCCTGTTAAAATTCATCTTGTTTGCTTTGGCCCAATTCTCTAATCTGTTAAGGTCATTTTGAAGTGTGATCCTGTCCTCTGGGGTATTAGCCACCCCTCCCAATTTGGTGTCATCTGCAAACTTGATCAGGATGCCCTCAAGTCCATCATCCAAGTCATTGATAAAGATGTTGAATAAGACTGGGCCCAAGACAGAACCCTGTGGCACCCCACTAGTCACTTCTCTCCAGGATGAAGAGGAGCCATTGATGAGCACCTTTTGGGTTTGGTCAGTCAGCCAGTTACAAATCCACTGAATGGTAGCATTGTCTTGACCACATTTTACCAGCTTCTTTACAAGAATATCATGGGGCACCTTGTCAAAGGCCTTGCTGAAATCAAGATAGGCTACATCCACAGTGTTCCCTTCGTCTACCAGGCTTGTAATTCTGTCAAAAAATGAGATCAGATTAGTCTGACATGACTTATTTTTCAGAAACCCATGCTGACTTTTAGTGATCACAGCGTTCCTTTCTAGGTGCTCACAGACCGTTTGCTTAATGATCTGCTCTAGAATCTTTCCTGGTATTGATGTCAGGCTGACTGGGCGGTAATTGTTTGGGTCCTCTCTTTTCCCCTTTTTGAAAATAGGGACAACATTTGCCCTCCTCCAGTCTGCTGGGACTTCGCCTGTTCTCCAGGAATTCTCAAAGATTACTGCCAGTGGTTCTGAAATCACCTCTGCCAGTTCTTTTAATACTCTTGGATGTAGTTCATCTGGCCCTGGAGACTTGAATACATCTACCTCTAATCTAGCCAAGTGTTCTTGTACTACCTCCTTACTTATTCTGGGCTGTGTTTTCCCTGCTGAATCATCTGCTCCATATTCTTCAGGTCGGGCATTGTTTTCTTTTTTGGAGAAGACTGAGGCAAAGAAGGTATTGAGGAGTTCTGCCCTTTCTGTGTCCCCTGTTCGCATTTCACCATCTTCTCCTCTAAGTGACCCCACTGTTTCCTTGTTCTTCCTTTTGCTACGGACATACCCATAAAACCCCTTTTTATTGCTTTTAACCTCTCTAGCAAGCCTGAGTTCATTCTGTGCTTTAGCTTTTCTGACTTTGTCTCTACACGTGCTGGCTATTTGTTTGAATTCCTCTCTGGTGGTTTCCCCCTTTTTCCATTTTTTGTACATATCCCTTTTAAATCTTAACTCAGTTAAAAGTTCTTTAGATAGCCACCCTGGCTTCTTTAGGCACCTTCCATGTTTTCGTCTCATTGGTACTGCTTGAAGTTGTGCTTTTAATACGGTATCTCCCTTTTAACAAACTCCCATCCATCATGAACTCCCTTCCCTTTTAGTATTACTGACCATGGGATCACACCCAGCATTTCCCTAAGTTTTCTGAAGTCGGCTTTCTTAAAGTCTAGAATTTGAGTCTCAGTATGCTTGGTTGCTCCTTTCTGCTGTATAATAAACTCCAGAAGCGCATGATCACTCCCACCTAATGATCCTGCCACTTCTACCCAACTAACCAGGTCATCACTATTGGTTAGGACCTTCATGTTGTATATCATGCAAGTCCTCCGCAAGGTGATGTATATTGTTTAAATGCCCAGTAATGTTCAATGTCTGGTCAGTCATATATGTACAGCATTCTGAGCCAATCAGAGCACAAGTCCCGCCCTCACTGGACAATAAAAAAATCCGTAGCAATACAATTTCGAATCGATAGTTGGCGTACCTGAGAGAGTTCAGTCGTTAGAGAGTCTGTAATCTGTTCGGCTTCCCGCATAAATTTCAAAAGGACATCAGTAAGCTTCAAGATGTCAACGTGGTTTGAACCGGCTCCGTAGGCTGGAAACAATGCCCTGCCCCATGTCTCTCCATTAGCTGCTATGTCTGAGATGTCGGAAAGGGTCTTCTCCTCTCTTTTATTCCTCTGTCTTCCTGCTGGCAGATGGCGGATGACCCGTATTCCTGGGAAAATGTACCCCACATAACAGGATCCTGACATGTGTGGGCTAATCCACCGGTACCCGTGATGAGCACAAATCCACCACAATCCTGCAAAGTAGGACTCCATTCTGCCAGAGGCAAAGCCTTGCAACAAGGCAGGGTTCAGAGACTGTGGGGAGCCTGATGACGGGTGGCCCATAGCAAGAGTCCAAGCCAGAGAGCGGTTGGAGACAGTCTGAGATCTAGTTAGGCTAGTAACAGTTACTTGCCCTGTCTCATGGATCTCCAGATTGATGTCACAGGTGCTGGTCCCTATGGCGGCCCCCTTCCTGGTTAAGAGGCGGCAAAGGGGTCCTTTAGTGGGACCTGTGAGATACAGGTATTGGTGGGTGAGGTTTAGAGCTGTCAAATTCCAAGAGGTGAAATCTCCGGAGTGGAACTGTTCCATGGTGACAGCCACTGGAACTAAAGGCAGTCCTTGCCGGAGGTGCGTTGAGGCATGGGCACAAATCCAACAGTCTTGATAGAGGGTCTCCTTAGCTACTTTGCTGAGGAGCTGGATGAAGGAGTTCTGCTCCCAAGATGAGAGGAACTCTGGTTCCATTATCAATTGGTCTGTCCCAAGTTGTTGGGGAGCGGTACCCATTGGGTGGAGAGGGTCTGTGGTGTTCAAGAGGTTGGCGTCCTTGGCGAGGCCCCCACACCTCAGTGGTCCTGCATGATCCCACATAGGGGGGTGAGAGGGAACAACGGGGTGGTACCAACCTTCTAGATAGTCCCGTCCTCTCCAGTCTCCTGTGAGTCCAAGGTCCCAAAGGCAGCAAAAACGCCTAAGACAGATGCCTTGTAATTGAGGTCTGGGTAAGCTTGGAGTCATACGGAGGCATTGGAACCCAAAAACGAGATTTTCAGAGCGGTGGTGGGTGTTGATATAGGCGAGCGTAGCCCCACCATGCTCTATCTCAGTTCAGTTCGGGTTTTTAGAAACTTCCCCTTGGCCGTAGAGGAGGTAGGATCCATTAACACAGCTTAGGCTGTAGTATTGACGATCAATGGTGAGGGCGGCAGACCCAAGGCGGTGAAAGTACTGGTTGCGTATAAAGAGTTCCCAGTGCACAGTCTCGTTAAGTCTGGACACCAATGAATGGCGCAACAAGGTCTGAGATTCTGGGAGGCAAAAGTCAAAATCCCCCATTCGATCAAGATTTTGCTTGCCCCCTAAATCCACAGTGTGGAAGTCCAGGAAATGATAGTCTGTGTGCAATCCCGAGCATTGGGTTAACACGTGTGCCAAGGCCGTATTCCAAAGGAAGGGAGTGAGGAGGTAGAGGATGAGTCCCATGGTGGTTGCAGTGTGTAACAACGTGAACTGTTAGCTGTCAGCGGAGCGAAAACTGCAGAGAAGCTGTCAGATGAGCTGTCAAAGGAGGGCTGTCAGATGAGCTGTCAACGGCGAGCTGTCAGATGAGCTGTCAACGGCGAGCTGTCAGATGAGCTGTCAACGGCGAGCTGTCAGATGAGCTGTCAAGGCCGAGCTGTCAGATGAGCTGTCAACGCCGAGCTGTCAGATGAGCTGTCAACAGCGTTTGAAGCGAAGTCTGATGCCAGTGGAGTCCGGGACGATCTCGGAGGTCCAGGCGGTGTCGGCAGTAGCGATGGCGTCTGGTCCAGTCTGTTGGGCTCGATCCTCCTGGCCCCGATCTGGTCCGGTCTGTTGGGCCCGATCCTCCTGGCCCCGATCTGGTCCGGTCTGTTGGGCCTGATCCTCCTGGCCCCGATCTGGTCCGGTCTGTTGGGCCCGATCCTCCTGGTCCCCAATCTGGTCCTGGTTCTGGTTCTGGTCCAAACAAAAGTTCAAATGGGGACAGTTTCAGAGGTCCAGTGGGAGCGCGTCTGATATTGTGAAGTACTAGTGGTAGCGCATTTACCCACTTCAATCCAGTGCTATTACAAATCTTTCCAAGCTGGACTTTAATTTCTTGGTTCATGCACTCCACCTGTCCAAAGGAAGCTGGATGGTAAGGCGTATGAAGTTCCCATTTTATCCCAAGGGCTTGTGCCACCTGTTGGACTACTTCCGCAGTGAAATGACTCCCTCTGTCGCTGTCTAGTCTGCGGGGTACCCCAAATCTTGGGATGATGTCATGGAGGAGGGCTCTAGCGACTACTGAGGCTGTTGCTCTTTTTGCTGGAAATCCCTCCACCCAGGAAGAAAAATTGTCTACCATTATCAGAGTGTGTTTAAATCCCTGGCATTGGGGTAAGTCAATGAAATCCAACTGCAGGGTTTCAAAGGGAACAAAAGCCCAGGGTCTGGCCCCTGGCGGCCGTTTGGGTTCACGCTTAGGGTTAAAGGTCTGGCAGGTGATGCAGTTTTTTGTGGCAGCGGAGGCTGCCATGGCTGTTCCAGGGGCGTACCAGCAACTCTGGATGTAGTCTATTAACTTCCCTTTTCCCCAGTGGGTCTGCTGATGCAGAACCCTCACAAATTTTGGAGTCCAGGCTCTTGGCATGACGGCTCTCCCATCTGGAAAGGTCCATATGCCATTGGTTTGGGTTGCACCCAGGGACATCCACATAGATTTTTCTGCTTCTGAACCAGATTTATACATCTGGTCAAAGTCTATTTCTGCAGGGAGCTGGATGCATAGAAACTCAATCCCGTCTTGTGGGGTCTGTAATGCTGCCATTTGGGCAGCTCTATCTGCTAGTCTGTTTCCGTTTGAGACTGGGTCCTTTCCATTTGTATGCACCTTGCAGTGTACAACAGTAATGGCTTCGGGCATGTGTATAGCTGTTAGGAGTCTTTCCACTAGGGCGGCGTGTGAGATTTGAGAGCCAGCTGCAGTAATAAATCCCCTCTGGAGCCAGATTTGCCCAGTGGTGTGCACCAACCCAAAACAGTATTTACTATCGGTATAAATGGTTGTGCATTTTCTCTCACTGAGTTCGCATGCTCTAATGAGGGCTATCAATTCTGCTGCCTGGGCGCTATACTGGGGATTTACGGGGTTTGCTTCTATTACTTCGAAGTCAGAGACTACTGCATATCCGGTCTTCCTTTCTCCATTTATTATTTTGGAACTGCTGTCCGTATAGAGTATGAGGTCCGGGTTTTGCAAGGGAATATGGTCTAGGTCCTCCCGGGGCTTTTCTGCTTGTCTGACTATCTGGGCGCAGTCATGGTGGGGTGTGCCATCTTCCAGCAGCAGTAGTAGGGTTGCTGGATTTAAGGAGTTAACCCTTTTGATGGTGACGTTTGATGGGGTTAACAGAAGAGCTTCATAACGGTTTAGGCATGGGTTGGAAAAGTGATGCATTCCCTTTAAGGTCAGAAGGGTGGCAACTGCGTGAGGGACTTGGATGGTGACTTCATGACCCAACACGGTCTCCTGTGCTTTTTGGAGAAGGATAGCTGCAGCGGCAATGGCTCTTAAGCAACTTACTGAACCCTTGGCAGTGTTGTCGAGCTGCAGACTATAATAAGCTACTGGTCTCTGTTGGTCTCTGAGGGATTGAGTCAGGACCCCAGAGGCTACCCCTCCTTGTTCATGAACAAACAAGTTGAAGGGGATGCGGTAGTCCGGGAGACCTAGAGCAGGGGCGGATGGCAGTTCTCTTTTAAGATGCTCAAAGCAGCCATAGGCTTCCTCGCTCCACACTAATTTGTTGGGGTGGTCCTGTTGTGAATTTTCTCCAAGTCAAGCGGCAAGAGCTGCTGGCTGGAACCGTATGGGTTTTGTTTCTCACACAGACCTGTGAGAAAGTATGCTTTGTTTATTTCCTGCTATGGAATGTACTGTTGTAATCTGAGCCTGCGAGCTCACTTACTTTCTCTTTACTGCTTGTCCTCAAGCCAGACGGACGGCGAAATGGCAGCACCGTTTACACGGGCTGGCAGCAGAGAATGTCTCTGCACAATTACTTGGAATAAAATAGATTAGCCTAAATAACGGCTGTGTGTATTGTTTCCATCTGGGAGCAATCGCATATTAACAGCACTCCGGACTCTCTGTTCCGGGGATGTGCTAAGCTGATGTGCTCTGGTTTTGGGGCAGTCTCACAACTTGCCCCAGGCCGGGTATATCATAACAGTGGTAGCATTCTGACAGTTGGTCAAGATTCATCGACTCTGATGCATGAGTCCAGAGATGTTGAAACCTTCCTGCAGTTTTATCCAGCCGGTGGAGAGCAGCTGAAGATGGCGTTCCTGTTCCGGGGGAGTTCGTGCTGAAAAAGGGCCAATTGTTCCAGCCGAGGGGGAGCAGCTGTAAAAAGACTGTGAGTACACCGAGCTGATTTATGAGGCAATTAAACCTCTACTGCATTCCTGTTTCTCTGAAGTCAGAGGATCAAAGCTCTTGTCTTCACCATGGCGAAGAAAAACAAAATGACCAACTCATCGTTGTGTCCGTTATTAACTGATGATAATTATCAAACGTGGCAAATTAAAATGGAGGCTGTGCTTACACGTCAGGGTTTACTTGAAGTGACTATTAATCCACCTCCAGTTTTGCAAGGTGCACGCTGGACTTCGCGCGATGCACAGGCAAAAGCCTCATTGATATTGCATTTGGATGAGTCACAGTTGATTCATGTCAGAGACTTGGATCACGCTAATGACTTTTGGAACGTTTTACGTGCTGAACGTTTGAGAATTCAGGCAGCAAGCTCAATGTTACATTTCCAGTGCCTCACTAATCTTCGCTTGAAGAAGGGTGAGAATTTACGTTCTCATTTGAACCATATGAAGGAGTTACGGAGCGAACTTGCATAGCGAAACGTGCAGCTGCCGGAGGATGTATTTTGTTTTATGGTCCTTAATAGCCTTCATGATGGTTTTAGTGCTGTTGCATCTCAGCTAGGGGCTCTTGATGCACAGAACTTGAATGTTGCCAGAGTTGTCTCAACTTTATTGAATGAGCAGGATAGGTGTGCTGCTCAAGATGAGGCCAACGGCAGGGGGAGAGAAGAGACTTCCATTTCTCCACCTAGTGCTTCACCTGAGCAAGTGCAAGCTCTTAAAGTCATACGCTGTACTAACTGTGGGTGCAGAGGACACACAAACAAGCAGTGCCGCAAGCCCAGGAAGGCTGAACGGGCTCAACAAGCAAATGGATCTGGAGAAAAGGGGCGTGCCAAACCTCCAGCGTCACGGCCATTTGCATTGCTTACTCAAGGCGTGCAGGAGCCGGACATAAACAATTCTTTTGACTTAGACTCTGCAGCGACCCATCACATGTCTTCAAATAAGCGTTTATTCAAGGACTTTAAGAAGCAAGAAAGTACTGTATCGCAGGCGAATGGCGCACATCTGAAATCAACCGGTTCTGGGGTGGTTTTTCTAAAAAGTCTACAGTTGACTATAAAGCGAGTTCTCGCAGAGAGCTGTCGTTGCGGTGTGGCCAGAGACAGTCACTTCCTGGTTGGGGGAAGGGCTTGCTGGCCACAGCATTACTGACCCGGACTGTTGCTGGGTGAATTTGCATGTTGCAAATTTTGATGGACAGCCCAGTGTCCTATTTAAGATCCTGTGGGCGGATCTTTGACCACTCTGGCTGGAGCTTCGGATCCGACGGAGTGTCTCAATACGGTTGTATTGATCTGGTTCTACGTTCCTATATTGTTATATACATTTAAAATTCCTTCTTTCCTGCACCTTTTCCTTCTGGTATACCGTCCTTATATTTTCCACCTTTTCCTATACGTTCCCCTTTTCCTTTTCCCTTCCCTGCCCCCCACCCTCCACCCCTATTTCCCTCCCCCGCCCCACGGGCTCCCTTTCCCCTTTGTTGGCATTGTTTTGTGGATTTAAGGGGAGTGTGTTTTTTCCAGGGGAGGTCAGGGGGGCCTGCCTCGCAGCGCGGTAGCGGTTGGCGCAGTTGCCGCTCCCCCCGGGTGGCGTACTAGGGAGTAATTGGGCCTGTTGGCCTTGCCTGGCCCTAACAGGGGCTTTCCTGCTCACCGGAGGGCCTTAGATCTTCATGGAGCGGTGCCCGGCGCCACGGCTTGCCCCTTACCCCCCCGTCTCGCCCGACGCCGCTTGGGGCCGATTTTCGGCCTTACCTTGCTCCTGGAGGGGCTTTCCAGTGGCGCAGCTGCTTCCCTCGGCCTCGGGTGATTCCTGGGGGGTGTTTGGAAGCCGCGCTTCCCATAGCGCGGCAGGTATAGGGCGCTTGTCTCCGGGCCCTACTGGGGAGGCCTGTTCGCCTGGTGGCGGCTCCTGGGGCCAGCTGTTCCCCCGTGGCCTGACGGCCAGTGGTGTGCTGGCCTTCTTGCCCCCCTGGGGGTGCCCGGCAGGCTTGGGGGGGCCCCCTTTTTCCTGGAGGAATTTGGCGCGAATCGCCATTTTCCTCTTGTTGCGCAGCTTCTTTTCCTTCTATTTTTTTTATATGCTTTTTATTGATTTTCATGTTACATTGATTCTTAATGTTATGTTACATTCATAATTACATCATTATTTCTCTACCGAGATATGACCTCCCTCCCTCCCTTCAGCGGTTTTCATATCATTTTTTCATTCGGCGTCTTTATTTATTACTACCCCTGATCCCTTCATAGTTTTCCTTTCCTTTACTTAGATCAGGTGCTATTAGTTACGCGCATTGTAGGGATTATGCAAGTCCCGTCAGTGTTTTTAAACCTATACAATTTTCTTTTAAGTAATTCCTGTATTTACCCCATTCCATTATGAACTTCTGTTCGTCCAGGTTTCTAACCTTTCCCGTCATCTTTGCCAACTCGGCAAAATTCATCAATTTTTGCTGCCAGTCCTCAATTGTCGGTACATCCTGTACTTTCCATTTTTGAGCTATCAATAATCTAGCCGCAGTGGTCGCGTACATAAACAGTCTCTGGTCTGTCTTTTGGATTTCCCCTCCCATCAATCCTATCAGAAACGCCTCCGGTTTCTTAGGAAACGTATACTTCAACATCTTTTTCAACTCGTTATAAATTGCTTCCCAGAAGATCTTAATTCTGTCGCAGGTCCACCACATATGAAAAAATTCTCCATCCTTCTCCTTGCATCTCCAACATAACTTATTTTTTGTTTTATACATTTTTGCAATTTTAACTGGTGTCATGTACCAACGATACATCATCTTCATTACATTCCCTTTTAAAATGGTACATGCCGTAAATTTAAGATCCTGATTCCACAATTTTATCCAAGCATCTAGTTCAATATTGTAACCAAAATCAATATCCCATTTGATCATTACTTCTTTTACCTCTTCATCCTTTGTGTACCATTCTAGTAGATAATTATACATTTTTGACAGCAATTTCTTTCCATCCCCCTCCACCAGTTCTGTTTGAAATTCAGATTTTTTACTTTCAAAGCCATTCTTTTTTTTGTCTGATTTTAACATATCATTAACCTGATGGTACTGCAACCAGCTCGTAAAGCAATTTTTAATTTCCTCATATGGTTTAAGTTTTACTCCCTCTTCCGTTTCAATCAATATTTCTTCATAGGTGGCCCATCTTGTTTCCATGTTAGTTTTTTTAATAGTTATAGCCTCAATGGGTGAGAGCCATTTGGGGGTCTTTCTTTCCAATAGGTCCTTGTATCTCTCCCACACTTCAAAAATCGGTTTTCTTACAATATGACTTAAAAAGTCTTTATGGACTTTCACTTTCTCATACCAGATATAGGAGTGCCATCCGAATCGGTTGTTAAAACCTTCAAGATCTAACAGGTCACCATTGTCTAATCTCAACCACTCCCTCAGCCAACACAGACAAGACGCTTCGTAATACAGCTTTATGTCTGGCAAGGAGAATCCCCCTCTTTCTTTTCTGTCAATCATCAATTTGTGCTTTATTCTAGGGGTTTTTCCCTGCCAGACAAATTTTGTAAAAGTCCTTTGCCATTCCTTAAGTTGACTTGTACCTTTTATAATAGGTATCATTTGAAAAAGGAATAACAACTTAGGTAAAGCGTTCATCTTGATGGCGGCAACTCTACCCATTAGTGACATACTCAACTTATTCCACCTTTCCAGATCTTTCTTCACTTCTATCCACATTGGTAAATAATTATCTGTAAATAGATTAATATTTTTTGGGGTAAGCCAAATTCCTAAATACTTAATCTTTTTTGCAACAATAATACCAGAGTTTTGTTGTAAATCCTCAATTTCTTCTTTCTTCATATTCTTAATCAGCATTTTCGTTTTCTTCTTATTTAACTTTAGTCCCGCTAATTTCCCAAATTCTTCAATTTCTCTCAAAGCTTCTTTTACACTTGTTTGAGGTTCTTCTAGCGTTAACACTAGATCATCAGCAAAAGCCTTCAATTTATGTTCTTTTACTCCTACTTTTACCCCTTTTACTGATTCGGCTTTTCTTAATTTCGTTGTTAGTACCTCTAACATTGTAATAAATAATAACGGGGATAGCGGGCAACCCTGTCTCGTACCTTTCTGGATATTAAAGTGTTCTGACAAATTATTATTCACAATCAATTTAGCCTTTTGGTTCGAATAAATTGCATTAATACCTTTTCCAAATTTACCGTCTAATCCCATCACCTCTAGATTTTTTTTCATAAATGACCAAGATACCTTATCAAATGCTTTCTCCACATCGATGAATACCAGGGCTGCTTTTTTATCTATCCTTAAATCTAAGTACTCAATAATATCTATTATATTTCGCACATTTTCTTTCATTTGTCTCCCCGGTAAAAATCCATTTTGGTCCTTGTGAATTATTTCCTTTAGAATTTCTTTCAACCTATTTGCCAACACATCTGCAAACAACTTATAATCATTATTCAATAATGAAATAGGTCTGTAGTTCTTTACATCCAATTGGTCCGAATCTGGTTTAGGGATTAGTGTGATATAAGCTTCTTTCCACGAGTTTGGTACTTGACTTTCCTCTAAAATATTATTCATTACTTTCACTAATATTGGTGCCACTTGATCTTTTAATACTTTATAATACTTTGATGACAATCCATCTGGCCCTGGTGTTTTTCCTATTTTCATTCTCTTTATTGCCGTTTGAATTTCTAATAGTGTTATTGGTTCGTTTAATTGGTCTTGCATTTCCTTGGTAATTCTTTTCAGCCCATACTTTTTTAAATATACTTCTATCTCTTCTTCCTCTTCTTGCTCTTTCTGATATAGTTCTTTATAAAATTTATGAAAAATTTTCCTGATTTCTTTGGGGTCTTCTGTCACTTCATCTTCTTTCCTTATTTTGGTTATTAGACTTTGCATTTGCCTTTTTTTCAGCTGCCACGCTAAAAGTTTTCCTGTTTTATTTGCATATTCAAAATTTCGTTGTTTCGCCCATTTTATCTTCCACTCAATCTCCTGATTTACTATCATTGAAAATTGAGATTGTAACATCTTAATATTATTTTTGATCTTATTGCATCCTGGTTTCAATGTCAGTTGTTTTTCACATTCTTTCAGATGTTTCAAGATTTCTTCTTTTTTCCTTTCTCTTTCTTTTTTTTTGTAAGTGTTTTGCTGTATCATAAAACCCCGCATGACAGCCTTGCTGGCATCCCAAACTGTATTCAGGTCCGTTTCTCCGTTCAAGTTCAGATTGAAATATTCTTCAATCACTTCCTTTGCTTTCTCCGTTATTCTCTGATCATCCAATAACCCTTCATTCATTCTCCAGCGAAATGATGATTGTTCACCACTCATTTCCATATATAATACATTGTGATCTGACAATGTTCTTGGGAGAATTTCCACCTTTTTTACTCTTGTCACTAGTTCTTTTGTCAACCATATATAGTCAATCCTTCCCGAGCTCTGATTTGGCTCAGAGAAGAATGTGAATTGTTTAACCGTCGGATGTTTAAATCTCCAAATGTCTGTTAGATCAAAATTTTCTATCATGCTCATAAAGGACTTGGGGAGTTTCCCTTCAAAGGTATCTTTTTTCCTTGCTGATCTGTCCATCTCAGGTTCCATTACCCCATTCAGGTCCCCCATCAGTATTATCCTTTGATCTACATAGTCCATCAAACTGTCATTTAACTTTTTATAGAAATCAGCCTTTTTCTCATTTGGCGCATATACTCCAATTACCAATAATTTCTGACCTTGTACCGTCATTTGAGCAGCCACCACCCTTCCTTCCTCATCTTTATAGACTAGTTCTGGTTTATATTTTTCTTTTATATATAAGACCACCCCTCTCTTTTTGCTCTCTCCTGCTGATACAAAATCCACTCCTAATCTTTTATTTGTCAAAATTCTTTCATGTTTTTTTATAATGTGTGTCTCTTGTAAACATATAACATCTAAATTTTGTTTATTTAAAATATGTTGTACTTTATTTCGTTTAGTTTTACAATTTAATCCGTTAATGTTCCATGATAACAGTTTCAACGTCATTTCATTAATTATTCAAATTCCAATATTTCTTTATTCTTCAATTACTTTGTTCTGGTCCTCTTCTTGTTCTTCTGTTTCTTCCTTTTCTTCCTCTTCTTCCTCTTCTTCCTCCTCTTCTTCACCTCCTGTTGCTCCTCCTCCAACTTCTTCTTTCTTTTTGATCAAGCCCAACTCTTTAGGGTATCTCCTCTTGAACTTCTTCAATTCTTGTGGGTTTGTTATTTTAAATCTCTTTTCCTTAAAATAAAATGATAGGCCTTCGGGGAACTCCCAAGGATACTGCACTCTTATTTTACTCAGGGCTCCTGCCAGTTGTTTGTATTCTCCCCTCTTGTTCAAAAATCTCGTTGGAATTTCCTTATAAATTGTGATTTCTCTCCCATCTATAAATAATTTTCGTTCATGATTTAATTTCAGAATCTCATTTCTTATTTCCATATTACTAAACATCACTAAACAATCACCTGGGAGTTTTTTTGCTCTTGCTTTAGCAGATTTCACCCTTATTCTGAAAGCACTCACAATCACATAACCTATCTCATCACTTTTGACATCTAACCATTTTGCCAGTTCCTCTGTCAGTTTTGCTCTAATGTTTTCATTCGCCTCTTCCGGGATCCCCCTAAATTTAAGATTCTTCTGCCGTTGTCTCATTTCTAGGAGAGCAATACTGTCCAGAATGTCTTCCTGGATTTTATTTAAATCAGCTATATCTCCCTTTACCTTTTCTGTCTCTTTCTTAACTTCCTTCAATTCTTTCTGGGGTTTTTTCACTGCATCTTCTGTTGTTTTATATTTACCTGCCAGATCTTTTATTTGCTCTGATAACTCTCCCACCACTTTTTCCACTTTTTGATCAATGGATCCCTGTAAATCTGTTATTTTCTTTTCTATATTTTGTTCACTCTGTCTGATTTCCTTCCTAATCTCCGACAAAAGCCCTTCCCATTCTTTCATCTCTTCCTGTTTTGAACCCCTTTTGTCTCCTGGTGTTCCTGCTGCCTTTGAACTTTTCATGTTTTTATGTTGATCTCCTGTCCTGCCTCTTTCTTACCACTTGGGGTCACCACAGACTACAAAATTACAATTCGTGCGCACTTATACTTACTCCCCCTAGATGGCAACCTCCCCCTCTTACTCAATGTAGCGTTTTATCACAATCACTTTCTCTTTCTTTACTGTTGCTTTTCGCTTTCTTTGCTGCTACTTTTCACTACTTTCCGCTACAGAATTTCCCTGCACTAATGCTCACCAATTCAATATTCTTTTAAGTCGCTCTGCATTAGGAAGACCAATCTCCAAAGTCTTATTTATCAGCCCCCCACAAGGTTAAAGTCATTCGAAAGTCCACAATATTCCCACTAAGTTAGAGTCTTTCAAAATTCTCACAATATTCCACGGAGGGATACGGAGAGAAAGAGAAAAGAAAAATTTCTGAGTCAGAGTCTGAGTCGTTTAAACCCCCCAACAATAAAGTTCTCGTAGTTCCCACAGTCTCACGCTCTGTTGAAGATCACAGAAAAGTCTCCAAAGAAGAAAAAAGAAAGTCAATTATTTATAATCCCAAGGGAGCTGCTTCCCTCTTTTTTGTTGTGTAGACCTTCGGCCACTTGTTGGCTTAATCCTGCTCCCTGGAGGAGCTCCGAAAAAGGAGAGGCGAGAAGAGAGCCTCAAAGAAGGGGGGGGTAAAACACTTCCTAGCGCCACCATCTTCTCTCCTTTACGTGCCTTGCAAGTCTCTTCCAAATGGAGATCGCGTCTTCCAAATGGAGTCCGAGTCTTGCCGCCTTCCCCTCTCAAAATCGGTATCTCCTTCACTTTCTAAAGGTGTTTCTTTTCTTTTCATTCACTCTAACACTCTCCCCTTCTTCTCTGTCCATATGCCTTTCACACAGTCCATACAATTCACACCCGGAGGGGGGGAAATTAGATATCAAATATTGACTATAAGTAAGGGTCTCTTTAACTCCAGCGTCTCGCCACCCAGGACATCGGGAAGTTCCGCTGTGACTTCTAACCACTTATAACCGCAAATAAAATAAAATTTGACCCCTTGCCTCGCCCTAATGGGGTTGGCAGGGTCTCTCCAGTTTCTACTCACACTGCAGGTTCTTCGTATTTTTTTCTCCTACGGCCGTTCTGCCGGCGCCATCTTCCACGCCGTTGTCGGGACGGACTCCCTTTTTTCGCCCCGCACCGTCTTCAAGTTCTCAAATTAACCAAATTCTTTTCTTTAGTGTCGGTATCCAGTTCATCCGATACCTCCACTTTAAATTCCAATTTATTAATAATTTCTTGGAAACGGGCTGCTTTTCATCTGGTGCTCGAGGCTGCACAGCACAGTGGTCGGGATGGACCCCACGCGCATCCTCCGCTCTTCCTTCCCCGAGCCTTTAAAAGACCGAGGAGTCCGGAGAGCAGAAACGGACACTGCCAGGTACCCAGACCCTCGAGGTAAGCCCCCTCGAGGTTACGAGGTCCGCATAGCCTTTGCGCGACCTCTACTCCCCTGTGCTGCCCGAAACCTCCAAGTTGAGATTTCGCGCACCCAGCGATGGCCGCAGCGCCGCCGGAAGTCCAGCTTCTTTTCCTTCTAAGTTGATTGCTGTGTTCGGGGCGCCACCTGCTGGCCGTTGGTGGAAAAACAGCCTTGCAGCTTCTCTGGTGGCCGGGTGCCCTCTAGTGGCCTGCATGGTACTGCAGGCTTTTATATTTAGCTGATTATTTGTTTCATTTAGTTTGTTTTGTTTTACTTATTTTATTTTATTTTGCTGTTAATTACTTTATTTCAATTTGATTGAGTCATATAGGGTGACGGTTGTTTGCCGGTCTCCCTATTGGAAGTGTATTTAGTGGTTTTCTTTTGGGATTTTAAGCCCAATTTGTTTTATTTTATTTTATTTTAATTTTGGTTTTATCCTGTATTAAATTCCTTTTGTTTTCATTTTAATTCAGCTAAAAAGAAAAATAGCTTTGTTATTTTAATTGATTTAGTTATTAGGTACTTTGTTTCTTTTATTTGATTTTAGTTAATTTAATTTATTTAAGTTTGAATTTATATTGGTTCAATAGTATTGTTTATAGCAGCAGTGACTGGGGGTCTTGCTGGGTCTCTTGCGTCTGTATTACTGGCCTGGTGTTGCTTATAACTATTTGTTTCCTTTTAACCTGCTTCAGGATGTCCCAGGAGGAGGACACTCAGCAGGTTGCTGCCGCACCCCCTGCAAGGAGGGCTGATCAAGGACCATCGCAGGCCCTGCGTTCGCCTGATACTGCTGCAAAGCTTGAACGAATTGGCAGCGTCATGGCCAATTTATCTGGTGATCCGGCAGCGTTGGCGCGATTTGAGTCTCAGTTGGAGGGTCTCTTGCTACTTTCTCCACAGGGCACTGTGCAGGACGTTCCTCCCCCGCCAGAGGCCGCCGCATCCCCGGGGCCTGAAACATCGAGCGGGGGGGACGATTACATTCCTCTTTCAGGGATCTTCCCCAGCTTGGCGCGGCAGGCCAGAGCTCGTGCCCCTTCTACTTCGGGAAAGAAGGCGAAAGGGGCGGGGGCGAAAAAAGGGAAGGCAGCTGGCCGGCGCCAGACTGGGGGCTCCAAGGCCTTGGGGAGCGTCTCCCGCCAATCGCGGGTGACTAAAAAGGGCAAAGCCACGTCCTCACGCGGTGTATCTTTTTCAGTATCTCCAGGTACTTCCAAACAGGCTGGGAGAATGGATGACTCGTCTGATGATGGCAGTCCAGCTCCTGTGCAGGAGTCCCCTGAAGTAGCCTGGTCCTGGAAGAGGGCGTGCGACCCGCGCGGCAAGGGCCGGCGCAAGCGAACTCCAGCGAAGGCGGCAGAGGTCAGCAGCTACTCCCGCAGGCTGAGTCCGTCAGAATCTTCAGAAGCGGAAGGCGCAGTCGCTCGGCGCAGATTGTCCCCAGTGGCATCGTCGTCGCAGCGGCCTGACCTGGCTTTGGAGTCATCCCTTGACGACAGCCTGCCAATTCCAGCCAAGGCGTCTTCGGGGGGAAAGCGTCGCCGGCATCGGAGCTGTTGTGGCCACCGCGCCAAGAGGAGGAGGCGTGAGTCCTCAATATCCAGTTCAGGTACAACGCAGTCTTCCGACACGGATTCCGGGGACGAACTTAGGCTCTACTGGGGTTTTGGGGAATCGGTCCCTGGTCTACCAAAGTGGGCGTGGCAACATAGGGCAAACGCACACAGGGTTAGATATGGGGCGCCCCAGGAGTACTTGAACGGCCACCCTGTACCTGAAATGAAGATTTCCACCAATAAGACCAGGGACATCATTCCAGGTAGTCATCTGTCCTCTAGGATCCGGAATAGGATCCTTGAAGGACGATATGTCGACATATTTAGATTGGCCCCTCCTGAGGACGTTCGCATTGAGGCTGAGGGGTCAGGCTTCCCTTCGCGGAAGCGTGCTTCATCAGTTAAGGTGGAGCGGACATTTGAGCGATGGTTGGATTGTTTCCAAGTTTTCGCTGGGATCGTTTCGGCTGCTTATCCCAAATGATCTCTTCATCTTTTTATTTATCAATCAATCGTGCGACTGGCTTATTCCATGGCCGGGGAATTTGCGGCTTTGTCGTACGATAGGAAATTCAGGACTAGGGCCCATAAAATCACTTCGGCCAGATGGGATAGGAGAGATGTGGATATTTGGGCCACATGGGTGGCCCTTCACGTTCAGAAGAGGGCTCCTGAGCAGCGGCCTTTTCGATTGCAGCCTTCTAAGGCGGCCAAGAGATATTGCTGCTGGAGCTATAACAAAGGTAACTGTGTAAGGTCCCCCTGTAATTTTCCCCACGTGTGTGAGAAGTGCGGGGGGACGCATCCGGTCACTTCTTGCATGCGCGGTAATCGGCCCTTTCGTGGGGGAAAGGGAGGTGGGCAGCAGCCTGCAAGACAGGTCCCCTCTCAACCCACCGCAGGCTCTTCTAAATAAAAATATTTTAACGTTGGCACCAACTCCCATAAAGCTGCAACCCCTGCTCCTGTGGCTCTCCAGATATCCTGATCAAAGGGCGGCTCTCTATCTGCGGGAAGGTTTTTCCCATGGTTTCAGGATTCCCGTTTCAGCGACTCCTGTGGCGGGTAAACCTGTTAATCAGAAGTTGGTACGAGAGATGCCGGATGTGGCCAGGAAAAAGATAGGGAAGGAGTTGGCATTGGGCCGCATGGCCGGCCCTTTCAATACTCTTCCTCTTCCTGGACTGCATCTTTCCCCTCTGGGAGTGGTGCCATAATCTATCTCACCCCAGAGGCACATCGGTTAATGACGTGATTCCCCCTGAGCTCTGTTCGGTGCGCTATGCGTCATTAGATGCTGCAGTTAAAATGATCAGGAAATTTGGCACGGGGGTCATGTTGGCTAAGTGTGACATTGAGTCTGCTTTCCAACTGCTGCCAATTAATCCTCAGGACTTTTGGCTGCTTGGATTCCAATTTGAGGGTGCTTACTATTTTGACAAGACAATGCCCATGGGCTGCTCCGTGGCCTGTGCGGCGTTTGAGGCTTTTAGCACCTTTTTTGGACTGGGCCTTGCGTCATAGGACGGGCCTGCGGGGGGTCACGCATTATCTCGATGATTTTTTGCTCGCGTCCAGCAGTGCCACAGGTGACTGCTTGGCGCTTATGCAGGCCTTCAAGGCGCTCACTGAGGAGCTGGGTGTTCCTTTGGCCTCGGCCAAGACAGAAGGCCCGGCCACCCAGTTGGTTTACTTAGGTATCTTACTGAACACGGTTGCTCAGACATCAAGTCTGCCGCAGGAAAAAATCACGGCTTTAAAGATGATTCCCCTCACCAAGGTGACCTTGCGGCAGCTTCAGTCGCTGCTGGACCACCTGAATTTCGCGTGCAGGGTGGTGGCGCCAGGGAGGCCTTTTTGCTCACGTCTTGCAAGACTCACTTCTGGCTTGCGGGCCCCTCACCACCACACGCGTTTGCCCCTGGACGTGAAGGAGGACCTGCGGACCTGGTTGACATTCCTTCAGGAATACAATGGGGTGTCACTTTGGCAGGACACTTTGAACCTCCGTAATGATTTCCAGGTTCATTCTGACGCGGCAGGCTCATTAGGCTTTGGGCTTTATTGGCAGGGTAGATGGTGCGCTATGCCCTGGCCGGTGGCTTGGCAGGGGGAGGCGATTACGCGGGACTTGACTTTTCTCGAGTTTTTGCCCATTGCAGTGGCCGTGCATATATGGGTCGAGGAATTCAGGGACCGTCGTGTATGCTTCTGGACTGATAACATGGCGGTGGTGAGCGTGCTGGCTAAATTGTCATTGCGTTCCCCCAGGGTCTCTTCCCTGCTTAGAACTTTCGTGCTCCAATGCTTGCGTGCTAATATTGTTTTTTCCGCACGCTTTGTCCCGGGCCTATCTAATGATATTGCTGATGCTTTATCCCGTTTTCAGATGACCCGGTTCAGATCCCTGGCTCCGGAAGCGCGAGAGCGTCCGGAGTGCTTTCCAGACCACCTGTGGAGCCTTGGAGGCACTTAGCCATGCAGGGAGTAGCTTCTTCTGTTGCCCCATCCACCTTAGCTTCTTATAAGAAGGCCTGGTCTGATTTTACTACATTTCATGGGCTGCCAGGGGCGGGCAAGTTTGCCTCGCCCCCAACGGCGGACATGGCACTGGAGTATCTGACCCACCTTTTTGCAATGGGCCGTGCCCCCAGGACAATTAGGATCCAAGCAGCGGCTATTTCCTTTTTTGCCAAGCTTTTCTTTGAAAAGGACCCTTGTTCAGCATTTTTTATTAAGCAGGCATTGAAGGGCTGGGCTAGGATGTCCCCATCCCAGGCCCAGTCTAGGCGCCCGATTAGTTTTCCCCTTTTATCAAGGATGCGGACTAAGCTTAGAGTGATTTGCTGGTCGCGCTTTGAGGCACGCCTTTTTTCTGCCGCTTTTTCTTTGGCCTTTTTTGGGGCGTTGCGAGTTGGGGAGGTGGTCCTTGAGGTTTCCCGGTCCACTGGCTCTAGGGGTTTATTGTTAAAGGATGTGGATCTTTCCACTTCGGAGGTGGTCATTACAGTCCGCAGTTCCAAGACTGACCAGCTAGGCCGGGGTGTTGTGATGCTGCTGCCCGCCACGGGGAGGTCTGGCCCCTGCCCAGTGAAGGACACTGCGCGGTATCTTGCAGTGCGCCCCGCTGGCAAGGGCCCCCTTTTAGTCCATGAGGATGGCTTGCCATTGACCAGGCAGCAGTTTGCCAAGATTATGCGCAAAGCCATCACAGCTTGTGGCCGATCGGCGGCTGGTTACGCCCCTCATTCCTTCAGGATTGGTGCAGCTACATCAGCTGCTCGTTGGGGGCTCTCAACTGACAGGATCAAAGAATTGGGACGGTGGAAGTCGGATGCCTATAAGGGCTATGTGCGACGTTGATGTGTTGTTAATTGTTTTTTTTTCTGTTCCCTTCAGGTCCTGCACCCCGGCCCAGTACACGATGCTGTGCCCGACCATCCAAACGCGTACGCGTTTGGATGGTCGGGCACAGCATCGTGTACTGGGCCGGCGCCAGAGTACGGGAGGCAGGGCTATGGCCCAACCTTGGACTTTCATTTCATGTTTGTGTTTCCTGGTTGGGCAAGAGGGGCATGTTGTGGGAGGAGTTGATCCCATTACTTTGCAGTCGTGCTGCTGGGGAGGGTCCACCTGATGCCATGGTTTTACAACTTGGGGAAAATGACTTGCCAGCCACAAAGTGCCAGGTGCTACGCCTCAAGATGCAGCACAATTTGAGGGAGGTTGCGGTTTTATTCCCACAGGTTAAGCTATTTTGGTCCCACCTGTTGCAGCGCCGCTCCTGGAGGGGAGCACGTTCCGCTGTGGCGGTCGAAAGAGCTCGCAGACGCACTAGTAGTGCGGCTGTTAGGGCGGTGTTGGATGCGGGAGGGTTTGCGATTACTCATCCCAATATTTCTTGCAGCAATGATTCTCTTTACCGCCCAGATGGTGTGCACCTTTCCCCATTGGGAAATGACCTGTGGTTAGGGGCTATTGGGGGGGCCCTGAAGGATTGGTTGGGATTGTGAGTGGTTTTGGCGGTGAGCCGGTGGCTCGTGGCGGTTAGGCATTGGTTCGGTGGTATAATAATAATATAATAATAATAATAATAATAATAATAATAATAATAATAATAATAATAATTTTTTATTTGTACCCCGCCCATCTGGCCGGGTCCCCCCAGCCACTCTGGGCGGCTTCCAACAAATATTAAAATACATCAAAATCACAAATTAAAAACTTCCCTAAACAGGGCTGCCTTCAGGTATTTTCTGTATGTAGGATAGCTGTTGATCCCTTTAACCTCTGCTGGGAGGGCGTTCCACAGGGTGGGCGCCACTACCGAGAAGGCCTTCTGCCTGGTTCCCTGTAGCTTTGCTTCTCGCAGTGAGGGAACCGCCAGAAGGCCCTCGGCGCTTGATCTCAGTGTCCGGGCTGAACGGTGGGGGTGGAGACGCTCCTTCAGGTATACAGGACCGAGGCCGTTTAGGGCTTTAAAGGTCAGCACCAACACTTTGAATTGTGCTCGGAAACGTACTGGGAGCCAATGTAGTTCTCTCAGGACCGGTGTTATGTGGTCCCAGCGGCCACTCCCAGTCACCAGTCTAGCTGCCGCATTCTGGATTAATTGTAGTTTCCGGGTCACATTCAAAGGTAGCCCAACGTAGAGCGCATTGCAGTAGTCCAAGCGGGAGATAACTAGAGCATGTACCACTCTGGCGAGACAGTCTGCGGGCAGGTAGGGTCTCAGCCTGCGTACCAGATGGAGCTGGTAGACAGCTGCCCTGGACACAAAATTAACCTGCGCCTCCATGGACAGCTGTGAGTCCAAAATGACTCCCAGGCTGCGCACCTGGTCCTTCAGGGGCACAGTTACCCCATTCAGGACCAGGGAGTCCCCCACACCCGCTCGCACTCTGTCCCCCAAAAACAGTACTTCTGTCTTGTCAGGATTCAACCTCAATCTGTTAGCCGCCATCCATCCTCCAACCGCCTCCAGGCACTCACACAGGACCTTCACCGCCTTCACTGGTTCTGATTTGAAAGAGAGGTAGAGCTGGGTATCATCCGCATACTGATGAACACCCAGCCCAAACCCCCTGATGATCTCTCCCAGTGGCTTCATATAGATGTTAAAAAGCATGGGGGAGAGGACGGAACCCTGAGGCACCCCACAAGTGAGAGCCCAGGGGTCTGAACACTCATCCCCCACCACCACTTTCTGAACACGGCCCAGGAGGAAGGAGCGGAACCACTGTATAACAGTGGCCCCAGCTCCCAACCGCTCTAGGCGGTCCAGTAGGATGTTATGGTCGATGGTGTCAAAGGCCGCTGAGAGATCCAGCAGGACTAGGAAACAGCTCTCACCTTTGTCCCTAGCCCGCCGGAGATCATCAACCAGCGCGACCAAGGCAGTTTCTGTCCCATGATGAGGCCTGAATCCGGATTGGAAGGGATCCAAATGGTCCGCATCCTCCAGGCGTGCCTGGAGTTGTTCAGCAACCACCCGCTCAATCACCTTGCCCAAGAATGGTAAATTTGAGACTGGGCGATAGTTGGCCATATTGGCCGGGTCTAAAGATGTTTTTTTTAAGAAGCGGTTTAATGACCGCCTCTTTCAGCGGGTCTGGGAAGACTCCCTCGCAGAGGGAAGCATTCACCACCCCGCGGAGCCCATCGCCCAGCCCTTCCCGGCTAGCTTTTATTAGCCAGGATGGGCAAGGATCAAGAAGACAGGTGGTCGGTTTCACTCGTCCAAGCAGCCTGTCCACATCCTCGGAAGTAACAGATTGGAATTGATCCCATGAAACATGACTAGACAGGGCTCCAGCACTCTCCCGCCCCGGATCTGCTCCCACGGTGGAGTCTACCTCCTTCCGAATCTGAGCGACTTTATCTGCAAAAAACTTTGCAAAAGCATTGCAGGAGATCTTGGGGTCCCTACCAGACCCCGATGACGAAGGTGGTTCTGCTAGATTGCGAACCACCTGGAAGAGTCTCCTGCTGCTGTTTTCTGCAGATGCAATAGAAACGGTGAAGAAGGTCCTCTTCGCCGTCGCCATTGCCACTTGGTAGGCTCGAAGTTGAGCTCTAGCCCGTGTCCGGTCTGATTCAGAATGAGTTTTCCGCCACCGGCGCTCTAGCCGTCTCAGCGACTGTTTCATCGCCCTCAGCTCCGGGGAAAACCAGGGGGCTGTCCGGGCTCCATGCAATCGGAGAGGGCGCTTCGGAGCCAGACAGTCAATAGCCCTGGTTAACTCCACATTCCAGCGGGCCACCAGGGAATCGGCTGAAAGGCCATCAACATGGGATAAAACATCCCCTACCACTCTCTGGAAGCCATTTGGATCCATTAAGTGGCGGGGGCGGACCATCCAAATCGGTCCCACCTCCCGGCAGAGGGGAAGGGTCGCGGAGAAGTCTAGTTGCACCAGAAAGTGATCTGACCATGGCACTTCTTTTGTTTCGCTTTTACTTAGTGTCAGATCACCCACATCCATAGAGGTAAACACCAGGTCTAAGGTATGTCCGCGGCTATGAGTTGGGCCAAACTTATTCAGGGACAGCCCCATGGAGGCCATGCTTTCCACGAAGTCCCGAGCGGCCCCTTGTAAGGTCGTGTCGGCATGGATATTAAAATCTCCTAAGACAACCAAGCTAGGTGTCTCCAGGAGCACGTCCGCCACGACCTGAAGCAGCTCGGGCAGGGAATCCTTGGTGCAGCGGGGAGGTCGGTACACCAAAAGGAATCCTGTACTGCCCCTATTGCCCAACTTCCAGAACATGCACTCAGAAAACCTGGTCTTTCCAATAGGACACCGGTGCAAACTAATGACTTCCTAAAAATCACTGCAACCCCCCCTCCCCGCCCAGATGGCCTGGGTTGCTGTGCGTAAGAGAAACCTGGTTGGACACGCAGCGGCAAGGACTGGCCCATCTGCCTCATCCAGCCAAGTCTCTGTCACACATGCCAGGTCAAATCCTCCATCCACAATCAGGTCGTGGATGGCAGTTGTTTTGTTCATCATTGACCTGGCATTACACAGCAACACTTTCAGGCCATGTGGGTATCCCTTGTTGATTCCGGTACCCATCCAGTCAGGGCCAGACCCGGAGGCAGGGATAGTCCTCAAACAACGACTAAGCCTGCCTCCTCGGTAATGACATGGTCTGGTCCTAGCGTGACTCCTCCTCCTGCCCATGATCACTGAGATCGGATGTCCCAGTGCATCCCCCCCTGTGGAACTTGCCCCAGCCATTCTGTTGGCTGGGACCCACTCCCGGGCAGCCCTGATCCCACCCCTTAAGAACAAAGTAAAATCTATATAAAAAATAACAGCAAAAACTAACAAGCAAAAAACACAAACAACAATAAAACAATATAAACCAAAAACAATAAAAGTTACAAATATAACAAAATTAAACAAATTCCCAAACCAACTAAAAATCCATCCCACCCACCCTACCAGAAAGAATTAAAAAAAAAAAACCATTTTAAAACATTCTAAAAAGAACTCTGTGCCCAGCAGAAATAGGTTCTGCTGGGCAGCAGTAGCAGCAGCCCTTTTGAGACTCAACAGGCCCCATCCTGGGCCAGATGGAGAAAGGCAGGGAGAGGTCCTGTGGGCACTCAGGCAGGAGAATCCTGGGCAGCCTCACCCGCAGCAGCCGGGTTTGCAGTCCTTTTGAGGCCCACCAAGCCCCGCCCTGGGCCAGATGGAGAAAGGCAGGGAGAGGTCCTGTGGGCACTCAGGCAGGAGAATCCTGGGCAGCCTCACCCGCAGCAGCCGGGTTTGCAGTCCTTTTGAGGCCCACCAAGCCCCGCCCTGGGCCAGATGGAGAAAGGCAGGGAGAGGTCCTGTGGGCACTCAGGCAGGAGAATCCTGGGCAGCCTCACCCAGGTGCCCACCAAGTGGTGATGTCGGTGTTGGGAATTCTGTTAAAGGAAGCCAGGGGCTCTACATTGCTTGTCCGAACCCGGTGGGTTGCTGGGCCATGCAGGAGCCCCTGTGAACCCTTGGGGAGGGGGAGTCGCTGATTTCACCAGGCTCCGTTAACTCTCCCCAGCTAATGGTTTCCCTGCGCTGACAAGTGGTCAGCTCTGTCCAGCCGGACAGCTAGTCTTGCTGACTAGGAGTCAGCTTTGTCCAGGAGGACAATGTGAACCAATGCCTACGCAACCACTCACGTGATTTGTATTCAATAAAGTTGTGGCCAAAATATGCCCAAAAACCCAAACCAAAATTATGTTTCATGTGTGAGTTATTGGTGGGAATGACTGGGTGCCCTACACACGCAAATAATGTGCTGTTTGTACCTCAGTTACAGTTCAATCTCCTCAGTATTCCAAAGATTACTGAACTGGACTTGGAATTGAACATGCACAGAGATCTGTGTGTGATCTCCAAAGATGGAGAGGAGATTCTAAGAGCTCAGAAGAACAGAGATGGACTGTTTTTACTATCTTTTGATTCTGCTGACTGTTGTTTCAATGTTGTTGATCAATCTTTTGCAGGTGCAGCTAAGTCCAAGACTTCAAAACAGCCCAGCAAAGACAGGGCCTTTGCCACAATCCAGAGGCAAAGCTTGTTTTTATTTGTTGATAACAGATCATTTTTCCAGGTTCTCTTGGATCTATTCGATGCAAAGACCGCAGCATACCTTGGCCAAATTCAAAGAATATTGTGCTAAGGTGAAGTTCATGCATGATGGAAAAATTGAATGTTTGTATACTAATGAATTACCAGTGTTTCTTTCACAGGAATTTCAGGATTTCCTAGACCAACAGAGCATACGGCACAAAGTTGCTGTAAGCCAGTAATCATGGGATAATGACGTGTGTGTTAAGGTTAATGCTGAATTGAAAGATGGAATGCAGGCGCAATTGCTTAGTGCAAAGCTGTTTGAAAAGAATTGGGCTGAAAGCCTATCCGCTTTCACTTATACATGGGTCAGAGAAGTTCCAAAAGGAATGGAACAATCTCCATATGAGATACTGTTTAAAATAAAACCTTATGTGAAGCACCTTAAGGTTTTTGGTTCTCATATTTGGGCGGAGTCACTTGAAGGTACTCCTACTCAAGGCATGTTAATAGGCTATGAGAAAGGTCAATACAGAGTTCTGTTGCCTTCCTCAGACACAGTAATTCTTACTAATGAGGTAGAACACACTGTAAGGCAGGAGACACAAGAGCTCCAAAGCTTTCCTATTGATGCCGATACACATTCTGACACCAACAATAGCAGTGCAAGCTCAACAACGGCTAGTTCTGACACAGATGACACAGTCATTGAGAAAGGAGCTCATGCTGTTAACAGGCCATCACAAGAAGATGAAGGTGATGTGCTAGAATCAATAGAGCCACTGTTCACTATTGGTAAGAGTTCTCCCAAAAGTCCTGAAAGGGAGAAACCCACCAAAGAAGATTTGCACCTCTTGCGCAGATCTGAGAGAGTTACAAAGGGTCAGGCACCAAAAAGGTACTCTCGTGAGTTTGCAATCTCAGCCAAAGCCAATATAGCTGTAGCTCACACTCATACACATGATACAGGCACACAGGAACAATTCACAGGAGTGAACAGGCCACAGCAACAGGTTGGAATGTTCAACACTGTTCCTGCCAACACACAAAGAGCAAATGCTCTAGTCCCTTGGAGGATTGGTAAACTCAATCTGGTAAAACCTGTCTCAGAGAGTTCCATGTGTGGAACACAGACGACAGGTTCATACTTTGTATATGAAAACTGTATGTTTCATTCTCTTAATGATGCTTTAGCTTTTGCCACTCTCTCTTTGTCAAAATTCGGGGGAGGGTGTTGTGAATTTTCTCCAAGTCAAGCTGCAAGAGCTGCTGGCTGGAACCGTATGGCTTTTGTTTCTCACACAGATCTGTGAGAAAGTATGCTTTGTTTATTGTGGGCGGGGAGGGGGGTTGCAGTGATTTTTAGGAAGTCATTAGTTTGCACCAGGAATCCTATTGGGAAGACCCAGTTTTCTGAGTGCATGTTCTGGAAGTTGGGCAATAGGGGTAGTACAGGATTCCTTTTGGTGTACTGACCTCCTCGCTGCACCAAGGACTCCCTGCCCGAGCTGCTTCAGGTCGTGGCGGATGTTCTCCTGGAGACACCTAGTTTGGTTGTCCTAGGGGATTTTAACATCCATGCCGACACGACCTTACAAGGGGCCGCTCGGGACTTCGTGGGAAGCATGGCCTCCATGGGGCTGTCCCTGAATAAGTCTGGCCCAACTCATAGCCGCGGACATGCCTTGGACCTGGTATTCACCTCTATGGATGTTGGTGATCTGACACTAAGTAAAAGCGAAACAAAAGAATTGACATGGTCAGATCACTTCCTGGTGCAACTGGACTTCTCCGCGACCCTCCCCCTCTGCAGGGAGGTGGGACCAATTCGGATGGTCCGCCCCCGCCACTTAATGGATCCAATTGGCTTCCAGAGAGTGGTAGGGGATGTTTTATCCCATGTTGATGGCCTTTCAGCTGATTCCCTGGTGGCCCGCTGGAATGTGGAGTTAACAAGGGCTATTGAATGTCTGGCTCCGAAGCGCCCTCTCCGATTGCATGGAGCCCGGACAGCCCCGTGGTTTTCCCCAGAGTTGAGGGCGATGAAACAGTCGCTGAGACGGCTAGAGCGCCGGTGGCGGAAAACTCATTCTGAATCAGACCGGACACGGGCTAGAGCTCAACTTCGAGCCTACCAAGTGGCAATGGCGACGGCGAAGAGGACCTTCTTCACCGTTTCTATTGCATCTGCAGAAAACAGCAGCAGGAGACTCTTTCAGGTGGTTCACAATCTATCGGAACCACCTTCATCATCGGGGCCTGGTAGGGACCCCAAGATCTCCTGCAATGCTTTTGCAAAGTTTTTTGCAGATAAAGTCACTCAGATTCGGAAGGAGGTAGACTCCACCGTGGGAGCAGGGCCGGGGCGTGAGAGTGCTAGAGCCCTGTCTAGTCATGTTACATGGGATCAATTCGAATCTGTTACCTCCGAGGATGTGGACAGGCTGCTTGGACGAGTGAAACCAACCACCTGTCTCCTTGATCCTTGCCCATCCTGGCTAATAAAATCGAACCAGGAAGGGCTGGGCGATGGGCTTCACGGGGTGGTGAATGCTTCCCTCTGCGAGGGAGTATTCCCAGACCCGCTGAAAGAGGCGGTCATTAAGCCACTTCTTAAAAAAAACATATTTAGACCCGGCCATTATGGCCAACTATCGTCCAGTCTCAAATCTACCATTCTTGGGCAAGGTGATTGAGCGGGTGGTTGCTGAACAACTCCAAGCACGCCTGGAGGATGCGGACCATTTGGATCCCTTCCAGTCGGGGTTCAGGCCTCATCATGGGCCTGAAACTGCCTTGGTCGCGCTGGTTGATGATCTCCGGCGGGCTAGGGACAAAGGTGAGAGCTGTTTCCCAGTTCTGCTGGATCTCTCAGCGGCCTTTGACACCATTGACCATAACATCCTTCTGGACCGTCTAGAGGGGTTGGGAGCTGGGGGCACTGTTATACAGTGGTTCCGCTCCTTCCTCCTGGGCCGTGTTCAGAAAGTGGTGGTGGGGGATGAGTGTTCAGACCCCTGGGCTCTCACTTGTGGGGTGCCTCAGGGTTCCGTCCTCTCCCCCATGCTTTTTAATATCTCTATGAAGCCGCTGGGAGAGATCATCAGGGGGTTTGGGCTGGGTGTTCATCAGTATGCAGATGACACCCAGCTCTACCTCTCTTTTAAATCAGAACCAGTGAAGGCGGTGAATGTCCTGTGTGAGTGCCTGGAGGCAGTTGGAGGATGGATGGTGGCTAACAGATTGAGGTTGAATCCTGACAAGACAGAAGTACTGTTTTGGGGGGACAGGGTGCGAGCAGGTGTGGGGGACTCCCTGGTCCTGAATGGGGTAACTGTGCCCCTGAAGGACCAGGTGCGCAGCCTGGGAGTCATTTTGGACTCACAGCTGTCCATGGAGGCGCAGATTAATTCTGTGTCCAGGGCGGCTGTCTACCAGCTCCATCTGGTACGCAGGCTGAGACCCTACCTGCCCGCAGACTGTCTCACCAGAGTGGTGCATGCTCTGGTTATCTCCCACTTGGACTACTGCAATGAACTCTACGTGGGGCTACCTTTGAAGGTGACCCAGAAACTGCAATTAATCCAGAATGCGGCAGCTAGACTGGTGACTGGGAGTGGCCGCCGGGACCACATAACACCGGTCCTGAGAGATCTACATTGGCTCCCAGTACGTTTCCGAGCACAATTCAAAGTGTTGGTGATGACCTTTAAAGCCCTAAACGGCCTCGGTCCTGTATACCTGAAGGAGCGTCTCCACCCCCACCATTCAGCCCGGACACTGAGATCCAGCGCCGAGGTCCTTCTGGCGGTTCCCTCATTGCAAGAAGTGAGGTTACAGGGAACCAGGCAGAGGGCCTTCTCGGTAGTGGTGCCCGCCCTGTGGAACGCCCTTCCAGCAGATGTCAAGGAAATAAGCAGCTATCCTATTTTTAAAAGACATCTGAAGGCAGCCCTGTTTAGGGAAGTTTTTAATATTAAATGCTGTATTGTTTTAACATTTGACTGTAAGCCGCCCAGAGTGGCTGGGGAAACTCGGCCAGATGGGCGGGGTAAAAATAACAAATTATTATTATTATTATTATTATTATTATTATTATTATTATTATTATTATTATTATTATTATTATTATTTCCTGCTATGGAATGTACTGTTGTAATCTGAGCCTGCGAGCTCACTTACTTTCTCTTTACTGCTTGTCCTCAAGCCAGACAGACGGCGAAATGGCAGCACCGTTTACACGGGCTGGCAGCAGAGAATGTCTCTGCACAATTACTTGGAATAAAATAGATTAGCCTAAATAACGGCTGTTTGTATTGTTTCTATCTGGGAGCAATCGCATATTAACAGCACTCCGGACTCTGTTCCGGGGATGTGCTAAGCTGCTGTGCTCTGGTTTTTGGGCAGTCTCACAACTTGCCCTAGGCTGGGTATATCATAACAGGTCCTGGCGGGTCATGGCTAATAAGGGTTTAGCTATCTCGCTGTAGCTGGCAATCCAGGCTCTGCAGAACCCTGCCATCCTGAGGAAGCCTCGCAGTTGTCTTTTAGTCTGGGGTAGGGGTATTTTAGTGACTGCTTCTATCCGGTCGGTGGCTAAACTCCTGGTACCCACTCCCAGAATGTGGCCAATGTATTTTACTTCTTGCCTACAGAACTGTTGTTTTTTCAGAGAGACCTTATGTCCCTTATAAGCCAATTCGGTAAGGAGGTGTTTAGTGTCTGTTTTGCATGCCTCCTCACTGGTAGAACATATTAAAATATCATCAACGTATAAAAGAAACGCGGATCCAGCAGGCAGATGTAAGTCTTGTACATCCTGGTGTAGGGTAGTGGAAAAAATTGCAGGTGATTCTACATATCCCTGAGGGAGCCTTGTCCATGTTCATTGACCAAGTCCCAATGTGAAGGCAAAGAGAAATTGACTCTCGGGGGCCACAGGGATGCTGAAGAATGCGGAGCAGAGATCCGCCGCGCTGTACCAGGTGGTTTCTGGTGGGATAGCATTTAAGAGTGAGTTTGGATTTCCTACCACTGGGTGGCGGGGTATCACGAACTGGTTAACGAGTCTGAGGTTTTGGACAAAACCGTAGCGGACTGGAGCTCCCTCTCCCAAAGGTTTCTTTATAGGGAGCAAAGGGGTATTGCAGGGCGAAGCGCAAGGGACTGGGATTCCTTTGTCCAAAAATTAATGTATCATTGGTGTTAGCCCTTCTATGGCTTCCCTAGGCAGTGGGTATTGTTTTGTACAAGGGTAAGGGAGGTCAGTTCTGTAGGTGATCCTCACAGGCGCCACTGACTTTAAAAGTCCTACTGAGGTAGATTCTGTCCCCCACAGCCATGGGGGCATCTTTTGCTCTAAGTCAAGGGGTAAATCAGGAAATTGGCGCTCAAACTTTGCGTCCTGAATTACTCCTTGGCAGGAAAGGAAGGATTTTTCAGGCATGTGCAGGTATATGCCGTCAGGCGAGCAATGTATGGTGGCGTTCATTTTACAGAGGAGGTCTCTGCCCAGGAGGTTAACGGGACTGCTGGTTAGGAGGAAGGTGTGCTCTGCCAGCAATGGTCCTAGAATGACCTTAGCTTCAGGGCTTTGTGTGGTGCTTATGTGACAGGGTGATGGAGGGCTTCAATAGGGAGGGGGTCCTTTGAGGGTATCGCTCCATACCCGCTGGTTTACTCGGGAGGAGACTCACTCGGGTGACCCCCTTCTGTATAATTCCTTATCAAAAATCACTTCTTTTGTATTCAGGTCAGGACAACAGATCCACACCTGGGAGCTTGATGGCAGCTGAAGGGATCCACGGTGATCCAGGACAAGCTGCACTTGCTGCTCAGGTAAGGCCAGAAGTAGGCTTACCAGAAGTCCCCGGTTGCCGGGGACAGTCCCCGGATTCATCAATCTGTCCCCAGTAGAAATTTGTCCCCGGAATGTCCCCGGATTTAATTAATGTCCCCGGATTTATGCCTGGGGACTTCCTGTGATGCAACATGGCTGACGCCATGGCAGCAAGCAGCATCGGAGGTCCCAGCTACATCCGGGGACGTTAATTAAATCCAGGGACATTCTATCCAGTTCCAGCCACCCAATCCGCTGGCGGGGGGGGCATTTAAACCGAGGCGCGAGCCGGAGAGCTTCCTTCCGGCTCGCGTCCTCGATCTGATCGCATCACTGATGAGAGAAAGGGGGGGAAAGAAGAAGCCCCGACCTTGCTGCAGCCGCCGCCGCTGAGGAGAGGGAGAGCTTGACCCGAGAGAGCAGACCCAGAGGAAGGTATGTCTGCTTTAAAGCCTCATTGCAAAGCAAAAAACAGCATTCCTGGCCGTTCCTGTGTGTGCTGGTCCCAAGGGATATCCGATAGGCGAGGTCTAGTCCAGTCCAAGGTCAGTCCAATCCAGAAGTCACGAAGCCGAAGTCACAAAGCCGAGGTCAGGATTAAGTCGGAAGCCAAAGTCACAAAGCCGAGGTCAGGAGGAAGCCAGGAGTCAGAAGCCGAGGTAACAAAGCCGGGGTCAGGAACACAGGAGTCAGGAACCAGGAACTGGGCAGCAACGATGTTGCTCCTGCAACTTGGGACTGGGACTGGCCGGCTTTTATCTGCCCCGAGGCAGAGGGCGGCTCCGATCGTCAGGTGACTCGCCTCTCCTGGCTTGGAGGCGAGCACTCCTCCTGCGGGAACTTAGTTCCCTTCGCCTCTCTGCCCTGAACCTTTGCAACTCAGGAGAAGCTGGAGGGTTACCAGACCCAGAGGCAACCTCAGCTTCCCCTGACTGGGTGGGGAGTGGAGCACCTGCAGGCAATGAGTCCTCCACTCCATCAGAGGCCAGATCAAACTCAGCCGATGCCTGCACCTGAGGATCTAGCACAGGTGAGTCCCCTTCAGACTCAGGCCCCAGCCCTGGCTCTGCTGGTTCTGGAGGCAGGGAATCCTGTGCAGGCTGGGATCCCTCAGGTTCAGCGTCTGAGTCTGAATCCCAGGCCATCACACCATCCCCCCTCCCAGGCCCCCCCCTCAACCGAGGGGCCGGACCAGGCTTGCTGGGGTAAGTTGCATGGAACTCACGGAGGCAGGCAGGCGCATGGATGTTTTCCGCTGGTTCCCACGAACGATCCTCGGGCCCATACCCCTTCCAGTCGATGAGGTATTGGAGCTTCCCCCTGCGATATCGGGAGTCGAGAATGTGCTCCACCTCGTACTCGGGCTCCCCCTGAACCAGAACTGGCTGCGGTCGTGGACGGTCTGGGTGGAACTCATCGGGCGGGGCGACCGGACTGAGTAGGGACCGGTGAAATACCGGGTGGACCTTCAGGGTCGCGGGTAATCGGAGACGGAATGCCACAGGTGAGACCCGGTCCACAATCGGAAATGGGCCGGTGAAGCGGGCATCCAGCTTCCGCGAAGGCCGAGAGGGGTGCAGGTGGCGGGTGGAGAGCCATACCAGGTCACCGACACGGAGTTCCGGCCCCTCCTGACGGTGACGGTCGGCCTGGGCCTTATACGCGTCCTTGGCCTGGCTCAGTTGCTCTGTCAGAAGCTGCTGCTGCGACTGGAGCTCCTGTAGCCAGTCTGTCACTGCGGGAACTGCGGATGCCGGCAGCACACTTGGGAACAACCGCGGGTGGTACCCATAGTTCGCCTGAAACGGGGTCTGTTGGGTGGAAGCGTGCACTGCGTTGTTATACGCGAACTCGGCCAACGCCAGGTGGTCGACCCAATCGTCCTGGTGGAAGCTGCAGTAGCACCGGAGGTACTGTTCCAACACCGCGTTTGCCCGTTCGGTCTGTCCATCTGTCTGCGGATGGTAGGCCGAAGATAGGCAGACCTCCGTCCCGAGAGCCTGATGTAGAGCACGCCAGAAGCGGGAGGTGAACTGGGCACCGCGATCGGAGACCAAACGTTCTGGTAGGCCATGTAAGCGGAAGACGTGTTGTAAGTACAGTTGCGCCGTCTCCTTGGCTGAGGGTACAGACGAGCACGGGGCACAGTGCACCATCTTAGTGAAGTGGTCCGTGAATACCAGGAGACAGGTACACTGATGGGACAGGGGTAGGTCCACCACGAAATCCAATGAAACCGTATGCCACGGACGAGGAGGAACTGGCAGTGGCTGTAGCAGTCCCGCAGGTCTCCCGGTCAATCCCTTGGCTCGCCGGCAGACATCGCAACCCCCAATGTACCGTGCCACGTCGGCTTTCAAGCGGGGCCACCAGAATTCCCGGCTGACCAGGTGGGTGGTCCGATACCTCCCGAAGTGGCCAGCTGCCGGGGCATCATGTGACATTCGGAGCACCTCGGCCCGCAAAGGCCCTGGTGGGATGTACAACCGACCACGGTGCATCAGCAGACCCTGGTGCACAACCAGTTCTGGGTATCGAGGGCACGATCCACTGGCCAATTCCTGAATCCGTTCCTGAGCCCACGCATCGACCCGTTGCTGCTTCCGCACTCGGTCCCGTAGTGACTCAGTCTCCTGAACAGCCAGGAACGCTGCTGGTGGGACGATTGTTGTTGGGGCCGCCTGCTGCACCGTCTCTGCAATGTCCTCCGGTTTCCGGGACAGTGCGTCCGCCTTCTGGTTTTGGGAGCTGGGGATGTAACGGATCCGGAACTGGAATCGGGAGAAGAACAGTGCCCACCGGATCTGACGCTGGTTCAGCTTGCGGGTGGTCTGGAGATACTCCAGATTCCGGTGGTCGGTTCTCACTTCCACCGGGTGTCGTGCCCCCTCAAGATGATGGCGCCAGACCTCAAAGGCCACCTTAATGGCCAGTAGTTCCCGCTCCCACACGGTATAGTTGCGCTCCGCCGGAAGGAGCTGCCGGGAGTAGTAGGCACAGGGTAGCAGTGGCGCATCAGGTCCGTGTTGCTGGGACAGGACAGCACCGAGAGCCGTACTGGAGGCGTCCGTCTCCACCACGAAGGGACGAGAGGGATCAGGATGCTGTAAAATCGGCGCCTTCTGGAAACAGGCTTTCAACCCCTGGAATGCCCCCTCAGCCTCCTCGTCCCAGGAGAAGGGAGTCTTGGGGCGCAGCAGACGGGTCAACGGGGTGGTGCGATGAGCGTAGTCCGCAATGAATGTCCGGTAATAGTTGGCGAACCCCAGGAACCGCTGTAGGTCCTTGCGGTTCCGCGGCGCCGCCCACTCTCGAACCGCAGTCACCTTCCCGGGGTCCATCTGTACACCATCAGGGGAGAGTCGGTGTCCGAGGAAGTCCACTGACCGCTGGTGGAACTCGCACTTGCTGAGCTTAGCGTACAGGCGGTGCTCCCGCAAGCGCTGCAACACGGTCCGGACATGACTCTCATGGCGAGCTGGGTCACGGGAATAAATCAGAATGTCATCGAGGTACACCACCACGTACTTGTCTAGCAAGTCCTGGAACACGTGGTTGATGTACCGTTGGAACACGGCGGGCGCATTGCATAGTCCGAACGGCATGACCAGATATTCGAACTGCCCATAACGGGTCCCAAATGCGGTCTTCCACTCATCCCCGGCACGGATCCGAATCAAGTTGTAAGCCCCCCGCAGGTCCAGTTTGGTGAACATCTGCGCCCCTTGCACCCGCTCCAGCAACTCCGCAATTAGGGGCAAGGGATACCGGTCTGGGATGGTGATCTTATTCAGGGCTCGGTAATCATGGCAGAGGCGAAGCTCCCCACACTTCTTCTTAACGAAGAGTACTGGAGCGGCGGTGGGAGAGGTCGAGGGCCTAATGAACCCACGCTCCAGGTTCTTGTGAAGGAAGTCCTGTAAGGCTTCACGCTCTGGCTCCGAAAGAGAGTATAGGCGACTCACAGGCAGGGGCGCCCCAGGCTGGAGGTCTATGCCGCAGTCGAAGGACCGATGAGGAGGCAGCCGGTCTGCCCCCTGTTCCTCGAACACGTCTACGTAGTCCCAGTACACGGCGGGGAGCGTTGACGCAGCCTCCCCCATGGAGGCGGCCGAAAGCATCTCGGACTGAGCATTCGAACCCGAGTCTGGGAAGCGTACAGTTCGATTGACCCAATCGATCTGAACATTGTGAGACTCCAGCCAGTCCATCCCCAACACCAGGGGAAACCGGGGCATGGTGGCAATGTCCAGGGTACGCACCTCCTGGTGCTGCTGGTGGCACAGGACCAAGGGCTGGGTCTCCCGCGTAACGGCGCCTGACCGCAGGAGCCGTCCGTCGATTGCCTCCACCTGCACCGGTTCTGGCTTGTTCTGGAGTGGCACCCGATGCTGAACAGCGAAGGCAGAGTCCATATAGGAGCGGGTTGCCCCTGAATCCACCAGAGCGTGGGTGAGAATCCAGGGCCCGCCTGGGGGGTACAGACGCACCGGGATCATGAGGTGTTGCAATTCCACTGGTGAGGGCCCATCATGCGACGCTTGGGACCCCAGATAGCCTGGGCCATTGGCTACTGGGGTTGGCGGTTTCCCTGCGGCTGGTGTTTCTCGGGGCATGTTCGGGCGTAGTGTCCACTCCCCCCGCAGTAGAGACAGAGGTTCCCCTCCCGACGCCTTGTCTTCTCCGAAGGGGAGAGGCGAGGCCGTGCTGCCCCGAGCTGCATCGGCTCCTCTAGTGACTCGGCTCTGGCCGTGGAACTGCTGGGAAGCACTGGAGTCGGGAGCCCGGAGTGCCGACGGCCCCGGGCCTGGCGACGGTCCTCCAACCGATCGTCTATCTGTAGACTCCGTTGGATGAGGGCCTCCAGCGTGGTGGGCCGATCCAAGGTGGCCAGCTGGTCCAGTATCTCGTCAGAAAGCCCCTCGAGATACTGGTCCCGAAGTGCGGAATCGTTCCAGGTCAAGTCCTGTGCCAACAGCCGAAATTCTGTGGCATAGGCGGCCACTGTGGACTTGCCCTGTTTCAACCGCCGAATCGCCCGATTGGCTTGACTCGCCTTCTGAGGGTTGGCGAACGCGGTTTCAAAATGGTTGCAAAACCCCGTATAGTCTGTCAGCAAGGGGGAGTCTTGCCGTAGCAGCGGCAACGCCCACTTGACCGCCTGGTCCTTCAGCAAGCTGATCAGGAAGTGCACCTTGGTGCGGTCGTCAGGGAAATCCCGGGCTCGCCCCTGAATATACAGTTTGGCCTGGGCGAGAAACATGGGAAAGCTGGCCGGGGACCCATCGAATTTCTCTGGCAGGGCCACTGGGTACTTGCCTGGAGCTGGGACGCCGGCACCAGGAGCCGGTAAGACGTCCAAACGCTGCTGAAGCGCCGTAACCGCATTGCTCAGCTGCTGCACTGTGTGGGTCAAGACCTGGTTCTCCTGGGCCAATGCCGCCAGCGCAGCCGCCTGGTCAGTCATAATGTCCGGTTCCTCCCGAACGCACCCCAACGAAGGGGGAGTGCGGGTGTGGCAGGAGCAAACTGTGCTGGTCCCAAGGGATATCCGATAGGCGAGGTCTAGTCCAGTCCAAGGTCAGTCCAATCCAGAAGTCACGAAGCCGAAGTCACAAAGCCGAGGTCAGGATTAAGTCGGAAGCCAAAGTCACAAAGCCGAGGTCAGGAGGAAGCCAGGAGTCAGAAGCCGAGGTAACAAAGCCGGGGTCAGGAACACAGGAGTCAGGAACCAGGAACTGGGCAGCAACGATGTTGCTCCTGCAACTTGGGACTGGGACTGGCCGGCTTTTATCTGCCCCGAGGCAGAGGGCGGCTCCGATCGTCAGGTGACTCGCCTCTCCTGGCTTGGAGGCGAGCACTCCTCCTGCGGGAACTTAGTTCCCTTCGCCTCTCTGCCCTGAACCTTTGCAACTCAGGAGAAGCTGGAGGGTTACCAGACCCAGAGGCAACCTCAGCTTCCCCTGACTGGGTGGGGAGTGGAGCACCTGCAGGCAATGAGTCCTCCACTCCATCAGAGGCCAGATCAAACTCAGCCGATGCCTGCACCTGAGGATCTAGCACAGGTGAGTCCCCTTCAGACTCAGGCCCCAGCCCTGGCTCTGCTGGTTCTGGAGGCAGGGAATCCTGTGCAGGCTGGGATCCCTCAGGTTCAGCGTCTGAGTCTGAATCCCAGGCCATCACACCGTGGCATATTCCCCCTCCCCCCCTTTTCTCCAGCTGTTGGAAGGCTTGCCTTTGGGGCTGTGAGGCAAAGCACAACAGCAGGGATTCCCTTTTTCTTTATAAGCCTCAGGTTTCCTATTGTGACCTGGGAATCCCCCTAACCAGCAGACAAAAGGCTTGTCTTTGGGGCTGTGAGGCAAAGCACAGCAGCGGGGATCCCCTGCCCCCCCCACTTTGTGGGAGAGCTTGCTTGCAGATAGGGATAGCGCGTGGTTGGAGATCCTTTTATTTGTAATTGCTCTGGTTGCTTAGAAGGGTAGTTGGCGGATGAAGTTAATCAAGTCAACATTAATCATTTAAACTGCCAGAAAAAGGGCCAGTTTTAAACAGTGGCTGTCTAATTTACCTAGTTCATGAAAAGCACGCATAAAAAACTGGTTCTATAATAATTGTAATGTATCTGCTTTGCACCTAAGGAGAGCTTGATCAGGATTGAAGAAATGCAGTGTGATACAGGATCTGTCACAACTTCTCCTCAGGTAAGGTCAGGAGGGTGGGTGGAGGGTGGAGTTGATGAAGTCAACTTTAATCATTTAAATCACTAGGGAAAGGGCCAATTTAAAACGACAGTTGTCTAGTTCACATAGATCCTGAACAAGCATGAAAAACAATCTTGCATACCAGCGGTGCCTACTTGAATAAAATATTGTAGGTAGGGGCCCATGTAAGCTCTGCCCCACATAATCAAGTCAAGTTGAATTTTTTTAATTGCCAGAGAAAGGGGCCGATTTAAAACAGTAGCTGTCTAGTTCACATAGTTCCTGAACAAGCATGCATGGAAAAACTGGTTTCTATAATAACTGAAATGTGCTTCATTTACAACTAAGTAGAGCCTCTGTGCTAATGCAGAGCATAATCCAAAGCTTCAGGCAAGGCCATTTATATACCCGTAATCCAGAGCAGCCTTTTCTCATACTCCTCTGAAGTACCACCGCTGTAACACCAGCACTTGGCCTTCTGGCACCTGCAGGCTAGGGAAAGAGCTCTCTGGGCGCTGCCTGCAATGCCTTTAGCACCCTGGGGTGGAGCTCCTTCTCAGCAATAGCACTGTCTGCTCATTCCCAACTTCTTCAACCAGTGCCTCTGTGCCTTCAGTAAATGTCTGGAGTAAATGTCTACCAGGAAGTGTCTGTCCTCTCCAGGACGTTGAAATACTGAAGAAGGCGCTCAATAGCCGTAAGACGGGGGCGGAAACAGTATTTAAGGGTGATCAAGCATTTCGTATGAAGCTCCAGGAGCTTGAAGAAAAACTCCAGCCGTTGCCAGCAATACTCCAGGAGCCGCAAGCAAGAGGTATTTTTGAGAATCCTGTCTTCACAAATTCTGGGGACATGGCCCTCCCAATGATGTTGGGTTTCAAGTCCCATCATCCATGATGAGCACTGGCCATGTTGGCTGGGGCTTAGGGGAGGCTGGATCTCTTTGAGGCTGGATTCCGGAGATCCTTGTCATTTGGGCTAATCGTTTCTGCATAGTTGGAACTCCAGGATTGGGTGTGAAACTTGGGTCTTTTGCATTTATCGATACCAGGTGTGGTGTTTTACATGTGCGACAATAAAATTGGTTTTCCTTTAGGGACTTCCGGTTCCTCCGCGTTCCGTCTCGGGTGCGCTTTGTGGGCGCTCCGCGACCAAGCGGCTTTCAGAGGGCAAATTTGGGGCAACGCAGAGGCTACGCATCCCCATGAAGGTTCGGGGGGGACCCAGAACTGACGGCATCCTGCAGCGCTAAAAAGGGGGAGCTTCGGAGCTCACGTCATCGACAAGGGGTGAGACAACGGAGCACTCAGAGCGCAAGGAGACAAACAGCCCTCGAAAGCAAGCCTCTAAACCCGGGAGGGTAAGGACAGCGGGGAAACTTCTTATAAATATCAAACCCTTACTATTACGGACTAAAAGGGCCATTTGAGAGAAAGATAGAAAGAAGCCCGTAAGGGGAGTAATGGGGAAGTGAAAGACATTTTAAAGAAAGAGACCTGGCGCAAACTGCGGAGGGTCTCATTTAATTTTAAACCCCAAAGGACTTGCCCATAAAGAAGAACAATCCAGGGAAAATTATACATTAAAAATAAGGCGGCACAGAGATCTGTTCCATTGTACAAAAGGAACAGCACAGGGACTAACAACAAGTAACACCAAAAAAAGAGGAGAAAATAACTAAAGCCTTTCTGCAGTGGTAAACCTTAAAGTAAAGCTACTAGCGATAAGCTAGTTAAATACAACCGTCAACACTGCTAACAGGAGATTAAAAAAACGCTCGAAAAGGAGAGACAGAAAACAAAGAAAACATAGACAGAGAACAAAACTTTGGGAGTATATCTTTTTCTTTAAAAATGGACTTACAGAACGGCTAAAATGGCGTAGCGTGGTTGGAGTAGTGGGGTGGTCCAGCGGAAAACGGAAAGGAATGGAAGGAAAGTGATGCAAAAAAGGGGTGGAACTAAAGGAAGCCAAAGAAAGTAAAGAGAAAGCTGGTAAGGTGAAGGATTTTGCAGTAAAGGACTGCGCAGCAAAGGCAAGAAAAACCAACACAGTGACACCTGTTATGGAACGGTCTTTACACTCAGGAAAGACACGGCAAAGACACATGCCCGACTGGCATGATCTCGCCTTCCAAGATCGTCCGGGAACTTATCAGCTTATTTAACCCGAACATCACAGCGACTGGTGTCGGCAGACATCCAGCACACTTAGGAATCAGCAGATAAGTGCGCAGTAGCGTAACAGACCACAGCAGCTCAGCATTGTAGCTAAAACTACTTTATTACATATCTACATACACGGAGCTCTACATCATGGCTCCTCTCTCTCTAGCATCAGGCAGCCGAGAGAGAACAAAGGACAAGAGTCCTATTTAGAGGATACATAGCAAGACAAGACTTCCTGTCTGCCGTCACTTCCCCCTTCCACTCTGTGGGATGAAAAACATAAATGCAGTCATGTGATAACAATAAGCCCATGACTGAAGACAGGGAATGATTCTTATAACATCCTCCCCCGATTCATGCACTGTGCTGAAGTCACCTGACATCAGTGTAACTACAACATGGCGTATTGACACAAAGTATACCTCTGTATCATTAGTTCCACCTTCGGAACTACTTGCAACTGGATTGGCATTGGCCTTACCAACTTGCGCTTCTGATTTGTCTTGGTGTCATAACCTTTGACTATCAGGATACTTTACACTTGGCTTTGTGGGAATTGAACCCTAGCCTTGTTCCTCTCTGAGGAATCTGTGTTGGCATACATAGCCTCTGGACTTGGTCCAGCTTCCTTATCTAAGGGATTTGTGTCTACCCTTACAGCCTTTGGGCATGGTTTTCTGTCACATGTGGACAAACTCTCTGTACCCTTTTTTGGACTGCAGGTTTAAGACTGGTGTTAAACCGCTTACTACAGTGAAATCTGGAATAGCTTAGTTAGCAAACTCTTTGGGCATACTATCACACTTTGTAGCTACTTTGAGAAGCCTACTTAACTCTTTGAGCATACGTGGAATCTATCACACTGTAGCTACTTTTGAGCCGCTTATGTGAAGCTGTGTTAGCAAACTCATTGAGCATACATGGTGAATCTTACACCTTTGTAGCCACTTTTGAGTCGCCTACCTGAAGCATCTCCACCATCACTGTTTCAGTGGAATCCACCTGTTTATAACAGCAACAGACTTGGATTTACAAGTCTTCAGAAATAGGTTTTGAGAAAAACATCTAGAATTCCTCCCCACTCTGCACTGCACTCTTGTGAGCAAAATGAGCTCAGTATGAGGCTTTAGCACTCTGTACATGCCTCTATACCACAGGAAGAATTTTGCCTCCTGCTTTGTGACATTTCAACCCACATGTCAGACCCAACCATTGGTGTCATGGCTTTTTCCGGGTTTGTGTTGTCACAGTTCCCATCAGAAACTTTGTCTGACTTTTTGGGAAAAATTTGCAAACTAGGTTTGCTGAGCATATCGCTCTGTGACTTTGAAACCCACATGTCAGAGCCAATCACTAGCATCTGGACTTTTTCCGGGTTGCCTTTGTCACTGTCATGATGACATCATCATGACTTTGAGGCAATCTCTGTGAGATACCATTATCTCCTTTCCCATTTGCCTGACCATTGGTGCATTTGACCATTGTTGTGTCAGACATCAGCATCTGGGAGCTTCATGCGTACAACCTGCATGGAAAATTTGGTTAACAGATAAAACACATCACATGTCTCTGCAACCTTCCCACCATCCCCATGTACACAACATGGTAAAGAACAATCAATTTCTGTCCTTCTGGGTGGTTGTGTTCTGATATCAGAATAAGCACGTCGCTTTGGCCGGATAAACATCAGCATGCTGCGCTGCGAACCTGGAAAGAAAAACACGTGAAACAACACAAAATGCTTTCAGTTCCTTTGGTTCTGTGGTGCAATTTAGCAAAAGTCTCTTTTTGAAACTCCGCTTTTCCGCTGTCCAAACGTCTTATAGGACAAACGTTGCACTGCTTGTGAGTCCAGCAGCACCACCTGCTGGTTGCAGTGTAGATTGGGATGACATCGCAAGTCAGTCCCCTTTTCCGTTCTGTAGAGTCCTCCCTCAGAACAGGTTACAGTTCCACCTTGTTCCAAAACACGACTCCAAACACGACTGGAGCTTTTGGGACAGGAACCTCGACTCCCACATCACGTGGGCATCGGAGAGATAACTTCAGACTTCTCCGGCATCCTAGATAGCCTTTCGCCATCTTGGGCTGTGTGTCGCAGCTTGAAATTCCTGCAGAACACACGGTGTGTGGCTGTTGGCTTCTGCGGCACAGCGTCTCACTGCTCTTGCAGCTTTCGGGGGGAAAAACATTTCTCCCCCGCAATCCCAAACTCATAGGGAATGTTCCGAAGAATCTTTGACTTCTTTAAAGTCTGTGCCTGCTACTTTTCACAGCGTCAGGGGAATAAACACCTCCCGCTGTAGCTATTAAATCAAAACAGCTACGCAGTCTCTGGCAATCGCAGATGACTCTTCTCCCCATATGCAGACCTTCAGGGAAGGGTACTGTTTCTAGTCCCTTTCCCCTCTATGTATTCTAAGGAGAAAAATAATCCATTCCCTGCTCATCTCAACCAGAGATTATTCGGAGCTAGGATACTTTCAGAAACAGTCATAAATCAAGCGTCTCTGTGCAGGCGTCTTGCCAGCTGGACGATAACAAAGTCCGTCTCAACTTTCGCTTTTAGGCAGAGACTATTTCACTGTACTGTACTATGTACTCACAGTGTATTGCAGCCGTCGCTCCATCTCAGAACTTCAGACTGGCTTTTTGCTGGCTCCGAAGAGTCCAACTGGGATAAAAACAGTTCCCAGTGTGTCTGCTGGCGCTGGGTCTGTGGTCCCGATCCTGCTGGGCCCATAACCTTATGTTATGGAACGGTCTTTACACTCAGGAAAGACACGGCAAAGACACATGCCCGACTGGCATGATCTCGCCTTCCAAGATCGTCCGGGAGCTTATCAGCTTATTTAACCCGAACATCACAGCGACTGGTGTCGGCAGACATCCAGCACACTTAGGAATCAGCAGATAAGTGCGCAGTAGCGTAACAGACCACAGCAGCTCAGCATTGTAGCTAAAACTACTTTATTACATATCTACATACACGGAGCTCTACATCATGGCTCCTCTCTCTCTAGCATCAGGCAGCCGAGAGAGAACAAAGGACAAGAGTCCTATTTAGAGGATACATAGCAAGACAAGAATTCCTGTCTGCCGTCACTTCCCCCTTCCACTCTGTGGGATGAAAAACATAAATGCAGTCATGTGATAACAATAAGCCCATGACTGAAGACAGGGAATGATTCTTATAACAACACCTACTGACAGAAAGTGGAAAACCATTGACTTTGACACCAGCTCAGTAAAAGGGACTCTTTCTCCCAAAAGACTAAGAAACTCTAAGGTGGGAAAGTACAGAATAAACCTTTGAAACAATAAGCCAGTTTTGGCTATTTGGATAATTGGACATTTGGAATATTATGTATTTAAATTTATGATATATTATTTTGGAAATTGAAAACAATTAAGAATAACAATCTGAGAGGAAAAATTAGCTAAGTGTATTAAGGAAGGGAGATAGAGGTAGAACTCAAAAACTGTTTTTCTCAAAAACTGTCCATTAAATATAGCAATGAGGCCAGTGGAGAGCATGCCTTTCCTTCCCCAGGCATTGCCAACCTCTCCCCCATTGTAAAAACAAGCAAACAAAAACTCACAGCAGTATTAAAAAGAGGAATGAAAAGCACGTCCTTACCAGCAATTATATTTTTGTTTCGTTTGTTTTTGTTTCGTTTTAGTTAACTGCGGTAATGAAACCAGGCTAATTCAGCTGGGGCAAAATAATAATAATCATGCACCATTTTTAAAAATGGAAAACTATTATAGTGTCTCTGTTTAGTTAGCTGGCTGTTGATCTATATTACTGGACCACATTTGTTTCCTTCAAGCTGGCAGTGATGTTGGAAGAGGAACAGATCGGAGTTGAATCCAGTCATTAAAAAAAAAATCAGCATTGCTGATAGCCCTGGAAATTGCAAATGAAGAAACAGTTTTAATCTAATGAAGAAACGGTTTTAACCTGAACACTAGAAGGCTTAAGAAAGGCCCTCCATATTATCATAGGGTAGAGATGGATCACTTGCCAGCTCTGTGTCCCTCTGATTCAGAACGTAGTGTTTGTAGTGTTGTTTTTTTAAGTAAATGCATTACATGGTCCTTTTTTCTTTTTTCTTTCTTAAAGAAAATGCATTTTGAGTAATTATGCATTTTACCTTTTGGGAATATGATAATTTCTTTTATATATATATATATATATAATATTTTTATTTTTAAACACAAAAATAAACAAACAAACAATCAAACAATAAAACACATACATATATACTATACTAAAACTAAAACACTACACTACACCACATTTATCATAAATTCTTATCCTATCTCCTTAACATTTCCTCCTGACTTCCTCCATTCTGTCCCTCTGTGTCGATTCTCCTTATCTATTGTCTACCAGCAATTTCTTAATATTTCTATCTTCTCATTTCTATTACATTTTATCTTATTTTAATTACATTCTTTAAATTTAAGCTAACTTCCAGATTCTTTTTCAACAACCTTATATTTCCTAACAAATATTTATAAAAAGAAACTTAATTTCAATATTACTTGACACTTATTTCAACAATATATCTACCATACTATTTACTATATTAATCTTTTATAAACTAATTTTATACATTGACATTTCTATTTATTTTAATTCTGTACTTTATAATGTTTTTTAAGATAGTCTTTAAACTTTCTCCACTCTTTTTCCACTGCATCATCCCTCTGGTCGCGGATTCGCCCGGTCAGTTCGGCGGTTTCCATATAGTCCATCATTTTCATCTGCCATTCTTCCAATGTCGGTAAGTCCTTTGTCTTCCAATATTTTGCAACAAGAATTCTTGCTGCCGTAGTGGCGTACATAAACAACGTGTGGTCTTCTTTTGGTAAAACTTGGTGTACCATTCCAAGGAGGAAGGCCTCTGGTTTCTTCAAAAATGTGTTTTTAAACACCTTCTTCAACTCATTATATATCATCTCCCAGAAGGCCTTCAACCTTGGGCAGGTCCACCACATATGATAAAATGTTCCTTCCGTATTGCCACATTTCCAACATTTATTGTCCTGCAAATGATAGATTTTTGCCAGCTTCACTGGGGTCAAGTACCATCTGTAAATCATTTTCATTATATTCTCTCTTAACAAAGTACATGCTGTAAATTTTATATCTGTTCTCCATAGTCTTTCCCAGTCTGCCATCATAATATTATGTCCCACATCTTTTGCCCAGTCTATCATTGCAGATTTTACTAACTCATCTTGCGTGTGCCATTCCAGCAGCAAATCATACATTCTTGACAAGGTCTTATTCTTTGGTTCTAGCAGTTCTGTTTCCAATTTTGACTTTTCCACTTGAAAGCCAATCTTTTTGTCCAGTTTGAAAAGTTCATTGATCTGATGATATTGTAGCCAATCTCGAATTCTTTCTCTTAATTGCTCAAAGGGTTTCAACCTGACTTGTTCTCCTTCATATATTAACATCTCAGAGTATTTTAACCAGTTTTCTTCCGTGTTGACTCTTTTGTGGGCCTTTGCTTCTGCTGGTGACAGCCATCTGGGTGTTTTCCTTTCAAGGAGATCCTTATATTTCATCCAGACTCTAAAAAGAGCCTTTCTTATTATATGGTTTTTAAATCCTTGATGGGCCTTTATCTTATCATACCATAAATATGCATGCCATCCAAATTTGTTGTTATGTCCTTCCAGGTCAAGTATATCTGTGTTTTCTAATAGGAACCAGTCTTTCAGCCAGCAGAAGGCCGCTGCTTCAAAGTAAATACTTAATTCCGGCAGGGAGAAGCCCCCTCTTTTCTTATCATCTGTTAATATCTTGAATTTGATTCTGGGTTTTTTCCCCTGCCAGACAAATCTTGATATAGTCTTCTGCCACTTCTTGAAAGGTTCCATCTTGTCAAGTATTGGAATTGCCTGGAAGAGAAATAATAGTTTAGGCAGCACATTCATCTTTATGACTGCAATTCGGCCCATCAAGGACAATTTCAAGTTATTCCAGATCTCCAAGTCCTTCTTTATTTCATTCCAGACCTTTTCGTAGTTGTCCTTAAACAAATTTTGGTTTCTCACTGTCATATTGATACCCAGATACTTTACTTTTTTTGTAAATTGCAGGCCTGTTTCTTTCTCCAGATTTTCTTTTTCACCTTGTGTCAGGTTTTTCCCTAAGACTTTGGTTTTGGCTTTATTTAATTTAAATCCTGCTACTTCCCCGAAGTCTTGTATCACCTCCAGTGCCGCTGGTGCACTAGAGTCTGGTTTTTGTAGTGTCAAAACTAAGTCATCAGCGAAGGCTTTTAACTTGTATTCTTTGGCCCCCACCGCCACCCCTTTAATGTCTGAGTTATTTCTAATCACATTCAACAATACCTCCAGGACTGTGATAAACAATAACGGGGATAAGGGGCAACCTTGTCTTGTTCCTTTCTGGATTCTGATGTTGTCTGATACCACATTGTTGATGATAATCTTGGCCTTTTGGTCAGTGTAGATCGCTTCGATACCATTCATAAAACCATTCCCCACCTCCATGTGTTGCAAATTCTTTTTCATAAAAGTCCAGGATACATTATCAAATGCTTTTTCGGCGTCCACAAACATCAGGATCGCTTTGTTGTTCTTATTTTGTTCTAGTTTTTCAAGAATATCCACCACATTCCTTATGTTGGTATTTAAGTGTCTTTCCGGTAAAAAAACCGGCTTGATCTTGGTGGATAACCTCCTTTAAAGCCTTCCTGAGTCTGCTAGCCATAATGTTTGCGAAAATTTTATAATCCACATTTAGGAGGGAGATAGGTCTATAATTCTTCATCAATGTCCGATCTACATCTGGCTTTGGTATCAGAGTTATGTATGCATCCTTCCAAGACTCCGGTGCCCCTCTTCCCTTCAATATCTCATTACATACATCCATTAATGGTTGGATTATCCAATCTTTCAATGTTTTGTAATATTTTGCTGAAAGTCCGTCAGGTCCTGGGGCTTTGTCCAGTTTCATGTTGCTAATTGCCATTTCCACTTCGTTTGGTGTTATTGGGTGGTTTAGGGGGCCTTTCATACTTTCCGGGATTTTATGTAGGCCATTTTCGGCTATGTATTGCTCAATTTTGTCTTTTTCTTTGGTTTCTTCTTTGTACAACTGTTTGTAGAACTTTTCAAAGTTTTTCCTTATCTCCGATGGGTTCACTACATTATTTCCATTGATAATAATACTTGTGATGGTATTCTGTTTCTGTCTCTGTCTCAATTGCCACGCTAGCAATTTTCCACACTTATTGGCTGATTCAAAAGTCTTTTGCTTCAACATTTTAATTTTCCATTCAATTTCGCAATTGATTATTTTAGAGAATTCAACTTGTAGCTGCTTTATTTCTTTTTGTAATTTAATATCTTTAGGTTTTATCCTCAATTGTTTTTCTTTTTCTTTCAATTGTTGCAGAATTAAATCCTTTTTCTCTCTTTGCAGCTTCGTTTTGATTGCCTTTTGTTGTATTAAGAATCCTCTCATCACCGCTTTGCTTGCGTCCCAAATTGTTCTTTTTTCCATTGTCGTATTTAAATTTATTTCAAAATAGTCCTTTATTGTTTTTTGAGCTTTTTCACAGATAGTTTGGTTTCTAAACAGTGAATCATCCATTCTCCATCTGAAGGAACCCTTCGGGGTTAGTCTTAGATCCAGTTGTACTGGATTATGGGCTGAGCATGTCCTTGGATGTATTTCAGACTGGAGCATCCTGGGCGTTAATTCCCTGGATGTCCATATTTGATCTATCCTACTCCAGGCTTTGGTTGACTCACTATAGAAAGTTGCTTCTAGATCAGTTGGATTCAGTGTTCTCCATGCGTCTATCAGGTCTAGGTTGTCAGTCATATCAAAAAAGGTTTTCGGTAGCCTTCCCTCGTTCGTGAATTTTACTCTTTGCGATCTGTCCATAAGCGTAGAGGCTACCGCGTTGAAATCTCCTAGAACTATTATTTTGTAATCCATATATTCCAACAGCCTTTCGTGGATCTCCTTGTAAAATTCCGATTTTGCATCATTTGGCGCATACAGTCCCAATATCAAAAATTTATCGCCTTCGACTGTTATCTCTATGGCAACAAATCTTCCATCCTCATCTTTAAATTCCAATTTGGGATTATATTTCTCTTTGGCATAGATTACTACTCCTCTTTTCTTCACTTTTGCTGAAGAAAAAAATTCCAGGCCTATTCTTTTGTTTTCCAAAACTCTCCTGTGTAATCTTGTTACGTGGGTTTCTTGAAGGCAAATAATGTCCAAATTTTGTTTCTTCAATGTATGAAAGACCTGGTTCCTCTGCGATCGAATATTCAAACCGCGAACGTTCCATGTTAAGATCTTTAGTGCCATCTTTTATTATACAGTTCCTCCTACTGCTCCTTCAGGTTCTTCCTCTGGTGTTGCAGCTGGGCTTTCAGCTAAAATTCCAGGGAATTCGTCCAAATTGTTCTGTATGAACTTGATTTTGTCTTCTTTTGATTTAATTTTGATAAGTCTTCCTTTGTGTCCAAAGGCTAGGCCTTGAGGGAATTCCCACCTATAGTTAATCTTCTTCTTACTTAAAGCCTGTGTCAGATCAGTGTAGTTAGGTCTTAAATCCAGGAAGAATTTGGGGATGTCTTTATATAGAATGACCTTCTTTGCTTTGACCTCGAGGTTGTTTTCGTAATGGAGTTTCAAAATCTCGTCTCTTTGACTTTTTGTTTGAAATTCAATTAGGCAGTCGTTAACTGTCTTTGTGTTCTTCCTATCCTTTGGTCCAAAACGATATGCTCTGACAATGGTGCTTTCCAATTTTTGTTGATCCAGTCCCCAATATTCTCCGAGTACCTTGACTATATAGGCTTTTAGGTCGTCTCCTTCCTGTTCTGGCAGATGTCTCAGTCTCAAATTGGTAGCCCTCTGCTTCATTTGCATAAAAGCAAGAGATACCTGAGTGTTGTAGTGGTCTCTGATGTGTGTCTGCTCCAAAGTTTTGACCTGGGACTCAACTTTGTTGACCTTTTCTTTAGTTGATTCTAAATCTTGTTGAAATTGTCCAATTTGATCCAATTGTGTTTTGATTCCTGCAATGTCCTGTTTGAGGTCTTCGTTATTATCTTTAATCTCTTTCCTTAATGCCTCAAAATGTTCAAGTAGTTGGTTCATACCTGCAGGGTCCACTTGTTGTGACAATCTTCTTTTTTCCTTGGTGGCTCCTTCTGTTGCTTTGGTGGTACTTCTTGCTATTACGCCTCTTCCTGCTCCTCCAGACATTTATTTTCAATTTTACAGTCAATTACTGTTTCAAGGTCTGCTCAGTTGAATAACCCAGGCCTCTGTTGCTATGGAAATGAACTTTCCTGTTGATTCTCTGCAGCTCACACAGTTCCCACAGCAGCTGTTGTCTTTATCACTTAATATAGCCAAAACAGTTGCTGCTCAAGGTCAGTTCACAGCAGGCACTTCCTGTAGGTACTTGCTTGCCAAAGGAACAAAGGATTTTACATTCCACTCTGATCTTAAATGTTAGTTTCACTTTTAAGGGGAATAGCAATCCTGCCTATTCACAAGGATACAAGAAAGTTGCAAAGTCCAATAAATTGTAATCCACAGGGTTGTAGCTGGTACAAAATAACCAGTTGTCAAAAGTTAGAAACAGTAACTACAAAATGTAGCAGAGTTGTTAAATATCTTCAACCCCTGTACTGCCCGGCTCATCCACATTCCAGAGGTGACAGTGGGTCTAATCCACACGTTAATATCTTTTAATTAACTGTACAGTCTATTTTTTCCATTCCTCCTGCCAGAAAACCCAGAGGAGGTTTTTGACAGCTGTCAAATGCCAAAGTTCTAAAGCGAAAAAAAAAAAACCTCTAAACGTTTATATATAGCGACTTGCTTATCCAGTCACACAGCAGGGAAAGGTGGACCTCCTTTTTTCAGCCTTTCCCGTGGCCAAATTGAAGAGAGCCTAATTAATAAATTTAATTGTTCCAATTACTCACGGTTCCGATGCAAACTGAGTCAATTCTTTTAACAGGAGGTGTTCTGCGCTCGTCGCAGCCCGCTGCGCTGCTTCGCTGAAGTGGCCGTTCACGGAGCCGCAGTGCCCAGACCTCGATCCGCTCTTCCTTCTTGGGCCCCTGGCGGGGTCTTCCGAAGGTGGGGAGAGGTCCAAATGGGCACCGCCGGCTCTCCAAGCCTTCAGGCCGCCCTGCCTGAAGTTTAACGGAGGTTCTTCGCGCGGTGACAGAACCTCCAGCCGTTCTTCAGCCGGTCCCCCCGCAACGCAACGGAGACCCAGCTAGCTGCGCCGGCACGAGAACCAGAAGTCGGGAATATGATTAATTTCAGGCCGAATTCCCTATGGGAAAAGTGATACCAGCTCTGATATCATTCTACCTGCAACATATATATAACTAGGGATAAATAAAAACTGTTTTTCTCTACTGGGGGTTAAAGAGGGGGTTTGAGCAGGGGGACTGGTTGGGAATTGAACAACGATTGGGGTCGGTCTTGTGGAAGGAAAGGGGGGAAACTTGTTTGGAATATTGTGACTAACCCTATGATCTGGCCTCTAAGGGGGAATCAGGTTAGGAAATTATTAGAAATACCTGCGTCTTGTATTTATAGCAACCTTCTCCAATTAAAAAAAAAAAGGATTGACAAAAAGGGAATTCCACCGGAAGGAAAGATAGAAAATAGATAAACACCGAAAGAGTAAAGACAGTAGAGACTATCCATAAAGATAAGGCCAACAAAGGGAACACATGTCATCGAACAAAAAGCATAACGTGGGCGTAACATACAATCAACAGGGTAGAAGGAATTCAGCCATAGAACCAGAAATGGACCTAAGAGATCTTATATTAAGTCTGAAAGGAGACATAGGGGAGATGAGGAAGGAGTTTACAGACATGAAAAAGGAGTTTAATGAGATGAAAAATGAAATGAATGATAAAGTGAAAAGCCTAGAAGAAAAATTGGATAGAATGGGGGGGGGGAATTGAGGACAATACAAAATCAATAGTAGAGCTGAAAACCCAAGTGGGAGAACTCAAGGAAGAGAAAAAAGAATTAGAAAAGGCAATAAATGATCTCAAAATAAAAACACAACATTTAGAAGAAAACTTTAAAAAAGCAGCCAAAGATTCCAGAGAGAATAGGAAAGAATGTGACAAGGTAAAAAAGGAAAATGATGATTTTAGAATCACACAGGAAGCAACATGGGGCGCAATGTCTATAATACAGATGCAGAGTAAGGAGAAAATTTTGAGGATAAGAGGGGTACCAGAAACACCAGAGGAAAATGTGCAGAAAGTCCTGACAAAAGAAATAGCAAACTGGCTGGAAATCAAAGAGGATGAAATTGTAGAAAATACAGAAATGGCATTTAGAGTAAAATCAAAGAAGGCAAAGGCAAATAAATGGCCTGGGGATTGTTTAATTACATTCACATCTAATAAATTGAGGAATATTATTCTACAACACCGAAGGAAAAAACCCTTTAAAATAGAAGAAATTATAATCCTAAAAGAGATCCCACCCCGTCTGCTAAAAAAAAAGAGAAGGATATCAATTCCTGGCAAAAGCCCTAAAAGCAAAGTCAATATATTATAAATGGGAATTTCCTGAAGGAATCTCATTCACCTTTAAAGGGAAAAGGAGAAGGATAGAAACAGTGAATGATGCAAAAAGATTCCACAGGACATACAAAGGAGAACTAGGGGGCGAAAGACAATTAGGAGATAGAGACCCTAGCCCACAAAATGTAAAAACAAAAGGTACAAACCTAGACCACAGCTCGGACAGTGAATAAGAAAAACAGAAATATTAGACTCAAAAGTGAAGTAAGACCGAATAAAGTAAGAAAACATAGTATCTGACAACAGTATTAGATTTTCTTAAAAAAACCAGTAATAATAATAAATGTGAATATAATTTTGAACTTTGAATTTTTCTTTTCCTGCTTGCCCCCTTTCTTTTTCTCCACTCTCTCTTTTTCTTTTTCTGCTTCTTCTTGTTTCCTCCCCCCCTTCTTTTACCTTCTTTCCAAATTGAATAAATAAAGATGAATTTAAAAATTCTGTCGTGGAATGTAAATGGACTAAATGATAAGAAACAAAGAAACAAAGTAGAATATATATTGAAAAAACAGAAAAATGATGTGGTATGCATTCAGGAGACACATGTAACAAAAGAGCACAAAAGAGTTCTGATCAACCCTAAACTAGGGAGAGAATTTATAGCTGCGGATCAAGTTAAAAAAAGAGGAGTGGTAATATATGCTAGACCCAACCTAGACCCAGAATTGTTATTCTCAGATCCTAAGGGAAGAATAGTGATAATAAAAATTACAAACCAAGGAGAGAAAATCATAATAGCAGGGAAATACACACCTAATGATAACAAGGTGACCTTCTACAAGAAATTAGAAGCATTATTATTGGAACACTTAAGATATAAAAGAATACTAATTGGGGATTTAAATGGGGTAGTGGACCCACACCTAGATAGATCGGGAGGGAAGAAAAATCAAGGGAAACTCCCGTCTACCTTTCTAAAAATGAAGGAAAATTTGGATCTAACAGACTCTTGGAGATATAAACATAAAATAGAACGAGATTACACGTACTTCTCAGAGCCCAATAGATCGGCTAGCAGAATTGATGCTATTTGGATTACAAAGGAGTTGTTACTACGGTAAGGATTGAAGAGGCTAAAATCTTACCTAAAACAATTTCCGACCACAATCCAGTTATGTTAAGAATAAAACAAGAATGGACAATGGGAAGAAGGAGGTGGAAATTAAATGGCTACCTGCTGAACGATGAAAAAATTATACAGGACGCCAAAAAAACATTGAAAGAATACTTTGAATTAAATAACAAACACAATAGTGATGTGAAAACAATATGGGACACCAGCAAAGCAGTAATCAGGGGATACTTTATACAACAAAATGGGAGATTAAGGAGAGAAAGTGAAAGGAAAAAAGCAGAATTATTAGAGGAAATAAGGAAAAAAGAGAAAATTTTGAATAAAAAACCAGAGGACGAGGAAATTAAAAAGGAAATTAGATTATTACAGGCAGAGTACTCAACAAAGATAGAACAAGAAATGGAATTGAGTCTGAGAATTTGGAAACAGAATAACTTTGAATTTGCCAATAAACCAGGTAGATACCTGGCATGGCAGCTTAAGAAGAGAAGAGAAGAAAGACAAATAAATAGGATAAAAATCAATGAGAAGTGCATAGATGACCCAAGAAAAATAATGCAAAGTTTTGAAAAATATTATGAGGATTTATATAAGGAAAAGGTAGACGAGGGAGAAAAAGCAGAAGGATATCTACGCCAACATAAAATCCCGGAGATAGAGAAAGAGAAACTGCAAGCACTTGAAGACCCGATAACAGAAACAGAGACTAAGAAAGCAATCCAAAAAGTTAAGATAGGTAAGACACTTGGCCCAGACGGCCTCCCTGCGGAATACTATAAAAAAACAACAGAAATACTAGTAACACCACTCACTGAGGTAATGAATAACATTCTAAAACAAGGTAAAATACCTAATTCATGGAGAGAAGCTTACATTACTCTCATACCCAAACAAGGAGGAGATCCGGAATTAATATCAAATTACAGGCCAATATCACTCCTAAATTGTGATTACAAAATCTTTGCAAACATACTGGCCTGCAGACTAAGAGAGGTTATAAAAGATGTCATCCATCCAGATCAAGCTGGGTTTCTCCTGGGCAGACAAATAGCTGGAAATACAAGAAACATAATAGACATCCTGGAATATTTAGAAGTAAATAATAATAAAAAAGCAGCCCTATTATTACTCGATGCCGAAAAGGCATTCGACAATGTGTCTTGTAGATATATGAAAAAACAGCTGGAAGTAATAAATTTCGGAATAAATTTTAGAAAAGGAATAGAAGCAAAATATGAGAACCTGACAGCTAGATTATTAATAAATGGTAACATCACGGAAAATATTTCTATTTCAAAGGGAACAAGGCAGGGGTGCCCTCTGTCACCCCTGCTATTTATACTAGCAATAGAACCGTTACTCCACAAAATAAGAGAAAATGAAAATATAAAAGGGATACGGTTAGGAGAAAAAATTTACAAAGTAAGAGCATTTGCAGACGACCTGATAATTACAACTCAAGATCCGGAGCAAAGTTTATTAGCTGCAATAGACACAATAAAAGAATTTGGGGAGACTATGGGGCTGAAAATAAACTATCAAAAAACCAAGCTTCTAACAAAAAACCTTACAATGGAAGAGAAAAAAATACTGCAAGAAAAAACAGGGCTAGAGATAAAAAAACAAAGCTAAATATTTGGGGATTTGGATAACAAACAAAAGTATAAATCTGTACGAGGACAACTATAGCAAAGTATGGAAAGAAATTAAAAAAGATATGGAAGTGTGGAATAAACTCCACCTGTCATTCTGGGGAAGAGTGTCAACGGTTAAAATGACTATCCTTCCTAAATTGATGTATCTTTTCCAAACGATGCCCATCCTAGGAGGAATGAATTGTTTTAGGGAGTGGAAAAGGGAAATATCCAGATTCATATGGAGTGGAAAAAAGCCGAGGATTAAACATCAGTTATTGATAGACAGAAAGGAAAGGGGAGGGTTCGCATTGCCGGACCTTGAGTTATACCATGCGGCAGCAGGAATGAACTGGATAAAGGACTGGATTATATTAAAAGTTACTGATACTCTTGATTTAGAAGGCCACGACAACAGGTACGGTTGGCACGCGTATCTGATATATGATAAAGTAAGGGTTCACAAGGGATTTTTGAGTCACATAGTGAGAAAGTCGCTATATAACATCTGGAATAAATATAAAGGAATTCTAGAACCCCAAATACCCCTGTGGACATCCCCAATCGAAGCCATAGCAGTGAAAAGAATAAATGTGAAAGCGAGTTGGCCAACATACAGAACAGTCTTGGATGTGGAAAATAATAAAATTAAATTGAAAAAATATGAAGAAATCAAAAGTCAACTAACAGATAGGTTACAATATTTCCAGCTAAATCAAAAACTGGCAACAGATTTAAAACAAGGAATAGCAAGGGAGACGTCAAAGTTTGAAAAAGAGTTAATTTGGATAAAAGGGAAAAACATCTCACGAATTTATGATTACCTCTTAGAGTGGGAAACTATAGAGGAGCAAGTCAAGGCAGTCATGGTGAAGTGGGCCCAAGACTCTGGGTACAACATATATATGGACCAATGGGAAAGACTATGGAGGGTAGATATTAAATTTACAGCCTGCTATACCTGAAGGGAAAACACAATGAAAATGATATATAGGTGGCACCACACACCCCTGAAAATATCAAAGATGTACAAAGGAGGGTCTCCAAACTGCTGGAGATGCAAAAAGGAGGTGGGATCATACTACCACATGTGGTGGACCTGCACAATTATTGGGAAATTCTGGGACAACATATACAACGAGATGAAGAAAATGTTTAAAATTACATTAAAAAAAAACACCGGAAATCTTTCTGTTGGGGATTTTACCATCAGAAATAAAAAAGGAAATAAGAACACTATTCATGTACGCTATCACAGCAGCTAGAATTCTTGTGGCTAGGAATTGGAAGAGTGAAACAGTACCAACAATGATGGATTGGCAGACACTCATGTTAGAATACCTACAGTTACCAAAATTGTCGGGAAGAGTTAGAGGAGAAATGAAACAGAAAACTACTGGAGAATGGATAATATTTAAGGATTATATAAAAATACATTATAATAATAAGACCATATTAGCAGAATTAGAGTGATACTTGTAAATTCTATAAGTAACAGACATGTTTGAATGCAGATGGAAAACTATATAGAAGCAAAACTGTGCGGAAAGATAATGTTAATGTGTAATGTACAATGAGAAAGATCGGAAGACTTGTATGTTGAAAATTTGTCTATGTAAGTTAAATGCGTTTAGCTTTATGTGGTATGTAAGAAACATGTTTATGTAAGATATTTGGGTTTTTTGTTGCTTTTTGTTTTTAGTTGGCTTGATTGTTTACTTGTATGTATGTTTGTTTGTTTTTCTTTTTTCCCCCTTGTTCCTTTTGTTTTGTCCTCTCAGTATTTGTGATGTTGAGATTGTGGAATGTTAAATGTGTAATATAAACCAATAAAGATGTTTAAAAAATAAAATAAAATAAAATTGGTTTTCCTTTCATGTGGCATCTGTGTGTATTTGTGAAGGTATGTGCAGACCCAGTAGCGGTCGCTGTGGGGAGGGTTTTCATGACAGGAAAACTTTTGACAGGGGCTGTGTCACTTGGAGGCTCCTCCAAGATGGCGTCGGTAGTGGAAGCACGGCCGGAACTCCGCATCTGTATTGTATCATTCTTATTCTCATTAGTGCTTTATTACTGATAGTTGAAGAAAATCTGCAGCGAGCTTGTACTGCAGCTGAGTGAGTAGAATCCCCTAAAGGAAGTATCGAGACCAAGATAAACTATTGGGATAAAAGACGAACTCCTAGCTTGACAAGGTCACGGCGAGGATATGGGGAGTTGCTTGCTTGTTTGGGCCCCTTCCAAAACCTTGAAAGTTATCGGAAACAAGTCAAGTGCCCCCAGAAGTAACATAGGTTGGATTGTGATGATTTACAGCCCTGGGGCTTTGGAATAAGGCCAAAATAACATCCTCCGGCAGTAGTAAACTGACTTCGGAAGAGAAAACGCTGAATCACCCAGTGTCTTAAAGCACGGAAGCTGTATGCTACTTAGACCTTCCCTTGTAAATTCGAAATATGGGATATGGGAAACGTCCTAGAGACTTTGAGGAGACACTGCCCTCTTCCCTCCCGAGATCTAAATAAACAAGGGCTGATTCATGTCACTTTAAAGATGGGAGTAACTTACTGGAATGTGCTTATATGGTAGAAACTCGGAACCGTTTCAATCCCTTGACTGATCGCGTGCCGGTACTGAATGATGAAGAGCAAATTATGCCTCAGATAACAAGTGTCGCGACCAATAATAATAGTGACGGCCCTCCTCAGACGGAGGAATTGGAATTTGACCCGGCTAATCATATGACATTTGAACAGTTACATCTAATAATCAAAACCCTGCATTGTATATTCAAAAGAATTGATGACCTTTCCTCCCAGTTGCATAGCTTACAACAAAAGCTAGTTACTACTTCACTGTCGTCAGCCTGTGTCAAGTCACCAGGTGAGAAAGATGAGAGAATGTGGACGAGGGGTTTGCCCTTAAATAACAAACATATTGACAAATTTAAATACAACCTCAACCTTCAAGTAGGCCATCAATCCTTGATTCTCCAAACAAAGAAAGTTGGCCTAACTATTCAAAATGGGAACTCAAGATGGCGAACTCTGGGTGGAGCCAAGGAGCTCCTGAAGGTGCTTTTAAACATCGAGGTAACACAAATTGACCTTTGTGCAGTCCTACCCCTTGCCTACTATCGCAGTTCCCAGAGAGTGCTTCTTGCGTTTCAATCTACAAGAATTCCCTCCATCATAATACGAAGGAAAACATTTTTGTCATATCGTGGGATAACACCAACGAGAGTATTTATAGACTCTACGCTCAAACCTCTATTGTTGAAGGAAATAACTAAAGAGAGCTCAAAACCACCCATCCCTGAATCACCAATGGTTGACGGACCAGGTGTTCTGTCACAAGAGCAGAGCTATGTGGCCTCCACTCCCCGAATAAAGAACACTGACCACTTGGAAAGTGGCCTAACTCCTCCAGAAGAAATTGAACTTATTGCCTCCTTTGCTGATTTACCAGCGGCGGAACAAAAAGAAATTATTGACAGGCTGGACTCGCTTAAACTCCAGCTTATTAGGAAGATCAGCAGCAGACCGTCCTCAAATAGTGAACATTATATCCAGAGGAGCCAGATCATATGGAACTTGAAATAACAAAGCCCAAACGTACGTCGGCATTGGAGGACAAGGTACAACCCCAAGAAGTAACCACCGGCCCCTCCCTTCAAGTAGAACAGCCCTCCTTCCTCTTAATAGATTTACATGATCCGCCCTTGACAAATATACTTGAAGAAGGCACTCATGACATATCACAGCAGGACAAATCCCTTTCTACCCATTCATCGATGCCGGACCTGGAACCTTCATATAGCACTGATCAACCAAATGAAGAGGTTGTTCCGATCTTGGTCAACCAGAACATACCAACCCTCCCTGATCCGTCAATACCCATTGTTTTTCCATCTCTTTCTACTAATTCACAACCCACACATTCTACTAACCCAGCCCTAGAACTTCCTAATGCGCCGGATGCAACTGGTTCCAACTCCTGGAGGATGCCTTTACAGATGTCCTTACCAACACTCTTAAATAGTCCACTTTTCCAGCCTTATTCTTCATTGCGGCGAATTATGGACTTAATAGCAAGACCAGAGACGGAACTGATTGAAGATCCAACAGGTCATATAAATCAAGCAGTCCAAAAGACCAGTAGCAGGCCCCAGAGAGGACAAACATCTGCCGAGCTAGTAGGGTTGCATATGTCGACCCACCAAAATTATTTGGAAAAGGCGGCCTTTTCTGCCTGAGGATCCACCCCTAGCAGAACAAGCGGCCAGGATCAACAGCCAGACAATTTTGCAAATCCTCCTATACAGCAACTGCGGGGGGTTTCTCATCAGAGGAAAATAACTGATTTTTTTTTGCTGCCCCATCCCTTCCCGTACCTAATTTGAGCCAACCTTCCAAATGACAGTCACTTGAAAGAGCTAGAAATTTTCAGCCTTCAATATTAAGTTGGAACATTGTGGGATGGAAAAGCAAAAAATCAGACCCAGAGTTCCAAAAATATATTAATTCTTTTCTTATTATTTTACTGCAAGAAACTTGGGTGGAGGAGGAAATTGTGATAAACAGTTTCGAGCTTATATTCCTACCTGCCAGCCCCTCAGCGAACGGTGGCCGCCCTAAAGGAGGCCTCATAATCGGCATATCCCTTAAACTATGGGCGAAACTCTCCCTTGTGTACGCCTTACCGCCTTATGCCCTTACTGGACTGGTCTCTGGAGAAAAGTTTTCTTTACTGATTAAAAATGTCTATTTTCCTCCAGGAGGGTTAACTGCTGAACTCACTTCTAGATGAAACAAAATAAAATAAAAAAATTCCTTCCAGTAGCACCTTAGAGACCAACTAAGTTTGTTCTTGGTATGAGCTTTCGTGTGCATGCACACTTCTTCAGATACACTGAAACAGAAGTCACCAGACCCTGATATATAGTGAGGAGGGGTATTACTCAGAGGGGTGGTGGAAATGGGTGAAAGGTTGATAGCTGTGGTAAACCTGTTGACGACTGTAAACGGCTGCAATTAGTCTTACAGGAAAAAGCAAGGGGTCAGAAGGTTAAAAAAGCTTTGTCATGTATAATGAGATAAGAATCCAATGTCTTTGTTCAGACCAGGTCTCTCCATGGTTTTAAGCTTGGTAATGAGTTGCAATTCAGCAACTTCTCTTTCCAGTCTATTTCTGAAATTCCTTTGCAATAAGACAGCTACTTTGAGATCTTGTATAGAGTGTCCTGGGAGATTGAAGTGCTCTCCTACTGGTTTCTCTGTCTTGTGATTCCTGATGTCAGATTTGTGTCCATTTATCCTCTGGCGTAGGGTTTGGCCTGTTTGTCCAATATAGAGAGCTGAAGGGCACTGTTGGCATTTGATGGCATACACAATGTTAGATGATGAGCAATTAAATAGTCCTGAGATGGTATGTTTGATGTTGTTGGGGCCAGAAATGGTGTTGTCCGGGTGTATGTGGCAGCAAAGTTGGCATCTGGGTTTATTGCAGGCTCTGGTGCCAGTGTCTGTGTTTAGTCTGGTTGTAGTATTGTTGTGGGTGAGGAGTTGTTTAAGATTGGGTGGCTGTCTGTAGGCGATGAAAGGTCTTCCTCCCAGAGCTTGAGAAAGAGAACTGTCATGGTCTACAACCTCTCCTAGACAAAGACATTGGATTCTTATCTCATTATACATGACAAAGCTTTTTTAACCTTCTGACCCCTTGCTTTTTCCTGTAAGACTAATTGCAGCCGTTTACAGTCGTCAACAGGTTTACCACAGCTATCAACCTTTCACCCATTTCCACCACCCCTCTGAGTAATACCCCTCCTCACTATATATCAGGGTCTGGTGACTTCTGTTTCAGTGTATCTGAAGAAGTGTGCATGCACACGAAAGCTCATACCAAGAACAAACTTAGTTGGTCTCTAAGGTGCTACTGGAAGGAATTTTTTTATTTTATTTTGTTTTGACTATGACAGACCAACACGGCTATCTACCTTTCACTTCTAGATGGAAATTCCTAGAAGATTTTTTACTCTCCTGTTATCTCAAGTTCCCAAATGTCCCCTCTGTTATTGGAGGCAATTTCAATGCCCGGATAGCCTCAAATCAGGAGGTTCTCATAAAGTCCAAATGGTGGGTTGACCCCGGCTCTCAAAACTATGACTCAGATCATATCCCCCCAAGAATTTCTAAGGATGCAAAAGTTAATGAGGCAGGAGTGATGCTTTATCAGATGGCCATACGCCTTAATTTAATAATATTAAATGGCAGATGTCCTCCTGATATACCGGGAGAATTTACCCATCTGGGACCAAAATCAAATAGTGTCCTCGATTATGTATTGGTTTCTCGGGATCTATTTCTGAATGTTACCTTCTTCAAAATTGACAATGCTCAATTTAGTGACCATCTTCCCCTGATAGCCAAGTTATGTGTTGACTGGCAGCTGCTTGAGCGCGCCCATCCAATCGGGGTGAACGAGGAGTTGACCACCAAAATAAGGGGGATTAAATGGTCCCCCGTCCTTGCCCAAAAATATGCGGATTTTATTCAAAAAAAGCTTCCTGGGGTCCAGTCGGACATGGGAGTAGCCATGCATGACCCTATCAAGTGTTTGAACCTTTTTTCCGGCCTGACAGCTGTTTTAACGTGTTTTTTTTTAATTTATCTGTGCAGAGAGTTAATAAGGATTTTAAATTTGGCGCCCCTTGGTTCAACTCTTCTTGTAAACAAGCCAGACTCCTGCTGCGTATTATATATAAGGACTATAAACTTTCAGGTGCTTTTACTTTACCTCCAGCCTACTCCCAGGTTAAAATGGCATATAAACAGGCCCAGAAAACGGCCAAACGGGAGTGGCAATTAAACCGCTGGCAGACGATAATTGCTGCCTCAAAATCTCATAATTCCCAGCAATTTTGGTCCTTAATAAATAGAAGAACGAGGAAATATCCCTTGACGGTCATTCCGGCCCCTACGTGGGAATAGTTCCTGAGAAAGTATTTCTCTGTGGCAGAGACCCCAGCCACTCACCTGGGTCCTTCTTATAGTCCCCTTCCTGCTTGGCCAAATACCGACCCTGCTGAAATTCTTGAATTGATAGCTCAGTTGAAAATTGGAAAGGCCCCAGGGCCGGATCTGGTTCCGGCTGAGGCTATAAAGCTACATTCTGCATGGTGGGCAGGGATTTTAGCTAAAACTTTCGACGCAATAAATGCCACTGGTTCGATACCAGGAACGTGGAAGGAGGCCATTATAATTCCTATCCATAAAAAAGGCCCCTCCGGTGACCCAGGGAATTACCGGAACATCAGTCTGTTATCGATCATTGGGAAAATATATGCCCGTTTCTTGTTGGCAAGGTTGACGAAGTGGTCTGACGAGGCTAACTTGATTGGCCACGAACAAGCTGGTTTTAGACTAAACCGATCCACAACAGACCAGGCAATTGTTCTTTATCATTTAGCCCGGAAATACTCGACACCTCGACGGGGCCAATTATGCGCTGCTTTCATAGATTTGAAAGCAGCGTTCGACAGTATCCCAAGAAAAATACTATGGGATAAACTTACCTACTGGGGAATTGATAGAAGGCTTCTGTGGCTCATTTCCCAACTTCATGACGGGTCCGTGGCCAGGGTGAGACTTACACCTGCTGGTGATTTAACTAACCTAGTGCCAATAAATAAGGGAGTACGCCAGGGTTGCATTTTAGCGCCATTTCTTTTTAATTTATTTATCAGTGATATGAGGAACCCTCTAGTCGTCTCACACAAATTTATCCACGCTCCTCATATAGCAGATTATCGCTGCCCATTACTTCTTTACGCAGATGATGCAGTGCTACTCTCTTACTCTAGAGTGGGTTTAAGGAGGGCACTAAAGATTTTTGTGACCTACTGCCATTTAAATCACCTTTCTATTAACCAATCTAAGTCTAAAGTATTGATATTTTCAAAGAGTCGGAAACTCTATCCGTGGAAACTGGAGGGAACGAAAATTGAACAAGTGCATAAATTCAAATATTTAGGAATTTATTTTCAGTATAATATGGGGTGGAAATCACAAGTTGAATATTTACACAATAAGACAAAAGCCCTGTCCCACTCTCTCCTCCGTTTTTTCTTTTCCGAGGGGGCCTTATACGTCCCTGCGGCATTGAAAGTGTACAGTATCAAAGTGATGGCCACAATGGCTTACACTGCCCCATTATGGGCTGCTTTTGCAAATCTTGCACCTTTAGAGTCGCTCCAAAGCCAATTCTTACGTCGACTCTTAAAACTACCATCATGCATAAGTAATGCAGCCATTCGCTTAGAAATGAAGATCCCTTCAGTTGAGTCAGTTTTGTGGAGGCGAGTTTTGATTTATTGGCTAACCCTTTGGCATAAACTCCCGAACCACTATCCAATTCAATGCATGTGGTGGGATGACTACACAAATCTGTGGACTGGAAAAATCCATGCCAAATTGTTGGCTTATGAGAGCTCCCCTTCTGAATTACTCAAACTGGATCTTACTGCGGCAAAAATGTGTATAAATCAAAGACTGGAAGATGTGGAGCTATACCAAAATCTCCTAACTGGTGGGGGAGTTTGTTCATTGTTAAATATAGGCATTACCCCTATTTACCAAGTTCCATCCTATTTAACATCACTTACGGTTGCCTCACATCGTTATGCCTTCATAAAAGCTAGGTTTAATGCTTTTCCATCAAACGTATTGAGTCACAGATTTACCAAGGGCCAAGTCTCTCCTATGTGTGCCTGTGAAAATAAATCAACTGAATCTCTACAGCATGTAATGTTCAATTGCCCTATGTACAGTTCGATCTGTGCCAGTATATTAAATCCGATAATTCAGTCCATTGCTGATAAGCCAGCTGACCTACGTCTTGCTTGGATGCTCCAAGATGTGGACCCTTACATAACTCTACAGGTTGCTAGATTCCTAACAGCCGTTAGCTCGTATAAGAGACGAAATGGAATGTCAGCCGATTATTGATAGCTATAAACATGTTTTTAAAAAACGAATTTAGACATTGATTTTAGTTTGGTGCCTAAATTTTAACTTTAAAATTCTTCTGAGATATGTTTTTATGGAAATGCTAATATTGGCCCTTGTGAGATGTGTTATCTTATTTGCAGCTTGTACGGTGCCGCTGTTTTATTTGATTCTCGTTTGTTTGTTTGTATTGTATGATGGGCGCAAATGCCGAAATAAATGATCTATCTATCTATCTATCTATCTTTCATGACAGGAAAACTTTTGACAGGGGCTGGAACACTGTGGAGCTTCCTAGGGATCTCTTATAGGGAATTTCTAAACTTCTCCTAATACAGAGAACTACATTTTCCTAACATGATAAATGTTTCAAAAGGAGTACAATATATATAACCGATACATACGAGAGATAATCGATACATACGAGTATTCCTACATTAAGGAATAGTGGTGAGGATACAATGTAAGTCAATTTGTACATACATTTAAGGAAATAAGGAAACTGTGGCAGATAAAGTTTCAGAAGGAACGTTTCTTAATACTGCAGGCAGGGTATAAGGTGATACATTTAAAGGGAAGGGACAAGGATATTTGGAAGACAGCAATAGCAAGGACGGAGTAAAATATCATTACAAATAAAAAGCCTTAAAAAATAGAAGGCACAATTTCTCGGAGGTCGGCTGTTTGCAGAAACCGTCAGGTCAGCTTAACCTGATCTGCAATGTCAATGAGGCATGAAAGTACTTCAGTCTCCTGCTGAGAAGACAATGACACTAGCTGGAAACGGAAGATAACAGTTTTGCACATATTGGTGAGGATTTGATGGTTCCCCAGTGCTGGATTATGCAGGCAATGTGAATGCGTTGTTTCCTCTTGTCGAAATTCGTAGGTGAATGGGGTCACGAGAGGGTTATGACAGAAAATGGAGGATAACGATAGCAAATGGAGGACACTGTGCAGGGAAACGATATTTGACATCATTTCCTTTCCATTCTCTGATCATGGGTTTAATTGGAATATCCCCCTTGCAGATTCCTTTCGTGAGTTCTTACAACATTTCCCCTCTCTGAGGCAAAATTGTTGTGTAACAATCAATTATTGCCTCACAGATTCATTGTTGCATATTCGCCTTTCCCCAGGTGATACATGGGCATAACTTCAGGTAAGGTGGGAGCTGCTTGTAGGGGTGCAAGAACAGAGGTATGGGAAACGGGACTGCGCAGCGCTGTCAGCATGGGAGGGAAACAGTGTATGCAGCAGCAAAAAAAAGTGATGAATAAAATGACGGAGATGAATATAATTAAAATGCCTCTCGCTAGCTCACGGATCCAAGAGGTTTGAAGCAACCAGAACCATGGATCCCAGTCGGAAAATCCTTCATGGGGGATTTTCTTTAAGGTGTCTGTCAGTGAGTCGATGGTCTCAAGGTGGCCGGTAATGTTGAGGGTTTGGTCAGACACGAAAGAGCAACATTCCGTGCCTATTAATTTGCACGCTCCGCCTTGCGATGATAATAAATAATCCACGCAAAGACGTGCATGGACATCAAGTGCACCTGTGAGAGTTCAGTGAGCATAGAGAGGGAGGCGGCTTCCGATTCTTTTATAAATTGCAAAAGAACGTCGACAAGCCTAAGTATGTCTAGGTGATTTGAAAAAGCTCCATAAGCTGGGATAATTGCGTGGAGCCATGTCTCTCCATTTGGCCTTATGGGCGCGTGGGTCGTGGTTGGGGATCGCCTGTTTCTCAAGCGGCCATCTGGTAACGACAGGGTTACACGGAACCCTGGGTGGATATGGCCGAGGTGACAGCACCCCTGCATGTGAACAGATACCCACGTATACGCTTTTTGTGCACAGACAAAATACAAACCGGCAAGCGGTTTTTCAATACGACCAGTGCGAAAGGCATTAACAAGGTCCGGCATGGGTGGTTCTCCTGTGAATGGTGTCAGTATTGCAGTTAAGGCAGCAACGAGTGGGGTATGAGTGGGTGTGAGTGTGATTGCGAACCAATGTGGTGAGTCCCTCGGGATTGGTTCGAACAGTGACATTACAGATGCTGGAGCCAATGTGGTCTCCAGTCCCCGAGAACTCATTGCGCAGAGGTCCTATAGCGCAACCACTTAGATAAAGGTAATGGGAACTGGGTGTCAGGAAAGTGAGGTTCCGTTGGAGGAGATAGCTAGACTTAAATTGGACCAGTGTGAGGGGCGTGCTTATGAAGGGAATTCCTTCTTCTAGGTGAGATGGTGAGTGAGCACAGATCCAACATTGCGAAAGATTCGGAGTTTGTGCAACCCTCTGCAAGAGTTGAACGTATGTGTTTCCCTGCCAAGGTGACAGCCTGCGGGATTGGCGAGGTTATTAATTTCCGAAATCTTCACAGGTCTTGGGGCTGTCCCTAGGGGGTGGATTGGGTCTTGGGATTTCAAGAGGGGTAGGTCGGTGGTTATCCCTCCACAGCGCTGGGGGCCCTCCGAATCCCATTCTACAGTTCCCCCCCCACGGGGTGCAACCATCCCTCAATGTATGCTCTTCCCACCCATTCTGGGGGGGTGTGCAGGTCCCATATACAGCAGAATTTTCTAATGCAAATACCTTGAATGGTGGAGGTGGCGGATAGGCCAGTACAATAAAATCCATATGTCCAGTGTTCATAATATGCGGAGTCCGTATAAGTCTCCCAGAGTCCTTTTCCCAGTTTGGATGCATTAAAAGGTCTTGTAACTTGTCCCCATTGGGCTCGTATGTAAGTCCCATTGTGGCAGGTGAGGCGGTTCCATGGATCGGCAAGGGTGTAGACAGCACGTCCCAAGGTTAAGAATGAAGCGCTTCTGACGATCATTTCCCAGGCTTGTGTGTTCCTCAGACGGGGGCGAAGAGCATGGCGAAGCAGGGTCCTAGTGCCTGCCAAGCAGATGGAGAAGTCTCCAAAGGCGTTGAGATCGTTGGTGCTGGTGAGGTCCCGGTCCAGATAGATATGCTCAAGGGGGTTGTCTCCACACTGGAGTTCTGGAGAAGGGTCAGGAACAGCTGGAATCAGAGTGTGGGTCAGCCAGAAGGACAGCAGGTAGACAATTTTCCAGGGATACATGGTGGTGAATTTGAAAAGGAAAAAAAAAGACATACAACACAGAGGGGAGGGGTTGGCGAGGGAGAAAAAAGGGAGGGGGGAGAGAGTTATACTGGATCAAGACGGGTTTGTTTCCTCCTTCCAGAACTGCATTCTGATGGGAGGTTGGTCAGGGTCTTCCAGGTTAGGATCAACAAGTATCCTCGAGAGCCACCTTTCGTCAGAATCGTTCTCAGGTTCCTCTCCGGTTGCCAGAGGACTACGATCAGTCATCAGTGGGGAGAGCCTGGCTGTCAATGGCTGTTAAGTCTAGCGGTGGCTCAGGATCAGTTTCGATGGAATCTGGAGACTTGGACGCTTTGCAGAAAGTATAATGAATCCAAGCATTCTTTTCTGGTAACATAACCACTATGGGAGTCGTGAGAAGAACCTGGAACGGACCTTCCCATGAGGTTTCAAGGGTGTCCTTTCTGAAGGATTTTATGAGGACCCAATCCCCAGGTTGAAAGGGATGGGCATCTACATCCAACGGGACGTTTTGAGCAGTAGTGGCATATTTGTGAAGTTCCTTTAATTGCTGTTGGAGTTGCATGACATAAGTAATCAGCTCATTTTCTCCCGTATCAAGTTCAGAAATGGGGAGCTGGGTCGTGTGGTTGGGGATGGGCGTCCAAACAAAAGTTCATATGGGGAGAGTTTCAAGGCTCCCCTCGGCTGGCTTCTAATGTTGTGCAGCACGATAGGAAGGGCATTAATAGAATAGAATAGAATATAGAATAGAATTAACCCATTTGAGTCCAGTAGCTGCGCATATTTTCCTCAGCTGATTTTTATCAGTCCATTCATGCATTCCGTTTGGCCCGATGAAGGGGGATGGTACAGGGTGTGTAATTGCCATTTGATGCCAAAGGCTTTTACCACAGATTGTATGATTTCTGCCGTGAAATGGGATCCACGGTCACTGTCTAAACGTCGTGGAATTCCAAACCTCGGGATTATTTCTTGCACCAGTATGCGTGCCACGGTGTGTGCAGTTGCACGTTTAGAAGGATATGCTTCAGGCCAAAAGGATAATTTATCCATGATCACAAGAATAAATTAAATCCCATGCATTTGGGAAGTTCTGCAAAGTCCAATTGTAGGCTTTCAAAGGGAAGGAAAGCCCACGGTCAGGAGCCAGGGGGTTTTCGGGGTTCTCTCTTTGGATTGTAGCTAGCGCAGATAGCGCAATTTTTTGTGACAGCTTTGGCATATTGGTGAGCACCTGGGGCGTACCAGTATCAGCCAGCCGGTTTGCCCCCCCCAGTGTGTGCACTGGTGTAAAACACGCAAATGTCTGGGAACCCATGCTTTTGGCATTATGAGCCAGCCATCAGGGAGAGTCTAGACTTGGCCGTTTTTATAACCCCCTAGGTATTACCACTGTCAACATCTGAAGGAGCGACAAGGGCTTAAAATTCATTTCGGGGCTGAAGTGTGACAGCGGCTTGCTGAGCGGCTGAGTCGGCAAGACTGTTTCCGACTGATATAAAATCAGTACCGTTAGTGTGTGCTTTGTAATGGATCACAGATATTGCCTCTGGAAGGTGTATTGGGTCCATGAGCCTCTTTACAAGGGTTGCATGGGATATCTGGGCTCCTGCAGCTGTCAGAAATCCCCTGTTTCCACAATGTCCCAGTGGTGTGGACCAGACCAAAGCAGTACCTAGAGTCTGTGTATATAAGGACTTCCTGTTTCCCGAAGCTTGCCTCCAGTCGTGCGTTCTGTGAGCTTTGTGGAACGCACTCTTTCTGAGGTGGATAGGGGGGTTTGTAGGGCTTCACGACCCCCCAGAAGGGTTTAGGGGGCTCCCTAAACTTAATAGGGGAGAGCTGAGACATCAAGCAGCCCCCGGGAAGCAGGCAGTGAGGTCTGAAGAACGAGAGCGCGGACGTTGGTAGCAGCTCACCCTCCACCCGGCAAAGAAAGCCTGTAACTGGATACAGCTTGTGGTGAATTTGAAAGGGAAAAAAGACGTGTCAAGACACACGGTTAGTGAAGAGATTTATCTCTCCTGGAGGAAATATAGGGAGTTTACGACAGTGTATGGGGCTGAAAAACATGGGAGTAAGCTGATGTTTGACTGTAAAAGCCTCTGTAAAGCCTCCGGGTAAAAACAATTAACCGGGGAGTGTATTTTTATCTTGGCTGGAGTGAGAGTGGATAAGAGGGATATCAACCCAAAGTATTTTGAGTTTGGCACCAAACAGCTGGATTTGAAAAATGTTCACAACATGTATTTAGCAGCGGCATAACTCCTTGCCTTTTAATAAGAAGTGCCCAAGTTAAATGGGGTTGTGAGCACGCTAGAATTCAACGTGGAAAAGGGGAAAAGGGATATCCCCCAGTGGCAATTTGAACGTTATACTTCTGCCAATTTTGGGGCTTTGAGGAAGGTGATGGAAAGAAGGACAAACACTCTGTAAGTCAATGCCCTCCGCCTCAAAACCCTAATGTTGAAGCTGAATGTGAGATAATGGTGGCTGCGCTGGATGTGGATGCAGAGTAGAATGAGAAAAGAAGGAAATAAAAATATGTGACCAGTGAAAGAACCCACCACTGTATTTAGAAAAACACAGTTAAGATTGTTTCTACCTCCATTTCTACCAAGTGAAGTGAAGACAAAAGGGCTCTTTGAATCTTGCCATTAAAACAGAAAGGGAAGAAGGGAAGAAGAAGGAGAGGGGAACAGCGAGTGAGTTTGCTGAATCATCGTGCTACATAGAAGACATTAAGGAGGACTATTATCAGCAACTCAGGGCTCCCATCTAGAGCCCAAGAAAAGGAATTACCTCTATTACCTTCTCTTTACAGGACACTATCCTTTCTGTGAAAATCTATACTCCCCCTCCTCCCCCCTTTGTGTGTGTGTGTGTGTGTGTGTGAGAGAGAGAGAGAGAGAGAGAGAGAGAGAGAGAGGGGAATTCCCCCCCCTCTATTTCTTTACAGGTAAGAGTCCTACGAAGGAGTAAAGGACCGATGGGAACAGTGGAATCACAGAAGTTGGAGAAATTGGAGAAATAGTGACCCCGGGAGGGTATGTCGAACATTAATAAGAAGAATTCAACTTCAGTGGTGACTGGAGGGGTGGTAAATCCCAACAGAAGGAATTCAACTCCGGACCCGGCCGTAAATATGGAAATGAAAGATTTGATGCTGGGATTGAAAAAAGACATTTTAGAAATGAAAAAAGAGATGAATGACAATGCTAGGACTATTGATCAGAAATTGGATGAGAATGCAAAGACTGTCAATGAAATCACAGGGAAATTAAACGAGTTAGTGACAAAAAATATGGAGATTACCAAAACTGTGCAGGAGTTGAAGGGTAAAACAATCGGTCTGGAAGAAGGAGTAAGAAAGGTTCAAAAAGATAATAAAGAGAGGAAGGGGGAGGTGGAGAAAATTAAGAAAGAAATGTTTGAGATGAAGGATACTCATGAAGCGGTCATGGATGCAATTTCAATGATCAAGATGCATAGACGGGGAAAAATCTTGAGATTTAGAGCGATACCAGAAGAGCCAAATGAACAGATAGAAAAGAAAGTAACATCTGAATTAGCTAGATGGCTGGAAATTGATGAATTAAAAATGTCTCAAAATATAGAAAAAATCTTCAGAACTAGCTTTGCAAAGAAAAACAATTGGCCAGGTGACTGTCTCGTAACATTTGTCAATATGGACATGAGAGATAAGATTTTGCAAGTTTGCAGTAAGAAGAAATTGAGGATAGCAGGGATAGATATAATAATACATAAGATTATACCATCAAGATTATTAAGAAAATGAGACAAATACAAACCGCTGGTAGAGCTGTTGAGGGAGAAAGCTATTGTCCATAGGTGGGAATTTCCAGAAGGAATTTCCTTTTACTTTAAAGGGAAAAGAAGGAGATTCACTCCATGGAGCGAAGCAGATAAATTTAAGAGAACATATAAAGATGAATTAGGCGGGAAACAGCAGGGTAGAGGAGCGGAGGGTTCAGGACATCGATCAGAAGGAGAGGAAGGATAATTGTCGGAACTGGAAAGGGAAATATTGTATATCTTTACTGAGTGTAACAAATGATTTTAACGTCAACTAATACCTATTAAATGTTGGATAAATAAAGCTGATAATGGATCTAAAAACGTTAACCTGGAATATTAACGGTTTAAACGAGAAATCCAAAAGAAATAAGGTGGAACATATACTGTATAAACAAAAACTTGATCTCATATGCCTGCAAGAGACTCACGTTGCGCAACAACACGTTAGAATCTTAACTAAGAGAAAGTTGGGGCTAGAATTTGTATCTGTGAGTGGATCCTGAGCTTACAGGGTTAAGAAGCTACAGGAAGTACATCCTGCATCACTGGGAGGAGGTGTGTACAGCCGGGGTTTTTTCCTTTGTTCGCTTTATGCATTGTTTGTACTGTTGTACTGTTCACAGTTGGTTTCGGTTTTGACCGGAGAAGAAGCCATGGAGGAGAGCTCCTTAGGTAGTCTGTTTATTTCTGCTTGTAAATAAAGCTTTTAGATTAGAGCACTGGACTCTGTGTGGATTAATGGTTAAAGCTCCTGGGCAAAGGCAGCTTGAAGACGCTGCGCTGTGTTTATGTACCTCTTTATGGGCCGAGGTACAAGAGAGACACTCTGCTGAACTGAGAGGCCGAGAGAGAAGGAAGCCTGCTGGACCCGAGCCAAGGTACTGTGAGTTTTACTTTGAAGGCTTTCCTGGCCAAAAGCCCAACTCAGAGGTTATGGAGGTCTGTCCACGTTGGCAAGAAAGTGCTGTTTTTCTGCCAAGAGTTGCTTTACCCAAGAAGATAGGAGCTTTTTGAAGTCGCGGCTTGGTTGGCGGCTGAGAGACAATGTCCAAAAGCTCTGTGCTGGAGAATGCAGAGAGCAACCAGCAGCTTACTGAGAGGCTTGGCTGTTCTGCTAAAGCCTAAGGCAAGCAGGAAGCCCAGTTGAGGTCCTGGAGCACCAGTAGAACCTCCTGGTGAACAGAGCCGCGTCTTGGGACCCAGAGAAGCTACGGAAAGTGTGAGTAACCCCTGGGGAGAGATGGCGGCAGGAAACCCTGCGGGGGAAGGAGTCAAGAAGCTAAATGGGGCCAATTACAGAAGCTGGGCTGGGAGGATGGAGAAGCTGCTACGGAGGAAAGGCTTGTGGTGCTGCGTGAGAACCACAACATCCCCACAGCTTGCTGGCAGAGATCCAGAAGCAGCAGCACAATGCAGAGAGGAGAAGGCTAGAGTTTTGCTGGCCCAATGCGTTGATGCAACCCAGTTCCACTTCATTAAGGATGTGGGAAGCGCCCTAAAGATGTGGGAGACACTGGCCTGGGTTCACGGTCGTGGTGAACAGCCAGGAGAAGAGCAGCCCCCAGATCAGCACAGAGACATGTCGGCCTGTTTGGCAGTTGTAAAGCCATGGCAACAGGAAGAAAAGGGGGGCCAGCTGGCAGCTGCGGGTGGCAGAGGGGGGGCGCATGAGTCCAAAGTCCCCACAAAGGCCTACGTAGCGAAGCTTTGTTATGGTTGCAGAAGCTCCCAACATCTGCTACGGAGATGCCCAGCCAGAGACGTCCTCAAGGCCGTTGCCCCTGGAGACGAGATAGGGCAAGGAGCTACTGCCAAGGTTGCTGTTGGCAACGAGATTAGGAGCAGCGGAAAGGCTGGGAAGCGTGGGAAACGGCAGGAATGCGGTTCCGGAGGCCGGGGAGATAACACCACGTATCAGCTTTCAGCTTCTATGGCAATGCTGAAGGATGCCGGAAGACTACGCTGGGTAATCGACAGTGGAGCGTAGCATCACATCGCGCCCTAGTGGCCACGTGAGGAACTGCAGGGAATTTTTTTCACAGCAGTTTGTGAGGATGGCAGACGGCTCACAGAAACAGTTGACAACTGTTGGAAAGGTCTACGCCGACTTTCTAGAGACAGAACTTGAGACTTATGTTCTGCCTGGCATGCAAGTGTGTCTTTTGTCTGTGTCAACACTGTTATGTGATGGGTTTAAAGTGTGTTTTGAGAATAACACTTGTTCTATTTACAGGGGTGGGAAGAAGCTTGTCAGTGTGGAACGTGGAGAAGACAGGCTGTTTGCTATTGAGATGCAATCCCTGGTGCAGGTAGATGTAACACTGGTGCAGTTGAGGCCCATTGTGCAAATGTGCCACCCCACAACCAATGTGCCCATTTATGGCATCGGAGATTGGCTCATGGTCATTGGGGGAAGGTGCAGAAGCAACCAGAAGTTGCTGAGGGGTGCAAGATGAAGTCATGTGACACGTACCTTGACTGTAGAGCATGTAAGAAAGCAAAAGTAAAATCTTGCTCATACCCCAGGTCTGATAGGGTTACCACTCAACCATTTGAGATAGTCCACATGGACATCACAGGTCCGATGAGAGAGCCCAGTCTGGGTGGATCTCGTTACGCCCTGACCTTGATTGACAACTATTCGCGGAATAGTTGGTCATTTTTGCTGAAGGAGAAGAGTGAAGCAGCAGATCTGATTAAAGAGTGGGTAATACAGGTGGAGTTGCAGTACTCCACCAGAGTGCGCTGTTTTCAAAGCGATGGCGGCGGGGAGTTCCTTGGGTCATCCCTGAAAGCCTTTTTTCCGTGAGAGGGGGGTGGTGCAGAGACTGACTAACCCTTATTCCCCTCAGGAGAATGGAATCGCAGAGAGAAAGAACCGGACACTTCAAGAGGCCACTGAGGCCATGTTGTTTGATTCTGATCTTCCCAGGAAATTTTGGGGGGAAGCTTGGCGAACTGCCAACTTTGTCCAGAACAGGATTCACAGCTCTGTGGTAGGGGAGACGCCCTATTTTCTGTTGAATGGCAAGAAACCAAAAGTTCACTACTTTCGGGTGTTCGGCTCGGAAGCGTGGGTCCTGGTACCCAGAGCCAAGAGAAGGAAAGGTAGTGACAGGTCACAGAGGATGATTTTCTGCGGATATGAGGTAGGAACAAAAGGATGGAGATTCGCGTATCCTAGTGGAGACCAGTCCAAGATTCTGGTAAGCAGGAGCGCTGAGTTTTGTGAGCAGAGTGGATGGTCACGCATTCACGGAAACCCTGATGTGTTAACGAGGGAAGTCCTGGATTTTGATGATGAGGTGATAGGACCAGCAGTACCAGCTGGAGGACCTGACCAGGGCCAAATCCCAGTGTTAGAGGGGGGTTCACCAAAGGTGAAGCAGGAGCCCAGAAGCACGCCAACGTCACCCACAGGCAGTCCGGTGAGGGTCAAGAGGCGCAGTAGGTCAGTTGGTGAGGAGCCTGAAGGCGGAGACACACAGGCTGAGGCCAGCGCGACAGGTTCAGAGGGGGAACCCAGACCTAGGCGGTCTGCTAGGACCATGAAAGGGGTTCCACCAGTAAGGTTCACAGCCACTAGTGTGTGGGCTTGTCTGGCTCAGTGTGAACCAGAAAGCTTTGAGGAAGTTCAACAGTTGCCTCAGGAGGAAGCCGAGAAGTGGCGGGAGGCAATGGGTAAAGAGTTGGACTCAATGAGGTCTTTGGGTGTGTATACTCCCACGACGCTACCAGCAGGCAAGCAGGTGGTAAGCTGTCGTTGGGTGTACAGACTCAAGCCTACAGCATCTGGAGACGTGCAGTACAAGGCTAGGTTGGTAGCCAGAGGGTTCACGCAGAGGAAGGGTCTGCATTACACCGAGGTGTATGCTCCCACTTCCAGAAGCGAAACCATGCATTTGCTGTTAGCAACTGCTGCCCAGAGAGGTCTCCAGGTGAACCATTTTGATGTTGATGTCGCCTATCTGAACCCTGATCTCGAGGAGGAGCTGTACATGCAAGCTCCGCCGGGGTTCGAGGGGGTTAGGCCGGATCAAGTATGGAAGCTACACAAGTCCATCTACGGTCTTAAACAGTCCGCTAGGAACTGGAACTTGTGTTTGCATGAAGCTTTGGAAGAGCTTGGTTTCAGCCAGAGTCAGGCTGACAGTTGTCTTTACCTGGCAGGAGCAGGCCAGGGGCAGGAGTTAGTTCTCGTGTTTGTGGATGGCATAATTTATCTGGCAAAGACCAGAGAACAGGTGCAGAAGTTTGCAGAGGAGCTTGGTGAGTTCTTTAAGCTCAAGAATTTAGGTCCTGTGAGTGTTTATCTAGGTGTTCAGATAGATAGAACCGAGTGTTATGATTCTATTCCCAGTGACGTGGCAGCAGCAACAAGCTGGAAGAGTGTAACTATTGGTTCTCACACAGTGGTGTGAGAAAGTTGTTTTGTCTACATTTCTGTACTGAGCCTGCGCACTCAGATTGGTTTCACTTTCTCCTTTCTCTCTGTTTGTACCGAGAAGGCAGTGGCATGACTGCAAGGAATAAAAGACTTTAGCCTAGAAGGCTGAGTGTGTTGTTTCTCTATGGGAACAATCACTTATGAAAGCAGCTCCCTGGACTCTCGTGTAGCAGGGATGAGCTGCAGTGATTGCCTGTGCTATTGGGGCAGTTCGAAGAACTTGCCCCAGGCGGGATAAATCATAAAACCGAGGATGGAAGTTTCTTGCTCAGTCAGACAGGCAAGATAGAGCAGTTGTTGGAGAAGTTCAGAATGTCTGATTGTGCGGGTGTCAGAACGCCCATGGAGACCTGTTTTGTGAAGGACAGTCAGTCCGGGGAGCATTCTGAGTTTGAAAATCCCCAGGTCTACCAGTCAGCTCTTGGGAGTCTTTTGTATCTCTCTCAGTGGAGCCGACCAGATATAGCATTTGCTGTAAATCTGCTCAGCCGGGAGGCTACAAAGCCCAGTGTACATGCCTGGAATGGCATCAAGAGAGTGCTGAGGTATTTGCAGGAGACAAAGGAGTTTTGCCTGGAGTTATCAGCTGTCGGAGAGCCCCAGCTCACGTGCTGGACGTACAGCGATTGGGCAAATCTCGGGGACAGGAAGTCAGTGTCTGGAATGGTAGTGAAGTTCGGTGAGTCGCTCATCGGATGGAAGTCCCGAAAGCAAGAGCCTCATCGCATTGTCATCTACAGAGGCCGAATTCAGTGCGCTGTCAGAGCCCTGTAGAGAGTTGGAGTACTATAGGTGTTTGGTCCAAGTAGTCTGCGGACAATGTTGCCTACCCATCATGGTTTGGGAGGACAACCAGCCATGCTTGAAGCTAGCAGAATCTGGTCAGTTCAAGGCCAGAACCAAACATCTAGACATACGCTTCCAAAATGTATGTCAGAGCATCCAGACAGGCTTGGTGAAGCTGAAGTACTGTCTGAGTCAGTTGAACCTGGCAGATGGGTTCACTAAACCATTGAGCTTCCAGCGTCATGGGGAGTTCTGTGAAGGTTTGTGTATTGGGTAAGTGTAATGCTTACGCACCCCAGTGGTACGGGACGAGAGGGGGTGTGAGTGGATCCTGAGCTTACAGGGTTAAGAAGCTACAGGAAGTACGTCCTGCATCACTGGGAGGAGGTGTGTACAGCCGGGGTTTTTTCCTTTGTTCGCTTTATGCATTGTTTGTACTGTTGTACTGTTCACAGTTGGTTTCGGTTTTGACCGGAGAAGAAGCCATGGAGGAGAGCTCCATAGGTAGTCTGTTTATTTCTGCTTGTAAATAAAGCTTTTAGATTAGAGCACTGGACTCTGTGTGGATTAATGGTTAAAGCTCCTGGGCAAAGGCAACTTGAAGACGCTGCGCTGTGTTTATGTACCTCTTTATGGGCCGAGGTACAAGAGAGACACTCTGCTGAACTGAGAGGCCGAGAGAGAAGGAAGCCTGCTGGACCCGAGCCAAGGTACTGTGAGTTTTACTTTGAAGGCTTTCCTGGCCAAAAGCCCAACTCAGAGTATCTTCGGACAAAAATAAGAAAAGAGGAGTTGTTACATACGCAAAATTGTATTTGGAGCCTAAAATGATCTATAAGGATGCAGCTGGTAGAATAGTAATAATAAGAATAACAGTTCAGGGGGGAAATATAATAGTGATTGGAATATATGCACCTATTGAAAAGAAGAAAGAGTTCTACCAAACATTGGAAGAGACGCTAATTGAGTATGTGGGAAAAAAGATTATATTAATGGGGGACCTGAATGGGGTAGTTGCCCCGGAATGGGACAGATCCCCAAGGGTATCTAAAAAGAAACAGATAAAGCTACTAAACAGTTTTTTCTCACTAACAGAATTATTAAACATAGAAGATGCATGGAGAAGCCAAAACCCATTTAAGAAAGAATTCACTTACTTCTCATTTCCTAATAATACAGCAGGAAGAATAGATGCCATCTGGTTATCAAAAGACCTGATCTTCAAAATTTATAAAACAGATATTCAACCAAAAACAATATCTGATCACGGTGCGGTCATGGTATAGGGGGAGAGGAAAAAAGTCATAAGATGGAGACTTAATGAGAAGTTCTTAAAAGATGAAAGAATATTAGAAAAGGCCAAAGTGATACTAAAAGAATATTTTGAATTAAATTTAATAGCGGACATACACCCCAATGTGGTATGGGATGCAGGGAAGGCAGTCATTAGTGGGTTCTTTATACAACAAAATGTTATCCAAAGAAAACAGAGGGAAAAGAAAATTAAAGATTTGACAGAGGAAATTAGGAAAAAAGAAAAGGAACTATATAAAAAACCGGACAATGAAGAGTTAAAAAGGAATATCAAAATTTTACAGTCACAATATCCGATGATAATTGGATAAAGCAAGATTTTATCAAGAGTTAGAAGAAATGTTGGTTGATTATATGGAACAGAAGTTAATCGTGATGGGTGATATGAATGGTGTAATAAATCCGACAATAGATAGATCAGCTAGAAAAGGAGATAGTGTAGGAGGAAAGCTACCTAAATCGTTTTTTACAATGATGGATAATTTAGGCTTAACGGACACATGGAGAAGTAAACACCCAACAACAAGACAATATACCCATTTCTCAGAACCAAATAAAAGCTCAGGCAGAATAGATTATATCTGTGTGTCAAAAATTCTTCTGGGAAGAACGAATAAAATAGAAATACTCCCAAGGGTGTTGTCAGACCACAACTCTATATACATGGAATTAAAAGACAATACTGCACCAACAAGATGGAAATTAAATGAAAGTCTGTTTAGTGATCAGAAAGTAGTGGAAAAAATACAAAAGGAGGTAAAAGAATATTTTGAATTAAATCTACATAAGGGGACTAAACTAGAGGTGGTCTGGGATGCTAGTAAGGCAGTGGTTAGAGGTTTGATGATTATGCTAAACAGTGTTAAAAGAAAAGAAAGAGAGAAAAAGAAAGAAGAAATTTTAAAAAATCTCGAAGAGCAGGAAAAATTATTAATTGCCAAACCAGATGACAAGCTAGTGAAACAAAAAATAAAAATGTTACAAACCCAATTTGATATGGTCATTAACCAAGAATTAGAATGGAAAATAAAATGGAGTAAACAAAAAAATTTTGAACATGCAAATAAAACGGGAAGAATGCTAGCCTGGCAGCTGAAAAAGAGACAAGATCAAAAAATAATAAATAAAATTAAAAAGGATGGGAAAATATTGGAAAAGCCTAAAGAAATTGAGGAGGCATTTGTAAACTTCTATAAAGAACTTTATCAAAAAAGCTCTTTGGAAAATGAAGAAGAGATGGATAAATTTCTAGAAAAATATAAAATAACAAAAATTACAGAGGAGGAAAAAAAAGACTTAAATAAAAAAATAACTAGAGGAGAAGTAGAATCTGCAATCCAAAGATTAAAATCGGGGAAAGCCCCAGGCCCAGATGGCATAACAGCGAGATACTATAAAGAAATGAAAGATCAGTTAATACAACCCTTAGTAGATGTGATGAATAATATTCTAAATAATGGACAAGCCCCAAAATCATGGGGGGAAGCAATAATCACCTTAATACCCAAACAAGAATCAGACCTATTAGAACCCAAAAATTTTCGGCCAATCTCCTTATTAAATCTAGATTATAAACTATTTGCAGATATAATGGCACAGAGATTAAAGAAAGTATTAAATAAACATATATATAAAGACCAAGCAGGCTTTCTCCCAGGGAGACATATGAAAAATAATGTTAGAATAATTGTGGACCTAATAGAATACCTAGACATGAGAATTGATAAAAAGGCATGTTTAATCTTTGTAGACGCTGAAAAGGCGTTTGACAACCTATCTTGGAGATTTATGCACAAAGTCATGGGAAAGATGGATTTAGGGGAAAATTTTGTAAAAGGAATAAAAACAATTTATAAAGAACAGTTGGCCAAATTAAATATAAACAACATACTATCAAAAGATGTACATATTACTAAGGGCACGCGCCAAGGATGCCCCTTATCCCCACTCCTGTTTATTATGGTTCTAGAGATATTATTAAACAACATAAGAAAAAACAATAAAATTAAAGGTGTTAAACTGGGAAAGAATGAATTCAAGGTTAAGGCTTTCGCGGACGATATCGCGGTAAGCCTGGAAGATCCAGAAGCGTCCATGGGAGAATTATTAAAGGAAATAAAAGAATTTGGCAATGTAGCAGGGTTTAAAATTAATACAAAAAAGACAAAAATGATTGCAAAAAATTTGATAAAGAGTGAAATAGAAGAGTTACAAAAAAAATATGAGATAGAAGTCGCAAAACAAATAAAATACCTGGGCATAAAGATAACAGCAAAAAACATTAATCTGTTCAATGATAATTATGGGACTCTGTGGAAGGAGATTAAGAAAGATTTGGATACCTGGTCAAGATTAAGATTGTCTCTTTGGGGCAAAATAGCGGCAGTAAAAATGACTCTCCTACCTAAAGTGTTATTTTTATTTCAGACACTACCTGTGATAAAAGGTACCTCACAATTAAAAGAATGGCAAAAGGTAATATCTAAATTTATCTGGGAGGGGAAACCACCAAGGATAAAGCATAAATTATTGGTTGAAAAAAAAGAAAGAGGTGGCTTCGGACTCCCAGATATAAAAATTTATTATGAGGCAGCCTGTCTAATATGGATACGTGATTGGATATTATTAAAAGAACCAGAAATGTTGGAGCTAGAGGGATTCAATAACAGACATAGTTGGCACGAGTACTTATGGCAAGGAAAAGTGAAAATACACAAAGAATTCCTGACTCATGTATTTAGAAAACCCTTATGGGAGGTCTGGTCAAGAAACAAAAATTTGATAGAACGAAAAACACCGAGGTGGTTATCTCCGACTGAGATATTAACGATCAAAAACAGGAGCTTAGAGGGAAATTGGATAACTTACGATGAATTATTAGTAGAGACAGAAAAAGGTTGGGGAATAAAATCATATGAACAAATATGCAATAAATTAACGGGATGGATCCAGTACCACCAAGTGTATGGTTTATTTAAAGAACATAATAAAGAATACGGATTTGAAAGGGACAAGTCCAAATTTCAAATAGAAGTGATAGAAGGGAAAACTAAATTATTGTCAAAAATGTATAATATATTGGTGGACTGGTTTACCATGGATGAGGAAATCAAAGAGTGTATGATAAAATGGGCTATAGACTTCGGTCACAATATCATGTTTGATAGTTGGCATAGATTATGGAACCAAAACATTAAATTTACAGCCTGTATACTACTTAAGGAGAACATCATGAAAATGATGTATCGATGGCATATAACACCCACCAAAATAGCAAAAATGTATAAGAAAAAGGACAAAAAATGCTGGAAGTGTATGGCAGAGGAAGGAAACCTCTACCATATGTGGTGGAAATGTGAGAAGGTAAAAATATTTTGGGATTCCATATATAATGAGCTCAAAAAAATATTAAAGTACAATTTCCCCAAAACTCCGGAAAGTTTTCTTCTAGGAATGGTTGGAGGAGAAATTAAAAGAACGGACCACAAATTGTTTTTGTATGCAACTACCGCTGCGAGATTATTATGGGCCCAAAAGTGGAAGAGCAAAGAAGTTCCAACGGTGGAGGACTGGAGGGTAAAATTGTTTGGCTATATGGAATTAGCTAAGTTGACAAATAGAATAAGAGAGCAAAAAGACCACCAGCTTCAGTTAGAATGGGATAAATTTATTGAATATTGGAAAAAACATCATAAGGAAGGAAATACATTCACAGGGTATAAAAATGTACTTACAATATAAATATGAGAAGTATATAAGAATAACTTTGGCGTAGAAAAGGAATCGAGGAAATAGAAAGCGTAGGAAAGAAAAAAGAGTAAATAAAACCGGGGTGAAAAAAGGAGGGAAGTCCAAGATGCTCGAAGGAGCAATAGGAGACTGGTGTAGGCACGAAAGACGGGCACTGGGTGTAGGGATAGAGGTAAATAGCATATTTTGTTGGATCATACGCTATACTGTATATTAGTTTGTATAGGAAAGCTATGCTTTTGTATATGTGTTATTGTATTAGTAATATGTGTTTAAAAATCTTAATAAAAATATTAATAAAAAAAAAAAAAATATCCGATGATAATTGGCGAGGAGATTGAATGGAAATTAAAGCTTTTGAGACAGAAAAATTTTGAACAAGCCAATAAACCAGGAAAACTACTGGCATGGCAATTAAAGAAAAGAGAAAGTGAGAAGATAATTAATAGAATCAAAATAGGCGACCAAATTATAACAGACCCTAAAGAAATACAAAAAAGATTTGTGGAATTCTATGAGGAATTATACAGAGAAGGAGAAGAAACATCTGATGAGATAAGAAATTATTTTAAACAGGTCAATATACCAAAAACAACTAGTGAACAAAGAGAATTATTAAATGAGCCCATTTCTATGTTTGAAATTCAGAAAGCCATCAAGAACTCCAAGAGTGGAAAGTCGCCTGGTCCGGATGGCCTGACGGCCGTATACTATAGGAGCTTAGAGGACATAGTGGTGAGCCCCCTTAAAGACATAATGAATAGCATCCAGTCTGGAGGGCAGATGCCCGAAACTTGGAGAGAAAGTTATATCACTCTTATACCAAAGCAAGGAACCGACCATCAGATTATGGCCAATTTTAGGCCAATTTCACTCTTAAATAATGACTATAAATTATTCACGTATATTCTTGAAGAAAGAACAAAGAGAATCCTTCAAAAAATTATTCATAAAGACCAAGCAGGCTTTATACCAGGAAGACAAATTCAAAATAATATTAGAAATATAGTAAATCTGCTTGAGTATTTAGAAGTCAGAATTGATAAACCAGCCGCCTTTATGGCGGTGGATGCAGAGAAGGCATTTGATAACGTCTCGTGGAAATTTATGATGAATTGTTGTTGTTCAGTCGTTCAGTCGTGTCCGACTCTTCGTGACCCCATGGACCAGAGCACGCCAGGCACGCCTATCCTTCACTGCCTCTCGCAGTTTGGCCAAACTCATGTTAGTAGCTTCGAGAACACTGTCCAACCATCTCATCTTCTGTCGTCCCCTTCTCCTTGTGCCCTCAATCTTTCCCAACATCAGGGTCTTTTCTAGGGAGTCTTCTCTTCTCATGAGGTGGCCAAAGTACTGGAGCCTCAACTTCAGAATCTGTCCTTCTAGTGAGCACTCAGGGCTGATTTCTTTAAGAATGGATAGGTTTGATCTTCTTGCAGTCCATGAGACTCTCAAGAGTCTCCTCCAGCACCATAATTCAAAAGCATCAATTCTTCGGCGATCAGCCTTCTTTATGGTCCAGCTCTCACTTCCGTACATTACTAGTGGGAAAACCATAGCTTTAACTATATGGACCTTTGTTGGCAAGGTGATGTCTTTGCTTTTTAAGATGCTGTCTAGGTTTGTCATTGCTTTTCTCCCAAGAAGCAGGCGTCTTCTAATTTCGTGACTGCTGTCACCATCTGCAGTGATCCTGGAACCCAAGAAAGTGAAATCTCTCACTGCCTCCATTTCTTCCCCTTCTATTTGCCAGGAGGTGATGGGACCAGTGGCCAAAATCTTAGTTTTTTTGATGTTGAGCTTCAGACCATATTTTGCGCTCTCCTCTTTCACCCTCATTAAAAGGTTCTTTAATTCCTCCTCACTTTCTGCCATCAAGGTTGTATCATCAGCATATCTGAGGTTGTTGATATTTCTTCCGGCAATCTTAATTCCGGTTTGTGCTCCATCCAGTCCAGCCTTTCGCATGATGAATTCTGCATATAAGTTAAATAAGCAAGGAGACAATATACAGCCTTGTCGTACTCCTTTCCCAATTTTGAACCAATCAGTTATTCCATATCCAGTTCTAACTGTAGCTTCTTGTCCCACATAGAGATTTCTCAGGAGATGGATGAGGTGATCAGGCACTCCTATGTCTTTAAGAACTTGCCATAGTTTGCTGTGGTCGACACAGTCAAAAGCTTTTGCTTAGTCAATGAAGCAGAAGTAAATGTTTTTCTGGAACTCTCTAGCTTTCTCCATAATCCAGCGCATGTTTGCAATTTGGTCTCTGGTTCCTCTGCCCCTTCGAAATCCAGCTTGCACTTCTGGGAGTTCTCGGTCCACATACTGCTTAAGCCTGCCTTGTAGAATTTTTAGCAAAACCTTGCTAGCGTGTGAAATGAGCGCAATTGTGCGGTAGTTGGAGCATTCTTTGGCACTGCCCTTCTTTGGGATTGGGATGTAGACTGATCTTCTCCAATCCTCTGGCCACTGCTGAGTTTTCCAAACTTGCTGGCATATTGAGTGTAGCACCTTAACAGCATCATCTTTTAAAATTTTAAATAGATCAGCTGGAATATCATCACTTCCACTGGCCTTGTTGTTAGCAAGGCTTTCTAAGGCCCATTTGACTTCACTCTCCAGGATGTCTGGCTCAAGGTCAGCAACCACACTACCTGGGGTGTATGAGACCTCCATATCTTTCTGGTATAATTCCTCTGTGTATTCTTGCCACCTCTTCTTGATGTCTTCTGCTTCTGTTAGGTCCTTTCCAGTTTTGTTCTTAATTGTGGTAATCTTTGTACGAAATGTTCCTTTCATATCTCCAATTTTCTTGAACAGATCTCTGGTTTTTCCCATTCTGTTGTTTTCCTCTATTTCTTTGCATTGCTCATTTAAAAAGGCCCTCTTGTCTCTCCTTGCTATTTTTAGGAAATCTGCATTCAATTTCCTGTATCTTTCACTATTTCCCTCGCATTTTGCTTGCCTTCTCTCCCCCGCTATTTGTAAGGCCTCATTTGACAGCCACTTTGCTTTCTTGCATTTCTTTTTCATTGGGATGGTTTTCGTTGCTGCCTCCTGTATAATGTTACGAGCCTCCATCCACAGTTCTTCAGGCACTCTATCCACCAAATCTAAATCCTTAAACCTGTTCTTCACTTCAACTGTGTATTCATAAGGAATTTGATTTAGATTGTATCTTACTGGCCCAGTGGTTTTTCCTACTTTCTTCAGTTTAAGCTGGAATTTTGCTATAAGAAGCTGATGATCTGAGCCACAGTCAGCTCCAGGTCTTGTTTTTGCTGAGTGTATAGAGCTCCTCCATCTTTGGCTGCAGAGAATATAATCAATCTGATTTCGGTGTTGCCCATCTGGTGATGTCCATGTGTAGAGTCGTCTCTTGTGTTGTTGGAAAAGAGTGTTTGTGATGACCAGCTTGTTCTCTTGACAGAACTCTATTAGCCTTTGCCCTGCTTCATTTTGAACTCCAAGGCCAAACTTGCCAGTTGTTCCTTTTATTTCTTGACTCCCTACTTTAGCATTCCAATCCCCTATAATGAGAAGAACATCCTTCCTTGGTGTCATTTCTATAAGGTGTTGTAAGTCTTCATAGAATTGGTCAACTTCAGTTTCTTCAGCACTGGTAGTTGGTGCATAAACTTGGATTACTGTGATGTTAAAAGGTCTGCCTTGGATTCGTATCGAGGTCATTCTATCATTTTTGAGATTGCATCCCAGTACAGCTTTCGCCACTCTTTTGTTGACTATGAGGGCCACTCCATTTCTTTTACGGGATTCCTGCCCACAGTAGTAGATATGATAGTCATCCGAACTGAATTCGCCCATTCCCGTCCATTTTAGTGTCTGTATAGAATTTCTTGTTTACATGTTTGTATAGATTTTAACTTAGATGTAATATGAGATATGTAATATGTGTGAGGTTTTGAGTTTACCAAGCTCAGTCTGTCGCCCTGCTCCACAGGATGACATCACACATTCTCTCTACGGAAGTCTCTGATAATGTGATGTTTGTATTCTTTGTAATGTAATGTAATACTGGTGTGTTCAGTCCGTTTCCGGCTAGCAGCCAGGATGGGAGTCACTTCTGGCGGAGAGCCCTTAAGCAACAAATCTTCTTAATTAAGCTGGAGTTGCTGTGTTTTATCATCAGAACTAAATACAGAGAGAACTTGCACTTAGATCTTTTCCGCTGTGCCAAGCTCTGCGTTTGAAGAAGAAAGGAAAAGGTTTTAGAAGGCAAAGAGCCACGGAAGCGTGTGGATGCCTTGTGACGCAGCTGGTAAATAGCTGTGGATTTAAGTGTAATCTACATTAAATCTCTGCTGCTGCGTTGGATACCTGGAGAGGTATTCCAAAATATGTTGGGTATGCTGTATCTGCATTGACTTTGTTTGTTCGGGACGAAAGGATCCAGATGTGGGGAGCAACAAAAAGAGGCAGACACAGTAATGTTTCTTTTTTCTTTCTTTCTTTTTATTTCTTATTTGTTAATTTTTATCTTAAAGTATTTATTTAAAGCTTAGTTTTTTATTCTTTAGTTAAAAGCAAAAGCAAAAGAATATTGTATATACAACGAATGAATTGTATATATGAAAATGAACAATAAAATATTATTTTTAAAAAAGAAAAAGAGTCTGTGTATATATTGATGTGTTTTCCTTCCCCTAGCTCACAAGCTAGTATCAAAGCGATCGATTCAGCAGCCTGAGCGCTATATTTGGGGCTTATGGATGCTGCTTCCAATACTTTCTCATGAGTAACAACTGAATACCCTGTTTTCCGCACTCATGAGATAGTTTTTCAGCTCCCATAGTTATGTCAGGGTCTGCTAATGGGAGATAGTCCAAATCGTCTCTGGGTTTCTCAGCCAGCCTAACAGCTTGGGTACAGTCATGGTGTGGGGTGCCGTCTTCGGGGAGCGGGAGGAGCGTGGCAGGGTTGAGAGTATTAACTCGTTTTATGCGGACGTTTGAAGGGGTCAGTAGGGCAGCCTCATACTGGTTGAGTCGCTCATTGCTGAAGTGTTGGCAGCCACGTAGATTTAGCAGGGTGGCTACTGCATGGGGTACATTTTGAATGAGCTCTTGGTTTTGCACTATTTCAAAGGCTCTTTCCACTAGTTCGGCTGCCGCGGCTATGGCTCTGAGGCAGCCAACAGTTCCCTTTGCGACGCTGTCTAGTTGAATGCTATAATAGGCAACCGGTCTCTCCTGCCCTCGGAAGGTTTGAGTTAGAACCCCCGATGCCACCCCTCTCTGATCATGGACAAAAAGAGAGAAAGGGAGGCGGTAGTTAGGGAGCCCCAGGGCGGGAGCTGATCTTAGTTCTCGCTTAATGGTCTCGAAGTTTGTGAGACACTCCTTATTCCATTGGAGGGGTTCGGGTTCATCTTTACTAGTCATATGTACTAGGGGTTTTGTTAATTCACCGTATCCTGGGATCCAGATGCAGCAAAACCCACTCATTCCCCCAAAAAAACCCTTAATTGTTTCTTTGTCTTGGGCAATGGGACTTTCTCTATGGCTTCCACTCTTTCCAATGTGAGGGCTCTGGTCCCCTGTCCGATTATGTGGCCAAGGTATTTAACCTTAGTTTGACAAAATTGGAGCTTTTTTGGTGAGACCTTGTGTCCCTTTTGGGCTAGGGTGATGAGGAGATAGGTGGTGTCCTGATCACAGCTTTCCTTAGATGGACTACTCATAAGAAGGTCATCTACATACATAAGTAAGGTGGAGCCTGCTGGAAACGTCAGGTCTTGTAAGTCCTTGTGGAAAGCTGACGCAAAAATGGTTGGGCTCTCTATGTACCCTTGGGGTAACCGGGTCCAGGTTAGCTGGCTGTGTTCCCAGGTGAATGCAAACAGGAATTGGCTGTCCTCGTGCACTCTGATTGAGAAGAATGCAGAGCAAAATCCACTACAGTGAAATGAGAGCTATCGGAAGGTATCCTGGTCAGAATCGTGTTTGGATTTGCAGTAATCGCGTGTCTAGGCACAACAAAACTGTTTATGATGCGTAAATCTTGAACCAGTGTATATTTAATTGGGGTGCCCGGGGCCCCCACCTTTTTGATGGGAAGAAGGGGTGAGTTGCATGGGCTGGAACATGGCACGAGGATCCCTTGTTTCAAGAAGTCCTTAATCATTGGTTTTAAACCTTCTATAGCTTCTATTGGTAAGGGATACTGCCTGGCACAAGGGAAAGGTACATCGGTGCGATATTTGATTACAACAGGGTCGGCAGATTTTAGAAGTCCTACATCAGTGGAGGTGGTTCCCCATAAACAGGGAGGTACAATGTCCTTGATGGAAGGGGGGATTTCAACCTCGGCGGATTCTGCTTCTTTAAGGATGCCCTGGAAGGAGGCTACAGAGTCTTCGGGCATGTGCAAATAAATACCATCGGAACTATATGCAATGGTTGCTTTTAGTTTGCATAAGAGGTCTCTCCCCAACAAATTTAAAGGGCTTGGAGTGAGTAGAAAGGAATGTTCAGCTGCTAAAGGTCCCATTGTGACGGTGGTGGGTTTAGAAAGGTTACAAGTCCTGGGAATTCCGTCGATGCCCATTATGCGCTGCTTTTGTTGACTTGGACTCAGATGAGGGTGGAGAAGGTAGCGCCTGTGTCCACCAAGCATTGGTACTCATGTCCATCTACGTTTATGGTACAGATTGGTTCGTTGGATGAAAGGTGGAAAGTCAGGAAGATTAGGGCAGCTAAATCGGAATTCCCTGCTGATTGTCAATAGTCATTTTGCTGGGATGGGTTTTGAAGGAAGGGGTTTTGGCAGGATCCTTCGTGGGTTTGATTCCAAGCTGGGTTTGGGTTGGGATGATTTGCAGCAATTTGGGTTTGAGAAGCAGGATTAAAACGATTTGGGCAGTTTCTTCAGAAGTGTCCTTCTTGGGAACAGTGGTAGAAAGTTATATTATTGGGTTGACGATTTATTCCCCTGGCGTCATTCTGTTGGGAAGGATTGCGTGGAAGAGGGTAATTATTTTGTCTGGGCCCGTTAGGTGGTGGTTGATTGTACGGGTGGTTTGGCAGGGGTTTATATGAAGAGTTCATTGGGGCCGAAGGAACTTTGTACGGTGGATTTAGAGGTGGTGGGGTTTGATATGGTGCTCCAAGTGCGAGAGCTAGAACACGGGCATTTTCCTCCCTTTCCTTCTTTTCCTCTTTCTTTTTCGTTTCGTCCCTCCCATCGAAGACGGTTTTGGCGATTGCCAGGATTTCGCTCATTGGTTTTCCCTCATAGCCTAGCTGAAGGCTGAGGACCTTTTTGATATCTGGGTTAGATTGGTCCTTGAAAAAACTTTTTTACAATAACTTGATTTTCTGGGTTGTCGGGGTCTATTCCTCCCCAAGTCCTGAAGGCAGTGATTAGCATAGTATAGAATGAAGAAGGGGTTTCATCCGCCTCCTGGGTAACTGCCTGGATTTTTGTCCAATTTATGCCTTTCTTTCCTGCCAATTTCACACCTTCTAATATGGCTTTCCGGAATTGTTTTAAGTTCCAGTGTACAACTGCTGTGTTATAGTTCCATTTAGGTTCATTTTGGATTGCCACCGAGGTAAGGAACTCGGCTTCGGCTGGTTTATTAAGTTGGAAGTTTGGTTTTTCTATAGCTTCCTTGGCTTTATTGTAAATTTCTTCCCTTTCTAGGTCATTGAAGAGGGCATTTAAAAGCATGTGGACATCAGCCCATGAAGGGTCGTGTGTAGAAAATATAGTAGAAATCTGTCGGTAACATTTATCCGGGTTTTCTTTTAAGGAAGTCATTTGGGTTGACCAGTTCATAAGATCGGATGTCAGAAACGGGACATGGGAATAAGCATACGTGGTTGGTTGTCCCGCAGCAGCTGGTGCAAGAGGAACAGATCTGAGTGGATATTGTCCCTTTTCTGTTTTGTTGTTCTCAGTGGTATTTTTATCAGTTTGTTCTAACTCTAAATTAGCTACAGTCTTTAGTGCAGTCACCTGCTGAGACATTAGCCCCAGATCGATGTTCCTGCTTCGGGTCCGGTGTGCGATTGGGCTTAATTTTGGCGGGGAAGAGCTCGCAGTTGAGGGTCTGCTATTTTCGGCAGGCTCTTTATTTAATACTGGCGGAGCATCATTCCTATCAATGGGAAGGCTAGCGGGGGTTGAAGCTCCAGACACTGGAGGGGCCCTGATGCCGCTCCCAGGTGGGGGGCAATTCTGTGACTGGCTGTCTTGGAAATGAGGATAACTCGCAGGGTTCCTCTTGCACAGCTTGCTGGTAAGGAGGAGGATTTTTCTGGGGCGTTAAGATAGGCATTTGTCGGGACATGGCGCTGTCAGCTTTCAATTTCTCTCGACTGCGTTCAAACAGTTTAAGGTAGCGGATCTGAAGGGGGTACTGATCTTCAAGTATGGTATGCAGAACAGCGAGGCGCTGAAGGTTAAAAGATCCCTCCTTCACCCATTTAATTTCAATTGGGTGTCTTGCAGTGGCCCGTATCCATCCTTTGGTGCAGAGCTTAACCAATTTAAGTTTTTGGAGTCCCTCCCTACCTGGCAAGTCATCCCAAATCTTGAGGACGTACTTGAGTGGACTGTCAGAGTCTAAGTGGGAAGCAAGCACCAAGTGGGCTTGCTTCTCGCTTGAAGTCTGGGGCTCGTCTCTTTCGACAGGGGTGCACCCATTTTTTATGACAACCTTATTACTTTCCTGGGCAAACTCCGATTGGGGAACTGGGGAATCTGGGAACCTGGGGCACTGGGGTACTGGACACTCTCTCCGATCTTTAGGAAAGTGGACAATTTCTCCGATCAGGTGAGTGGGCCATCTCCGATCAGGTAAGTGGGCAATCTCCGATTAGGAAAGGGTAAGTGGATAATTTTAGGAAAGATGGGCAATTCTCCGACTGGTAAGTGGACACACTCCGATTGGGGCAAACTAACCCACCCTTGTTTCTGCTTGTTTGGGAGATAGAAAGATAAATTTATTACGGCCATTGGCCCAACACATAAAAATCACATAAAAGATCACAACACATAAAAATCACATTCCCAAAACAGCATATAAGTATGTGACTTCCGACAGAAGCTAACATAAAACGTCACCCTCTGATCAGTTACTGGGTAAATTGTCCAAAATGTCAGCAGGTCCACTATCGCGCCATGATTCATGGTTTAAAAGGGTTCTCCGGGCCATACAGAAGTCCTTTTTTCTTCTTTATAGACAAGACGCTGATCAGATATCTAGCGACGGTGAGTGTTCTGGAAGGGTCTTCATCATTTAATAGAAATCTCAGTTTGGCTTCATTGGGCTCATCAGCAATCCCCATTAAATGTGGAGCAAGAAACTTACTCCTAAGCGATGAGTAAAGAGCACAACTAAAGAATATGTGATGCAACGATTCGGGTGATCCAAAGTTACAATCACATAAAAGTGATATCTGACCGTTGGAAAGTCTATTTTCCATCACGTAGGATGGGAAGGCGTTGAATCTTGCCTTAATAAAGGCATATCTATGTGCTGAGACAGTTAGAGAGTCCAAGTAATGAGGGAGTTTTAGAGGAGGTAATAGACCAAGGTTTAGAGGTGAACAAGTACCATTACCCACTAACATCTTCTGCTGCAAGTCCAACTCTTCTAATTTACAGATTACTGTTCTTTTGGCTGAGACTATATCCAACTCCAATAATTTAGATGGGGAGACTCCCATATCCATAATTTTCAGATGTAGTGCTTTTGCCCATGGGCTATGGAAATCATCCCTCCACATACACTGTAACAAATACAGATTTGAAAGATTGTGCCAGAGCGATAACCAGTGGCAAAGTATATGTTTCCAAAGGGCATTTTCTAGGGATATAGTATTAAGTTCCATTCGTATCGCTGAATTACTTACACAGTTGGGTAGTTTCAATAAACTTCTTAGAAATTTATTTTGTATAACTTCTAAATGAGGTAATTTAACAAAAGTCCCCCAGATTGAAATCGCGTAAGCAATTGTCGCAACCACCTTGGCCTTAAACACTTTCAACACTGATGGAATGTGAAGAGCCCCCTCGGAGAAGAAGAACCGCAAGATCGAAAATAAAATAGCTTTGGCTCTATTTGTAACATAAGTTAAGTGGGCCTTCCAGCCAAGATTGTATTGCAGCAAAACTCCCAAATAGTGAAATCTATAAACTTGCTCAATGGCCCTCCCGTCAATTCTCCAGTTGTAGGATTTCCGGCTCTTTGAAAAAATTAGAATCTTAGATTTTACATAGTTAATCGTGAGAAGATTTGAATTGCAATATGAGCCAAAGATTTTTAAAGCCCTCCTAAGGCCCACTCTGGTAAAAGATAAGATCACTGCGTCATCTGCGTATAATAATAGGGGACAGCGGTATTGAGCAAGACGGGGTGCGTGAATCCTATCTTGAGCTTCTATTAAAGGTGTCCTCATGTCACATATGAATAAATTAAACAGAAATGGAGCCAGTATGCATCCCTGGCGGACACCTCTATTAATGGGAATTGAGTTGGTGAGATCTCCCTCCGGTGTGATTCTGACCCTAGCCGCTGAGCCCTCGTGGAGTTTGATTATTAACCACAGAAGCCTTCTGTCAATGCCCCAACTAGCAAGTTTTCTCCAGAGAATTCTTCTGGGGATGCTATCGAATGCCGCCTTTAGGTCAATGAAAGCCACACAGAGTTGACCACCCTTTGGAGAGGAGTATTTTCTGGCAAGATGGTATAAAATTAAGATATGGTTAACTGTTGACTGTTTTGGGCGGAATCCAGCTTGTTCAGGTCCAATCAGATTTATCCCATCGGCCCATTGGGTGAGTTTGTTCAACAGAAAGCGGGCATATAATTTCCCAACTATCGATAGCAGGCTGATGTTCCTATCCACATCCAGTTCTTATGCAATACGTTCCATTTACCACTACGGATCTGCTGAACTGGAAGACCCACACTCCCCCTTTTTCTGAGAAACCACAGGCATTACAAGATTTAATGGCTTCAATCATGGTCACTCATTTGCCTACCTGGCAAGACTGCAGGCAGCTTATGATGACTTTCTTTACCACTGAGGAGAGAAGGCGAATAGATGACTCTGCCCAGAAATATTTGAGGGAAAATGCGTCACCAAATGGTGACGTGGAGGCATGGGTGCAAGGCCAATACCCTTTAACAGTTCCTGGATGGGATCCTAATGAAGAAGGGCAGCAAAACACTTTGAGCGAATACCGAAAAATAGTGTTACAGGGCATAAAGGGGGCAGCTCGAAAACCCACCAATATCACTAAAGTGTCTGAGGTCGTACAAAAAGCTGAGGAGTCACCAGCTGAGTTTCTTGAACGCCTAATGGAGGCATACCGAGTTTACACTCCCTTTGACCCAGAAGCGCAGGCCAATCGCCAAATGGTGAATGCAGCCTTTGTTTCCCAAAGTGCCCCCGATATTAGGAAAAAGTTGCAGAAACAGGAAGGGTTTGAAGGGATTAACCTTGAACAGCTGATGTCTATCGCGACGAAGACTTATTTTAATAGAACAGCTGAATCAGAAAAATAGAAGGAAAGGGAGATGAAAAGAAAAGCTGCGTTTTTAGCGGCAGCCATTAGCCAAGGGCCTGTGATTGAAGGAAGCTCCCGGGGGGGGGGGGGAGTCAGCGGGGAAGAGGAAGAGGACAGCCACTAGGAAGAAATCAGTGTGCCATATGCCGAAAAATCGGACATTGGAAATATGAGTGTCCAAAGGCAAATCAAGCAGAGAGATATAAGGACAATTATGAAAAAGGCAGGGGAAGGGGCCGAAGAGGGACACACGGAAGGATATTGGGAGGAAGATATGTCAGAAATGGAGGGAATCGCACAGATTTCATTGGACTAGCAGCCATTGAAGAATATGAGAATGAGAATCAATAGGACAGGCCGGGCTCAACCTCACCCCCCTCAATCTCCCCCCTTCCAATAATTCAATTTTTCCTCTTGGCTCCGAAGAGCCCATGGTCTCAGTGAAAGTAGGGAGCCGCCTAGTGGACTTTATGATAGATACAGGGGCACAGTACTCTGTCTTAACCAGACCCCTGAAAGCAAAAAGTAAACAAGCTATTACAATTGTAGGAGCAACCGGCACACGAATTGTTAAACCTTTCCTGCAGCCTCAAGAATGTCAGTTTGGAGGAAGGACTTTAAAGCATCAGTTTCTTTATATGCCAGAATCAGGGGCGGAGCAAGGGAGGGGCGGTAGAGGCGGTACACCCCGGGTTCCACCCTGGAGAGGGTGACACTCTGGGTGCCCCCCATGACACCCAAGCCCCCCCCCCAGCAGCAAAAAGCATCGCTCAGCGCAGCGGCAACTGGCTTGCTTGCTCCCTCGCCGGCACCTGATTTCCATATTCCTTCCTTCTGGGCGGAGCCGCGGAGGCAAGGCTCCTCCCAGCAGCCGGAAGAAAGAAGAAGGAATGCACGCAGTGGCCAAGCAAGCAAGCTGAGGTGAAGCTTTTTACCGTGAGGCTGGAGGCTGACGGGGGGGGGGGAAAGCGTCCCCTCCCACACAGCTTGCTTCTCTTCACCCGCCTCCATCCCTCCCTCCCTCCTCCCGATCTCCCCTTTCAAGTTCCCCCGTTCTTCCTACCTGCCTTGAGTTCTCCCACTGGGAGGCTGGGAAAGCATGTGTGTCACTTTAAGAGCCTTCTTTCTTCCTCTGACAGTGAGGCTACAGGGGGAAACTCTCCCTGTTCCTGAAACATCGGGCTCTGCGCCGGGTTGCACCGGCGCCTGGGCTGGGCTCGTGTTTTGCTTCTCAGTCGTCTGTGTCCTGGGTCTGGCTGCAAAAGCAGCGCTGCTACCGTTGCTGAGTGCTTGTTTGCTGAGACTGAGCAAAGAGGGAGTGTGCTGGGTGAAAACGTCTGGAGAGGAGACGATGAGATCTCCTTGATCCCCCCCCTTGATTTCCTTATCAGTCTCCGTTTTCACCCACCTTGAGACTGCTTGATAAGAAGCAGGCTACTCTGTGAAGTGCAAGCTGGATTTCGAAGGGGAAGAGGAACCAGAGACCAAATTGCAAACATGCGCTGGATTATGGAGAAAGCAAGAGAGTTCCAGAAAAACATTTACTTCTGCTTCATTGACTACGCAAAAGCTTTTGACTGTGTCGACCACAGCAAACTATGGCAAGTTCTTAAAGAAATGGGAGTGCCTGATCACCTCATCCATCTCCTGAGAAATCTCTATGTGGGACAAGAAGCTACAGTTAGAACTGGATATGGAATAACTGATTGGTTCAAAATTGGGAAAGGAGTACGACAAGGCTGTATATTGTCTCCCTGCTTATTTAACTTATATGCAGAATTCATCATGCGAAAGGCTGGACTGGATGAATCCCAAACCGGAATTAAGATTGCCGGAAGAAATATCAACAACCTCAGATATGCTGATGACACAACCTTGATGGCAGAAAGTGAGGAGGAATTAAAGAACCTTTTAATGAGGGTGAAAGAGGAGAGCACAAAATATGGTCTGAAGCTCAACATCAAAAAAACTAAGATTATGGCCACTGGTCCCATCACCTCCTGGCAAATAGAAGGGGAAGAAATGGAGGCAGTGAGAGATTTCACTTTCTTGGGTTCCAGGATCACTGCAGATGGTGACAGCAGTCACGAAATTAGAAGACGCCTGCTTCTTGGGAGAAAAGCAATGACAAACCTAGACAGCATCTTAAAAAGCAAAGACATCACCTTGCCAACAAAGGTCCGTATAGTTAAAGCTATGGTTTTCCCACTAGTAATGTACGGAAGTGAGAGCTGGACCATAAAGAAGGCTGATCGCCGAAGAATTGATGCTTTTGAATTATGGTGCTGGAGGAGACTCTTGAGAGTCTCATGGACTGCAAGAAGATCAAACCTATCCATTCTTAAAGAAATCAGCCCTGAGTGCTCATTAGAAGGACAGATCCTGAAGTTGAGGCTCCAGTACTTTGGCCACCTCATGAAAAGAGAAGACTCCCTAGAAAAGACCCTGATGTTGGGAAAGATTGAGGGCACAAGGAGAAGGGGACGACAGAGGATGAGATGGTTGGACAGTGTTCTCGAAGCTACTAACATGAGTTTGGCCAAACTGCGAGAGGCAGTGAAGGATAGGCGTGCCTGGCGTGCTCTGGTCCATGGGGTCACGAAGAGTCGGACACGACTGAACGACTGAACAACAACTCTGTGAACTATTAACGCCTAATCCCAGTTGATCCCCAGTGAGGTTTTGGTCGCTAAAACTGACTCCTGCCCCTCTCCCTCGTCCCACCCTTCATTGTTGTATGATCTCTGGAAGGGAAGGAGCTTTCTCTGTGCTGCTGTTTTGATCCACAGCAATCTTTTTGTGAGTGACTTTACCCCTTTGTCCTTTGCCTTTAACCCCCCCCCCCAGCCTTTTTTTTAACCCCTAAAAAAGTCTTTGCTTGGGTGATTTTTCAAATCTAAAGTAAAACAAAACAAAGTCTACCTAATTGGTAGTAAACAAACACACATGGTTTGGTGTGCTTGTGTGTTCTATTGCTGGATTGATGACTGGAGTATAAATAAGCAGTGATGTTTTCCTGTGCTTTTCAAAGAACTCACTTCTTTGCATTTCAGAATACATCTTGCCACTTAATGGTTAACACTTGCTTGCAAGTAATTAAAGTAAATTATAAGCTATTTAGCCATAAAGTGTTAGTGTTCTGATATGCTGCTGCATGGAAGAGGTGTGAGTTGCCATGTCTCCTTGCTTTCAGATTCTTATAAAGCGGTTGAGAAGGAATATATGAAAAGATGCCAACTTATGTGACCAACATCTCTGCAGACTGCACCTGTGGAACTTATATTATGGTTCCTAGTAATTTCACTGCTTGAGTTCTGAAATTGTCAAAACCTCATAGGAAAAGCCTGTGTGAATAAATTGGCCCATAAAATCTATGTGTAAGATTGGTTTAATTATCCTAACAGGAGTTATAAGTTTTTTACTCAAAACAAAATAAAAAATAAAAAAATTCCTTTCAGTAGCACCTTAGAGACCAACTAAGTTTGTTCTTTATATGAGCTTTCGTGTGCATATCTGAAGAAGTGTGCATGCACACGAAAGCTCATACCAAGAACAAACTTAGTTGGTCTCTAAGGTGCTACTGGAAGGAATTTTTTTATTTTTTATTTTGTTTTGACTATGACAGACCAACACGGCTACCTACCTGTAACTGGAATTTTTTTACTGTTTGATATTTTGTTTTGAGGTGGAATGTGCTGCTGCTTGTGAGACCAAAAATATTTTTTTGGGTGGGTGGGGGCCTGCTTTAAATAAGAATTACCTTAAAAGGCTAACAAATTTAGTATGGTGTAAGCCAGTGGTGTCCAAACTTTTTTCAAAGATGACCAGATTTGATGAAGTGAAGGGCCGTGACGGCTGACCAAAGGGCCGACCAAAGTTGTTAACCTTTTTTTTAGGGTTGAAGTTGTTGAGGTTTTTTTAGGATTTTACCCCAGGGAATAAACTGTCACAGGGGCCGGATTAAACCAACTGGTGGGCCGAATTAGGCCCCAGAAATGGACTTTGGACATGCCTGGCTGAAATTTCAATTCAATGGAGCTGAATAAATAAATAAAACCTCCCCTTCAGTAGTTTCAAGCACTACTACCAGTACAGGTTCCACATAATATCTGTACTGCATTGTTTACTGTGACAACACCTGCACTTTGGAACTCCCCGCCTATTGCAACAAAGCACGAGCCTTTGCTAGACTCTTTTCGGGCACCTGCTAAAAGCATTCTTCTTTAGGCAAGCATACCTAGATGCTTAGGAAGTTGAAGTAATCTTAATCTTAATATTTTATCTTTTGTATGTTTCAAAGTAGGATTGTTAATTTTTCTTGAATTTACTGCTGTGGTGTTTTTTGTTTTGTTTTTTTATGTTGGTAAACCACTTTGCAGGTTTTTTAAAATAAATTTTATTAAATAAATAAACAATACAGTGGTACCTCTGGTTACGTACTTAATCCGTTCCGGAGGTCCATTCTTAACCTGAAACTGTTCTTAACCTGAAGCACCACTTTAGCTAATGGGGCCTCCTGCTGTGCTGCCAGAGCACAATTTCTGTTCTTATCCTGAAGCAAAGTTCTTAACCTGAAGCGTTATTTCTGGGTTAGCGGAGTATGTAACCTGAAGCGTATGTAACCCGAGATACCACTGTAAATATAAATAAAATAACACAAGCCAAAACACAATCCATCCTGTAGATTTAAGTATCTGTCCATAGTCACCTACTTGTTATCAGAGGCCCAGAATCCACATTCGTTTGTAAGAAAATATGAAATAATGTAAAACCATTTTTGCAGGCAAAAAACAACACACAATGTGTGTGTGGGGGGGTGACAAGAAATTTTCCGCACCGGGTACCACCTGACCTTCCTACGCCTCTGGCCAGAATGCCCAATTCCCCTTCTGGGGTGGGATTTCCTATCAAAAATACAAGCCCAAGTGAGCTTCACACCTAAGGGGGCAGAGCTGAAATTGCCACAAGAGGCGACAGGGATTGTCACGGTGACTGTGCCCCGGGAACAGGCATGGAAAATTATGATGGCCTTATCAGAAATAAACTCCCATCAACTAGAGTCACAGCCCATACCCAAATCTTTATGTGCCCCACCAGGAGTGTGGGCAGAGGACAATCCACCCGGCATGGCCAAAAATATTGCTCCAATTGTGGTAGCTCTGAAACCAGGAGCTAGACCAGTGGTGGTCCGGCAGTATCCAATACTTAGGAAGGCAGCAGAGGGCATCCAAGTGCATTTGGACAGATCGTTAAAGTATGGACTATTAAAACGATGCCAATTAGTTTGGAATTCGCCCCTTTTCCCAGTTCATAAACCACGTTCGCAAGAATACTGTCTGGTGGAGGATCTGAGGGAGGTAAACAACAGGGTGGAGACCTTACATGCAAATGTCCCTAACCCCTATAACATCCTAGGCCTGATACCAGCCAAAGCAACCGTATTCACCGTGCTAGATTTAAAGGACGCTTTCTTTTGCTGTCGGGTAGCACCTCAGAGTCAAGATATATTTGTTTTCCAATGGGAAGATCCACACACAGGAACAAAGGGACAGCTAACCTGGACAAGGTTGCCACAGGGTTTCAAAAATTCTCCAACATTATTTGGGACAGCTCTAGCTCAGGACTTGGCCCGGTTTCCCTCTGAACCTGGAAAGAAGGTTCTACTTCAGTTCGTAGATGATTTAATATTGGCTACATGTGATTATCAGACCTGTAAAAGGGCCACAGAAGAGTTATTGCACCTGCTTTGGGAGGCTGGGTACAAGGTGTCACGGGAAAAGGCTGAGATTTGTAAAGAAACAGTGAGATATCTGGGTTTTGACATTTCCCACCAGCAGAGGGCGCTGGGGCCTGAGAGAAAGGAAGCAATTTGCATTATTACGGAGCCTACCAGTCGCAAACAGCTTAGGGGATTCCTGGGAGCGGCTGGATTCTGCCGCGTATGGATCCCACATTTCAGTAGCCTTGCCCATCCACTTTATGCCAGCACAGAGGGAAAGGAGAGAGAACCTTTTGAATGGGGCCCTGAACAAAAAGCAGGTTTCAATCAATTAAAAAGCAAGCTCATGCAAGCACCAGCCCTAGGTTTACCTAATCCTGACAAGCCATTCCAGTTGTATGTTCATGAACGGAAGCGGGTAGCAGCAGGAGTGTTAACCCAAAAGATGGGAAGCTGGAAAAGGCCTGTTGCTTACTTGTCAGAGCAACTTGACTCAGTAGCAAAGGGCTGGCCTCCTTGCCTGCAAACTGTAGCTGCAACAGCCCTACTAGTGAAGAAGGCATACAAATTCACCTTTGGGCAAGAAATTTATGTGAACGTACTTCATGCAGTGCTAACCCTTTTGGAATATAAAGGAAGTTACTGGCTATCTAATGACCGCATGGCCAAATACCAAGGACTCTTGTGTGAAAACCCACAGGTCCATATACAGGTAGTAAACACCCGTAATCCTGCCACCCTATTGCCCCTTCCAGAAGATGAGGTCTGTGAGCAGCATGATTGTCTCCAAATAATGGACGGAGTATATTCCAGCCACCCTGATTTAAAAGATGAACCCTTAGTTAACCCAGATGTTGACTATTTTACAGATGGGAGTAGTTACGTCTGGGAAGGGAAAAGGAAGGCAGGGTACGCAGTGGTGACTCTCGAGGAGACAGTGGAAGCTCAGCCTTTACCGATAGGTTCCTCATCGCAACTGGCAGAATTGGTGGCTCTCACCAGAGGCTTACAGTTATCGGCAGGCTGTCGTGCAAATATTTACACTGACTCAAAATTTGCTTTCCTAACGCTACATGCCCAAAACAAAATAAAATAAAAAAATTCCTTCCAGTAGCACCTTAGAGACCAACTAAGTTTGTTCTTGGTATGAGCTTTCGTGTGCATGCACACTTCTTCAGATACACAGTATCTGTGTATATACTCCTTATACCGTTTTGTTTTCAACTCCCATATCTGTAAAGGTCGCCGAGGTGACTCCCTGGATTCGTCATTCTCGACTGAAGAGGTCTGAGGGGCATTGGAACTGTGAGCTGAAGGGATTACAATAAAGAGAGGAGTTAGGCAAGGTTGTCCATTGTCACCCTTATTATTTATTGCTGCTTTGGAAATTCTTTTGAGAGTAGTAAGGAAAAACAAAGAGATTGAAGGAATTAGAATAGGGAAATTCTGCTATAAGACTAAAGCGTTTGCAGACGACATCATAATTACAACAGAGTCACCCATAAAAAGTATACAAAGATCATTGGAAATTATGAAAGAATTTGGACAAATATCAGGCTTTAAATTAAATAAAGAAAAATCTAAATTATTAACAAAAAAAATTGGGGGGGGGAAAGATAGGGAAAATTTGGAGGAGATCACAGGGATTAAAATTGAAAACAAGGTAAAATACCTAGGACTGTGGATTATGAATAAAAATACAAATCTGTTTAAAGATAACTATACCAAAAAATGGAAGGAGATCAAAGAATATTTAAAGAAGTGGGAAAAATTAAATCTAACCCTAATGGGAAGAATAGCACTAATTAAAATGAAGATTTCCCCAAAAATACTGTTTCTCTTCCAAATAGCTCCAATTATAATTGGCAATAAATATTTAAAAGATTGTCAGAAAGATTTGGCAAACTTTATTTGGCAAGGGAAGAAAGCAAGAATTAAGGCGGAAATTATGATGAGACCCAAGGAGAAAGGAGGCTTTGCAGTCCCAGACTTGAGAAAGTATTTTGAGGCTGCATGCTGGACTGGATGACTTTGGAAAATAAAGAGATGCTGAATGTAGAGGGATGGGACAGGATATTTGGCTGGCATGGGTACCTTTGGTATGAAAAGATAAAGCTTCATAATAGATTTACAAATCATTTGGTAAGAAAGGCTTTGATGGATGTATGGGAGAGGACCAAGGATAGAATTATCCCAAAAACACCATGGTGGCTATCACCAGTGGAAGCTACTGCAACCCTGAAAAGTGAGATAAGAGAGGAATGGCCAGTATATAAAGATTTGGTGGAGGAGGTTAAAGAGAAACCCCAACTTAAGAGTTATGAAGAATTGAAAAGAAAAGGAGTTAGATGGTTAGAATATTATCAATTGAAAGTAAATTTTGAGAAAGATTTAAAAGGAAAAGGATTTGAAAATAAATTTTCAAAAATAGATACGGAATTTTTACAAAAAAATCAAAAATTAATTACTAATATATATAAATTACTGATAGAAGGGAAAGTAGAACAGGGGAAAAAAGAGAAAAACCTTGAGAAGTGGGAAAGAGACCTGGGCCATGAAATAGAATACAGTGACTGGGAGAAAATTTGGACAAAAAATATTAATTTCACTGCATCTTCTCAAATCAGGGAAAATATTATGAAAATGCTCCACCATTGGTATTTATCTCCCGAAAGAATAGCGAAAATGAATAAATCAAATAATAGCAACTGTTGGAGGTGCAAGGGTACAAATGCAAGCTTTTACCACATGTGGTGGACATGCCCGAAAATAAAGAGTTTTTGGGGCATGATCCACGATTAAATTCAAAATCTGATAAAAGAAACATACACTAAAAGGCCAGAACTCTACCTGTTAGGAATCATGAAAAAATCAATCCCAAAGGATAAAATAAATTTATTTTTGTATGCATCAGCTGCAGCAAGAATGATTGTAGCCAAACATTGGAAGGAGGACTGTATACCAACTAAGGAGGAATGGTTAATGAAAACATGTGAATACTTACAACTGGCAAAATTAACAAGTTTATTAAGACACAAATTAAGGGATACAGTTCAAAACCAATGGAAAAATTTAAATGATTATTTGAACAGACGAAACTTTAAAGTTAATTTTTGGTTATGTTTGGAATGATATGAGACATAGAATAAAGGATAAAGGTTATACGATATATAAAAGATGTGATAATAGAAATTGAGTTAAATTGTAAAAAGAATAACAGATGACTTTACTAGTTTTATATAGGAATTGTAACGAAATGTGGTGGAAGTCAAACACTTTTTCTCACTTCATTTATTTGAAGCTTTTTTATCATTGGCAAATGGGCCGTTTCCTTGAGCCCTCTGCCTTTTATTCACTTTTTTAATACTTTTTTTCTTTTTTCTTTTTTTTTCTTTCCTTTTTCATTCCTTTCTTTTTTCTTCTTTTCCAGTATTAGTAGGCTTGTGTTAAAAGGTACAAAACATTGTTAGAGAAAGACAACAAAATGTAGATTTGTACATGTGATTAGAGTCTGTGTATTGTGTGTATTGTGTGTATGTATAGTATTTGTTGTAGTGAGTGTATATTGTATATGTTGTTGTTTTTTTTGCATGGTTGAAAATTTGAATATTTGAATAAATTCTTTATTAAAAAAAAAAAGGAACTGTGAGCTGAACCCATCTGAGCCCCTGAAGCTGAAGTTCACCAGAACCCCTTGCTCCTAGCCTGACCAGGAAAGGGTTTGGACACGGGCAACGAGAACAACAGGCCTGCTGTAACTGTCCAGGAAACCAGTTACCCTGCGCACGCCGGAAGATTCATCATTGGATGGGAGGACAACCACCCTTTGAACTATCAGCCACTCCTCAGTTCATGGAAAGCTTTCATTTTTACCCTCCACTACAAATAACAGTGAACAGCACGGGTTTGCGGGGAAAGGTACTAGATAGGTGGACAGGGTGGCTTAATGATGGTGGGCACCCTCACCCTTTCTTCTTCAATGAAAGTATATCCCTGTGGGTGCTGAAACAGCCCAGAGAATTGTGGCATCCCCCTTTGGTGAGTTACACTGAAGCACGACCCACATATAAGGGAGGGATAGAAGTTTGGAGGGCTTACATTACGCGCAACTACGTCTTGCGTGGTTTTACCTGTTAGCTCATCAGTGAATGGGAAGTTTGGCTAACGTCATCAGACCTGAGGCTGCCAAAATTCCACGGAACCCTCATCCACATCATATATCAGTAATCTATGTGTATAGCAGGAAAGGTCCCTCCTATGGGGATATAATAGATAGGTGGTACAATGTTGCCCCTTTGCCTTACGTCCCCAACAAACAAAGGTACGCCTGTGGGTGCTGCTTCTGGGCAGCTAGCGGTCTACAAGCACCAAACATTTGGGTACACATGCTCCATCACAGGGTAAATACTCAGTGAGTGCTTCTAACAGGAGGTGAATGCCAGGGGAACCCAGGAAAATAGTTTTGTCAACTTCGACCCCTCCACCTCGAGGTGAGCACCCTGAGTCTATAACTGTCCAGGTGTCTTTCCTACCCTTGCCAGTTCCTGGCCGGTTGAGAATAGGAGAGTGCATACAGTGTGAACTGACCACCCCAGTGCTAGGGACAACCTATATTAGATACGATTGAACGGAGAACTCTTTTGGGTAAAGAGGGTATTATTGTACCCTGGTGGTTTCCGATTCTTCTGTCAGCGACCCTTACTGTCTGCCTTCTCATTTATTGCTACGCATACAAGCATTTTCTTTTTGGAAGGACCAGACAAAGAGATTTGCTGATAGCCCTAGGAGCCTTAGACCCAGAAATTGGAAATGGCCCTCATAATGCTGTTAGCATTTACCCTGCCTGGGGCAGCTTTTGAGACTGCCCCAAAGCTAGAGCAAAGCCGTGTGCGCACATCCCCGGCTACTGAGAGTCCGGTGGCGCAGTAATATGTGATTGTTCCCAGCTTGAAGAACAACACACACAAGCCATTCATTAAGGCTAAACTAATTTATTGTATTAATAGTGCAGAGAGATTCTCTGCTGCCAGCCCGTTACAACGGGGCTGCCATAATCACGTCCTTCCAGCTTGAGGACTAGCCAGAAGAGAGTGTAAGCCCAAAGGCTCGGATTACAACAGTACAGTAATACATAAACATTCCATACAGGAAAGGATAAAGCAACTTTCTCACGGTTCAGTGAGACAGGCAAAAGTGAAACCAGTCCTCGCTGCAGCTGATGCCACTCGTCTTGGACAAAAATCATAACATCCTCCCCCGAATTTTGACAAAGAGAGAGTGGCAAAAACTAAAGCATCATTAAGAGAAAGAAACAAACAGTTATCATATGCAATGTATGACCCTGCCGTCTGTGTTCCACATATGGAACTCTCTGAGACTGGTTTTTACCAGTTGGAGCCTTTGTTTACCATTCATCCAGGGGACTAGAGCATTTGCTCTATGTGTGTTGGCAGGAACGGTGTTGAACATTTCAACATGTTGCTGTGGCCTGTTCACTCCTGTGAATTGCGCCTGTGTGCCTGAATCTTGGCTGTGAGTGCGAACTACAGCTATATTGGCAGTGGCTGAGATTGCAAACTCACGAGAGTACCTTCTGAGTGGCTGACCCCTTGTAACTCTCTCTGATCCGCGCATGAGATGCAGATCTTCTTTGGTGGGTGTCTCCCTGTCAGGCCTTTTGGGAGAACTCTTACCAATAGTAAACAGCGGCTCTAAAGATCCTAGCACATCATCATCATCTGCATCTGATGGCCTGTGAACAGCATGAGCTCCTTTCTCAATGACAGTTTCATCTGTGTCAGAACTAGCCGTTGTTGAGCTTGCACTGCTACTGCTGGTGTCATTAAGTGTATTGGCGTCAATGGGAAAGCTTTGGAGAATTTGTGTCTCCTGCTTTACAGCATGTTCTACCTCATGAGTAATAATTACTGTGTCTGAGGAAGGCAACAGAACTCTGTATTGACCTTTCTCATAGCCCATGAAAATGCCTTGAGTAGGATTACCTTCGAGCGACTCCACCCAAATATGAGAACCAAAAACCTTAAGATGCTTCCAAAAGGTTTTCTTTTAAACAGTATCTCATATGGAGATTGTTCCATCCCTTTCGGAACATCCCTGACCCATGTATAAGTGAAGGCGGATAGGCTCTGAGCCCAATTCTTTTCAGACAGCTTTGCACTAAGCAATTGCGCCTGCATACCTTCATGCAATTCTGTGTTAACCTTAACACACACATCATTATTCCATGATGACTGGCTTACAGCAACCTTGTGCCGAATGCTCTGTTGGTCTAGGACACAGGTGTCAAGGGCAAGGCCCGCGGGCCAAATGCGGCCCGCGAGACCTCGTCATGTGGCCCGCGAGCGTGCGCTGATTGGCGGTGGGCGGCGAAGGTCAGCGCGCGCGAGAGGAAGGGAGCAGAGGTTTTTTTTTCCCGGGCCGTTTTGGCCCAGCGCGGCTTTTTGCCGCCTCGGGGGTGCCCCGCGCGGCTTTCTGCCGCGTCGGGGAAGCCCCCCGCACCATTTTTTGGCTTTTTTTCTTCGGGCCGTTTTGGCCCAGGGCAGCTTTTTGCCGCGTCGGGGGTGCTCCGCGCGGCTTTCTGCCGCCTCGCGGAAGCCCCCCGCACCATTTTTGCCTTGCCGGGAGAACCCGGCAAGGCTTTTTTTCTTCGGGCCGTTTTGGCCCAGCGCGGCTTTTTGCCGCGTCGGGGAAGCCCCCCGCACCAGCCTGCCGATCCCACCACCACCCCGCGCTGCGCCAATCCCTGCGAACAGCAGGCAGCGGTGGGGGGGGGGAGAATGAGCAGCATCTCCTCCGCTACAGCAGAGACGTTTCTTGCTCCTCCGGCCGCCCCCCCCTCGGAAAAGCCTTCTTTTGCGGGTGGGGGGGGGTGGAGAAGCAAGCAACATGCCCTCTGCTACAGCGGAGGAGACGTTTCTTTCTCCTCCCGGCCGCCCCCCCCCTCGCAAAAGCCTTCTTTTGCGGGTGGGGGGGGTGGAGAAGCAAGCAACATGCCCTCTGCTACAGCGGAGGAGACGTTTCTTGCTCCTCCCGGCCGCCACCCCTCTCAAAAGCCTTCTTTTGCGGGTGGGGGGGGTGGAGAAGCAAGCAACATGCCCTCTGCTACAGCGGAGGAGACGTTTCTCTCTCCTCCCGGCCGCCCCCCCTCGCAAAAGCCTTCTTTTTCGGGTGGGGGGGGTGGAGAAGCAAGCAGCATCTTCCCTCTCCTCTCTCTCTTTCACTCCTTCCTTCCTTCCTTCTCTCTCTCTCTGTCTCATTCCCTTTTACCCCTCCCTCCCTCCTTCCTCCCTCCCCTCTCTCCTCTCTCTCTCTTTCACTCCTTCCTTCCCTCTCCCTCTTTCTTTCACTCTCTCTCCCCCCCTTCCTCCCCCCTCTCTCACCCTTTCCTTCCTTCCCCCCTCTCTCATTCCTTTCTTTCTTTCCTTCCTTCCTTCTTTCCTTCCTTCCTTCTTTCCTTCCTCCTCCCTCCCTCCCTCCCTCCCTCCCTCCCTTCTCTCTCTCTCTCCCTTTATCTTTCTTTCTTTCTTTCTTTCTTTCTTTCTTTCTTTCTTTCCTTCCTTCCTTCCTTCCTTCCTTCCTTCCTTCCTTCCATCCATCCATCCATCTCTCTTTCTCACCCCTTCTTTCTTTCCTTCTTTCCTTCCTTCCTTCTCTCTCTCTTCCCTCCCTCCCTCCCAGCCTTTTAGAGGAGGAAAACCAGAAAAAAATTTTTTTCCACACAGTGGAGAGGGGGAGGGCGGCCCTTTGAGGGTCACCGGCCCTTTGAGGGTGACCAAACTGCTGATGCGGCCCCCGATGAATTTGAGTTTGACACCCCTGGTCTAGGAAAACCTGGAATTCCTGTGAAAGAAACACTGGTAATTCATTAGTATACAAACATTCAATTTTTCCATCATGCATGAACTTTATCTTAGCACAAAATTCTGTGAATTTGGCCAAGGTCTTCTGTGGTCTCTGCAACCGATAGATCCACGCGAACCTGGAAAAATAATAATGTAATAATAATAATTTATTATTTGGACCCCGCCCATCTGGCCGGGTCCCCCCAGCCACTCTGGGCGGCCTCCAACGAATATTAAAATACATTAAAATATCACAAGTTAAAAATTTCCCTCAACAGGGCTGCCTTGAGGTATTGATCAGTCAGCAACAAATAAGAACTGGCTTTGCCTCTGGATGGTGGCAAAGGGCCTATCACATCAGCATAAACTCGCTGGAAACAATGTGTAACCTTCTCTTTGCTGGTCTGTGTTGTCTTCTTGGACTTAGCTGTACCTGCAAAAGATTGGTCAACAACATTATAACAACAGTCAGTAGAATCATAAGACAGTAGAAATAGTCCATCTCTGTTCTTCTGAGCTGTTAAGATCTCCTCTCCATCTTTAGAGATCACACACAGATCTCTGTGCATGTTGAGCTCGAAGTCTCGTGCAGAAACCTGCAGAATGCTCAGGAGATTAAATTGTAGATGTGGCACATACAACACATTGTTTATAGTCAATTGAAGACTTTGAAGAAAAACCGTTCCATATCCGGTTGATTTAAGATGTGCGCCATTAGCCGGCGACACAGTGCTTTCTTGCCTCTTAAAGGTCTTGAACAAACGCTTATTTGACGTCATGTGATGCATCGCTGCTGAATCCAAAACAAAAGCAAAGTTTATATCTGGCTCCTGCATGCCTTGAGTAAGCAATGCAAATGGCCATGTTGCTGGGGGTTTGGCACGCCCCTTTTCCCCAGATCCACTTGCTTGTTGGGTCTGGGAAGATCCTTTCTTTTTCTTGCGGCACGTTTGGAAACTGTGTCCACAGCAGCCACAATTAGTACAGCGTATGACTTTAAGAGCCTGCACATGCTCTGTTGAAGCACTTGATGGGGATATTGTTGTGGCCTCACTCCCCCTTCCATTGGCCTCTGTTTGAGCAGCACAACGATCTTGCTCATTCAGTAAAGTTGAAAAGACCCTGGCGACATTTAGGTTCTGTGCGTCAAGAGCACCCAGCTGAGACACAACAGCACTAAAGCCGACATGTAAGCTATTTAGGACCATAAAACAGAATACGTCTTCTGGCAGCTGCACGTTACACTGTGCAAGTTCGCTTCTTAACTCTTTCATGTGGTTAAGATGCGATCGTAAGTTGTCCCCCTTCTTCAACCGAAGATTGGTGAGACGTTGGAAATGAAGAATTGAGCTTGCCGCTTGTATTCTGAGATGTTCATTTTGCAAAACATTCCAACAGTCATTTGTGTGAGGCAAATCTCTCACGGGAATCAACTGTGACTCATGCAAATGCAATATCAATGTTTGTCAAAAATGTGAATGCGGTCGTGTAGTGGAGTCTTTGATCCACGTTGGACTGCTGCCCAGAGCAGTCATAAATCTTCTTAACGAGCCCGTGCCTCAGGAATGGCGTCCACCACGTTTCCTCTGTGCAGGCTCTGCTTCAGCCGTGCTGGACAATGCAGAATCACGCAGCGACGAAATGGCAATCAAGGTCTGCTTCTTCAGTGTCTCAAATAAATCAGCTCCACACTGTTGCTACTAAACTAACAAGATTTTATTGTAGCATAAACAAAAACCTGAGAAGTCAAACTCCATTCTGACTACGATACAAACTCCAACTCTACAGAACACAAACTGCATGAAGGGGAAATCGAAACTAAACCTCCCCTTATCTTCAGAACAAAGGAAATGCCCGTATACAGTGGGCAGAGTTCCCAGAATCAGAACGCCTCCTGGTGTACAGTTAAATCTGTGTTGTCCAGAAAACATAACACCCCCTCTCGTTCGCAATTCTGGGCATACATATATACATCTCATCCAATGTTTAGCCCCTCATAGAAACCTTCATGTTTCTTGAAACTTAAGGGTTTTGTGAAACCGTCTGCGAGATTCTTTTCGCTAAGAGAATATTTCAGCTTGACCACATTTGTCCTAACATTCTCATGCACATTTTTGAACCGAATATCCAAATGTTTCGTTCGTGCATTGAATTGACCGGATTCCGCCAATTTCAGGCATGGTTGGTTATCCTCCCATATGGTGATGGGCAGGTAACACTTCTCACACACATCCTCAACTAGGCACTTGTAGAATTCAAGCTCACGACACAGTTCTGACAGAGCACTGAATTCTGCCTCAGTCGATGACAGTGCAATCAAACTTTGCTTTTTGGACCTCCAGCCAATTATAGAATCTCCAAACATTATGACCATACCAGATATTGACTTTCTGTCTGAGTCGCTAGCCCAATCAGCATCAGCCCAACATTGAAGCTGTTCATTACCCTGGGCTGTCAGTGTGAGGCTAAACTCTCTGGTCTCTTGCAGATATTTAAGAACTCTCTTAATCCCATTCCAGGCCGTCACACTGGGCTTTGCTGCTTCTCGACTCAACAGATTGACTGCAAATGCAATATTGGGTCTTAATGTGCAACCTCAGCACCTCTCTGTGCTGCTACCGCTAGCAGTAACCTCATGGTCTCACTGCGGGACGTGGGTGCATAAACTTGTGAGTAATGCACTCCTGGTCGCTGGCTGAACCCTCTGGCCACCAATCTTGCTTTGTATTGTGGCTCTCCACTTGCAGTGGGTTTCAACCTATAGACCCAGTGACAACTCACAGCTTGCTGGTCAGCTGGCAGAGTTGTAAGTGTGAACACTCCAAGCGATTTCATGGCACTAAGCTCTTTCTCCATCGCTTGTTGCCACTTGTTGGACTCTGCTTGAGGTAATTTCCACACCTCAGCAAAGCTCTCCGGCTCGCACAGAGCAACACCGGCCTAAACCGTGGTGGCCTTAAACCTGTCAGGAGGTTTGCCTTTCGTGGCGCGCTTGGAACACCATGGCACCACTGGAGACTCCCCCTCTTACCCAGACGTGCCAGACTCAGTCTGTGAGTCCCTGGCATCTGGAGAACCGCCAAGCGACTTGCTGCGCTTGCTGTGCCCTCCTGGACTGAACTTGCCTGAAGGTGAGCGTGGAGACCTACTGCGCTTCTGTCTCCTAGCTCTTGTCTCCTTTGGAGATGTGGGTGCACTGCTGGTTTCAGACTTCACCTGACTCTTAGGGATTGCCCCCTCTGGCACTGCACCCTGGTTGTGTTTGGGATTGTGGCCCGAAACACCAGCAGGTTGACCACCATCAGCACCACCAGCAGGTGTGCCTGACTAATCCTGGTAGTCAAGACCACTGAATAGGTCTGTGAGCACTTCAGGATTGCCATGAATCCTCTTCCAGCCTTCTTGCTCACAAAACTCAGCGCTGCTGCTGATTACCACCTGAGAACGATTGCCACTCGGATAGGCAAATCTCCAGGCTTTCGACCCTGTCTCATAGCCGCAAAAAAACATTTTCTGTGACCTCGGGCTGCCCTTTCTACGTAACTGCCGGGGTATCAGAACCGAAGCCTCTGCCCTGAAGGTATAGAAGTAGTGCACCTTGGGCTTCTTTCCGTAGAGAAGAAAATAGGGCGTGGTCCCTACCACAGAATTGTATGTCCTGTTCAGGGTGTGACATACAGTTTTCCAGGCTTCGGCCCAATAGAACCTGGGCAAACCCGAATCAAACAAAAGAGCATCAACTGCCTCCTGCAGGGTTCTGTTCCTGCGCTCCGCAACCCCGTTCTCCTGAGGAGAGTAAGGAGCAGTTTCTTTCCTTTTCTTTTTTTATGCTTTATTTAATCTTCAAACATACACAATTAAGAAAAAAAATAAAACAAAGAAAATTTACAGGTTCACAACACAGCCATACGTTTGAAACATTTGCAAACGTCTAGCAACAAACAAAAACAATAAGAAACAAAAAAAGACAGTTACGACATCAAAAAATCACCCCACCCCCTGTGTTGACTTCCAGCCAGACTGACATTGAAGTTTGTTTTGTGACCTTGACTTCTTATATACCTATTTCTGATATAGCTATTTTTTACACATATCCTGTGAACCCTCTCATATGTTCATTAGAAGATTGGCTCTTTCCACTTTATTTCCTATATAGTCCTGGAATACTTTCTAGTTCGCCTCTATTGCCTCCTCTGAAATTCCTCTAGTTTCTCCTGCCATTTTATGGTATCCCATTAATTTGGATTGCCATTCTTCTAAATCTGGTACTTTAGTACTCTTCCAGTTCTTTGCTATCAAGAGTCTTGCGGCTGTGTTTGCATACATAACTACGCACTTATCCTTCTCTTTGATCTCGTCTCCTTGAATTCCTAGCAGGAATATTTCGGGGCTTTTTTTAAATGAGTACTTTACCATTTTTTTTATCTCATTATAATTTTTTCCCCAAAAAGGTTTTATATTTGGGCACCTCCACCAAATATGGAAGAAAGTACCTGTTTCCTTGTTACACCTCCAGCAATTGTTGTTGGTTCCCTTTGTACATTTTGGATAGCCTCATTGGTGTTAAATACCACCTGTACACCATCTTATATATGTTCTCCTTTAGATCGTAGCTGGTAGTAAATTTTATATCCCTTAACCATAGGCTTTTCCATTTATCTATTGGGATTTCCTTCCCCAAATCCAGGGTCCATTTTCTTGTTGATTCAATTATTTGGTCATCTTCTATTTCCCAATCTATTATTAATTCGTACAGGTTTTTTATATATTTTCCATCTCCTTCTATTATAATCTTTTCGAATTTGGTCGCTTTCTTTTCAAAACCTAATTTTTTATCTATTTGGAATCTCTCTTTTATTTGGAAATACTGGAGCCATACTTTGAATAGTGGTTTAACTTTGACATAATCTTTCAATTTGGTATTATTTTCTGTTATTTCTAATAATTCTCTATATGTTGGCCAAATTCCTTTCAGATTTGCTTTTTTAACAGCAACTACCTCGAATGGAGATATCCATAAAGGGGTTTTGGGCTCCAGCATTTTCCGATACTTTTGCCAAATTGTATAAATGGATTTCCTGATTATGTTGTTTGTAAAGCTGGTGTGCACTTTCATTTTTACGTCCAGGAGGTACTTGTGCCATCCGAAGCCCATCCCGGCTCCTTCTATATCTAGCACTTCTCTGTCTTTGAGTTCTATCCATTCTTTTAGCCACATTAAAGCGGCTGCATCGTGATACTTTTGCAAGTCTGGTAGTCCGAATCCGCCTCTATCCTTCTTATCTGTCATTATTTTATGCTTTATTCTTGTTTTTTTGGCATTCCAGATAAATTTAGACAAATCTTTTTTCCACTCTTGAAAATACTTGGCTTTATCTAGAATGGGTAGGCATACTTTATTTTCTTTTTTATTTCTATTCCAGTTGAATGTTGGAATTGTTCTTTAGTTTCTTGATCCATGTTTTTAACCATAATACTAGTTTTTTTATAATTAATTTTGAAGCCAGCCAAATTTCCAAATTCGTTAATCGTTTGTAATGCTTGGGGAATGCTATCGAGTGGATTTTCAGTTGTTATAATCACGTCATCTGCGAATGCCCTTGTTTTGTATTGTCTTTTCCCAATTGTTATGCCTTTTATCTCTTTTTTTTCTGTAATATTTTTTAGTAAGACTTCCATAACTATTATAAACAATGTGGGTGACAGAGGACTGGTGCCTCTGAAAATTTCTATTTCTTGTTATGTTTTCCCATTAATTATTAACTTCGCTTTCTGGTTCTGGTAAATCGATTCAATTGCTTTCATTACTTTTTTTCCTATATTTAGTTCCTCTAAAGTTTTTATCATGAACCGCCAAGATATGTTGTCAAATGCTTTTTCTGCATCCACTGCCATGATTGCGGCCTCTTTTCGATGATGTTCTAAATATTCCAATATATTCAAAATTATTCTTACATTATCTTTAATCTGCCTGCCCTTCATGAATCCTGCTTGGTCTCTGTGTATGATTGTTTCTAAAATTCCATTCAATCTTTTCGCCAGAACCCCCGCAAAGATCTTGTAATCGCAATTCAAGAGGCTTATTGGTCTAAAATTACCTACCTGCTCTGTATCTTTATTCGGTTTCTGTAGAAGCGTGATTATTGCTTCTCTCCATGTTTTAGGTATTTCTCCTTTCATTAATATGTTGTTCATTACCTCTACTAGTGGTGTTGTGATCGTGTCTTCCAGATACTTATAATATTCTATCGGTATCCCATCGGGGCCTGCTGCCTTCCCTTTTTTCATCTTGTGTATTATATCTATTATTTCAGTCACCGTGACTTCTTTGTTTATTTGCTCTATTTTTTCTTCTGATATTTTAGGTAATCTATACTTCTTTATGAAGGCATCTATCTCGCTCTCATTGACTTCTTCCTTTTTATATAGGGATGAATAGAAATTCTCAAATATTTTGGTTATTTCCCTTGGATTATCTATTATTTTCCCTTCTGTATTTATTCTGTTGATTACCCTTTCATTTCTTCTCTTTTTTATCTGCCAGGCTAGAATCTTTCCTGGTTTATTGGCCCATTCGAAATTTTTATATTTCCAAAATTGGGCTTTATATTCTAATTCTTGGTCAATCATACTTTCGTATTCTTTTCTTAATATTTTTAATTCTTGGTTGATTTCAGTATTTTTTGATTTATACAATTTTTTTTTCTTTTTTCTTTCTTTCGTCCAATAGTTCCTGTTTTTTATTTTCTCTTAATTTTTTTAATCTTGCCCCTTGTTGTATGAAGTACCCTCTTGCTACCGCCTTCCCCGCATCCCATACCGTTGCTCTGTCCACTTCCCCGTTTAAGTTTAATTCAAAGTATTATTTCATTATTTCTTTTACTCTCTTGACCACTTTTTCGTTTCTCAGGAGAAAAACATTCAGTCTCCAATTTTTCTTACTCTTGTCTCTCTCTCTTATTGTTACTGCTACCGGATTATGATCAGATACAGTTTTGGGTTTGATTTCAGCCATTCCAACCCTTGTTGTTATTCCCTTTGTGCCCCATATAGCATCAATTCTGCTTGCTGAATTGTGAATTGTGGAGTAATAAGTGAAATCTTTTTGCACTGGATATTTGTATCTCCATAAATCTATCAACTCAAAATTTTCTACCATATCAAAAAAACTGTTAGGTAATTTGTTTTGTCTCCCTGTTTTCCTTATACTAGATTTGTCTATCTCCGGTTCTATGATTCCATTGAAATCCCCTGCAATGACAATTTGCCTATCCATGTAATCAAGTAACTGGGTTTCCAAATTTTTAAAAAATTCGCTCTTGCTGCCGTTTGGGGCATATATTCCCACAATATGCGTTTCCTGTAAGCAAATTACATCCCAGTTAGATTTCTTTAGAATATGTCCTACTCTATTCCTTTTCTTTTTATCGCTTAATCCGTTTATATTCCATGATATTATTTTTAGATTCATTTGTTTTATTAAGTTACAAAAAAAAGTGTTAAAAGAGAGAAGTCCTGAGATTAGTTCTTTGGAGTAAGTTACTTAGTTTTCTTTAGCTTCTTCTTCTTGTTCTTCCTCGGATTCGCTCTCTTCTGCTTCTCCCTCCTCCTCTTCTGAAGACGTAATTGCTGCCGCTGCTGCTGCTGTTACCGCTGCTGCCGCTGCTGCATTGTAGTCTTCTTTTTCGTCTTCTTCTTGAGCCATTTTCCTTTTTTCTTTTGTCTTTCCCCCCCCCTAAATCCTGCCAGTACTTTCTCCAAAACATATCTGCATCGGGGACATTCTCGAATTTCCTCCCCCCCCCCTTGTAATAAAAGGACAGTCCTTCTGGGTACTCCCATCTAAATGGGATTTTTTTAGCCTGCAACGGTCTCGCAAGGAATTGATATTTTTGGCGTTTTTGAATTAATCTTGGTGGGATTTCTTTTAAAATTACAATTTCTACTCCTCCGATTTTCAGTTTCTTTTTTCCTTTTTTTTGGAGAACTTTGTCTTTCAGCCAACTCGTGGTAAAGGTCACCAAGCAATCTCCTGGCCAGTTATTAATTCTCGCTTTCCTTGAGTTAACCCTGAATGCACTCTCCACTCTTTCTTCAATCTCTACTTCCTCTACCTCCAGCCATTTCGCTAGCTCTTCTATAATCATTTTATTTGTATCCTCGTTCTCCTTTACCGGGATGTTCCTTAATCTCAAAGTCTTATTGCGAATTTGCATCTGCATCATAGCTAATGCATCACTCTGTGCTTCTTGTGTTATTCTGTACACTTTCATTTCTTCCCTTATTTTGGCCATTTCTGCTGTCCCTTCTCTTTTTTCCTTTTTTATTTTTTTAACATTGTTTTCTACTGTTACTTTAATTTCTTTTGTTTGTTCCAATGTCTCTTTCAATGTTTGTTTTAATTCCTCTTTCTCCTTTATATTGATTTCTACTTTTTCTTCTATTTTCTCCACTTTCTGTTCCAAATTTTTAATTCTTTCATTCATCTCTTTTTTCATTTCTGCCAAATCTTTCCTTACTTCTCCCATATCTGCTTTTAAGCTCAAAATAAGTTCCTTCAGGTCCATTTCCTGCCCTGCCACAGAGTTCCTCCTTTGCGGAATGGCTGTCAGTTTTTTTAATTTGTCTTTGTCTCTGTCTCCCATTCTCCCACGTTTTTTCCCCCCACACTGTTGCAATATCCTCTTCATCCACTGTGTCACTGTTCCGTTCTGAGGCTACAATTGTGTTCTTGCTGTTATTTTAATTGTGCCCAGTAGGTGTCGCGATTTTTTTTGTTGCCTTACTTTCCCCTGCTGACTTCTCTTTGCTCTCCCTTGCCTTTTCCTTGTTCCTCCCTTTCCACCTCCTTATTTCCTAGACGAAGTGCTTAATCATTCTGGCTTTGCTGTCCGCCATGTTCTCTCCTTCTGCCCTCCTCAACCACCTCTTTCCTCCGCTTGACTCTCTGCTTTCTTACTTGTTCTGTGTGCCTGGGCTCACTCAATTGTATATCTGCTCCTCTGCTACAATGACGGTGGCTTCCCTTTATTTTCTCTCTGAGTTAGTGTCTTTTATTATTCCAGACTAGGTTTCGGCGACACTTTCTTAAAGGTGATATCGGTTTTTTTGTTTCAGTAAGCTTCCTCCCGTTCTCCGCTCTTTCTGGTTCTGATTCTTATTCCTTTCTAATTAGTTTCGCTTGCTTCAGCTTGCCGCGGAGGGTTTTTTTTTTTATCAATTCCTACTTCCCCAAAGTGTCCCGATTTTAAAGGTCTTATGCTGGTAATGGAAATTTTACCGTCACTGCTGCGCCGGGGTTACAGCCTCTCGCTGGGTAAGTTGTTTTCTGTGTCTCCGTGCCCTGGGGTTCCCCTTCTCCTGCCTCGCTGTCGCGGTCACTTACGCATCGGCGACGGCAAGAATGGTGTCCAGAGTTCCCTTACAGGCACCACCGACTCTTTCGGGTCAGGATCACCTCCCGAGCCCTTATTTTGGGGGTTTACCTTGGCTTCGGCTACCCCCCTTTCCCCCAGCGGACGCTCCAAGGGCGAAGGTTCCCTCAGAGCCCACCCGACGCAGCTAGCGGTAGAATCGGAAGTCAAGGAGCAGTTTTTCTATGCTTGATGTCTTTGGCACGAAAGAAATCCTGCAATTTAGCAGCAGTAAACTCTGTGCCTCGGTCGGTCTGAAAAGATTTCACTCTGGTGCCAAATTCCACCTCTACTGCCTCCACCCATTCTTTAATCTCTTTCGCCGCTTGCCCCTTGTCTCTGAGCGTGAAAATCCAGCCGGCGCGAGAATAATCGTCGATCAGACACAAAATGAAGCGGGAATGGCCCATGCTTGGAACCTGCATCGGTCCACACAGATCGGCGTGAATGAGCTCAAACGCCTGCTTGGCCACCCTGTCTGACCTTGGGTAACTGCAAGAATGCACCTTCGATCTCTTGCAAGCTCGGCAGTCTAGGAATTTAGTGCACTCTTTCATTTTACAACCCTCAGTGCACTCTATCTGTTTGCGCACGTATCCCCAATTGGCGTGCGAAAACCTGCGATGCCACAAGTGTAAACACTGCTCGTGCATGGGTTTGTTGGCACAATGCACGTGTGCAGTCTCAGAGCTGCTTTTACCTGTTTCAGCACCCTGCGGCCTCTCAGCGGTGCTGTTGTCAGTTTCCAGTATGTACACCCCATCATGGCCTCTCACCTGGACCAACTGCTCTCCACCTTTTGAGATGGTGCATACCTGGTTGCCAAAACTAATAATAATAATAATAATAATAAATTTTTATTTGTACCCCGCCCTCCCCAGCCGAAACCGGGCTCAGGGCGGCTAACAACAGTAAAAATCACAATAGAATAAAAACCAATTAGGTTAAAATACAAGTTAAAAACCAGTTTAAAATGCCGATTCATTTGCACCGATTACCAAACCAGGGGGAGGAAACCATCAGACTTTAAGTGTCCGACCCGAAGGCCAGGTGGAACAACTCTGTCTTGCAGGCCCTGCGGAAAGATGTCAAATCCCGCAGGGCCCTAGTCTCTTGCGACAGAGTGTTCCACCAGGTTGGGGCCAGAACTGAAAAAGCCCTGGCCCTGGTTGACACCAGTCTGGCAGCCTTGTGGCTCGGGATCTCCAGCAGGTTATTATTAGTAGACCTTAAGGTCCTTTGCGGGGCATAATGGGAGAGGCGGTCCTGTAGGTACCAGATAACAAGATAAACTGCAAAGTCTAAAGCTGAAACAGAAAGTAAGCCATATTTCATGCCATCTAAAACAAACACATCAATATCAGCATTCAGACAAGGCATATAAAAAACACCAGCTTTGGTGACAGATCTAGTGGTTGCATCTGCCAATGTGACTGTGGTAGCATCTTCGATCGACCTGCAGTTCTGCAACTGACTACCAGGTGGCGCTAGATGCCTACTGGCCCCACTGTCAATAATCCAACGCAGCTTGGGGTTGCCTACAGTCTTTCCAACAAAGGCGTATGCAGCTGCTTTATCTTCTCTGTCTCCTCTGGACGGTGCTTTCCTCCCGCGACGTGGTCTCCCTTTCCTCTGCCGGTTGCCATGGAAACCAGCTTTGAAGTCTTCCTGGCTGCAGTCCTGGCGAAGATGCTTATCTGATCCACAAATAAAGCAACGCTTCACTGCAAAAGCTTTAACAGAGCTCTCAGCAGCTTCTGCACCCCCACTCCTGGGCAAAGAGCAACCCCCACTTAACAGCTTTTCCTTTCTCTCTTTCCCTCCTATCCTGTTCATCCTGCAGCCTTCCCGATACATAATCAATGCTCAGGTCCGCTGCTGGCAAGGATTCCAGAGTAAGAGAAAGTGTCTCATAGCTGGGGTCTAGCGAGCTCAATAAAATATAAACTTTCTGTTCCTCCATAAATTGAACCTGCAGCTGTCTCAAACTGTTGAAGATTCCCAACATCTTGGTGACGTGGTCACGCACACAGCCTCCAGGTTGCAAACGTAGCTCAAACAGCTGCTTAGTGGTGTGAATGCGTGCACCTGCTGAATCTCTCTGGAACACACGTCAAAGAGACCCCCAAATCTCATGGGTGTTGCTGGCAGCGTCTATGTGCACCATCTGCTCTTCCTCAATGCCCATGACTATGTGAGCAGTGGCTCTCTGGTCTTTCTTCTTGGCCTCAGCTGCTGCAGCAGCAGCAGTTGTTTGCACTGGTGGGCCCTCAGTAGTATCAGTACAAGACCACAGATCTTTAGCAGTTAATTAAACCTGCATTTTCCTTGACCAGTCTGCCCAGTTCCTCCCATTCAGCCTGGGAAAGGGCGGTATAAAGTTCTCATGGGATTCTGCCATCTCCCCCCTGGGGCTTGAGGTAACTCACGTGGCTGCAAACTCAGCACTTGCCTCTCAGCTCCCAGCTCTGGGAAATGGCTCCTCTTCACCAGTGAGGTTTCCCTTCTTTATGCCTCAAAGCTTGCACAAAGCAGTCCTCCAGCTGGGCTTTCATGCTGCCGGCTGCAGCAGACAGGCAGACCTGCCATCCTGGCCATAAATCACTTTAGGACGCTTTGCCAAAAAAGCCGTGCTATCTTTCTTTGACGCTTCCATAACCTCTCAAAAATGTGAGTGCGGTCGTGTAGTGGAGTCTTTGATCCACGTTGGACTGCTGCCCAGAGCAGTCATAAATCTTCTTAACGAGCCTGTGCCTCAGGAATGGCATCCACCATGTTTCCTCTGTGCAGGCTCTGCTTCAGCCGTGCTGGACAATGCAGAATCACGCAGCGACGAAATGGCAATTAAGGTCTGCTTCTTCAGTGTCTCAAATAAATCAGCTCCACACTGTTGCTACTAAACTAACATGATTTTATTGTAGCATAAACAAAAACCTGAGAAATCAAACGCCATTCTGACTACGATACAAACCCCAACTCTACAGAACACAAAATGCATGAAGGGGAAATCGAAACTAAACCTCCCCTTATCTTCAGAACAAAGGAAATGCCCGTATACAGTGGGCAGAGTTCCCAGAATCAGAACGCCTCCTGGTGTACAGTTAACTCTCTGCTGTCCAGAAAACATAACAATGTTGCTTTGGCCTGTGAGTCCTGGGAAATCCAGCGCGGACCAGGCATTAACGGAGGAGCATTTATAGTCACATCTAATAAATTCTGGTGTGTAAGCATTTTTATCCTCCACGTCTGTCAGGGCCTCCCCCTCATCGGTCGTTCAATAAGGAGGCCGAGTCATTTGTCTTTCAGTAGTTTTATTAGTGCTCGTTATCTTACAGTGAAGAGCTAAATCATATCATGTCTGCTCAGTCGCTAGCAGAATCCGGAAGTGGCTCAAGACGATTCTGGCGCCAAGACAACAGTTTAGGGAAACGGAAACGCCTTTTCCTCCTACGTAATCTCTGCGCCGGACCTGCTTGCTGGGAGGTACCAGGTCTGTCGCTATATCTCTCGAGCCCTGGCACTCCTTTCCTCCCAGCCCCCAACTGCTTCCCCTCCGAAGAGCTGCTGCTTTCACTCGCAGATGAGTCAGTAGTCAGCACAGGCGGTTGCTCTCTATAGACATTCAGGGCTGGACTGGCAGGGGGAGGCAGATCCCTGACAACATCTGATAATTATCATCCATGAGTAATGGACACAGCGAACTGTTGGTTTTCTGCTCTTTTGCCATCTTGGAGAAAAGAGCTTTTTAGTCTCTGTTTTCAGAGAAACAGGAATGCTCTGGAGGTTTTTAATTGCCTCGTAAATCAGCTCGGTTACTCACAGTCCGCATACAGCTGCTCCTCTCGGCTGGAATCGGCCGCTCTCAGCACAAACTCCCCGGAAAATCAGGAATGATGTTTTTCGGCTGCTTTTCCCTGGTGATATATCTTCAGGAGGTTTCAATGTCTGACGTCTCTGGAACCAGCATCAGAAGTCTGTGGATCTAAACCATCCTCCCTCTGCTACCACTGTTAGCATTTACCCCGCCTGGGGCAGCTTGTGAGACTGCCCCAAAGCTAGAGCAAAGCCGTGTGCGCACATCCCCGGCTACTGAGAGTCCGGTGGCGCAGTAATATGTGATTGTTCCCAGCTTGAAGAACAACACACACAAGCCATTCATTAAGGCTAAACTAATTTATTGTATTAATAGTGCAGAGAGATTCTCTGCTGCCAGCCCGTTACAACGGGGCTGCCATAATCATGTCCTTCCAGTTTGAGGACTAGCCAGACGAGAGTGTAAGCCCAAAGGCTCGGATTACAACAGTACAGTAATGCATAAACATTCCATGCAGGAAAGGATAAAGCAACTTTCTCACGGTTCAGTGAGACAGGCAAAAGTGAAACCAGTCCTCGCTGCAGGTGGTGCCGCTCGGCTTGGACAAAAATCACAACAAATGCTGGTCATTCTGATGTTTCTTCAGGGAACACAAGCAAATGTTTTTGTAAATCATGCTAATGCAATGCTTCAGGCACATGGCCGGAATGTCACTCTTTACTATGAGCACCCTAGTATGGTTGCTGACATGTCCCTGATTCCAGGACTGATTAAAGATCCAGACATTATTCTAGCAGGCCTGCGGTACAAACAGAGTGATCTTTTTGCATTACCACCCACTGAGATGAATGGGATTGCCTATCGATCTTTCCGCTTTTCCACTCCAGGTTTATGTTTCTGTTGCTATGCCTCAGGAATAAGGAACACCCAATGGAAACACTGGCACCGTGTTAAGCGCCACCAAGACAGTGGTTTGCTGGGAAATTATACCCATTGCACAGACAAGTTCTGGTTATGGGGCTCTTTCAATTCCTCCTACCAAGGCAAAACTGCGCCATCAGATTTATACCCCTACTTCCCTTAGTACACAGTAAACTACACAGGCAGAGGCTCTATCTGCTCTGGATGGATGATTAAGGACCCAAACCTCTGGTTCATGTTTAATGGTATTGCCACCAATTATGGGCGTAGGTGCTTTTACCTTTCCTGTCACGGTAGAAGATACACCCACCCACATGCCTAATACAGGTCTGGGAAGAAGAAGGGAGGTTCAGGGGAAGCACTGTAATGATGAAATCTATCTTGTTCCGTCCATCGGAGCTGTGGGAGGAGGATTTGTGGGTGTATTGACTGTGGGCATATACCCTGGAGTTATTTCAGAACAAAACCGGGAAGCGCTTTTTGCTCTGTCATGCAGGTTGGAGAAAACTGTCAATGCCACCTCTCATGTTGTCAGACAGCTTCAAGCTGAGATTGAGGATTTGAATCAAGTAGTTATAACCCATCAAATTTCTCTGGATTATCTCCTAGCTCGGGCGGGAGGTTTTTGCAGGGTAGTGCCAGAAGGAAAATGTATGGTGAGGTTCCACAACCTCAATAAAACCATTGAGGATGAGTTGCAGAAGCTACAGGACCTTATAAATGATAACCATGCCAGCCCATCAACCTGGGATTGGATGTGGTCCTGGTTGTCCGGCCCTGGATGGTTGCATGGCCTACTGTCTGCCATTGTGGTGGGAGTGATAATCCTGCCAATAATTGCATGCACCATTCCTTGTTGTATTTCTACGGTTCAGGGAGTGGTAACCCGACGTCTTGGGAATCTTGCTGAGGCGCATGTAGTGGGAGTGTATCGTGCCTTAACCCCCTTCCAGATGAGGATTCAGGAACTTACGAACACATGGTTCAAAATGTTCCCAGTGATGCAGTTGTTTATTCTGGAATCGCGCATGATGATCGAGGCTCAGAAACAGAGGCATAATCTATGCAGTTTGTTTCTGAGCTCGAAAGGGGGGAAATGATGTACCAGGGCTACCTAAGGGAACACATATATCTCATATTTTTCCTTATTTCTGTATACCTATATTTCTGATCAATCATATGCTTGCAATTTGTATTCTGTGAAACCGTTATGCATTAAGATTGTGCCTTGTGAGAATGATTCTTACAAAGTGTTCTGTGGTTTGCAGCTGAGCTAAGCGGAACAAATATATTTAGAAGCAGGATGGCTGAAGGAGACGTTATGTAGTCCCATAGTCTCAATGTGTTTTGCTGAAACAGGATGTCTAGTGCCACAGGATGCCGTAATGGCTCTGGGTACTTGAGATAAACTGGGACAAAGGGTAGTCTGACTACGCCTGACATAATGAGATTTATTGATTGCTATGCTAAATCAATAACCTAATGTAAGGAATTGGGGAAAAGTTTAAGTGTCCATAGAAGGTCGTTACCAAAAAACAGAAGTGATTCTTCTGGCTTCAACAACTAGGGTAAAGTTCGGAGAGTGTTCTGGGGACAAGGGTGGGATTTCTGGGGTGCTGTAACACGCTTATTGGTTTGACGCCTAATGCAATATATGAATATATAATGTTTGAAGAAACCTATAAAATTTCTGGACACCTGTGATTCGATGTCCAGATTTTCTGAGATTACTCGCTGGACCTTTATTGCTCAGCAATAAAACCTTACTCTCTACTTCTCAAACCTGTGTTTGGCAATTATTTTAAGAACTGAAGTTCCCCATTGCGTACAACAATACGGATAATAGATAAAACTCCCTGGTGGATATCACCAATTGAGGCAAATTCCACTTTAAAAAACAGTAAGAAAAAATCATGGCCAACCTATAGAGAAATATCAGAAGGAATGACTGGGAACATTAAATTAAAAGATTACGAAGTTCTTAAAACATTGGGGATAAATTGGTTAGAATATTTTCAACTCAAGGCAACATATGAAAAAGATGTAAAGATCAGGGGGTTTGGAAATAAATCAACAAAATTAGAAAAAGAAGTTCTTCAGAATAATGAAAAGATTCTTTCAAAAATGTATAGATTATTAGACAATACAGAAGTAGACCAAGAAACTAAACAAAAGTACATGCAAAAGTGGGAACAAGATTTGGGCTATGAAATAGATTATAATGATTGGAGAATATTTTTTTGTATTTGTGATTGTATTTGTTTTTGTATTTTATGATGAATGCTAATAAAATTTAATTTTTTTAAAAAAAAGGACGTCAGGGTAAATGTGAAATGTCCTATACAGGTGTATCAAGACAACAGGTCCTGTTTGGCTTTGCTAGCTTCAGAGAGTTGCGAGCAAAGAACCAACTACTTGCAGATCCAATTACATCGTGCAAGGGAGTGTATCCGGAAAGTACTTATTCAGGTGTCCTACATGCCAGGAAATGAAATTCCTGCGGATTTGTTGTCTAAATTTGTTAACAGAGAACAACTTCAGGTTTATGTACAGCGGTTGCAGTTGGGTTGAAACACTGCACCACAGGTTACATGGAAAGGGGGAGGATGTTGGGAAATTCCATTCCACCTTAAGTTGCAGACATGTGAAATTGTTACATGCCACATGTCTGTTTACATACCAGCACAGATTGCTGGGAACTTCCGTTGTGTATAGCTTTTGCTCTTGTGACTCTCTCTTGGAGGAGACAGAGAGAGACGACATGCTTTCTTTGTCCTGATTTATGAGTAATAATCCGTAGCTTCTTAGTATGTTTCCACAAGCCTCATGCCTATTCTGTTTGCGCCGTTGGCTCTGCAAATATAGTGTGCTCAGGCTTTGAAGTCTGAGTCCCTGATTTACGTCGCACCAGAGATCGAGGGATCATCACGGCTGGAAGGGCATGATCCAGCTGGGGGCTAGCCAGCTGGCTTCCCGACCCCCGAAGGATGTCGACAGCCATGTCATCCTGTCCAGTGTGGACTGGTAAAGTTTGGTTGGGGTGTTCTAGGGCTTCTGTACCTTGAACTAATAATTTCTTGTTTGCATGTTCTACCCCTGCTGCTGCTCCCTGTTCAGTTCAGATGGGGGATTATTTATGCTTTGTCATTTGAATTGTCAGGGTCTGTTCCACATACATGCTGGGTGGAGAGAGAAGTGTCAATTACTGTTTTCCTTTGTGAGTGGGGCTGTTGAGGGGCGGTGTGTGTGTGTGTGTGTGTGTGTGTGTGTGGATAATGAAATGAAACACATTAAAGCAGCTCTGTGTGCATGGAGAACAAAAACCAAGTAGTTAAGGGGCAGTTCATCAAACAATCCCCCTAGTTGTGCAGAATGAGAAGAACTGGGGCAGCTGCAAGGATAAAACTACTAATTAATGTCATGTCTAACTGGTTTAAGTGAAAGGCTTCTCAGAAGCTAAAGCATGTCATAAAATACAGCAATGTACAAAAGCTGGTGGATGGTGGACATTAAAATCAGTAAAAATTATTAAAATGTCTGGGTGCTCAAGAAATGTTTAAATGATAGCACAGACCTGTTGGCATAAAAAAGCTCTTCAAGAGATGCCTGAAAGTCAGCATTTCATTATATATATATATATATATATATATATATATATATATATATATTTCCATGTATACTTCTTCTAACAATATATCTTTAACCATTTTTCATATTTCCACCCTCCTCCCCTGGTCTTCCCTCATACTCCGGTTTTGTTTTATTTCCATATTGTTCACCCTGCGTATTGTTTCCCCAGAAATTTCCCAGTACATATAGTCTTATTTTTTGTTGTATACAGTTGTGTTTGTTTACTCAAACCCTGCCAATGAGTCCATTTATTTATGTTGCATCTTCATATATGTTGTAAATGGTTCCCATTCTCTTTTAAAATCTTTGTTGTCCTTTTCATGTAATTTATCTGTTAATTTTGCCAGTTCTGCATAGTCCATAAGTTTCCCTTGCCATTGTTCTTTCCTTTTTAAATTTTTATTTATTTGTTTGTTTTATTCACATAATGTACATTCTTTACAACAGACAAGTCCAAAATAAAATCATATATAACAGAATCATAAGTCTCATGTTTTCACTTACACTGAACCCTCTCCAATACCTTTACTTGATAATTCTTGCTGTTTCTTTCCTTATTTTAATTCCTTACTTTGAGTCTCTTAAATCCTTTACCAATCTTTAACAGTTTCAGTTAATACCTTCACCACCCTCCTCCCGAACCCAATACTTCCCTTCACCTGTGTGCCTTTTCTTTTTTCTTTTGCCTACTATTCTTTTTGTTATTGTTGCGTTACTCACTTTGTTTATTATTCCTTCCTCAATATACTATTATCTTGTCTCCTTGCGACTTTTATTTTTTAATATCTTTTTATTAAATTTTTCAACCACAACCAGATACACTAACACATATCCATACAAACAGAGAAACAAACAAACAAATAAATAAAATAAAAAAAGTTTTCTTGCATAATCAAAGTTACTTAATACGACAATTATCAAACATATAATGATATATACATAATACTATTCTAGCAATTCCATTCATTACAAAAGAAAAGCTACTGTCAGGGTTGAGCCGGACGAGGAGGAGTGGTGGCAAGCCCCCCCTGGCAAGGCTGCACCCACGGAAGAATTTGGGGAAATGGAGGAATTCATACCCGGAGAAGACTGGTGGTGGCACTCCTCAGAAGAGGAAGAATCAGATCGGGAACTGGAAAGACCTGAACAGGAGGAAGAAGAAGTCGAGCCAGAATCAGGCCCTTGTGAGGAGAGGAACCGACTGGCCCCCTCCCCATTTCCCTTCTCAGCTGTAGAATGTAGAGCTGAGAGATGTAGGGAACAATTAGAGGCAGCTGCAGCTTGTAAGAGGCGTGGTCATGAGTCGGCTACTTAAGGAAGGCTGGCTGCTCCATTCAACAGCACCTGCAACTGCTGTGCTGGAGCATGTGGTTGTTTTTGCTTGTCCTGTTCCTGGTTCCTGTGTTCGTGACTTCGGCTTCCTGACTTCCTCCTGACCTCGGCTTTGTGACTTTGGCTTTCTGACTCCTGGCTTGATCCTGAACTCGGTTTCCTGACCTCGGCTTCCTGACTTCTGGCTTGAACTGACTTCAGCTGGCTTCTGACCCGGACTGTTTGACCTCGGCTTTATCAGACTCTGACTGCTGCTCTTCAGTGCGCCAACTTGTTGGCGTCCTAACAGCTACAATATAAATATAAATATATTTATAATAGATTTCCCAATTTCATCTCTCCATTAATCCAAATTAAATATGTTCATATCAGAAAGAGTATGACACTGACATCAATATCTATATTGTTATCTATCCTTCATTTATTTTCACATATTTGCTTAACCACTATACCATTTCAGAATTGGACAAGGATTAATCTAATGCAAGGGCCGTGTTGGTGTTGCACCGCTTTTTTAGATAATACAAAAAACTATTCCATTCCTCGATAAATTTATTCCTCGGGTTTTCTCTAATTTTTTCTGAAAGATAAGCCAGTTCAATATAATCTAAAATATTATAAAGCCAATCTTTTTTACTATGTATTGTTTCACTCTTCCAGTGTGACGCCACCAGGATTCTCGCAGCGGTGGAGGCGTGTAAGAAAAAAATCCTCATCTTATTAGGTACATCAGGAGTTGTTATACCTAAGAGGTATGCTTCTGGGTATTTTGGGAAATTTGGTCTTAAGGATTATTTCCAATTCTGAGTGTATTTCATCCCAAAATATTTCAATTTTACTACACTCCCACCAAATATGATACAGACTTCCGACTTCTTCACATCTCCAACAGGCATTGCTTAGATTTTTATACATTCGTGAAAGTTTGTACGGAGTAAAGTAATGTACCATCTATAAAACATTTTTATTAGATTTTCTCTGATTGAATTACATGTGGTAATATTCCAGTTTTTTCCCCATGAGTTTTCCCACCTTGACATCATTATATTATGGCCTATATCCTGTGCCCAATGAATCATTGTAGATTTAACTTGCTCTTCCATTACTGTCCAATCTAATAATAACCAGTAAGCTTTTGAGAGTGTTTTTACCTTGGAGTTTATCACTTCCAATTCAAATCTTGAAGGTTCTTTCCCAAATCCTTTTTTAATATCCTTTTTATATTTTTCAAAAAGTTGGTAATATGTGAACCAGTCGTTTACTATATTTTTCAATTGTTCATAGGATTTTAATTCTAATTTGTCATTTTTTTCCTCCAACAGTACTCGGTAAGTAGGCCAGCTAACTCCAGTGTTTCCTCGTCTCATTGCCAAGGCCTCCAATGGAGAATTCCACCAAGGCACATGCTGTTCCATCAAATGCTTATGTTTTAGCCAAACTTTCAATAAAGAACCTCTAATATGATTGGAGAAGTCCTTATGTACTTTGTATTTTTCATAATTTAAATAAGCGTGCCAGCCAAATCTCAAGTTAAAGCCTTCCAGGTCTAGCAATCCCAAATTGTCTAGACGGCACCACTCTGTGAGCCATGTAAAGCCGGCGGCATCATAGTATAGCATTATATCTGGCATGGCCAGGCCTCCTCGACTTTGGGTATCAATCATATTAAGATGCTTTATTCGGGGGCGCTGCCCTTGCCATATATATCTTGATATGTATTTCTGCCATTCTTTCAGCCTATCTTCCCCTCCCAATATCAGTATCGTTTGAAATAAAAACAAATGTTTTGGAAAGTGAGTTCTCGCAGAGAGCTGCCGTTGCGGGGTGGGCAAGAAGTCACTCCTCCTGGTTTGGGGATAGGGCTTGTGGCCACAGCTTCCAGGACCTGCTTGTTGTGAGGCAGATTTGCATGTTGCAATTTCGGTAGGACGGCCCAGTGTCCTTATATAGATCCCCACGTGGATCTTGGGTCACTCTTTTCGGAGCTTCGGATCTCGGCAGAGCATTGGATACGGTTGTATTCGGTTCCTACTGTGATCTGGTTCTGGTATTTGGCTTGGCTAATTTTAGTTTGCCCCTGAGGCTTGAGTTCTGCCTTGATCCTTGAATTATTCTTTCAGCCCCTTATACCCCTGCCTCCCTAATCTCGCCCCCTCCCTTTATAATCCACGTTTTCGTGCCCCCACCCTCCCCCCCACCCTTTGTTTTGTTTGATTTGGTTTTTTCGTCTCTTAAAACAAATTCCCTGGGGGTCTTCCGACCCGGGGCCGGCGCTCCAGCCTGCCCGGGTGCGCCGCCTTACCTTTGGCCGGGCCCTCAAGGAATTGCCGCAGGGCTTGAGGCCCAGCGCGGCGATCTCGGCCGGTCGCGGCCTCGTCGGGCCGGCGTGGGGCCAGGCGAGTGTGCCAGCGACCTTTCCGCGCCGCCCGCTCCCCCGTTGTTGCTGAGCCGGCCTTTTCTGGCTCTCCGGGGTGGCAGTGGCCCCCGCGCTCCTGACTGCGGCGGCTGTGTGCACCGCGCTTCTACTCCCCTGTGGCCGGTGTTTTTTCCTGGCGGGGGCGAGCGGGCCTGCACTTCACGGCGGTGGCGGCGGCGGCGGCGTGGGGAACCTGCCCCCCCTCCCCCGAGCTTTAGCAGCTTCAGGGACGTCCACAGACCGACCTGGACAGGCGCTTCCCAGGCGGCCGTGTTCCGGCCAGCGCTGAGCCGTCCTAGGTGGGCCAAATTTGCTGGCCGAGGTTATTAGGCCAGCGTGGCCCTGTAGGCGCCATTTCCCCCCACCATTCCTGCTGAGGGATTGTTTCGGCGGGAATCGCCATTTTGGGAACTCGGGGCTGCTTGTGTTGCAGCGCCCTCTGGTGGCCGTCCTTATAATAGTGGCCTTGCTTGCATGGTGCCTTCACTGTGCTTTGTCCCTATTCATATTGCATTTAACTTGATTTAGTTAGTATAAGTAGGTTGTCTGGCTTAATTCGTTATCTTTATTTTGATTTTGTGTTTTAATCTGGTGATCCATCTATTTGATTTGATTCATCGGTGGTTTGCTTTGTTTGTTTTGCGCCAGTTAATTCATTCAACTTGGTAATTGTTTATTTATATTTTAATTGATTTGATTAACTATTTGTACACTCTTCTGGCCTTATTTCTTCTATTTTATAGTAGCGGCAAGGGGCTGCTGGTCCTTGGACTGGTGATCTGACTGGCTATTTTGTTTTCTATAACTATTGTCTCCCTTTAACGGTAATAGGATGTCCCAGATGGAGGACAATCAGCAGGTTGCCGCTGCACTTCTAGATGAGAGGGCTGGTCGAGGTTCTTCACAGGCCCAGCGATCACCGGGTACTGGAGCACAGTTGGAGCGTATTGCCGACATCATGGCCAGTTTATCCGGTGACCCTGCTGCATTGGCTCAATTTGAGTCAAGGTTGGAGGGGCTCTTACTTTCTCCTCAGGGAACTGCGCAAGAGGATCCTTCCCCACGGGACGTTGCCGTGTCCCCGGCGCCAGAGTCTTCTTCCTGGGAGAATGAGGACATCCCCCTTGCCCAGGCTCGCGCCTTGGCTGCCATTAAGAGAAAGGCAAAGGGGGCGGGGTTGGCTAAGAAGAGACCAGCTGGCGGGCGTCAGGCTCAGGGTGCCAGGGCTAAGGGTGGTGCCCCCCGGCAACAACGGGCGCCTAGGAGGGGCAAGGCTGCTCTTTCACACTCTGTGTCTTTTCTAGCACGTCCAGGTACCTCCCGGCTGTCCGGTATGGTGGACGCCTCTTCAGATGACGGCAGTCCAACTCCGGGTCAGGGGTCCCCAACAGGAGCTCGGCCTTGGAGGAGGGCGCGTGGGGCGCATGCCAAGAAGCAGCGGAAGCGAAAGTCGACGTCAGCGGCTAGGGCCGGCGGTTATACCCGTAGGCTGAGTTCCTCCGAGTCTTTGGCAGTGGAAGGCGCGATTGCTCCACGGAGGATGTCGCCGGTGGCGTCGACATCGGCCCGGAGGAAGCATGATTCCGAGGCGTCTCCTGACGACAGCTTGCCAGTTCCAGCCAGGGCGTCTTCAGGGGGCAAGCATCGACGGCGTCACGGCTGCTGCGGGCATTGCGCAAAAAGGCAACGGCATCAGACTTCCGATTCCAGTTCAGGTACTCCGGATTCCTCTGACACTGAATCGGGGGGGAATTAAAGTTGTATTGGGGTTTTGGTGAATCGGTCCAGGGTCTCCCGAAATGGGCCTGGCAGCGTCGGACCAACGCACACAGAGCTAGGTATGGGGCCCCTATGGAGTACTTGAATGGTCGCCCTGTCCCGGAAATCAAGGTTTCCACCAACAGGACCAGGGACATCATTCCAGGCAGTCATCTGTCTTCCAGGATGCGGAACAGGATCCTGGAAGGTCGCTATGTTGACATTTTTAAATTGGCCCCTCCGGAAGATGCCCGCCCTGAAGGTGAGGGGTCAAGCTTCGCTTCAAAGAAGCGGGTTTCTACGGTCAGGGCAGAGAGGACTTTTGAGCGCTGGCTGGACTGTTTCCAAGTTTTCGCCAGCGTCATTTGCTCCTGTTATCCCAAACGATCTCTGCACCTTTTCATTTATCAGTCAATTGTGCGCATGGCGCATTCTACTGCCGGCAAATTTGCGGCGTTGTCTTATGACAGGAAATTTAGGACCAGGGCACATAAAATTACGTCAGCCAGGTGGGATAGGAGGGATGTCGATATCTGGGCTACATGTGTGGCCCCGTATGTCCAGAAGAGGGCTCCTGAGCAACGGCTGTCCCGGGCGCCATCTTCCAAGGGGGCTAGGAGATTTTGTTGCTGGAGCTACAACAAGGGCAGTTGTGTGAGGTCCCCATGTAATTTTCCCCACATTTGCGAGAAGTGTGGGGGGGCGCATCCTGCCTCGTCCTGTCTCCGCGGTAATCTGCCCTTTCGTGGAGGTAGGGGAGGTGGGCAGCAGCCTGCAAAACAGGCCCCCTCACAACCCACCCCAGGCTCTTCGAAGTGAGGTCGTTTTCTCTCTGGCACCGACTCCCATAAAATTACAACCACTGCTGCACTGGCTATCCAAATATCCTAATCAAAAGGCGGCTCTCTATCTGCGGGACGGTTTTTCCCTTGGTTTCAGGATTCCCGTATCAATGAAACCCGTGGCCGGTAACCCTGTGAATCAAAAGTCGGTGCGAGAGCTGCCGGATGTGGCTAGGAAAAAGATTGGGAAAGAGTTGGCATTGGGCCGCATGGCTGGCCCTTTCGATGCTCCCCCGTTTCCTGACCTACATCTTTCCCCCTTGGGAGTGGTACCCAAGAAGGCGCCGGGAGAATTCCGGTTAATTCATAATTTGTCTCACCCCAGGGGCACGTCGGTTAATGACGTGATCCCCCAGGAGCTTTGTTCAGTGCGCTATGCTTCATTGGACACTGCGGTTAAAATGGTTGGAAAATTTGGTAAGGGTGCCTTATTAGCTAAGTGTGACATAGAGTCCGCTTTTCGGCTGCTGCCGATTAATCCTCAGGATTTCTGGCTGCTTGGCTTCAAATTTGAGGGCGCCTATTACTTTGATAAGACGATGCCCATGGGCTGCTCGGTAGCATGCGCGGCGTTTGAGGCTTTCAGCACTTTTCTGGACTGGGCCTTGCGCCATAAGACGGACCTGCAGGGGGTCACGCATTATCTTGATGAGTTTTTGCTTGCCTCGGGCAGTGACACAGGTGACTGCTTGGCACTCATGCAGGCGTTTAATGAGCTCACTGAGGAGCTGGGGGTCCCTTTGGCGGCAGCGAAGACCGAGGGCCCAGCCACTCAGTTGGTTTATTTGGGTATTTTATTGGACACCGTTGCGCAGACGTCTAGTCTGCCGCCCGAAAAAATTACCACCTTGAGAAGGGTTATAGAGGAAGTGCTTCTCCTGTCTAAGGTAACCCTGCGTCAGCTTCAGTCATTCCTGGGCCATTTGAATTTCGCCTGCAGGGTGGTGGCGCCAGGGAGGCCATTCTGCTCCCGCCTTGCAAGACTCACTTCGGGTTTGCGGGCGCCTCACCATCATAAGCGTTTGCCCCAGGATGTGAAGGAGGACCTTAGGATGTGGTTGTCATTCCTTCAGGAATACAATGGGGTTTCATTGTGGCAGGATACTTTGAACCTCCACAATGATTTTCAGGTCCACTCTGACGCTGCGGGTTCTTTAGGTTTTGGATTATACTGGCAAGGTCGCTGGTGTGCCATGCCTTGGCCGGTAGCCTGTGTCAGGGGCTGGCCGGGTTCCGAAGCGGTGCCAGAGGAGACAGCTGACCTAGACAGGGCTCCACTGACGCCCGAAGAGTTATTGAGGGTCTGGGATCAGGAACAGGCACAGCCCCTGCTGACGCCAGAGCAGATAGTGCAGCAATGGGAGGAAGCCTCCACCAGAGCGCTAGCACAGCCAATGGGAAGGGATCAGAATATGGAGACCGAGGAGGAGTTGAGGCTTAGAGAGCCTGCCGGAGCATCAGACACCACCAGCGTGGATGGTGAAAGCGAAAGGGAAGGGGGAGCCGTAGGGTTGCCCAGGTCAAGGGCACGGAAGCGGAAAAAGGAGAGGCGGAGATTAGGCTTCCCGAAGCTCCTATGCTGGGGGCGGAGCCGCAAATCCGTACTAGAAGGATCTGACTCCGAGGGGTCGGATGCATAGTCGTAAAGTCTGGACTGTTCAATGTTATAAAATAAAGTGATTAGTTTAGCAGACGGCGTTTGTGGATGCTTACTTCCGAGGAGACACACATCCGTCTCACAGCATCCTTCTAGTCTTCGTCACCTCCTCAGAAGTAAAGCACAACCAGCATGAGCAGCGCGGAAGAAGCCGCAGCGTTAGCTGCCCAAGGAGCCGGCGGTGGAGGTGCCCCTACCTGGGAAGATAGAGCTCGTGAGCTAGAGGTACTGTACCGAATTAGTCAAGCCAGGTTGGAGGAGGCAAGAATTCACGCTGAGCAGGGCAGGAGTGCGCAGGCGGGAAGGCGAATCACCATGCTAGCAAGCAGGTTTCAGGGCAAACCAGAACAGTACATAGGTTTTAGAACGGACATGTTATATGCCCTGGAACTGCAAAAAGACTCATTTAAAAATGAAGAGGAGCAGGTCGGATTTGTAATTTCGCATTTTGAATCAAATGCTCGTGATTGGGTGAGGCCACTGATTATGGCCAAGGACCCAGCACTTCAGAGAGTAAAAGAGTTCTTTAAAGCGATGGACAGGGTTTATACGAGCCGCTCTGAACAGGAGTTGGAATCGCAGGAACTCCTGCTTTTGAGGCAAGGGAGTATGACGGTGCGAGAGTACCAGGCAAGGTTTTCGTTGTTATGTCATCGTCTGGGATGGGACACTAATACGCCTCAAATGATAGCGCTCTTTAAGTTAGGTCTGGCCGATGAAGTAAAAGACTCTTTGGCGAGAGGGGGTCCCTACAATGACATGAAAAGCCTCACAGAAGCAGTGATGGCAATCGGCATTAGACTGGAGCTCAGAGACAAAAGCAGGAAGGAGGGGAAGGCGGGAAGGTGGTTCAACTTCCGCATTCCCACACAAACAGAGAGACCGGCTGGCGCGCAGACGCAACTCTCGGAAGAAACGCCCATGGAATTGGGAGGAGCGCGCGCGCGCCCTATTTCAAACGCAACGGTTGCCAAGGGGAGTGACACGCAAGGCGGGAAGGCGCCCAGGAAATGCTTTGTGTGTCACCAAATCGGACACCTAGCCAAGGCGTGTAACAAGAAAAAGGTGTGGCAAGGCATGACGGGGGCTGTAACAGGAGAAGGGGAGGAGCAGACGGCGAGGCAGGGAAACGGGAATGCCGGCTGGCAAGTCGCGGGGACGGCCAGCCCGGCTCAGGAGCAGTAAAATGTCCCCCCAGCAACGCACCCGAGACGCCCCCCCCAGCCCACCCGAGCACACCCTCCCCAACCCTCCCAAGCCAGGCATCATGATGGAAGTCACACTGGAGCTACCCAATGGCTTCACCATGCAAGTCCCCGCCCTCGTCGATTCGGGCGCTTCGGCAGACTTTATGGATATAGACTTTGCACGGCAGCACCAGCTTCACCTCCTGCCTTTGCATTTCCCCTTGCAAGTCACCACCATTGATGGGAGGGAACTAAAAGGAGGGGCGGTCACGCAAAGCACTCCACCTATGTGGATGGGGATTGGAAGGCACTCTGAAGTTATTGCCTTCCACGTCACCACGTTAGCAGGTCCCCCCATCATACTGGGGATGGGGTGGCTGGACAGACATGACCCAGTAGTGAGCTGGCATCAGCGCTCTCTAACGTTTGGTTCTGCGTATTGCATGGAGAATTGCTTGCAGCAGCTGCATCCCAAGGAGCAGGCAGAGGCTGCCATGATGCAAGCAGGGGAAGTCACGCTCCCTGCGCAATATGCCGAGTTTCAACAGGTGTTTAATGAAAGGGAAGCGGACAAGCTACCCCCCCACCGCCCCTACGACTGCCGAATCGACCTGGTGCCAGGAGCTCAGCTGCCACCAGGCAAGCTTTATTCAATGTCGGAGCAGGAGATGGCAGATCTGAAGGACTTCATTGACAAGAACCTGGCCAGAGGGTTCATCAGGGAAAGCAAGGCTGTAGGGGGCAGCCCAGTGTTCTGGGTGGACAAAAAAGACACCCCCCAACGTCGCTTGGTTTGTGATTACAGAATCCTCAACTCCCTGACCCTCCCTGTCTCCTACCCCATGCCGAGAATCGACGACCTGCTGGCGGCGGTACGCAAGGGCAGGATCTTCACCAAGCTGGACCTGAGAGGTGCGTACAACCTAATCAGGATCAGAGAAGGGGATGAGTGGAAAACAACCATGTTCACACCCCTGGGACCTTATGAGTTCCTAGTCATGCCCTTCGGCCTCCAGGCAGGCAGCCAATGCTTCCAGGCGTTCATGCATCACGTGTTGGGACCCCTGCTGTACAAACAGGCAGTGGTCTATCTAGATGACATTCTGGTGTACTCTCAGAACCCGGAGGAGCACGTGCAACACGTCAAGGAAGTACTGCAGAGGCTCCAGGAGCACCAATTATGTGTCAAGCTGGAGAAGTGCCAGTTCCACACCACAAAGGTGGACTTCCTGGGCTACCGCCTCTCAGATGAGGGAATAGCCATGGACACCAACAAGGTAGAGGCGATCTTACAATGGAAAAGCCCCAAAACCAAGAAGGACGTGCAGCGCTTCGTCGGTTTCGCAAATTTCTATAGAAAGTTCGTACCGGCGTTCGCAAACATGACGGCACCAATTACGGACTGCTTGAGAGGCAAGAAGAAGTTCCAGTGGACGGAGAAGGCGCAGCAAGCCTTTGAAACACTCAAGAAGGTCTTCGCCTCAGAGGAGCAGTTGCTACACGTGAACCCCAGCAAGCCCATCAGGATAGAGACAGACGCATCAGACCGCGCCATTGGAGCTATACTACTGCAGCAGGATCCAGCAAGGGAATGGCGGCCCTGTGCGTTCTATTCCAGGAAGTTGAGCCGGTCGGAGGCGAACTACGCTATCTGGGACAAGGAGCTATTGGCAGTGGTCGCAGCATTCAAACACTGGCGTCACTTCTTGGTGGGGGCGCAGCACCAAATCCAGGTTCACACGGATCACAAGAACCTGGAGTACTGGCGCACGGCGAGGGTGCTCAACCAGCGCCAAATGCGATGGGCAGAGTTTTTTGCGGACTTCAACTTCCACATCCAGTATGTTCCGGGCGAGCAGAACAGCAGGGCGGACGCCCTATCCAGGAAGCTAGAATACATGGAAGACGAAGGACCTCCAGTGGCCAGGGCCATCTTCAAACCTGAACAGTGGCGGTGTGGGGCGGCATTGGGTGGTAGGGAAGAACTGGTGCGCCTCACACAGGCTGATGCCTTTGCCCAGAACAAACTGAGGGAACTCAAGGAGGGGGATCCCAAGGCAGGAGGGTTTGAGGAAAAGGAGGGGCTACTGGTGTACAAAGGGGCACTGTATGTGCCAGGGGAGGACATGAGGGCCAAAATTCTCAGACAGCTTCATGACAACCCCACAGCAGGGCACTTTGGGCAATTCAAAACCATGATACTGGTCACTAGAGAATTCTGGTGGCCAAAGGTCAGGCAGGACGTTAAGGACTACGTCAGGGGGTGCGAGGTCTGCCAAAGGGCCAAGGGGGAGAGAAGGGTACCAGCAGGACTACTGGAACTGCTTCCCACCCCAAGCAAGCCCTGGGAAGCGGTTTCGCTGGACTTTGTCACGGATCTCCCCAAGTCCAAAGGCAACACAGCTGTACTAGTCGTAGTGGATCTCCTGACCAAGATGGCTCACTTCATTGCCTGCCCCAAAGTGGTGTCGGCGGAGGAGACGGCCCGGTTGTTTGTGCAGCACGTGTTCAAGCTGCATGGTATGCCCGCGAGAGTAATTTCGGATCGCGGGGCCCAATTTACCTCCCGTTTCTGGCGCAAGCTCATGCAGATCTTGCAGGTGCAGGTGTGTCTGTCCTCAGCACGCCATCCACAAACCAACGGTCAATCAGAAAGGGTTAATTCCATACTGCAGCAGTATCTGCGCTGTTACGCTTCCCAGCAACACAACGACTGGAGTGACAAACTCTCCCTTGCAGAGTTTTCGTACAACAATGCTCAACACTCCTCGGCAGGCATGTCCCCGTTCCAGGCGAACTACGGCAGCCACCCCAGGGCCTTTCCGGGAAGGGAGGGGGAACAGGGGGATGGAGACGTGCCCGCTGCACAGAGTTTCGCTGAGGAGTTGGAAGCATTGCACCAATTGCTCAGTGACAATTTGGAGCGGGCTAAAGCAGCCTACAAGACGGCAGCGGACCGGCACCGCAGGGAGGGGGAGGACATCCAGGTGGGAGATATGGTATGGTTGTCCACACAAGGGCTGCCTATCCGCGGCAGGTGCAAGAAGCTGCAGCAACGTAGACTGGGGCCTTTTGAGGTAGTGGAGCAGATTAACCCCGTGGCTTTCAAACTGCAACTGACGGACGACATGAGGATTCACCCGGTGTTCCACAGGTCTCTCCTGTCCAAGTACAGGGAACCTCACAGGTACCAACAGGGCTACCAGCAGGGGTCACAGGGGTTACCGCTGGTGGAACCGGAACTGTTCAACGAGGCCACCGAGATTTTGGACTCCAGGTGGCAAGGGGATGAACTGCAGTATTTGGTAGCGTGGGAGGGGGAGCCAGCATCGGAGAATGCATGGATCCCGGCAGGGGAAGTCACCAAGGAGCATCTGGTGTGGGAATTTCACGAACTATTCCCGCACAAGCCCAAACCATACCGTTGGCAACTAAGAGACGTGTTTCAGCCCACAGACTCGGAGGAAGGGGACTTCTGGGGTTTCCCGCCATCAGGGGGGAGTGAAGGGTACCCAATGGTAGGAGAAGGGACCGAGAGTGCAGAACCCCTTTCTCCACCCATGGCCAGGGAGGATTGGGAAGACGTGTTTGCCTCATCGTCCAGTTGCGACACCACAATATTCTTGGGTTTCACTTCCTCCCCTGACACAGCAGACGAGTCTTGGGGGGAGCTGGGAGATCTAGCAAGGGAATCTGAAACCGATCTACCCCAACCCTGTGCGCCTTCTCAGGAGGGGAAGGGGGGCTTGGAAGGGGGGGTGGATGTCAGGGGCTGGCCGGGTTCCGAAGCGGTGCCAGAGGAGACAGCTGACCTAGACAGGGCTCCACTGACGCCCGAAGAGTTATTGAGGGTCTGGGATCAGGAACAGGCACAGCCCCTGCTGACGCCAGAGCAGATAGTGCAGCAATGGGAGGAAGCCTCCACCAGAGCGCTAGCACAGCCAATGGGAAGGGATCAGAATATGGAGACCGAGGAGGAGTTGAGGCTTAGAGAGCCTGCCGGAGCATCAGACACCACCAGCGTGGATGGTGAAAGCAAAAGGGAAGGGGGAGCCGTAGGGTTTCCCAGGTCAAGGGCACGGAAGCGGAAAAAGGAGAGGCGGAGATTAGGCTTCCCGAAGCTCCTATGCTGGGGGCGGAGCCGCAAATCCGTACTAGAAGGATCTGACTCCGAGGGGTCGGATACATAGTCGTAAAGTCTGGACTGTTCAATGTTATAAAATAAAGTGATTAGTTTAGCAGACGGCGTTTGTGGATGCTTACTTCCGAGGAGACACACATCCGTCTCACAGCCTGGCAGGGGGAGGCGATTACACGGGACTTGACTTTTCTCGAGTTTTTTCCCATTGCAGTGGTGGTGCACATATGGGTCGAGGAGCTCAGGGACCGTCGCGTATGCTTTTGGACTGACAATCAGGCGGTGGTGAGCGTGCTGGCTAAGCAGTCATCGCGTTCCCCCAGGGTCTCTTCCCTGCTTAGGGCTTTCGTGCTCCAATGCTTGCGTGCTAATATTGTTTTTTCCACACGCTTTGTCCCGGGCCTATCTAATGATATTGCTGATGCTCTATCCCGTTTTCAGATGGCCCGGTTCAGATCCCTGGCTCCAGAAGCGCGAGAGCATCCGGAGTGCTTTCCAGACTGCCTGTGGAGCCTAGGAGGCACTTAGCAATGCAGGGGGTAGCCTCTTCCGTTGCCCCATCCACCTATTCTTCCTATAAGAAGGCCTGGGCTGACTTTGCTAGGTTTTGCGGTCTGTCTGGGGTGGGCCACTTTGCCGTGCCCCCGACAGCCGACATGGTTCTTGAATATTTAACACACCTTTTTGCAATTGGACGCGCTCCTAGGACCATTCGGATCCAGGCAGCGGCTATTTCATTTTTTACTAAACTCTTTTTTGAGAAGGACCCCTGTTCGGCCTTTTATATTTGCCAGGCCTTAAAAGGGTGGGCTAGGATGACTCCATCGCAAGCCCAAGCCAGGCACCCGGTCACTTCAGCTCTTTTAACCCAAATGAGGGTCAGGCTTCGCAGGGTTTGCTGGTCACGCTATGAGGCGCGCCTTTTTTCCGCCGCCTTTTCCTTGGCGTTCTACGGAGCTCTGCGAGTTGGAGAAGTAGTCCTGGAGGCTTCCCGGCTATTGGGTTCATGGGGGCTATTGTTGAATGATGTGGATCTCTCTTCAACTGAGGTCGTCATCACCGTCCGCAATTCCAAGACTGACCAACTGGGTCGGGGGGGTGATGCGGCTTCCTGCCACAGGTAGGGCAGGCCCTTGCCCCGTGAAAGATACCGCACGGTATCTTGCCGTGCGCCCCGCAGGGCATGCCCCCTTTTTGGTTCATGAGGATGGCTTGCCATTGACCAGGCATCAGTTTGCCAAAGTTATGCGCAAGGCCATTTCAGCATGTGGACGCTCGCCAGCTGGTTATGCTTCGCATTCCTTCAGAATTGGTGCTGCGACGTCGGCTGCCCGCTGGGGGCTGTCAGTAAAAAATACAACAGACCGTCATGGTAAACAATATGAAAGGTAAAATACAAAACCGTGAACAATAATAGATAACAAACTACACCGAAACAGTTATGCCAAAAATATATATATATGTAGATCTCTCCTCAGAGGCAAAAGCCTACTTATGTTTCAAAACGGTCAGAGTGCTGATATAAAGTGCAATATAAGATAATAAAGATGGTTGTGCAAAGTTCCGACATAGAGTCTATCATTTCAGTGTGAAATATGATTGACCCAAGTCCATCAACCGTGTAGGTATGTTTTCCGACGGGTGGCCAGCTTCGTATACTCCCGTTTCACACGCTGTTTCTTCAAGGAATGGACTTATCTTGGATAACAACAGTACATACCATCAATTTTACAAGAATATGAATATACATACAAACTTATAAAAGATACATACAAACTTATAAAAGATTTAAGTACTCACCATCCACACAGGACTAGTAAATTCAGCTTAGCTAAGATGTTTCTAAGAGACTCAAAAGGTCATCATTCCAATAAGGCTAATCCAAGCTATACCGGCTCTCCCTATTAAATACTTGCAGCCAGGATAACATTTAAACATTTAAAGGAACGGATCTCTAATACACTTGATACAGAGATTTAAGGGTATAGAAACATTTATAATGGTCCATACATAATGTTTGACCTTCACAGGAATATATATATAACAAACTTAGAAAAATTCTAAAGGGACAAAGCATCATCATTGCCACCAAAATCCGATTTGTATGAAAAACTCGTTCGTATACTAAGGTTACACTCTCTAAAGGTTATACGCAGATTACAAGTAAGAGCTAAAATCAATACTAAGATTTAAACCTGTGGGGGCTAAGGACCCAAACCTATATATCCAGTAGGACTCTTTCTGATATAACTTTTTTCTAAGAACTTCTATATTTGCTTCGGGGATGTTATGCTTATAAATCACAAACCATTGAAAATCTGTGGGTTTGTGATTCGCCTCGACAAAATGTGAAGTGAGGGGTGCTTCCATGATTTTGTTTTGAATGCGATTTTTATGTTCTAATATACGCGTTTTAACCGGTCTTATAGTGCTTCCAATGTACCATAATCCACAAGTACATTGTATGGCATATATAACTCCTTTAGAGTCACAGGTAGTGAATGATTCCAGTTGGATGGTATTATTTGTCCCTGGTATAGTGAATTCTTTCACTTCTTTGGTTAATTTGCACACCTTACATTTGCCACACTTAAAATATCCCCGTAAGTCTGATTGGTTGCGACGTTCTAATTCTGGTAGTGCTGCATGTACAAGCATATTTTTAAAATTCTTCGTTCTGCGGAAACCTATGCGTGGTGTTAAAGAGCAACCTGGTATCTCTTTTATCAAATGCCAGTGTTTCTTAATTATTTTACTGATAGAATATGACAGTGGAGTGTGATCAAAAGCACACGTTATGGGTGAAGTTGTTTGCTTGGAACGTTTGTAAAATAGGCTATGTCTAGGTCTATGCAGGGCTCTAGTTTGTGCTGTTTTTATCACTTCGTATGGATAACCTCTGGAGAGAAATTCTTGTGCCATGACCTGACTATCCTTGCTATAATCCTTGGGGGAAGTCGAGTTGCGTTTGATACGTAGAAATTGACCAAAAGGTAAGTTGTGTTTTAAATTCAGTGGATGAAATGATTTATAATGAAGGTATGATGTTTTATCGGTGGGCTTTTTAAAAGTACGAACTGCTAGTTTGTTGGTGGTATCTCGATATACTATAGTGTCCAAGAAAGTTACTTCTTGGCTATGATAATGGCATGTGTATTTAATGCTAGAGTGGGTGTTATTGCACCAGGAGAAAAACTCAGTTATATTTTCCGCTGTTTCAAAGATCAAAAAAAGGTCATCTACGAACCTCTTGTACATAAGTCTTTTATCAAAAAACGGGTTGGCTTCCCGATTCAAAATGAAATCTTCTTCAATTTTTCCCATAAACAAATTGGCAATGCTTGGAGCACATGCACTGCCCATAGCAACTCCCTTGGTCTGTAGGAAAAAATCTTTACCAAATTTGAAAAAGTTGTGTTCAAAAATTAGATCGACCAACTCCATCAAAAAGAAAGTAGGTGGTTGCTGTATTTCTCTGGCCAAAAATATGTTTTCTACTATGCAGCGAGCCTCATCCAAAGGTATGTTTGTATACAAGGAGGTAACGTCCATGGTCACCAAAATAGCTGTTGTTGGTATATGCCAACCCTCGACCTTAGAAATGAAATCTCTGGTATCGTGAAGGTAAGATTGCAGTAGACAAAGTAGATTGCATATATATATATTTTTGGCATAACTGTTTCGGTGTAGTTTGTTATCTATTATTGTTCACGGTTTTGTATTTTACCTTTCGCTGGGGGCTGTCGGCAGACAGAATCAAAGAACTGGGGCGGTGGAAGTCTGACGCCTACAAGGGATATGTGAGACGTTGATGTGGTTTTGATTGTATTGTTTTGTTCCCTAGGTCCTGCACCCGTGCGAGTTTGGATTGTCGGGCACAGCATCGTTTACTGGGCCGGCGCCAGAGCTCGGGAGGCAGGGCTGGTGCCCAACTTTGGACTTCCACCCCATGTTTTGGTTTCTTGGTTGGGCAAGAGGGGCATGCTGTGGAAGGAGTTGATTCCTTTGCTTCTCAATCGTGCCGCTGGGGAGGGTCCACCTGATGCCTTGGTGTTGCAGCTAGGTGAAAATGACTTGCCAGCTACGAAGTGCCATGTCCTTCGCCTCAAGATGCGGCACGATTTGCAGAAGATTGCTGTTTCATTCCCACGCGTTAAATTGTTTTGGTCTCACCTGTTACAGAGGCGATCGTGGAGGGGTGCACGCTCTGCCGTGGCTGTTGAGAGGGCCCGCAGTCGTACCAATTGTGTGGCTCTTGGGGTGGTTTATGAGTTGGGAGGGTCTGAGATTCCTCACCCCGCAATTACTTTTAAGAATGTTCCCCTGTTCCGGCCAGATGGCATGCATCTTTCACCAATCGGCAATGATCTTTGGTTGGGGGCTATAGGGGGGGCCCTGAGGGCTTGGCTGGGTTTGTGAGTGGTTTGGCGGTAAGCCGGTGGCTCGTGGCGGTTAGGCATTGGTTCTGTGGTATGGGTGGGCGGTGCCCCCCAAGAAGTGATGTTGGTAATGGGAATTCCGCAAAGGAATCCAGGGACTCAACATTGCTGTCCAAACCCGGTGGGTGCAGGGCCATGCAGGAGTCCCTGTGGACCCCTGGGGAGGGGGAGGCTCTGTGTGATCCGGCCCCGTTAACTCTCCCCAGCTAATGGTTTCCCTTCGCTGACAAGTGGTCAGCTCTGTCCCGCTGCGACAGCTAGTCTTGCTGCTGACTAGGGTCAGCTCTGTCCCATTGGACAGCGTGAGCCAATGCCTACACAACCACTCACGTGATTTGTATTCAATAAAGTTGTGGCTAAAATATGCCCAAAAACCCAAACCAAAAATTATGTCTCCAGTGTGAGTTTATTGGTGGGAGTGACTGGGTGCCCTACACACGCAAGCACCATCATTTTGACTGTAGCCACCCTTCCCAAAAGCGAAAGTTTAAGGTTGTTCCATTTCTCCAGGCTACGTTTGATATTATTCCATGTTGGGACATAATTGTCCCATGCCATGCCACTTTCCGTTGGCGGAGAGACCGCTATTCGGCGTCGCTGGGTGCCCGTCTCCAAGATCTTCCTCCTGGAGTTTTAGGGGGCTTGCAGCGCCTGTGCAATAACCCCGTTCCCCCCCGCCCCCCGAGAAGATAGAATCTCCCCGGAGGGCTGAATCTCGCTTGTTTCCAGCTTCGCGGTCGACCGGAAGTGCCCATGATATTTTGTCGAACGCCTTCTCGGCGTCGAGAAGCATAAGTGCAGCCGGTTTGTCTATTTTGAAGTCCAAATACTCAATAATATCAATGATGTGCCTCACGTTATTATGTAAATACCGCTTGGGCAGAAACCCAGTTTTATCTTTATTTATTATTTCCTGAAGTACTGCTTTAAACCTTTGTGCCATTATATCCGCGAATATTTTATAATCTGTATTAAGCAGTGCAATGGGTCTATAATTTGACCTCAGTGTGAGATCTGCATCTGTTTTTAGGATTAATGTGATGTAACTATCCTTCCATGTGTTGGGTAACTCTCCACTAATCAGAACCTCATTAATTGTAATGTTTCTTCAAGATTTTTATAATAAAGGGCAGTAAACCCGTCCGGACCCGGGGATTTCCCTTGTTGAAGTTTCTTAATTGCCTGATGCAATTCTAATGCTGTTATAGGTGAGTTTAAGGTTAATAATTATTCTTTCGGTAGTTCTTTTAATTTATGTTTCCTTATATATGATTTAAGCTTTTCAATGTCCACTTCTTCCTTCTTATATAAATCTGTATAATACTCTATAAAGCTGCTATTTATTTTATTTTGATCCATAATCCATTTTTCTCCTATTTTGATTTTATTAATAATGTGCTGATCTTTTCTTTCTTTCAGTTGCCAGGCTAAAAGTCTACCTGGTCTGTTGCTATGCTCAAAAAATCTTTGTTTCATGGATTTTACTTTCCATTCTACCTCATCACTTATTTCATATTACGTCTGTAGATACTTTATCTTTTCCTTAATAACCTCATTTTCAGGGGTTTTGAATAGTTCTTTCGCATTACTTTTTATTTCTTCCCATATTTCTAATTTTTTTCTTTTATTTTTTTCTGGAAGGAGTTTTGTTGAATAAAAAATCCTCTGAGGAGGGCTTTGCTCGCCTCCCAAACTGTTTTAATATTGACTTCGTTATTAAGATTGAATTTAAAATACTCTTTTAATGTTTCCACCGCTAACAGGATTTTTTTCATTTCTCAATAAATTCTCATTAAGTTTCCATCTTCGAGCTCCTGTCTGTCTACCTCTTAAGATAATTTGAATTGAATTATGGTCTGACAGGGTATTTGGGTGTATTTCCACTGCTTTAGTCCCCATATTCTGCCGATTCTTCCCGCCGGCTTTTTAGAATGTGAATAATGAGTATACTCTATCATAAGGATGTTTGTACCTCCAAGAGTCAAATAGACCCATAACATCTACCATCTGAAAGAATGAATTTGGCAGCTTACTTTGTTTAATTTCTGTTTTTTTGTAGTTCTATCAATTTTGGGCTCAACTACACCATTAAAATCCTCCATCATTATCACTTTCCCCCCAATATAGTCATATAACTTTTCCTGCAACCTCTGGTAGAATACCTTCTTTCTTTCGTTAGGGGCATAAATTCCAAACACAATCAACTTTTCTCCCTTGAATTGAATTTCCACCACTAAAGTTCTCCCTTCATCATCTCTATATAGAAATCTTGGTTCTAATTTAGGGTGGATATACATTACCACTCCTCTTTTTTTTTTTTTTTACTGTATGAAGAGATAAACTCTTGACCCAATTTTGTATTTGACAGTATTCTGTTATGTTTTGTAATAACATGGGTTTCCTGCAGGCATGTAATATCATTTCTTTGTCTCTCCAACACATGAAAGATTTTGTTCCTCTTGCTTTTTTCATTTAATCCATTTATGTTCCATGAAGTTATTTTCAAATCCATAGTTTATTTTCAGTTATTAGTAATGTTAATTATAAAATTCATTTTAATTAATATCCTCCTCATCAACTAGTTCTGCCACATATGTTTCAGGCTGTTTCTTATTTCCAAAGTCCCCCCGGTAGGTTCTCAAAAAATTCTCAATATCTGCGCCCAACTGACATTTTTTCCTCATGCCCTTATAAAAAAATGACATCCCTTTGGGATATTCCCATCTGTGTTTCACATCTTTTTTCTTTAGGGCTTCCAATAACGGTTTGTACGCTTCCCTTTTTTTAAGCAGACGATAAGGGATAATTTTATATATCAGTTGTAGTGACTCCAGAAAACCCTGGACCTTAGCAATGAGGAAGCAACACTGCTAGACAGTCTTTACTAAACAGCAGTCATAGTTTATTAGGGAATCATACACATGAACACCCAAAGCGTCCACACCCAAAGGGGAGGAAACGACAAAATGAATTACAGGGAGGGGAACAGGTCCCAACTAAAATACCTGTATCCCGGCTAATAGGATTCAGTTGCACACAATGAAATTCCACAATTAAAGTCACATACGTCACATCTCCCTTTTACACTGAAGTTAAGGAAAAGTCAAAAATTACAAAAAAATAAACACACATATTTAAAACTAAGGTCATGACATATATCTTTGAGGCATATACACACCTGCCATATGAGGTTACATATCTGGGTTGCCTTACATCTGTTTGCATAGTAGGTGTTCTCCCAGTTCTTTCTCTATTGTTATCTTTTAGCATTTCCATTCTATTCCCAATCAATTCACCTTTTCTCTCCTCAGCTTGTACACCCCTAGGCCTTATTCTTTGCCTATTACGCCTATACACCCGTCCCGTTGAAGCAACTATTCGGTATGTACGTGGCTGATCACACTTCCTTGTGATCACCGCTGGGGACCATCCTTCTGTTGATTCAAACCATACTGGATCTCCCTCTTTCAATGGCCTAAGAGACCTTGCAGTGCTATCATAAAATACTTTTGCCTTTCTTGATTCCTTTTGAGGCTCTCCCACACTCCCACAGGTATCCTAGGACGCAGCACTTCCTCAGTCACTGCTAGCTTACTCCTTAGGACTCTACCCATCAATAACTGAGCAGGAGAATATTCCAGTCCTGTCACTGGTGTATTACGATACTCCAATAGTGCTAATTGAGGTTCTTTGTGTGTTTGCTCTGCCTTTTTTAGGAGTAGTTTTATGGACTGTATTGCTTTTTCCACCATTCCATTTGACTGTGGGTATCCTGGACTACTGAAACGCTGTTCAAACCCCCAGTCTCGGGCAAATTGATGGAACTCCTGACTTGCAAACGGCACATTATCACTGATAACTATCCTTGGAATGCCATGCCTCGCAAACACAGCTTTCAATCTACTAATTACTGCTCCTGCTGTTTTATCTGGAAGGCTCACCACTTCTGGGTATTTAGAGAAATAATCTATTACCAGCAAAAAAGGTCGAGCCCTGTACTCAAAAATATCTACTCCTAACTTTTCCCAGGGCAGCTCCGGAATCTCATGTGGTATGAGAGGTTCTTTTTGATTTTTTGGAGCACATATTAAACAATTTTCTATGAATGTTTCTATTTCCTTACTCATACCAGGCCAATACATTATTGTTTTTGCTCTCATTTTTGTTCTTTGCATGCCCTGATGTGACTCATGAAGCTGCTCCAAAATTGCCCATCTTTGAGATGCGGGAATGTTGTGTTTCCTGGACAGCAAGGAGTTAACACCATCGTTCTGATTCTGGGAACCCTGCCAAGGTATCCAGGCAACTATCACTTGTCTGAGAGAAGGCGAAGTTGGTTTCACTTTTCGCCTTCCCGAGTAGTGTATGCTGTAGTGTGTATCGTAGCTATGGAGCTTGACTCCTCAGGTTTTCTTTTGTTTGTGAGTCAATAAATATGTAGTTTAGAATACAACTGTCTGGACCTCAGTTATTCCAGACACAGAGAAGCAGACCTAAAATTGCCAACACAAGGCGCTGCGCGATTCTGCTGAGTGAGTGAGAGAGCCTGCCCAACGGAAGCGTGGCTGGACACCATTGCGGAGCCAGGGCTCGTTAAGACGATTTATGGCTGCTCCGGGCAGCAGTCCAAAGAAGAAGAGAGACTCCACTATGGCTACACTCTCACATTTATCACAGGTTATGGAAGCGCCATTAAGAGATAGCACGGCTTTTTTGGCAAAGCGTCCTGAAGTGATTTATGGCCAGGACGGGAGGTCTGTGTGTCTGCTGCAAGCGGCAGCATGAAAGCCCAGCTGGAGGACTGCTTTGTGCAAGCTTTGAGGCATAAAGCAGGGAAACCTCGCTGGTGAAGAGGAGCCGTTTCCTGGAGCTGGGAGCTGAGAGGCAAGTGCTGAGTTTGCAGCCACGTGAGTTACCTCAAGCCCCAGGGGGGAGATGGCAGAATCCCATGAGAACTTTACACCGCCCTTCCCCAGGCTGAATGGGAGGAATTGGGCTGACTGGTCACGAAAAATGAAGGTCCTCTTAACTGCTAAAGATTTGTGGACTTGTACTACTACCCCACCAGTGCAAGCCCCTGCTGCTGCAGCAGCTGAGGCCAAGAAGAAAGACGAGAGAGCTACTGCTCACTTAGTCATGGGCATTGAGGAAGAGCAGATGGTGCACATAGACGCTGCCACCAACGCCCACGAGATTTGGGGGGCTCTCCAACGTGTGTTCCAGAGAGATACAGCGGGTGCACGCATTCACACCACCAGGCAGCTGTTTGAGCAACGTTTGCAACCTGGAGGCTGTGTGCGTGAGCACACCAACAAGATGTTGGCAATCTTCAACCGTTTGAGACAGCTGCAGGTTCCATTTACGGAGGAACAGAAAGTTTACATTTTGCTTAGTTCGTTAGACCCCAGTTTTGAGACGCTTTCTCTCACTCTGGAAGCCTTGCCAGCAGCACAACTGAGCATTGATTATGTATCGGGGAGGCTGCAGGATGAACAGGATAGGAGAGAAAGAGAGAAAGGAAAAGCTGTTAAGGGGGGTTGCTCTTTGCCCAGGAGTGGGGGTGCAGAGGCTGCTGAGAGCTCGGTTAAAGCTCTTGCAGTGAAGAAATGTTTTGGCTGTGGGTCAGATAAGCATCTAATCCGGGACTGCAGCCAAGAAAACTTCAAAGCTGGTTTCCATGGCAACCGCCAGAGGAAAGGGAGACCACGTCGTGGGAGCAAAGCACCATCCAGAGAAGGCAGAGAAGATAAAGCAGCTGCATACGCTTTCGTTGGAAAGACTGTTGCCAACCCCAAGCTGCGTTGGATTGTGGACAGTGGTGCCAGTAGGCATCTAGCGCCACCTGGCAGTCAGTTGCGGAACTGCAGGTCGATCCAAGATGCTACCACAGTCACTTTGGCAGATGCAACCACTAAATCTGTCACCAAAGCTGGTGTTTTTTATATGCCTTGTCTGAATGATGACATTGATGTGTTTGTTTTAGATGGCATGAAGTATGGCTTACTTTCTGTTTCAGCTTTAGACCTTGCAGGTTACATGGTCAGTTTTGGTAACCAGGTATGCACCATCTCCAAAGGTGGAAAGCAGTTGGTCCAGGTGAGAGGCCATGATGGGGTGTACATACTGGAAACTGACAACAGCGCCACAGTGAGGGCGCAGGGTGCTGAAACAGGTAAAAACAGTTTTGAGACGGCACACACGCATTGTGCCAACAAACCCACCCACGATCAGTGTTTACACTTGTGGCATCGCAGGTTTTCGCACGCCAATTGGGGGTACGTGCGCAAGCAACTAGAGTGCACTGAGGGTTGTAAAATGAAGGAGTGCACTAAATTCCTAGACTGCCGAGCTTGCAAGAGATCTAAGGTGCATTCTTGCAGTTAGCCAAGGTCAGACAGGGTGGCCAACCAGGCGTTTGAGCTGATTCACGCCGATCTGTGTGGACCAATGCAGGTTGCCAGCATGGGCCATGCCCGCTTTGTTCTATGTCTGATTGACGATTATTCTCGCGCCGGCTGGATTTTCCCGCTCAAGGACAAGGGGCAAGCGGCGAAAGAGATTAAGGAATGGGTGGAGGCAGTAGAGGTGGAATTTGGCACCAAAGTGAAATCTTTTCAGACCGACCGAGGCACTGAGTTTACTTGTGCAAAGTTGCAGGATTTCTTTCGTGCCAAAGGCATTAAGCATAGAAAAACTTCTCCTTACGCTCCTCAGGAAAATGGAGTTGCAGAGAGCAGGAACAGAACCCTGCAGGAGGCAGTTGATGCTATTTTGTTTGATTCGGGTCTGCCAAAATTCTTCTGGGCCGAAGCATGGAAAACTGTATGTCACACTTTGAACAGGACATACAACTCTGTGGTAGGGACCACGCCCTATTTTCTTCTCTACGGAAAGAAGCCCAAGGTGCACTACTTCCGTACCTTCGGGGCAGAGGCCTGGGTCCTGATACCCCGGCAGTTACGTAGGAAGGGCAGCCCGAGGTCACAGAAACTGATTTTCTGCGGCTATGACACAGGGTCGAAAGCCTGGAGATTTGCTTATCCGAGTGGAAATCGTTCTCGGGTGGTGATCAGCCGCAGCGCAGAGTTTTGTGAGCAAGATGGCTGGAAGAGGATTCATGGCAATCCTGAAGTGCTCACAGACTTATTCAGCGGTCTTGACTACCAGGATCAGTCAGGCACACCCACTGGTGGTGCTGATGGTGGTCAACCTGCTGGTGTTTCGGGCCACGATCCCAAACACGACCAGGGTGCAGTGCCAGAGGGGGCAATCCCTAAGACTCAGGTGAAGTCTGAACCCAGCAGCGCACCCACGTCTCCAGGGGAGACAAGAGCTAGGAGACAGAAGCGCAGTAGGTCTCCACGCTCACCTTCAGGCAAGTTCAGTCCAGGAGGGCACAGCAAGTGCAGCAAATCGCTTGGCGGTTCTCCAGATGCCAGGGACTCACAGACTGAGTCCGGCACGTCTGGGTCAGAGGGGGAGTCTCCAGTGGTGCCATGGCGTTCCAAGCGCACCACGAAAGGCAAACCTCCTGACAGGTTCAAAGCCACCACGGTTTGGGCCCATGTTGCTCTGTGCGAACCGGAGAGCTTCGCTGAGGTGCGGAAGTTACCTCAAGCAGAGTCCAGCAAGTGGCAACAAGCGATGGAGAAAGAGCTTAGTGCCATGAAATCGCTTGGAGTGTTCACACTTATAACTCTGCCAGCTGACCAGCAAGCTGTGAGTTGTCGCTGGGTCTATAGGTTGAAACCCACTGCAAGTGGAGAGCCACAATACAAAGCGAGATTGGTGGCCAGAGGGTTCAGCCAGAGACCAGGAGTGCATTACTCACAAGTTTATGCACCCACATCCCGCAGTGAGACCATGAGGTTACTGCTAGCGGTAGCAGCACAGAGAGGTGCTGAGGTTGCACATTTCGACATCGACGTCGCCTACCTGAACTCACCGCTGCAGGAGGAAATCTACATGCTACCTCCTCCAGGGTTTGAAGGCGATAGTCCAAATTTGGTTTGGAGACTACACCGTTCCATTTATGGCTTGAGACAATCAGCCAGAAACTGGAATATTTGTCTCAACCAGGCTCTGGAGAAGCTAGGCTTCAGGAAGAGTCGTGCAGACAGTTGTTTGTACCTAAAGGGTTCAGGTCAGCAACAAGAATTGGCATTAATTTTTGTCGACGACATTGTCCTTGTTGCTGGTACAAACAAACAGGTGCAGGAGTTTGCAAGTAAGCTGAGGCAGCACTTCAAACTCAAGAAGTTGGGTCCTGTGAGCATGTATCTAGGGGTTCACATTCACAGAGACCAAGATGGCAGTTTTGTACTTAACCAGAGCTCAAAGATTGATCAGTTGCTCAAGAAATTCAACATGGCAGACTGTAAGGGTGTAAGGACACCAATGGAGACATGCTTTGTTAAAGACAATCAGTCTGATGAAAAGAAAGAGTTTGAGCACAAGGAGGTGTATCAATCTGCTCTGGGTAGCCTGCTCTATTTGTCTCAATGGAGTAGACCCGATATTGCATTTGCAGTCAATCTGCTGAGTCAAGAAGCAGCCAAGCCCAGTGTGATGGCCTGGAACGGGATTAAGAGAGTTCTTAAGTATCTGCAAGAAACCAGAGAGTTTAGCCTCACACTGACAGCTCAGGGCAATGAACAGCTTCAATGTTGGGCTGACGCTGATTGGGCTAGCGACTCAGACAGAAAGTCAATATCTGGGATGGTCATAATGTTTGGAGATTCTGTAATTGGCTGGAGGTCCAAAAAGCAAAGTCTGATTGCACTGTCATCGACTGAGGCAGAATTCAGTGCTCTGTCAGAACTGTGTCGTGAGCTTGAATTCTACAAGTGCCTAGTCGAGGATGTGTGTGAAAAGTGTTACCTGCCCATCACCATATGGGAGGATAACCAACCATGCCTGAAATTGGCGGAATCCGGTCAATTCAATGCACGAACGAAACATTTGGATATTCGGTTCAAAAATGTGCATGAGAGTGTTAGGACAAATGTGGTCAGGTTGAAATATTGTCCTAGTGAAAAGAATCTCGCAGACGGTTTCACCAAACCCCTAAGTTTCCAGAAACATGAAGGTTTCTGTGAGGGATTGAACATGGGTTGAGATGTATATATGTATACCCAGAATTGCGAACGAGAGGGGGTGTTGTGTTTCCTGGACAGCAAGCAGTTAACACCATCGTTCTGATTCTGGGAACCCTGCCAAGGTATCCAGGCAACTATCACTTGTCTGAGAGAAGGCGAAGTTGGTTTCACTTTTCGCCTTCCCGAGTAGTGTATGCTGTAGTGTGTATCGTAGCTATGGAGCTTGACTCCTCAGGTTTTCTTTTGTTTGTGAGTCAATAAATATGTAGTTTAGAATACAACTGTCTGGACCTCAGTTATTCCAGACACAGAGAAGCAGACCTAAAATTGCCAACACAAGGCGCTGCGCGATTCTGCTGAGTGAGTGAGAGAGCCTGCCCAACGGAAGCGTGGCTGGACACCATTGCGGAGCCAGGGCTCGTTAAGACGATTTATGGCTGCTCCGGGCAGCAGTCCAAAGAAGAAGAGAGACTCCACTATGGCTACACTCTCACATTTATCACAGGGAATAACTACCCTTTCACCAACATAGAGAACACCATCCTGACAGCACAGCAAATCCTTCACAACCCAAAATGCTTTTGCTGCTGATGGTACATCTCTTAGATACAGTGGCCATCCACGTGATATTAAAGATGCCACCTCCTGCAACTGCATGTCTTGTTTTGTTGCTTCCTGTATAGCTATTACCCCTGTAGGGTGCATTACTATTTCACCTATTTCATATATGACTTTCTCCTCATCTATGGGTTCCACATCACTCTCTGGCGGATCTACCGTGGCCCAAGATAACGTGTCCGCCAAGTACATTTCTTTTCCTGGCACATACTTCACCTCCATCTGATATCTCTGCAATTGTAACAGCATCCTCTGCAAGCGAGCAGGTGCACTGCCTAAAGGCTTCTTACAAATTGCCTCTAGAGGTTTATGATCAGTCTGTACTAACACCAACTTACCAAACACATACTGGTGGAATTTTCTTATTGCATACAATACAGCCAACAGCTCTTTCTCCATTTGAGCATAATTCTGCTCTGCCATAGTAAGTGCCCGGGATGCATAACATATTGGCCTTCCTTCTTGAAGGAGGCATGCACCCAAGCCATTCTTCAAAGCATCTGCTTGAACCACCAGTGGCTTAGATACATCAAAATATTGAAGCACAGGTGCCCGACACAGTTGTTGTTTTACCATTTCAAAAGACTTCTGATGTTCGGGCATCCACTGAAATAACACATTCTTTTTTAAGAGATTTCTCAAAGGTGCCGTCAACTCTGCCTCTCTTGGAATATATTTCAATAAGTACTGCACAGACCCCAAAAATCTAAGCACACCTTGCCTATCCTGCGGGGAAGCCATTTCTCGAATTGCCTTAACCTTTTCCTCATCTACCTTGACACCTTGAGCAGTGATTATATGCCCCATATATTTTACTGAATCTACTTTAAATTGAATTTTCTCTTTATTAAACTTGATGTTCTTAGCCCTTGCTGTCTCAAACACCTGACATAATATTTGGTCATGTTCCTGAGAAGTTTCTGTTGCAATAATCATATCATCTGCTATCATATGTACTCCTTTTATGTGCCCAAACGTCTCTTCATTTTTTGTTGGAAAACCTCACTAGATGATTTCAACCCAAATGGCATACGATTAAAACAATACCTTCCCCACGGAGTATTGAATGTGCATAACTATGCTGACTTCTCATCTAGCTTCACTTGCCAATAACCATCCTTTTCATCCACTATTGTAAAGAATCTTTTACCAGCTAAAGAGCTTAATACATTATCAATTGTGGGAATAGTATAGTGCTGTCTACTGATTGCCTTGTTTAAATCACGAGGATCAAGGCATACACGCAATTTTCCATTTTTTTCTCAGTAGTCACCAAACTGCTCACCCACTCAGTAGGGCACTCTACTTTGGAGATTACTTCAGCTTCTTCCATCTGGCATAAAGTCTCTTTCAATCTATCTAAAACTCCATAAGGCACTTTTCTACAAGCATGAATTACAGGGGAAACACTAGGATTCACCTCTATGTGATAAGAGCCTTCAAATTCCCCCAGCCCCTCAAAGACATCAGAGTACATTGTCACTAACTGCTCTTTTGACACCAGTTCAGGTGGTTGCACATTATCAACTCTACACACCAAATTCAAAGCCTCACAGGCCACCCTTCCCAACAATGGAATGGTCGATATATCAGTAACATAAAATAACAACTCCAAATTCCTTTTAGTGGTGCAAACCTCAAGAACAATTGTGCCCAAAGGCACTATTCGTGTCCCTCCATAGGCCATCAATGTTGTCTTGGTTTCAGCCAGACTCTTCTGCCCTGGGACCTTGTCGTATATTTCAACCGGCAGAACATTTGCCTCAGCTCCAGTATCAAGCTTGAATTGCACTTTTAGTCCTCTCAGAAAAATGTCAGCAAACCATCCTGAAGGCTGTACAGCTACAGTGTCCATTTCCTGAGATAACACTCCTATAAACAGGCTGTGTAAATCCAGATCATGAACTTGGCGCCTTCTTTGATCTTTAGTAACTCCCGTTGTAGATGCCTTACACATCCTGGCAAAATGATTTTTCTTGCCACACTTATGACAAACTTTTCCTAACGCCGGACACTTATGAAACTTATGTGCACTCCCACATTGAAAGCATCCTTTATAACCACCATATTCTTGTCTCTGCCCCAAGCGCGAGTTCACATTCCCAAGAGTCTATTGGGACTTCAAAGTTCTCTCTTATCTCTACAGTTTCATCGAGCTGTTTCGCCATAGTAGACATCTCACTGAGCTGGTTTGCTGTTACTTGTTCTATTTGACAAATCTCTACAGCCTTTTCAAGAGTAAGGTCAGACTCCTTTAACAACTTCTGCTGCAAACTCTCCGGTGCACTAAAAACAAGCTTATCTCTGACCAACTCATTAAATGCCGAACCAAACTCACATCTGCCAGCTCTTAATTTAAGTTCAGCTACAAAACGTTCAACAGTGTCTTCCACCTTCCACAGATGATTCCAAAAAGAATACCTTTCAAATATCACATTTTTTTGTGGAGTACAATACTTTTTAAATTCTTCCAAAACCTCCTCCACAGTCAGCGCTTCGTCATCAGGAAAACTAAATGTCTCATAAATCCGTAGCGCCTCTTCTCCCACACAATTCAGCAAAACTGCAACCTGCCTCTTTGCCGAGAAGCGGTCAGCTCCAGAAGCCGTCGAATACACACGAAAAGCTTGCTCCCATCGTCTCCAATTCTCTGCCAGGTTCCCTTGGAGCACAAGAGGACACGGGGGTCGAAAAGAATCCATCTTCTGACACCATGTAGTGACTCCAGAAAACCCTGGACCTTAGCAATGAGGAAGCAACGCTGCTAGACAGTCTTTACTAAACAGCAAAAACCACCACACAATGGCTGACACTATAGTGAAAATTACATACAAAACTCTTGTGAGGAACTAATTATCTTACAATAAAGACGAATAATAAATGAAACCATGTACATATCGCATGTATAATAAAATGTATAAAGTTTATATAATATAACCATTCAGCAATAGATAGGTGTAATGACAAGATCACAGTGCCAACGAAAAGTTCCTGTAAGGTTGATGGTGAGTAGACTGTAGCAGATGAACAAGACAATGTCAGTTACTGGACACGATGATAAAAGACAAGGATAGTCTTAATCTAATGGTGTCACCATCAATCCAAACACAATATAAATGGCGTCTGAGAAAAAGAAGCGACAAAAGAACGAAGGAGAAAACCTGTCCTCCGGATATTGCTCAGGTTTCGCACTGCTGCTTCATCAGTTCTGTATAGTATAAACAATACCCAAATTACACTGCAACACCTAATATACAATATAAAATATACAAAATGTTCACATAATATCACAAATCACCTACCTAAATAATACATTCTGGTCAACAGAACATGCGAATATCACAGGCACAGCTTGGTAAGAAAGGTGAATTTGAGACTTAAATAGGTCAAACAATCCATACCATTAATTAACATACAATAGCTCTTAAAGGTACAGCATATTAGCAACTGGATCTAAATATAACATTGTAGGTCAAACTCTGTGTTGAGGCCCTTGGGATGAAGAGTATTGAGTTCAAATATTAATTTATATTCTTTCTGTAATAGTATTCTACGTGTATCTATAGATCTGAAAGGAAGTTTCATAGGGGTCCATAAAATAAAAAAACTTAAATCATCCTCAGTGTGTCCTGCTGACACAAAATGTTGGACTAAGGGAGCGTCCAAACATTTGTTACATATTTTGGATCTATGTTCAGATATCCTGGTTCTAACTGCCCGTGTAGTACTGCCTATGTATAGTAAACCACACGCACATCGTTTGCAATATACACAATTTTTCGTGGAGCAGTTAGAAAATTGTTGTAGGACTATTTGTTTACCATTGATCGTATTAGTAAAAGATTTTACAGGTAAAACAAATTTACAACATGTGCAGTGTCCGCATCTAAAATGCCCTTTGGGAGTTGCCAGGGGTTCTTCATGTTTACCGTGTTTCTCATAAAATAAGACATACCTAAAAAATAAGCCATAGCAGGGTTTTCAAGCGTTTATGAAATATAAGACATACCCTGAAAATACGCCGTAGTGATAGCAGCAGCGCCTCGCATTTCACAGCAGCAGCAGCAGAAGCAGCGAGCGACGCGACTCGCAGATCCCCAGCCCGGGATTTATTTACCGTAATACCTGGTACTGGAGGTTGCTTGCATGCTTTTGTTTCAAATGCTTTCGCTGAAGAACCATTTAGAAAATCCTCTAATCCTACGGTAAGGGACTATTTGCTGCCCCCCAGCCAGGGATTTAATACTGGAGGTGTTGAAGTATTGTCTTTTGTTTGTTTGCTTGCTTTTGTTTCAAATGCTTTCGCTTAAGAACCATTTGCCTAACGGTACTTTCTTGTGCCTCCTATTGTTATCCAAGTTGCGATTTCCCAGCTTCTGTCTTTCAACTCTCCACCCCCCAGCTGCAGACACTGTTCACACCTCATACCAAGGAAAAACTTCTGTACATGCACACGAAAGCTCATACCAAGGAAAAACTTAGTTGGTCTCTAAGGTGCTACTGGAAGGAATTTTTTTATTTTGTTTTGACCACAGTGATGAGTAAAACAGCAGACTTTTACTTTTGTGCAAGCAATTACAGCTTGCATCAACCATGCTTAAATATTACTTTTGCACCAAGCAAAAGTACCCTGGTGGTGAAAGCAAATGCATATGGTATCTGAAGAAGTGTGCATGCACACGAAAGCTCATACCAAGGGAAAACTTAGTTGGTCTCTAAGGTGCTACTGGAAGGAATTTTTTAATTTTTTATTTTGTTTTGACTATGGCAGACCAACACGGCTACCTACCTGTAACTCATCACTGTGGGTCTCTCTCCCCCAGCAGCAACCAGCAACCATACCATGATGTCGCGACCCGGCTAGACAGTGGCAGACCGGGGTCCGCGACCCGGTCGGACAGTAGTGGACCGGGACCCGCCGGGGTCGCGCCATGCGGGCGCCAGGAAGGGGAACCACGCAGCGGGCCAGGAAAGGGGGCGACAGCAGAGCCAGGCGCGCAGGGGTTAAACCGAGCACAGCAACACCTGAACTCCCCTAGGCATGCCCCGCGGGGTAAACAACCCCAGGAAGGCTTAGCGGGCAATCCCCGGAAGCCGGCGTTAACGACCGCTAACGAGCCATCAGCGGCGGGCGCGGCCGAGCCGTCAGCATCGCAATAACACTGTAAAAAGCACCCCATGAATAGCGCGGGCAGGCCGGAGCAGTTAACTCCTTTTGTCCAAGCCATCCCGGGTGGGGAAGAGGATTACCCCCGGACCTTTAGGGCGGAAGGGAGGGGGGAATTGGGGGTCATCCAGCAAAATGTATTTAAGGGGAGCTCTGAGATGGCCTCCTCAGAATCCTTACGAACTTTCCACGTTTCTCTGTGTGCTGTACAATAAACTTCAAGGCTTCTTCCGCGAACTTCTCGGGGTGGCGTGTGTACTTGACAGCTAGCTACAGTTACCATCAGGGACACGACATAGTAAGGATTCTCGCCGAAAAACTTCGACGTCCGTATCGTGTTGGGATCGCTTACCGGCAACTACCGAGATGGCGACCCCATGGCGCGGAGCGGCACGTTTCCAGACCCCCGTTACCTCGAGCACCCTACTCGGGCGACCGGCGGATCTGTTCACCTCAAATCAACGGAGCCTTTCCTTGGCCAGACCAGACAGCGGGAGCCTGGGCGAGCTACGGCGGCTCCAGGAGCAGCTGAACCATCTCATCTGGGAGCGGCTGCGGGTCGGCGAGGAGTCAGGTCGGTTGTTGGACCAGGCCTGCGGAGGCGCGGGGCCCCGGGTACTGTGCCCGCGCAGCGAGGCCCCAGACAGCGATGACGGAGCGGGCTGCGCGACGCCCGCCTACTCGAGCCCCTCACCTCCACCCCAGCGGAGTAGACCGGACCCGGGAAGGCTGGTTCAGCCCCGGGATGGACCGCAGTCGGCGGGTCGGACCCAGCGGGGGGTGAGAAGCGAACCAGGACAACACGAGGGTCGGCCCTGTGGGGGCGCGGTGCCCCGGACAAGTCTTAGCGACGGTGGGAACCGAGGCCACGCGGGGTTGGGGGTCTGCGGTTGGCAGACCCCAAGGGTGGGCTCAGGTCAGGAGCCCGGAGCGACTCAGCGGCTGACGTGGTCGGACGGTACGGCTCTGAGGGGGCAGGTGTTTGTCCCGCCAAGACGTCGCAGCAGCCGGCTGGAGGACGACGTAGTGGTGGGGAGTTCCTCGGGCGACAGCAGCGGGGACGAGCGCGCTGCAGCGATCCCGGAGACCCGCGGGAGGCACGTCCGCCGGAGGGCGGCGGCGCGGCGCAGGCCGCCCCCGGAGCTGAAGGCCATTTTCGAGGGGGACCCGGCGGGACTCTCCACCTTCGTTTTCCACGCAAGGAACCACGCCAGGAGGTACGGGGGAGATGACTGCGACCCAGAGGACTTGGTAGCGGCGGTCATCTCCTCCCTGCAGGGGAAGGCCGGCCAGTGGGCCATGCTCCTGGTCGACCGCAGAGATCCGGCTCTGGCCAACCTGGAGGACTTCTTGGCGGCCCTTCGAGAGCGCTTCCAAGACCCGCAGGCGGAGGAGAAGGCGAAGCGACGGGTCCAGAAGGCCAGGCAAGGGGGTTCCCCGGTACAGGACTATGTAGACATGTTCAGGGGGGAGGCCGCCCAAATCTCCTCCTGGAACGAGGAGGTCCTCGTCCACTATTTCAAGGAGGGCCTCCAACCTGAGCTCCGCAAGTGGGCCGTAGTGAAAGGGACCCCTCGGGAGCTGTCAACGCTGGACGGCTGGTGCCGCATGGTGGCTCAGTTGGAAGCAGACCTGGGGATGCTGGAGCTAGGACCCCGGGCGGGCAAGGACCGAAGGCCCGCAGAGAACTCAGGGACCCCCCGTCCCGCCAATGGCGCGGGGGTCCCCCGGCCCAAGCGCACCCCCGACCCGGAACGGGAGAGGAGACGCCGGGAGGGACTCTGCATGAGGTGCGGGGGGGCAGGACACTATGCAGTGGCGTACCCCAAGCAACCCCCAGGAGAGGTTTGGACCCCAGCAGGGCCCCAAGCGACGTCGGGAACCAGCCGGACACCCAAGACTGGGAGCCGGGCGGCTGTCGCGTCGGAGCCAAGAGAAAAACGCCAGTCCGACTCCGAAGGCTCGGAGTCGGGAAACGATCTGGACCTGCAGTAAAGGACGCCCGGCTGCAGGTCCCGCCAGGGTCAGCGGACCCCAAGAAACGGGCGGGAAGACCACCCAACCTGGTCCGGGTGAGGTTGGAAAACCCGGACGGCGGCAAGCAATGGGCGGGCGATGCGCTGCTGGACTCGGGCTGCGACCACAGTATGCTGCACCCCGAAGTGGCCAAAGAACTGGACTTGCCCACCCAGGTTCGGAGCACCCCCTTAGTTTTCGTCCAGATGGACGGCAGTCCCATAAAGGGGGGTCCGTTTGGGGTGGAAGTGGGGCCGGTCTCCTTGTGGGTGGGGGACCACTGGGAGTCCAGGACGATGGTTAGGGTCCCCACGGATGGGTACCGGGTAGTGCTGGGGTTGGATTGGTTGATGGAACATAACCCCATAGTAGACTGGCGCTCAGGGCGCCTGACGTTCGACCTGGATAGGTGTGGGCAGCGCAGGGTCGAACCGGACCCCCAGGGCCCCGGGAAGGGGGAGGCCAGAGGGGTCCACGGGGACGAGGGCAAGCTGGATGTGGTGGCGCCGGAGATACCCCCGGAGTACCGGGATCTGGCGGCGGTGTTTGGGGAAACCGAGGCAGACGAGCTGCCCCCCCCACTGCCGCACAGATTGCGCCATCGACATCCCAGAAGATGCGGTCCTCCCCAAAGGACGCATCTACAAGATGTCCGGGGAGGAGCTCCAGGACCTAAGGGAGTTCCTGGACAAGAATCTGGCCAGAGGGTTCATCCGCCCCGCCAAGAGCCCCATGGGGGCTCCGGTCATCTTCGTGGGCAAGAAGGACGGCACCCGGAGGTTGTGCCAGGACTATAGAGGGTTGAACGCCATAGCGGCAGGGAACGCGTACCCGCTCCCCCTCATCCCGGATCTGCTGGACTAGCTTCACGAAGCTAGACTTAAGGGAGGCATACTACCGGGTGCGGGTCCGGGACGGGGACGAATGGAAGACGGCTTTTAACTGCCAGTTTGGACAGTTCGAGTTCCTGGTAATGCCGTTCGGTTTGAGCGGGGCCCCGGGGGTGTTCATGAGCCTCATCAATGAGGTACTCCACGACCTCCTGTACAAAGGGGTAGTGATCTACCTGGACGATGTGCTGGTGTACAGTCGGGACCCCCGGGAACACGTCCGGTTGGTCCGGGAGGTCTTGCAGAGACTCCTGGACAACCACCTATACGTCAAGTTGCCCAAGTGCGAGTTTCACCGCCCCTCCTTAGATTACCTGGGGTATAGGATCTCGGCAGCGGGGGTGGCCAAGGATCCCCGGAAGGTTGAGGCAGTCCTGGGGTGGGAGCGGCCGCGGACACGGCGCCAACTCCAGAGCCTGCTGGGGTTCGCAAATTTCTGCAGGGGCTTTTTGCCCAACTATTCGGCCTTGGTGACCCCCCTCACCGATCTCCTAGGTACCAAGGGGAAAGGAAAGGGGGCCAAGCGCCCCGGGGCGGCTCTGGATTGGGGGTCCCGGGTGGAGGAGGCTTTCCAGGGGCTCAAAGGGGCGTTCGCCGCCGAGCCTACGCTGGTCCATGTGGATCCAGCCCGGCCCATGGTGGTACAGGTGGACGCTAGTGAGGTGGCCATGGGAGCGGTGCTCCTGCAGAGGGACGGGGAGGGCCGTCTGAGGCCTGGAGCGTACCTGTCGCGGAAGTTTGGGAAGGCGGAAAGGAACTGGTCTACCTGGGAGAAGGAGGCAGCGGCCATCCGCATGGCGCTTGAGGAGTGGAGGCACTGGCTGGAGGGGGCAAGGGAGCCGTTTGAGGTCTGGACAGACCACCGCAACCTCAAGGCCCTCCGACAGCCACGGAAGCTGACCGCCAAGCACATGCGGTGGGCAGAGTTCTTCTCCCGGTACGATTTCCAGCTAAGCCACATCCCCGGGAAGGACAACTTCCTCGCGGACGCCTTGTCTCGCCTGCCCCAGTACGAGGCGGACACCCGCACGGAGATGCGTCCGCTATTTGAGGACAAACACTTAGCCCGAGCCGTCACCACCCGTAACCAGGCTAGGAGGAAAGAGGGACAGACAGGGGGTCAGGTTGGGACACCCCCCCGGGAGCGCAGCCAGCCTTCTGCAGCGCTCTGCGACAGACTAGTGGCAGCGTATCCGACAGACACGGAACTACAGAGCCTGCGGGACTCCTTGACACTGGAAGGGGACATCTGGCGTAGAGGGAGCGCCGCGTACGTCCCGGAACCCCTCCGGAGGGCCGCCCTGGAAGCATGCCACGACGCCAAAGCGGCCGGGCACTTCGGCTTCGTCAAGACATGGAAGCTGGTTCGGCGGAGCTTCTGGTGGCCCACGTTCCGTAAAGATGTCAAAGACTACGTTGCGGGCTGCCCCATCTGCCTCACCTGCAAGCCGGCAGTGGGCAAGCCGCAGGGCCTCCTACAGCCTCTGGAGGTCCCACCTCGACCTTGGTCGGTGATCTCCATGGACTTGATTACGGATCTACCACCCAGCAGAGGCAAGACAGCAATATGGGTCGTGGTGGACCTGTTCTCCAAGCAAGCCCATTTCGTGCCCTGCGCCTCACTGCCTACCGCCACCCAGGTGGCAAAACTGTTCATGGAGCACATCTTCCGGCTCCATGGGGTTCCAGACAAGGTCATTTCCGATCGCGGCTCCCAGTTCGTGTCCCGATTTTGGAAGGCGTTCCTGGGACTGCTGGGGATCGAACAGGGACTCAGCTCGGCCTACCACCCCCAGACTGACGGGCAGACGGAACGTGTCAACCAGGTGCTGGAGCAGTACCTGTGGTGTTTTGGCTGCTACCAGCAGGACGACTGGGCACAGCTGCTTCCGTTGGCGGAGTTCGCTTATAATAACTCCGTACATAGCAGCACGGAGATGTCCCCCTTCGCCGTGGTCTACGGGACCGACCTGAGGCACCTGCCGGACTTGGGGGAGCCCACCGCCCGGGAGCCGGAGGAGCTCAGGAAGTGGAGAGAGAGGACGGCCAGGTGCTGGGAATCCCTTCGGGAACAACTGCTGGAGGTCAAGGCGGCGCAGAAGAGGACGGCGGACCAGCGAAGAAGACAGGCGGAGGACATCAAAGCGGGGTGCCGGGTCTACCTGTCCACGCGACACCTGAAACTGGGCCTCCCCAGCAACAAACTCGGGCCCCGGTACTTGGGACTGTTTAAGGTGATAGAGACAATCAACGGAGTTTCCGCGAAGCTGGAACTCCCAAAGAACTTGCAACAGATACACCCGGTGTTCCACTTCAGCTTGCTGAAGAAGTCCCCGGAGGACGACGGTTGGCACCCCGTGGCAGCGCCACCCACCCCGTTGATCCTGGCGGGAGGGGAGCACCATGAGGTCAAGGACATCTTGGACTCCAGATTCCACAGAGGGCGTTTGCAGTACCTGGTGGAGTGGAAGGACTTTGCAACGGGGGACCGAGAATGGGTGTGGGCGTCGGACGTTTTGGCCCCACAGCTGGTCAAGAGGTTCCACAAACAGTGGCCAAACCGGCCGGGGGCCCCCGGGACCCAGGGCACTCCCCAGGGGAGGGGGGTGTCAGTTTCGGGGGGGCAGGATGTCGCGACCCGGCTAGACAGTGGCAGACCGGGGTCCGCGACCCGGTCGGACAGTAGTGGACCGGGACCCGCCGGGATCGTGCCATGCGGGCGCCAGGAAGGGGAACCACGCAGCGGGCCAGGAAAGGGGGCGACAGCAGAGCCAGGCTCGCAGGGGTTAAACCGAGCACAGCAACACCTGAACTCCCCTAGGCATGCCCCGCGGGGTAAACAACCCCAGGAAGGCTTAGCGGGCAATCCCCGGAAGCCGGCGTTAACGACCGCTAACGAGCCATCAGCGGCGGGCGCGGTGGAGCCGTCAGCATCGCAATAACAATGTAAAAAGCACCCCATGAATAGCGCAGGCAGGCCGGAGCAGTTAACTCCTTTTGTCCAAGCCATCCCGGGTGGGGAAGAGGATTACCCCCGGACCTTTAGGGCGGAAGGGAGGGGGGAATAGGGGGTCATCCAGCAAAATGTATTTAAGGGGAGCTCTGAGATGGCCTCCTCAGAATCCTTACGGACTTTCCACGTTTCTCTGTGTGCTGTACAATAAACTTCAAGGCTTCTTCCGCTAACTTCTCGGGGTGGCGTGTGTACTTGACAGCTAGCTACAGTTACCATCAGGGACACGACATATACTTAATAAAAAATAAGACACCCCCTGAAAATAAGCCATGGTGTGTTTTTTTGAGGAAAAATAAATATAAGACGGTGTCTTATTTTTGGAGAAACATGGTATGTTCTAATATATCTGTGTGTGTTAGAACATCCCTGAAGGATCTGGTTTTCCTCTTGCCCATGATAGGTAAATTTTCACAACCTGGAACATCAGAGATGATATGCGTGTTTTTGAATAATTTTCTCAATGGAGGATGATAAATGATTATATTCTATGGTGGCAAAAATCCTATTCTGCGGATTTTTGGGTTTGGGTACTAACAGAATCTGTCTGGGTATTTTTCTAGCCTTGTCAAATGCCTTCTGGATGACATTTAGAGGACAGCCCCTGTCTTCCAATGCCGAGAAAAGTCTCACAGCATGCTGCAAAAAATCTGATTCTAGAGAAGAATTTCTTTTTAATCTTATGAATTGACTATAAGGAAGACTATTCTTTAAATGAACCGGATGGTTGGAGTGATAATGTAATAATGAATTCTTATTGGTGGGTTTATGAAAGGGACATACCTTAATGGTTGATTCATTCCCAAGAGTGACAAAAAATAACTCAATATCTAGGAAAGGTAGTTATACGTTGCCAAACCAGGCTCAGGTTAAAAATAGTAAGGTTTCCAAGCCTTCAAGGCCTTCGAGGCCGATAAGAAGTTAAGAAGAATTGATAAAAACTAATAAAACCACATTACTGACGCGGAGCTTGGAGCGGAGCTGCAGCTAGCGATGCCATCTTGCCCCCTCCCTCAATATCTAGGAAAGGAATGCTCTTGTTGCTCATCTTGCCATTGAACCTCAACACAGTGTCACATTGGTTTAGCCAAATATCAAATTCAGAGAATACATCCCTATCTAGGACAAATATCAAGTCATCAATAAACCTGTAGTAAGCCAAAATATGCTTTTTAAAAGGATTACAATCGCTCAGAATTTTATGACTGCGTCTTTACTAAACAGCAGTCATAGTTTATTAGGGAATCATACACAGGAACGGCGTCCACACCCAAAGGGGAGGAAACGACAAAATGAATTACAGGGAGGGGAACAGGTCCCAACTAAAATACCTGTATCCCGGCTAATAGGATTCAGGTGCACACAATGAAATTCCACAGTTAAAGTCACATACATCACATCAGTATCTCTTTCCCCATGATCTCTAATTTTTTTCTGTTGCTTGTTTGTAAAATCTTGTTTCTTATCTCCATTGTCTTAAATGTAACCAGGCAGTCGGCCGGCCATTTATTCACTTTTGCAATTTTAGATTTAGTTCTGTACACCGATTCAATATTAGAGGTTAATTCAGACTCCTGCATATCCAACCATTTTGCGAGTTCTATAGTGATTTTTTCTTCAAGTTTCTCATCTACCTCCTCTATAATTCCTCTCAGACGCAAGGATTTCTCTTTCCTTTGCATCTGTAGCATAGCCAGGGAATCCAAAATATATTCTTGTTCAGAATTTAATTCCAGGACCTCTTTTTTGGTTCTATTCATCTTTTTCTTAACTTCTTTTCCCTCTCTAGCTACTTTTTTTGTAGCCTCCTCTAAACTATGTGTCTTCCCCTTTAAATCCTGTACTGTTACAGTCAGATCTAAGTTTTTTTTTAGCCAAATCCTCAACCTGCTTAGTTAGAGATTCTGTAGGCTTCACATTCTGATCCAATTTCTCTCCCATTTTTTGAAACTGTTCATTTTTTTGGTATTTCCACTAATCTCTTGTATATCTTTTCTCAAACTCAACATCAGTTCTTTAATATTCATTGCGGAATCAAGGTCTACCACTGAGCTTCTTCTGCTCTGTGGGGTTACCATTGGCTTTTTGCTCGTTTTTTGCTCATTACTCATTTTTGCTTATTTTTTCCAAAATTCACATCAGCCACCTAAAATTGACCAAAATTCTTAACAAAAAATGGAAAAAGAAAAAAAGAGAAAGAAAAGAGAGGCAGAGAAAAGAGAAAAATTTATATATTTTTTAAAAAAGGAGCAAAGGAAAGAAAAGAGGAAAAGCAGGGAGGTCAAAGAATAGTCAAAGAATGGCAAATAGGAGGGAAGCACAAATCAGGTTTTTCTTAGAGGCAAAATTTCACTGAGGTCTGGCTTGAATAATAGAAGGTCGATGTCAATTATATGGTCGCCCAATAGGTGCCGCTGTTCCACAGTTAATCTAGCTGCTAGTCAAGCACAAGCGAGATAGCCACTAGTCACACATGAACAAAAAGTTCTGGCAGCCGTTTCTGTGTACTTTTTCTCTGTCGTCTTTTCCCAAAGTTGGATTTTTAATCTTTTTAGAAGTCCGATAATAGCTTTATGGTCCTCAGAGTCAATAAAGATCCTCAATGTGGTCCATTCATTTCAATACGGAAAATAAGAGAGCACTCCGGATCACAGGAAGCGTTCAGTTTATAAAAGCACAGTTTGAATCACTCACAGTTCAAGAAAACCAAACCAAGAGGGATGTAAGTAGCAGCCACCACCTGCATTCATCCTCCTGGCATACACTGGCTGTAATGGGCTTCACTGCAGTTGAGATAGTTTCCAAGGCTTATTTCCAAGGTTTATTAATTTCCAATTCAGCAAAGTAAGATGGGATATATTGTCATTTCATGGCTTATTTTCTATAGCGTCTTATTAATGCCCCTTTCAGTGGCTCCTTTTCCTTACTGCCGCCATTTTTGAAAGGTATTACAAATTTCTTTGAGTGCTTTAGTAAATAATAGTAATACAAATAAGGGTCATAACCCTTGCCTTAAAGGTGTCTCCTGGTCTTTATGACACTTAATGGAGAGAGAGTCCTTTACACCCTCACAAAGGTGTTTAACGTTCTAAAGTAGTTCTTTATCAGAAGCTCCGCCATCACCTCCTATTTCAGGAGAGCCCCGCGTTCCCACAGGAAAATTTACCAACCGATGTGGTTGTTGCTCTTTGGAGCTTATTTGCTGGAAATTTGGTCCCAGGTACACCTCGGCTCTGGGATCACCGCTGACTCGGAGAGTAGGCGCCTCGTTCAGAGAGCTCTCTGTGTCTCGCTCGGCACCCGGGCTCCACCCCGGTTTCGCATTGTTGGAGCCTTCCGTGCCACGCCTGCACCTGGCTCTCTTCCGCTTGCGCCACTTACAGCACCCCCAGAGACACCCTCCCTGGGGGATGGGGGGATGGGGAGCCTTGTCCCCTCCTGGTTCTCCTGCCAGTCCCGCGCTTGCAGCTTTACAGTCGGAGCTGCAGCGCATGCGTCTGAGGATGGTGGGGACCAAACCGGAAGTCTTCTGTTCTCCGGCTTCCAGGTATTGGGCCTGCCAACTTCAACTCCCTTCTGCAGCCCCTGTCAATTAGTCCACCCTAAGCCAATCAGAACCATGCATTCTTCCTGAGGCAGCTTCTTCAGGTCAGGGTGTGGAGGCAGACTTTAACCAGATGATGTGTCTGCTGCCCAGGTGGTCACTGTTCACTGTATGCAGCGCCGTTTCTGTTCTGCTGCAGTTCATCTCCCACCAAAACCTATGTCATCCGTCTCGCTGTTCATCACGATGCTTCTTGAAGAGTAACAGATTCAGCAGCTGTGTTCAGACAGGCTTAAAACATTAATTCGGTTACAAAGAGGTACTTAAGTCTGGCTTAAAAGTGGAGTCTGGGCTTGGAGCTCAGACACACAGATGCTTCCACACTGCTAGCATGGTGGATAAGAACAGAAATAGGTCTCATTGAGACTTTTAAGTTTTTGCATATTAAATTTTTGAGCTCCAGCACCTACTTTTTCATGTATTCCTTGACGTATTCCCACTCTTTAGTAATTGTTTGATTAGAGCAGCCTCTGATTTATGCTGTTAATTTTGCCATCTCCGCAAATTCAAGAAGTTGGTTCTCCATTCTAATAATTCTGGAATTTTATCAGTTTTCCAATTTTTTGCCACTACGATTCTGGCTGCCACGGTTACATAAAGGAATACATTCCTTTTATCCATGGAGATGTCACTCGATACTAAACCCAGCAAAAATGCCTCTGGTTTTTTAGAGATTGAATTCCTAAATATCTTTTTAATAATAATAATAATAATAAATTTTTATTTATACCCCGCCCTTCCCAGCCAAGACCGGGCTCAGAGCGGCTAACAACCATAAAAACCACAACAAAACATACAAAACAATCAATTAAAATGCAAGTTAAAATACAATTTAAAATTTAAAATGCAGCCTCATTTTTAAGTAGCCCACCAATAAAACCATAAAGGAATAAAACATCAGGGTTAAACTAAAACCAACCCAAAGGCCAGGCGGAACAGCTCTGTCTTGCAGGCCCTGCGGAAAGATGCCAAATCCCGCAGGGCCCTGGTCTCTTGCGACAGACCGTTCCACCAAGTCAGGGCCAGTACTGAGAAGGCCCTGGCCCTAGTTGCTGCCAGCGTAGCATCCTTATGGCTTGGGACCTCTAAGATGTTATTATTTGAGGACCTTAAGGTCCTACACGGGGCATACCAGGAGAGGCGGTCCCTTAGGTACGAGGGTCCTAGGCCGCATAGGGCTTTAAAGGTCAAAACCAGCACCTTAAACCTGACCCTGTACTCCACCAGGAGCCAGTGCAGCTGGTAGAGCACTGGATGAATGTGGTCCCGCGGCAAAGACCCCGTAAGGAGCCTTGCCGCGGCTTTCTGCACCCGCTGGAGTTTCTGGGTCAGCTTCAAGGGCAGCCCCGCGTAGAGCGAGTTACAATAATCAAGTCTGGAGGTGACCGTCGCATGGATCACTGTGGCCAGATCAGGGCGAGAGAGGTAGGGGACCAACTGCCTAATACGGCGGAGATGGAAAAATGCCACCTTTGCTATGGCTGCAACCTGCGCCTCCATGGAAAGGGAGGCGTCGAAGGTTACACCCAGACTCTTGACAGAAGGCACTGGCACTAATTGGGCCCCCGCAAGAGATGGGAGTTGGCCCCCCAACCCCATGTCGTCCCGACCCAGCCAGAGGACCTCTGTCTTCGAAGGATTTAACTTCAACCGGCTCCCACGCATCCATCCAGCCACAGTGTGCTGGTCCCGAGGCGTAACCAATAGGCAAGGTCTAGTCCAGTCTGATAAAGCCGAGGTTAAACAGTCCAGGTCAGAAGCCAGCCAAAATCAGTTCAAGTCAAAAGTCACAAAGCCGAAGTCACAAAGCCGAGGTCAGGATCAAGCCAGGAGTCAGAAGCCGAAGGGACAAAGCCGAGGTCCGGAACAGGAACTGGGCAGCAACGATGTTGCTCCTGCAACTTGGGACTGGGACTGGCTGGCTTTTATCTGCCCCGAGGCATAGGGCGGCTCCGATCCTCAGGTGACTCGCCTCTCCTGGCTTGGAGGCGAGCACTCCTCCTGCGGGAACTTAGTTCCCTTCGCCTCTCTGCCCTGAGCCTTTGCAGCTCAGGAGAAGCTGGAGGGTTACCGGACCCAGAGGCAACCTCAGCTTCCCCTGACTGGGTGGGGAGTGGAGCACCTGCAGGCAATAAGTCCTCCATCCCATTAGAAGCCAGATGCCTGCACCTGAGGATCCAGCACAGGTGAGTCCCCTTGAGACTCAGGCCCCAGCCCTGGCTCTGCTGGTTCTGGAGGCAGTGAATCCTGTGCAGGCTGGGATCCCTCAGGTTCAGCGTCTGAGTCTGACTCCCAGGTCATCACACACAGCTTCCAAACACCTGGTCAGTGTGTCTGGGACCGAGTCAGGGCGGCTGTCCATCAACAGATAAAGCTGGGTGTCATCAGCATATTGATGACAGCCCAGCCCAAAGCTCCGGACAATCTGAGCAAGAGGGCGCATAAAGATGTTGAAAAGCATTGGAGAAAGGATTGCGCCCTGAGGGACTCCACACACCAAGGAGTGCCACGGAGACAACTCCTTCCCTAGTGCCACTCTCTGTCCCCGACCTGAGATAAAGGAGTGCAGCCATTGTCGGACTGTGCCCTGAATCCCCACGTCGGCAAGGCGGTGGTCCAAAAGTTCATGATCGACCATATCGAAGGCTGCTGACAAATCTAAAAGAATCAGCAGTCCTGTCCCGCCTCGATCCAGCTGTCTACGGAGATCATCTGTTAGTGCGACCAAAGCCGTCTCGGTCCCATAACCAGGGCGAAAGCCGGACTGAAATGGATCCAGAGCCGATGTTTCCTCCAGAAATCCACCAAGCTGTTCAGCAACCGCTCTCTCAATTACCTTACCCAGGTACGGAAGATTCGAAACCGGGCAGTAATTGGATAGATCTAAAGGATCTAGGGATGTTTTCTTTAAGAGCGGACGCACCACTGCCTCCTTCAACTCCTGTGGGAAGGTCCCCGTGCCAAGGGACAAGTTGATGATCTCACCCAGGGGGGTCCGCACCTCGTCTGGGCACGCTCTAATCAGCCAGGACGGGCACGGGTCAAGGGGGCAAGTGGTGGGCCTTCCAGCTCGGAGGAATCTGTCTACATTGGCAGGGAGTATCCGATCTAAGAGGTCCAATACTGGACCCGAGGACAGTTGAGGGGCCTCCAGTTCCGTTATTGTATCCAAATTGGCAGGGAGGTCACGACGGAGCAGCAAGACTTTCTCCACAAAAAAGCTCGCAAATGCCTAACAGCTATGAGTCAAATTCGTATTTAAATTTGGCTGTTCCTCTAGGGTTGTTAAAGACCTGATTATTCTAAAGAGTTGTGCTGGGCGAGAGCTAGCGGATGCAATGGAAGCTGAGAAGTAAGACTTCTTTGCAGCTTTCACTGCCATCTCATAGGTTTTCATAAACATCCTATAAGATGTTCTTGAGGCTCCGTCGCGAGCACGCCGCCATACTCGCTCTAGCCGTCTGAGGTCCCGCTTTATTTTCCGGAGCTCCTCGGTAAACCAGGGGGCCCGGTTTCGGCGGGGTCGCAGAGGGCGCTTAGGTGCGATCTCATCGATGGCCGTCAAAAGTCGGTTATTCCAGTCTTCGACAAGGTCATCTAATGCAGTGTTTTTCAACCTTTTTTTGGGCAAAGGCACACTTGTTTCATGAAAAAAATCACGAGGCACACCACCATTAGAAAATGTTAAAAAATTTAACTCTGTGCCTATATTGACTATATATAAAGCAATTCTTGAATAGGAATCAAATTACTTTATTATGAAATAGTAAGTAAACAGAAATATGAAAAATTATAAAATACTTTCTTTGTGTTTATTTGATTCCTATTCAAGCGGTTGTCCACCAAGCCTTGAAGTCAGCCAGGCCTCCGCGCCCTCCATACACACACAAAACCACTCTGTCGAACGCCATGGCTTGGGGTGGGGGCCGGGTGGGGTGGGGGTTTAATCTGCCATGTGATAGAAGCAGCTAGTTCTCTGAGCAAGTGCAGAGTGCCCCCACCACTGACTTTCAACTGCAGCGCATTAGGTGGTGCGGTTATATGCTGGGGATGGGAGTCTTCCAGCAGCAGAAGCCTCCATTCCCAGGGAGATCCCTCTTTTCGTTTGAAACGGCGAATCAGAGCCCAGGATCTGCTCCATGCTGCTGCTGCTGCGGGGCGCGGTAGAGACCACGCTATGAGAGGAGCGGTCTCGCTGCCCGCTTCCCTTTCTCTGTCTAAAACAAGGGCCATCTGGCCAGGCGAGCGGGGGATGGGGCTGAGCCAGGCCGGCTGTCCGTCCATCCCGGAGCGCACACGCCCTCCGCCCCAGGGCTTGGGCGGCGGCGCCCGCACGCTGCGCTACCTCCAGCATCGCCTTCCCTCCCCGGGCTCAGTGGCCCCAAAGCGGCCACCGGCCTCGCCACAGGTCTCCGAGGAGATTGGCCGCGCGCTCCGGGCGGGCCTTGGGCTCGCCAAGCGCGCCGCTTCTCGCCAGCCAGGTGCCGCACTGGAGAGCTGTGCCCCCGGATCGCGCCTCCTTGCCGCCAGGGCCCCGGTTGGTTGCCCGGCAGGATCCCACTGCCCTCGATGCGGAGACAATAAACAGCCCCCCCTCCTCCTCGCGATCGCGGCTCACCGACCTCCTCCACCTCCTCCGCCAGGCGCCCGGCGTCTCCGTCGGCTCAAGGCGCGCCCGGTGCGCGCATCGCCGTCTCCCGTCCGCTTCTCCACGGCACACCAGGCAACATCTTGCGGCACACTAGTGTGCCGCGGAACAGTGGTTGAAAAACACTGATCTAATGAGTCGCCAGGGGGAGCAGGGTCCTGCAAAGCCTGGCGAAATCTATCAGGATCCATCAGCCTTCGCGGGCGAGCCAAAATAGGCTCGCCACCCAAGCAGGGGAGGAGCGGGAAGTCAATCTCGGCTCTCAGAGCATAGTGATCAGACCATGGCACTTCCACAGACGGGAGCATGATCACATCTATGCCAGCACCAAAGATCAAATCCAGCGTCTGGCCTGCTTGATGAGTGGGGCCCAAAACAAACTGGGAGAGCTCTAGTGTCGCCATGGAAGTCACTAGGTCCAGAGCCTGTGAGGAGGGAGCGGCATCGGCATGGACGTTGAAGTCTCCCAAAACCAGTAGGTTTAGGAACTCCAAGGCCCAGCCTGCCGCCACCTCCAGCAGGTCTGACAGGGTGGCTGCTGGTGCGCTGGGTGGATGGTACACCAGCCAGACAGCCAAGCTCTCCTTGGAGCCCCACACAAGACCAACACATTCAATGCCGGAGATCGCCGGTACTGGCAGAGCTCTGAAAGGGCAACCCTCCCGGATTAACAATGCTACTCCTCCCCCCCCCCCGACCCACAGTCTGCGATTGGTGGAGGACGGAAAAACCTAAGGGTGCTATCTCACGCAGGGAGACTACTTCACCTTCCCGCACCCAGGTCTCCGTCACGCAAGCCAGGTCGACCCCCAGCGAGACAAAGAAGTCACGTATGGTGGCGGTTTTATTGCCAATGGACCTGGCATTGCACAGCACCAATGATGGAGGTGGATAATCCCTGCTCACCCTACCCTCTGTTATGAATTTTCCCGACCTGGGGCAAACTGTCAGGGATGCCCCAAAGCCAGAGATCTCCATTAAGCACTTTCCTGGCTAACAGCAGATAGTCCAGAGTGCTGAGAATAAGCAGTTGATCCCCTTTCAGAGAAACAACATACTCAAGCCTTTTCAGCTAATTAGATTTTATTGAGCAGAGATGTTTCTGCCAGCATTATGCTTCCTTCTCTGTTGCATACAAGCAGAAGGAGGGAATAGCTAAAGTAAAAACTGAGCACGCAGACTCAGACTGTACAACTGTACAACACAGGATGTTTACATAGCAGCTTTCTCACGCTTCTGTGTGAGAGAGACAGATGTCCCACCAATCCTCTTGTAGTTAGGCCACTCTGAATTGGAGAAAATATCATAACATGCTCCCCCGATTTTTGGAAAAGAAAGAGTGGCAAAAGCTAAAGCATCATCAACAGAATTAAGCAAACAGTTATCATATACAAAGTATGAACCTGTTGTCTGTGTTCCACCTTTGGAACTCTCTGAGACTGGTTTTACCAGATTGAGCCTTTGCTTACCAATCTTCCAGGGGACCAGAGCATTAGCTCTTTGTGTCATGGCAGAATTCGTGTTGGACTTTCCAACCTGTTGTTGTGCCTGTATACCTGTGTGGTGATTGTGAGTGTTTGCTACAGCAATAAATGCTTTGGCTGAGATCGCAAACTCACGAGAGTACCTCTTGGGTGCTTGTCCCTTTGTAACTCTCTCAGATCTGCGCATGAGGTGCAAATCTTCTTTGGAGTGTGTCTCCCTTTCAGGACTTTTGGGAGAACTCTTACCAATAGTGAACAGTGGTTCTATGGATTCTAGCACATCATCCTCACCATATGTGTCTGATGGCCTGTGTGTAGCATGAGCTCCTTTCTCGATTACTGTGTCATCTGTGTCGGAACTAGCCGATGTGGAACTTGCACTACTATTGGTGTCAGAATGTAAATCAGCATCAATAGGAAAACTTTGGAGCACTTGTGTCTCCTTCCTAACAGCATGTTCTACTTCATTTGTAAGAATTACTGTGTCTGAGGAAGGCAATAGAACTCTGTATTGACCTTTCTCATAGCCTAAGAAAATGGCTTTGGTAGGAGTTAGCTCTTCTGACTCCACCCAAATCTGAGAACCAAAAACCTTAAGATGCTTCAAATAAGGTTTTTTCTTAAACAATATCTCATATGAGCTTTGTTCCATACCTTTTGGAACTTCTCTGACCCATGAGTAAATGAAAGTTGATAGGCTTTCAGCCCAATTCCTGCCAGACAATTTTGAACAAAGCAATTGTGCCTGCATTCCAGCTTTCAATTCAGCATTAACCTTAACACAAAAGTCATTATCCCATGATGACTGACTTACAGCAATTTTGTGTTGTATGCTGTGTTGGTCTAGGAAATCCTGAAATTCCTGTGAAAGAAACACCGGTAATTCATTAGTGTACAAACAATCAATTTTTCCATCATGCATGAATTTCATCTTAGCACAATAGTCTTCGAATTTGGCCCAAACCTGGCGCGGACTCTGCAACGAGTAGCTCCATGCAAACCTGGAAAATTTGTCAACCAATAACAGATAATAACAGATAATATCCATGTCCAGTTCAGTAATCTTTGGAATACTGAGTAGATTGTACTTTAGGTCAGGCACAAACGACACATTATTTATAGTCAGCTGTAGACTTTTCAGAAAAACCGTCCCAGAACCGGTGGATTTCAAATGTGCGCCATTCGCCTATGAAATAGTACCTTCATGCTTCTTAAAGTTCTTAAATAAACGCTTGTTACAGCACATGTGGTCCGTCGCCGCACCGTCTAAGACGAATGAACAGTTTATGTCTAGATCCTGCATGCTTTGGGTAAGCAATGCAAATGGCCGTGACACTGGAGGTTTGGCACGCCCCTTTCCTCCAGATCCACTTGCCTGTTGATTCCGTGCAGCCTTTTTGGGCTTTCTGCACTTTTCAGCTGTATGCCCCTTGTAGCCACAGTTTGAGCAACGTAGGACTTTAAGAGCATGCACTTGCTCAGTTGAAGCACTAGGTGGAGATGCTGAAGCTTCATCTCTCCCCCTGTTGTTGGCTTCATTTTGAGCAGCACACCTATCCTCTTCATTCAGCAAAGTAGAAACAACTCTGGCAGTATTTAAATTCTGCGCATCCAAAGTTCCTAATTGGGAAGCTATGGAACTGTAGCCATCATGAAGGCTGTTTAAAATCATAAAACAAAATATTCCTTCTGGCAAAAGCATATTGCGCTGCGCCAGTTCTCGCCTTAATTCCTTCATGTGGTTCAAATGCGAACGCAGATTGCCACACTTCTTCAAGCGAAGGTTTGTGAGACGTTGAAAATACAGCATTGAACTTGCTGACTGTATTCTCAAATGTTCATTGCGTAAAGAATTCCAACAGTCATTTGCATGCTCTTGGTCTTGCAGGTGAATCAATTGAGACTCATCTAGATGCAATATTATTGTGGCTCTTGCTTGCGCATCACGAGATACCCATCAGGCGCTTTGCAAAATTGGAGGAGGATTAATAGTGACGTCTAATAATCCCTGGCGTGTAAGCACTGCCTCCATCTTAATTCGCCACGTCTGATAATTATCATCCGTTAATAACGGACATAATGAGCTGTTGGTGGATTTTTCTTTCATCGCCATTATGATGAAGAAAGCCTTCTCTGATTTTCAGAGAACAAGGTAATGCAGCAGAGGTTTAATTGCCTCGTAAATTCAAGCTTTTGGAGTACTCACAGTCTGATTTACAGCTTTTCCTCTCGGCTGGAATCAGCCGCTTTCTTCAGCACGATCCTCCCCCGGAACTTTGGAATGCTGTTTTCAGCTGCTTCTCTCACCGGCTGAATGCTGCTGCAGTCGGCTTGTCATCGTCTCCGGAATCATTCATCAGAGAACGATGAGTCGCAACCATCCTCTGCTACCAATGTTATGAATTTTCCCAACCTGGGGCAAACTGTCAGGGATGCCCCAAAGCCAGAGATCTCCATTAAGCACTTTCCTGGCTAACAGCAGATAGTCCAGAGTGCTGAGAATAAGCAGTTGATCCCCTTTCAGAGAAACAACATACTCAAGCCTTTTCAGCTAATTAGATTTTATTGAGCAGAGATGTTTCTGCCAGCATTATGCTTCCTTCTCTGTTGCATACAAGCAGAAGGAGGGAATAGCTAAAGTAAAAACTGAGCGCGCAGACTCAGACTGTACAACTGTACAACACAGGATGTTTACATAGCAGCTTTCTCGCGCTTCTGTGTGAGAGAGACTGATGTCCCACCAATCCTCTTGTAGCTAGGCCACTCTGAATTGGAGAAAATATCATAACACCCTCGTCCTTCGGGATGGGGCGTAGATTGGAAGGGGTTCGAGCATTATTGCATCTCAAAGCCCTTCGCCCGTAGTGATATCTAGCCCCACCGCCATACCTCCCTAGCCCTTCAGTAATGGGGATCCCAGACCTCATGTTAGCCTCCCCAATAGGGGGTGACACCTCCTTGCTAGTGAATCGTCTTTGGGCCCAGTCTCATAGGTCAAAAGGGTATAGGGGAGGGATGAGTATTCAATAGGGTAATTTTGAGTGCTGGATTTTTCCAGACTGTCCACGGCAAAAAGTTGTTTAGATATTGTTGTCGTACAAATATCAGAGGTGCCGATTTCCTCATCTACTTCAATGATGTTTGAAGAGGGACCAGGGGATTGCCCTGTTGTCTTACTCTGGGGTAAAAAGGCGTTGGATGTCATTAAATATTGAGCCCTAGGTACTACTGTCCTTATATTTGGGGCAGAAATCTCAGTCCTTATATTCAATAGTCTCTCCTTCAGATCTCGTAGTTCTAGACTAATGGGGTTCTTTTCTTCCTTTGGGGGGTTAATATTTTTAGTATTAGACTTAACTTCCCTTGTCCACATTAGCTTTGACTCTTTGCTGGGGATCAGTTGCCTCCTTGTATCATCTTTAAATACCCTCACTGGGCGGAGAGAATGGGACCACCATAGAGTATCCTTGATCTCCATAAGGCGAGATGGGAGGGCTGATGTTGTAAAAGTCATAAATAGGCGTGTAATATTTCCCATCGTAGGCAGGAAGTGGTGATTTGCTAGATCTACATTTCGATGGTGGCAATTCAGGAGTTGAGACAAGGACATGATGATTTGTCTGCGGTTCATCCACCTATAGTCATATTGGTGGATCTCTAACATTAGCTGGTTCATTTGTAGGACTCGACAGGACCTCACTTCAACCGAGGTTCGGGTTGGTGGGTTGTTATCATCATCATTTCTTGTCCTCCTTTTACACCTTTGGACATTTGAAGGGGAAGAACTAGTGTCTAATTGTTTCTCGATGTTAGTTATTTTGGTGAAAATTTCATTTAATCTTTGAAGAACCAGGATCATGGTTTCTGCTGACAACAGGCAGATCTCTTGGTAGGGGTGCATATCAGAGAATGGCTGATTGCAGGCTCCTCTAATATCTTGTTCTAGAGGCAAGGGTAGGTCGGCATTAAGAGCATTGGGAGTGAGGGGGACCCCTCTTTCTGCTCTTGCTCTTTTGGGCAGGTTGGCTTCTTCTGGGGGGAGGGGGGTCAAATCGTTTCCATCCTCCTTGAAATTCCCCCAGTATTATTACTCACTATTTGCTCTGCCAGTTCAGCTTCCACGGCTTGCTCAGTTTGCTCAGTTTGGTCTGTTTCTGAGCTGGGGGAGATGGTCTTGGCTTTCCGCCGATTCCTTGATTTAGAGGGGTTGTAGGTCCCAATTTCGCTCTTCTGGTTTTTTGAACCTTGTTTTCTCCTTCTGGCAGGCATTTCCGTAATTCCGTAATTCCAGCAGTTGGCAGAGTTCTGTCGGTCGGAGTGAAGTTTATACTTGGTCGGTCGGGCTATTAATCAAGTCGGGCTAGTATCTGCCCTCCTTGGCGTTTCTCAATTGCGCTGAGCCGTAAAGCCATAAAGCCATAAAACAAGCTTAAATGGGCTTAAAAACAATACACAGGATTATAAAAAGGGTAATAAAACAATCACCAAGAGGCTAAAACAAACTTAAAAACCCGGGAACGGCTATAGGCTAATTAAAAAGTAAATCGGAGCGGGGGAGCTCTAACAAGGCTGCTACTCCCGTCGCCATCTTGAGAAAAGCTCTTCATGTATCATAGTCCAAAAGTGTTTCACCACTTTGCACCCCCACCACATATGGTACATCGTCCGCACCTCTGTTTTGCATCTCCAGCAGAGATTTGATTGTTTTTTGTACATCTTTGATAGTTTAACTGGGGTGAGGTACCAGCGATAAAACATCTTCATTATATTTTCCTTAATCAGATAGCACGCTGTAAAGTTTATATCGGTTTTTCATAACCTTTCCCATCTGTCTATATGAATTGTCTGGCCCAACTCTTGTGACCATGTTATCATTGGCTCTTTTATTACCTCATCTTTCAGTTCCCATTCAATAAGCAAGCTGTATATTTTTTGATATTATTTTTCTATTTGGTTGCAAAAGTTCACTTTGTAATTTTGATATTTTCTTTTTTTTATTATTATATTTTTATTGAATTTTAAAGTTATAAATATACACAGCATAATACATACCATCCTATGGTCATTCAAACCAGCATACATCTCTGCAAACTTACATACACACAAATACACATTAATCAAATAATAATCTCTAAAAATCTCCTAACAAAAATCTCCTAATACAGCATATAAACCATACAAATCTCAAACCATACAAACCATACAAATCTCCTAACAAAACATACAAATCTCCTAAATCTCCTAACAAAACATACAAACCATGTTAAATCAATTAACTTCCGTCCGCTATCCACTCGGGTGTTTCAATTTATTTTATCTAGTGACTGTTTTGATATTCCTATATTGTTTTCTATTAAGCTTAATTTACAATTTCTCTTTTATTTTAACAACTCCTCTATATACCAATACGGGTTATTCAAAAATAAATCCATGATTTTACTGTGGGGCGTTCCTTTTTCATATACTCTCCAAATTTCTCCCAACTCTTTCTAAATGTTTGATTACTATGTCCCCTTACTACTTCAGTTAATCTTGCTAGGTCCATATAGCAAAACAGTTTCTCCTTCCATTCCTCAATTCCTGGAACTTGTTGTTTTTTCCAGTATAACGCAATTAGGTTCCTAGCCGCAGCAGTTATGTATAAAAATAGCTTTTCATCTTGGGCACATATTTCCTCCCCTATTAGACCCAGAAGGAAAGATTCCGGGGTTTTCTTTATATTATATTTAAGTATCTTTTTTGTTTCCTCAAAAACCTGCGACCAAAAGTTCTGTACTTGGTCACACCGCCACCACATATGTAAAAAATTTCCCACCTCTTTCTGGCACTTCCAACACAGGTTATCTTTCGTTTTATACATTTTATGTAGCTTACTTGGAGTGAGGTACCACTTGTAAAACATTTTTATCATGTTTTCCTTTATTCCCTCCGCAGCTGTAAACTTCCATGTTTTTGTCCATAGGGTTTCCCATCTTTCTAGTTCTATTGTTTTGCCTAGATCCATTGCCCAATGAATCATTGTCTCCTTAACCATTTCGTCTTTTACTTCCCACTCTAGGAGTGTGTTATACATTCTGGATATTACCTTTTTGTTGTTATATAATAGGTGTTTCTCTAGCATTGAGGGTTCGTTCAGGAAACCTTTTTTATTTTTATCCTCATTGAATTTACTATTGATTTGATGGTACTGAATCCATCCCGTTAGGAATGGTTTTATTTCATTGTAATCTTTCATTTTTAATGTCCCATTTTCTTTCTCTAATATATCTTTGTATTTCCCCCAGTTTCCTTCTGAATTTACTCTTTTCAAAGTTATAATTTCTATTGGTGAAAGCCACATCGGGGTTTTAGGTTCTACTAAATTTCTATACTTCTCCCAGATCTTTATTAACGATTTTTTGATAATGTGTGACTTAAAACCCTTGTGCGCTTTGCTTTTATCTTCTCCTAAATACACATGCCAGCCGAATTTGTTTCCATATCCCTCTAAATCTAGAAGCTTATTATCTTCCAGGGAGATCCATTGTTTTAGCCACATGAAGCCTGCGGCATCATGATAGAGCTCCAAATCCGGTAACGCTAGTCCTCCTCGTTCTTTAGTGTCTATTAATAATTTATATTTTATTCTGGCTTTTTTGTAGTTCCAAACAAACCTGGCAATATCTTTTTTCCATTGTTTAAAGATAGTCTTCCCCGCTCCTAGAATGGGGAGCATCTGAAACAGAAATATCATTTTCGGGAGAACATTCATTTTAATGGTCGCAATTCTTCCTAGCAAAGATAGTCCTAATCTATTCCATATTTCAAAATCCTTCTTTATCCCCCGCCAAATTTTCTCATAATTTTCTTTAACCAAATTATTCGTATTGCTCGATATCCAAATTCCCAAATATTTTGCTTTGTTGACTATCTTTATTCCCACTTCTTTTTGTAATTGCTCCTTTTCCTCATTTGATAATTTTTTTTGCTAAGATACTGGTCTTCCCTATGTTCAAACTAAAACCCGCTACTTTCCCATACTCTTTAATTCTTTTTAAGATCTGCTTTATACTTTCTATAGGTTCCTCTACAGTGAGTATCACGTCATCCGCGAAGGCTTTAATTTTGTGTACATCCTTCCCAACTTTTATGCCTTGTATATCCTCATCATTCCTCAGGTTTTCTAGAAGGAATTCCAGACTCAGGATAAATAATAAAGGGGACAAAGGGCATCCCTGCCTGGTGCCTCTTTGGATCTCAACTTCTCCGGTTATTTCATTATTTATCGATAATTTTGCTCTTTGGTTCTTATAAATAGCCCCTATTGCATTTGTTATCTTACATCCAAATTTTAATGTTATCATTGCTTCTTTTATGAAAGCCCAAGAGACCCTATCAAAGGCTTTCTCTGCGTCTAATAGCAGCATAGCTGCCTTTTTGTCAGATCTTATATTAAGGTACTCTAGGATATTTATGACATTTCTCATATTAGTATGCATGTACCTGTTTGGGAGAAACCCCGCCTGATCTTTGTTGATTATTTTCCCCATTACCTTTTTTAGCCGATTGGCCATGACTCCTGCAAACAACTTGTAGTCATTGTTCAGAAGCGAAATCGGCCTGAAATTTTTAATTTGATTATTGTCTGTTCCTTGTTTCGGAATAACTGAGATGATTGCTTCTTCCCAAGACCTCGGAATTATTCCTTGTTCCAGTGCTTGATTCATTATTAGTTTTAGAGGCTCCTTCACTATTTCTTCGAATTTTTTATAAAATACTGCCGTTAAGCCATCTAATCCCGGGGCTTTACCCATTTTAGCACTTCTTATTACCTCTTGCACTTCCTGGGTTGTTATACCTTCATTTATTTCTTTAGTACTGTCTTCCTCCAACCTCGACACCCTAGCATTCTTAATATACTTTCTCAATTCCTCTTGATCACATCCCTCTTTTTTGTAGAGATTAGTATAGAATTTGGTAAATGAATCTGTTATTTCTTTCGGGTCAGTAATTTCTTTCCCCCCTTCCACCAGCTTGTCTACTATTTTCCCTTTTTGTTTCTTTTTCAATTGCCAAGCAAGGAGTTTCCCTGCTTTATTAGAATATTCGAAACTCCTTTGCTTTAAGAATCTTATTTTATTTTCTATCTCTTTATCCAGGATATTTGACACCTGGGTTTGCAAAATTTTTATATTCTTCTTTAACTCATCTTTTTTTTCCTTTTTGGCCTTCCCTAGTTCTAATTCATTTTTCCTAATTTCCTTTAGCAGATCATCTAATTTCTTCTCCTTTTCTCTCCTCTTTCTGATGCCCCGTCCTATGAAAAAACCTCTAATCACAGCCTTCGTCGCATCCCAGACAATATTTAAATTAGTTCCCTGATTTAAATTGATCTCAAAATATTCTTTTAATGCTGTCCCCGCTTCCTTAACTATGTTTTCATCTTCTAACAATGATTCATTTAACCTCCATCTCTTTGATATTTTTACTCGTTCCCACATTTCCATATAAACTGGATTGTGGTCCGAGAGGGTCCTTGGTAAGATGTCTATTTTCTTGCATCTCAGTAGGATGTTTTTAGTTGACCATATTGCATCTATTCTGGTCTCCGAATCATTTGGATGGGAATAGAAGGTAAATTGTTTCTGGAGTGGATGTCTACACCTCCATACATCTTGTAATTCGAGCTTATCTATCATCTGGAAAAAGCTCTTTGGCAGTTTCCCATCCTTGTCACCTCTATTTCTGCTCATTTTATCCAATTCTGGTGAGACCACCCCATTTAAATCGCCCATCAGCAAGATTGGTAAGTCACCATATTCTAATATGAGGTTTTCCAATTCCTTATAAAATTCCGATTTTTTATCATTGGGTGCATAGACACCTATTATTATAATTTTCTCCTGTTTGTCTTGGATTTGCACTGCTATTAACCGGCCTTCATTGTCTTTTAAAAGTTGTTTCGGTTTCAATTTGGGATTGACGTACATTACCACTCCCTTCTTCTTTGTCGTATCTGAGGAGATAAACTCCTCTCCCAGCTTTTTATTTATTAACAATCTGCGGTGAGCTTTTATTATATGCGTCTCCTGTAAACATATAATGTCTAGTTTCTTTTTGCATAATAAATGATGCACTTTGTTTCTTTTAATCTTGCTATTTAATCCATTAACATTCCAAGTAAGTAACCTCAACTCCATTCTCAATAATTTTTCTCAAGTACACAATTTTTACTGAGCTTATTTCCACTAAAGATTAGTATGAGTGAATATCACGTTATCTTAAAAAAAAGGGGGCAAAGGTAACTTTATTTCACACTTTTAATAATATCATAGATCTCAAAAATCAGCTTCTATTTGATTCAGCTTAATATTCAACGTTTATTATCGTAGATTATCAGTCCTCCTCACTTTCTGACTTATCTTTGTCGTCCTTCCCCCCTTTCTTCCCTTTCAGTTTCCCTCCCCCTAGTGCTTTTTCATTCTTCCTCCAAAACCTCTCCACCTCTCTATCATTGGTCAGCTTGAACCTGGCTTCTTTATATGTAAAGGAGATCCCTTCCGGGAATTCCCATTTGAAGTGGATATTGTTTCGATTGAGTGTATCAGTCAATAGTTTATACTTTGGTCTTTTCCTTAGTAGACGAGGTGGAACCTCGCGCATTATTACTATTTCTTTACCTCCTATTTTCAACTTTTGGACTTTCTTGTGCTGCATAATTTTGTCCCTCAAGATTCTTGAGTTGAGAAAAACTAGACAGTCACCTGGCCATCTTCTAGGTCTATCATCATTTGGTCTCAATCTGAACGCTCTGTCGATGCAAATTGAAATATCTTCTTCTTGGAGTTGCATCCATTCTGCCAGTCCCTTTATAATTATACTTTCTATATCTCCGTCCTGAGTTTCCTCAAGACGTCTAAATCTCAGAGTCAAGTCATTATGTTTGAGTTCTTGCATCGCAAGGGCGTCCCAGGTGGCTTCTTGAACTTCCTTCAATCTCTGCAGTTCTTCCTTTATGTATTCTTGATCTTTCCTGTGGTCTTTACACTCTTCCGCTATTTTCTTCACCATTTCTTCTTGTTTATCCACTCTAATATTTAGATTCTGGGTTCCTTTCTCCAATTCTTTGTTGGTCATTTGCAATTCTTCAAGTTGTTTGCTTAGATCTACAATAGCTTTAGAATTTTGTTCAATAGTCTTTGTGTTTTGTTCTATTTTATTGCTCATCTTGTCCAGCTTCTCATTCATAGAGTCCATTTTCTCATTTATTTCCATTTTCATGCCTAAAATCAGTTCTCTTAAATCCATATTCTCGGCCTCTAGATTGGCTGGTCGTCTTGGAGGGTAAGTTGGTGTGGAGTTGGTTTGGTTTTTTGTCTTCTTCCCATCCAGTTCTTTGCCCATCCTTGACTTTAGGGGGATATCTTTATTTCCACTGGGGGGAAAAACTGTCGTCCCTTACGTAGACTTCATATCCTTAGACTCACTAAGATCTTTAAATCTGGGTTGATGTTGCAATTTGTTGGGAGACCACAGGGTGTCGCTGTTTTCCCTTTCTCTTATTTTATGGTAACCGACCCTCTTTCCCTCCTCCTTCTCTCTTCCTTGTTTCTCTGCTTCCTGTATGGCTCTCCTCTTCCTGCTTGCACTGACTCAGCAAGCAGCCATTAACACCCTCTTGTCCTTACTGCTTACTCCCCCAGCTTTTTATTTACCTTCCTCCTGAGTCTTTTCCCTTCGTTTAGTCTCTGATTCTCTTGTGTTCCCCTTCTCTTCTAATCACCCTGCTCGCCGCTGCTCAGTCTTTCTACCAGATTCCCTGCTGTATCAAAGACTCTCCGTCGCTCAGTGGGAACCTCCCCTTCTCCCCCCACCTTTTTCACACTCACTCTGCTTTCTGCGCGTTCTCCGCTGCACTCTCCTTCTCTCCTGCTTTCCGCCTCGTCCTTTCCCCCAACGGGTACTTCCAGACCAGGCACGTTCGCGAGGGGCGAAGGGTGGGGGTGATGGAGGGGGTTATAAAGCTCTCTGAGGTTATTTTGCCTTCCGTATGGCTTCATCCACAGTCCAGTCTCGTCCCGAGCTTCCAGCGGCTCTTTGTCTCTCTCGTCAGTAAGAGTAAGTCTTTAAAATCCCTTTTGTAGCGAACGCTCTTCAGTTAATTTCAAAGCAGTTTCTACTGAATAGCTTCGCTCTCTGCTGCTCTCTTTATGTGAGAATTAGATCGCTGGGTTGTGCCCCGTTCCGAGGCTTTCCGCAAAGGATAGGCTTGGTGTTTGCGCAGGGCTTCTCTTTTCCACAATTCTCTGATTATTCTCTTCCCTTTTTATATGCGCTGCACACGCCTTCGGACTCAGAAAATTTCCTTCTCGAGTCTCTCGTCCCGTTGCCTCCGGGCACCCTTCGGTTTTCGCTCCTTTGCGGATCGAACCAGCCTGGGCTCCAAGCCTGGCGGTTCACGACGCGGCTGCAACCGCGATCAATCCAGAAGCCGTCTGTAATTTTGATATTTTCAGTTCAAATCCTATTTTTTTTATCTTGGTTGAAGATGTGCAATACCTGGTGATATTGTTTTTTTCTCCAAATAATATTTATTAATTTTATACACATAAATACAAACAATACAACACTCACACACAAACAAAACAAAACAAAAATAACAATACTACACTTATAAAATCTATAAAATTCCTTTCCTATTTTCCTTTACATTTTAGTTTGACTTCCTCCTATCAATATCCTCTGTGTTTCATTTGTATTTGTATTTTTCCAATTGGCAATTTCATTTTCCATTTTAACATTATATTTTAATATTCTAATTCTATTTTTCTTTACTTATATTGCTTTATTCTTATTCTGCTTTTACTTTACTTTAAAGCCCTAAATGGCTTCGGTCCAGTATACCTAAAGGAGCGTCTCCACCCCCATCGGTCAGCCCGGACATTGAGGTCCAGCGCCGAGGGCCTTCTGGTGGTTCCCTCACTGCGTGAAGCCAAGTTACAGGGAACCAGGCAGAGGGCCTTCTCGGTAGTGGCGCCCGCCCTGTGGAACGCCCTCCCTTCAGATGTCAAAGAGAACAACAACTACCAGACCTTTAGAAGACATCTGAAGGCAGCCCTGTTTAGGGAGGCTTTTAATGTTTAATAGATTACTGTATTTTAATGTTCTTTTGGAAGCCGCCCAGAGTGGCTGGGGAGACCCAGCCAGATGGGCGGGGTATAAATAATAAATTATTATTATTATTATTATTATTATTATTATTATTATTACTTCTCAAATTATCTATATTCATACTGTCTTTATACTGTTCTTAACTTCATAAAATAAAATTCTACGCTTACTTTATTTCTCATACACTATATTCAACTTCCAACTTCAAATAATTTCAATTAAACTTTCAAACTTCATATTCATCATAAAAATTCTATAAATTCTTATACTTAATCAATTAATATTTTACTATTCTAATTTTAATCTGTAAACTACTATATCTTCGACATTATTTCATTTTTACATTTTATAATATTTTTTAAGATAATCTTTAAATTTTCTCCAGTCTTCTTCCACTGCTTCTTCCCTCTGGTCACGGAGTCTCCCGGTCAGTTCAGCGAGCTCCATATAGTCCATCAATTTCATCTGCCATTCTTCCAAGGTCGGTAAGTCCTTTGTCTTCCAATATTTTGCAATCAGTATTCTTGCTGCTGTTGTGGCATACATAAAAAAGGTGTGGTCTTCCTTCGGTATCACCTGGTTCACCATTCCAAGCAGGAAGGCCTCTGGTTTCTTGACAAATGTGTTTTTCAACACTCTTTTCAATTCATTATATATCATTTCCCAAAAGGCCTTCATCCTTGGGCAGGTCCACCACATGTGGTAAAATGTTCCTTCTGTATTCTCACACTTCCAACATTTATTGTCCTGCAAATGATAGATTTTGGCAAGCTTTACTGGGGTCAAATACCATCTGTATATCATCTTCATAATGTTTTCTCTTAACAGATTGCAAGCAGTGAATTTTATTCCTGTCCTCCAAAGTCTTTCCCAGTCTGCCATCATGATATTATGTCCAACGTCCTTAGCCCAGTCTATCATTGCAGATTTCACAAATTCATCTTGTGTATGCCATTCCAGCAGCAAATTATACATCCTAGACAAGTTCTTTGTTTTGGGTTCTAGTAATTCCGTTTCCAGTTTAGACTTTTCCAATTGAAAGCCAATCTTCTTGTCGGTCTTGTGAAATTCATTAATTTGATGATATTGTAGCCAGACCTTAACTTTCTCTCTCAATTGCTCATAGGGTTTTAACCTGACCTGTTCGCCTTCTTGTATTAACATTTCGGAATATTTCGGCCAATTCGCTTCCATATTTATCTTCTTGTGGGCCACAGCTTCTAATGGAGAAATCCATCTAGGCGTTTTCCTTTCCAAAAAATCTTTGTATTTCATCCAGACTCTAAATAGAGCCTTCCTAATTATATGTGTCTTGGAGCCTTGATGGGCCTTTATCTTATCATACCATAAGTATGCATGCCATCCAAATTTGTTATCGTGTCCTTCCAGGTCCAGTACATCTGTATTTTCTAATAGGAACCAGTCTTTCAGCCAGCAGAAGGCCGCGGCTTCAAAATAAATACTTAATTCCGGCAGGGAAAATCCCCCTCTTTTCTTATCATCTGTTAAAATCTTAAACTTGATTCTGGGTTTTTTCCCCTGCCAGATAAATCTTGATATGTCCTTCTGCCACTTCTTGAATGGTTCCATCTTATCCACAATCGGTATCGCCTGGAAAAGAAATAATAATTTAGGCAGCACGTTCATTTTTATAACTGCTATTCGGCCCAAGAAGGACAACTTCAAATTGTTCCAGATCTCCAAATCTTTTTTGACCTCACTCCACACTTTTTCATAATTATCTTTGAACAAATTCTGATTTTTGGCTGTCATATTGATACCCAAGTATTTCACTTTTTTAGCGAATTGAAGGCCCGTTTCCCTCTCTATTTCTTCTTTCTCTTCTTTTGTCAGGTTTTTCCCTAGAACTTTGGTTTTGGCTTTGTTCAATTTGAGTCCTGCTACTTTCCCAAAATCTTGTATTACTTCCAGTGCCTTGGTTGCACTGGTTCCAGGATTTTGTAAGGTTAGTACCAAGTCATCAGCAAAGGCTTTTAACTTATATTTTTTGGCCCCCACCGCCACCCCTTTTATGTCTTTGTCTTTCCTTATCATATTCAAAAGTACCTCCAGGACCGTTATAAAAAGTAAGGGAGAGAGTGGGCATCCTTGTCTTGTTCCTTTCTCGATTCTTATGTAGTCTGATACCACATTGTTGATGATAATTTTTGCTTTTTGTTCTGTGTAGATCGCTTTCAAACCATTCATGTAACCGTCTCCCACCTCCATTTGTTGTAAATTTCCTTTCATAAATTTCCAGGATACGTTGTCAAAAGCTTTTTCGGCGTCCACAAACATCAGGATTGCTTTACAGTTCCTCTTATGTTCCAGTCTTTCCAGGATATCCACAATATTCCTTATGTTGCCATTTAGATGTCTTTCCGGTAAAAAACCGGCCTGGTCCTTGTGGATAACCTCTTTTAGAACCTTCCTGAGTCTGCTAGCCATTATATTTGCAAATATTTTGTAATCCACATTTAGGAGGGAGATTGGTCTGTAATTCTTAATCTGCGTCCGATCCACATCTGGCTTAGGTATCAGAGTAATGTATGCATCCTTCCAAGACTCCGGTGCCCTACTTCCCCTTAGTATGTCATTGCAAACTTCCATCAATGGTTGAATCAACCAACCTTTTAGTGTCTTGTAATATTTTGCTGTAAGTCCATCAGGTCCTGGAGCCTTTTCTGATTTCATATTGTTTATTGCTGTATCTACTTCCATTGTTGTTATTGGGTGGTTTAGGGGGCCTTTCATATTTTCTGGGATTTTCTGTAGACCATTTTCCTTTAAAAATTGCTCGATCTTTCCTTTTTCTTGATCACTTTCTTTGTACAACTGCTTATAGAATTTTTCAAAGTTTTTCCTAATTTCCGCTGGGTTCTCTATGTTGTTTCCATTTACCATGATGTTGGTAATGGTATTGAGTTTTTGCCTCTGCTTCAATTGCCACGCCAACAGTCTGCCACATTTATTTGCTGAGTCAAAAGTCTTTTGCCTAAGCATTTTTATTTTCCATTCAATTTCCCAATTTATTATTTTAGAGAATTCCACCTGTAATTGTTTTATTTCCTTTTGTATTTTCCCATCCTTGGGTTTCTTTCTCAATTGTTTCTCTTTTTCTTTAAGTTGTTGTAAGATGTTGTCCTTTTTCTCCTTTTGTAATTTATTTTTTATTGCTTTTTGTTGGATCAAAAATCCTCTCATTACTGCTTTACTTGTGTCCCAGACTGTTCTCTTTTCCACCGTTGTACTTAAGTTGATTTCAAAAAAATCCTTAATGGTTTTTTGGGCCTTCTCGCAGACTGTTTTATTTCTTAACAATGAGTCATCCATTCTCCATCAAAAGGAACCCTTTTGTGTTAATCTTAAGTCCAGTTGTACAGGGTTATGGTCCGAGCATGTTCTTGGGTGTATTTCAGCTTTGAGCATCCTGGGTGTCAACTCCCTGGATGCCCATATCTGATCTATTCTACTCCAGGCTTTTGCCGCTTCACTGTAAAAAGTTGCTTCAGTGTCCATTGGATTCTTTATTCTCCATGTATCTATCAAATCCAGATTGTCCGCCAAGTCAAAAAAAAGTTTTGGGTAGCCTTCCATCATTGGTGAATTTAATTCTTTGTGATCTGTCCATAAGCGTGGAGGCTACCGCATTAAAGTCTCCTAGAATCACTATTTTGTAATCCATATAGTCCAAAAGCCTGTCGTGGATTTCTTTATAAAAGTCTGATTTTCCATCATTTGGTGCATACAGTCCCAATATTAAAAACTTTTCGCCTTGTGCTGTTATTTCAATTGCAACAAATATTCCATCCTCGTCCTTGAATTTCAATTTAGGGTTAAATTTTTCTTTGGCGTAGATTACTACTCCTCTTTTCTTTGTTTTAGCTGAAGAGATTAATTCTTGTCCTAATTTCTTATTTTCCAAGACTCTTCTGTGTAGTCTTACCACATGTGTTTCTTGTAAGCAAATCAAGTCCAAATTTTGCTTTTTTTAAAATGTGGAAGACCTGGTGTCTCCAAGGCCCAATGTTAAGGCCCCTTACGTTCCACGTTAGAATATTCAGTGCCATCTCTCTTAGTTATCAGCTCCTCCTGTGGCACCCTCTAATGGGCTTGGTGGACCGGCGGGTAGTGCTTCTGGGAAGTCAGCAAAAACTTTTTCCAAAAACTTGATTTTTTCTTACACAGATTTGATTTTGATGATTCTTTCTTTGTATCTGAAGGAGAGGCCTTGTGGGAACTCCCACCTATATCTGATCTTCTTTTTATTCAGGGCCTGTGTTAAGTCAGTATAATTAGGTCTTAAATCCAGGAAGAATTTGGGAATGTCCTTAAATAGAACCACCCTTTGTTTATTGACTTGAAGATTGTTTTCGTAATGCAGGTTTAGAATCTCATCTCTTTGCTCCTTGGTTTGGAACTCTATCAAACAATCATTAACTGTTTTGGTACTCTTTTTATTTTTAGGCCCAAACCTGTATGCTTTCACAATTATGTTCTTTAGTCTTTCCTGATCTAGTCCCCAATAGTCCACCAGGATCTTTATTATATAGGCTTTCAGGTCTCCTTCCTCTCCTTCTGGAAGATGTCTTACCCTCAGATTGGGCGATCTCTGCCGCATCTGCAGAAAGGCAAGCGCCACTTGTGTGTTATAATGGTCTCTATTGTGTGTTTCCTCTAAGGAGTGCACTTGGGATTCAATTTGTGTAACTTGGTTTTTAGTTTCTTGTAATTCCTGTTTCAATTGTCCAATTTCATCCAGTTTTCGGTTTATTCCTGCTATTTCCTTTTTAAGATCATCTGCTGTTTTGCTTTGTCTCTCTGCAGTTTCTCTTTGTTCTCTCCTCATAGACTCCAAAGCTTCCAGTACTTGACTCATAGCTGCTGGGTCTATTTGCTGTGATGCTCTCCTTTCTTTTTTCCCCTCTTTGTCTTTGTCTTTATCTTGTGTCTTACTTCTTGTTGACACTCCTCTGCCAACTCCAGACATTTATCATCAGTAGTTCAAGGTCACTCTCAGCAGCGGCTTCCTGCAGGTGCTGCAGCCTTGAAAAGCCACATAGGATTATTGTAGTTCTCAGCACAGTTAAAATGTTTACTTTCTATCTTCCCTCTTTTTCAGAGGAAGCAGTAACTGTAGCCAGTTCTCGAGGATGTTAGAAAGTTGCAATAATTTCAAAACCTTTTTTTTTTTTGTAATCCACATGGGTTGTAGCAATTTATATAGTCACAGTCCAACTTAGAAACAAATGTATCCAAATGACAGAGTTTCTAATTTAAACCCCTGCACTGTCCCGGAGTCTCCACTAATCCAGAGGGTGGCAGTGGGTTTAAACAGTTCCAAAGGTACTCCACAAATATTCCACAAATGATCAATCACAGTCTGTCCTACCCCCCCTATCAAAAGCGAATCTGGGGGGGGGCAGTTGTCAAGTAGCTGTCAAATGCCGAAGTTAAAGTCTTAAAAGCTATTCCAACTATTTACAGCCGCTGTCTTGCCGGCACAGTCACACAAAGGGAAGAGACAGACCTCCTTTTTAGATCTCTCCCGCAGTCCGAATTCAAAATGATTTAATCCTCTAATTGTCCTCTAATTGCCCAGTTACTCACGGTTCCGCTGTTTCTTTGAAGTTGTTTCTTTGGAAGGAGTTGTCAGCGCTCGAAACAGCCCGCTTCGCTGAAGCGGCCGGTCTTTGAAGCTGCAGCGCCCAGATCTCAATCCACTCTGCCTTCCCCGACCCCTTGCGGGGTCTTCGGAAGGAGGGGAGAGATCGTGGGGGCACCCGCCAGCTCCCCAAGTCTTCAGGCCGCCCTGCCTGAAGTTTCACGGAGGTCCGTTGCGCGGTAACGGAGCCTCCAGCCGTTCTTCAGCCGGCCCCCCCGCTGCTCGACGGGAACCCAGCCGGCTGTGATGGCGCTAACAGGAAGTCCAGCTGGTGATATTGTAGCCAGCTGTTACACTAGTTCTTAACCTCTTCATAGGATCTTATTTTTACCTCACCATGTTCTTTTATTAATAACTGTTGATATGTTGGCCAGCCCTTCTCCGTATTTACTCTTTTTACCGCCAGTACTTCTAATGGTGATATCCACCATGGTATCTTAGGTTCTAACAACCATCAGTAGTTTGCCCATACTTTATATAGGGATTTCCTGATTATGTGGTTCAGGAAGTCCCTGTTTACTGCCACTTTATCATAAATTAAATAGGCATGCCATCCGAAGCGGTTGTTCCATCCTTCCAAATCTAGAATCTCTGTTTTATCTAGCATGATCCAGTATTTTATCCATCCTAAGCATGCCACCTGATAATATATTCTCCAATCCAGAAGTCCGAATCCTCCCCTCTCTTTGGTGTCTGTTAACAGTTTATATTTTATACGCGGTTTTTTCCCCTTGCCATACAAATCGGGATATATCCTTTTTCCACTTTTCAAATATATCATATTTACTGATTACCGGAATCATTTGGAATAAAAAAAGTATTTTTTGTAATATATTAATCTTAATCGTAGAGAGTCCCCCCCACATTGATAATTTTAATCTCTGCCAAATTTCTAATTGATTTTATTTCTTTCCATGTTTTTATATAATTACCTTCAAACAAATTAATATTCTTCATTGTTATATAAATCCCCAAATATTTTTGGCAATCTTCCTTCATTTGAGAACTTTTGTCTTTGTGTTCTGTCCATCAGAGTGGAGACCACACCATTTAAATCTCCCAAAAGCACTAATTTGTAGTCCAGATAATCCAACAACCTTGCTTCCAGGTTTTTGTAAAATCCTGCTTTACCATCATTTTGTTGTGATTTTTGTCCAGCCGAGTTGCTCCAGCTGCAGCGAAGGCTGGTTTGACTTTTGCCTGTCTCACTGAACCGTGAGAACGCAGTCTTATAATTTCCTGCATGGAATGTTTATGTATTCTATGATTCTATGATTTCTGTACTGTTGTAATTCTAGCCTATGGGCTACTGTCTCATTTGGCTGTCCTCAAGCTGGAAGGAAGGCAATTATGGCAGCTCCATTGTAACGGGCTGGCAGCAGAGAATCTCTCTGCACTATTAAGACAATAAATTAGTTTAGTCTTATTTATGGCTTGTGTGTGTTGTTACTCAATCTGGGAACAATCACATATTACTGCGCCACCGGACTCTCAGAAGCCGGGGATGTGCGCACACGGCTTTGCTTTTGCTTTGGGGCAGTCTCACAACCTGCCCCAGGCGGGGTAAGTCATAACACATTTGGCGCATAGATTCCCACAATTAAAAGTTTTTCGCCCTGTGCTGTAACTTCCACTGCTATAAATCTTCCTTCTTCATCTTTAAAACTCAGTTTGGGATCAAGTCTCTCTTTAGCATATATCACCACACCTCTTTTCTTGACAGTATCTGATGAAATAAATTCTTGGCCTAGCTGTTTATTTTGCAGAATTTTCCTATGGTTTCTAGTAACATGTGTTTCTTGAAGGCAAATCACATCCAAATTCTGCTTCAACAAAATATGTTGTATCTCGTTCCTTTTAGCACGTAAATTTAAACCATTAATATTCCAAGAAAGCAATTTCAATGCCATCTTGGACTAGAGTTCTAAAAGAAAAGAGGCGAAAGTTTACTCTGCTGCTCCTGTTGGCTTCTGCTTAATATCAAAGTCTTTTGAATATTTGTCCATGGAATTCCTCATCTCTCCAGGTGTCTTAATTCTTTGTTTCCTCTCCTTGTAAGTAAAGGAGAGTCCTTGAGGGAATTCCCACCAAAAAGGAGTCTGCGTCTGCCTCAAAACACTAATAAGATGAGAGTAGTGATGTCTAGCATCCAAAAAATGTTTTGGGATCTCTTTGTACAAAATTACTGACTGCTCTTGAATTTTGAGATTTTTCCTGTAATGGTGACCAAGGATAACACCCCTCTGCTCTTTTGTCTTAAAGATTATTAAACAATCATTTGGAACTTTACTTTCCCTTTTCCTTCTGGCCCCATATCTGAAGGCCTTCGGAATCCAGGAGTCCAGTTCCTCCTTATCAAGATCCCATCAGGAGGCCAATTCCTGCACCAACCAGTCTCTCAAATTATCTTTCTCTTTTTCTGGTACCGCTCTTAATCTTAAATGAGTTTCTTTTCCCTTCATCTGCAAAAATGCATTTGAATCTTGAGCTGCCTCCTGTGTTCTTTCCAGATCCAGAAATCTAGTATCTACTTTAGTTTCAGCTTCCTCCAGGACCTTAACCTTGGTACCCAAACTTGTAACTTCAGATTTTACCTCTTTCACTTCTTGTCTGAGTTCCCCAAATGATTTTTTAAAATCATCCATCTGAGTCTTAATACTGTCCACAACCTCTCTATTCTAATGTATTTTTATATCTGTTGGAGGCCGCCCAGAGTGGCTGGGGAGACCCGGCCAGATGGGCGGGGTACAAATAAAAGAATTATTATTATTATTATTATTATTATTATTATTATTCATTTTTATTTCCTGTTTTAATTCGGCTGTCATCTGTTGTAGTAGTTCTACAATGGATCTTGTCCTTTAGATAATTTTCTTTCTATCGTTTTTCCACTTCTTAATTCAGCCATGTTTCAAAAACAGCCTCTAGGGGAACTCCAAAGGCTCTTTAACTAACAGGAAATATCCAAGTAAACAGGGGCTCATGATTTAAACAAAGGTTCCACAATTCGCCACAGTCTCAGCAGACCAATAATATAGATTCTATCGAGAGAAACTTGCCCCCAAACAGTCCCAAAACATTCAGAAGGAAAATAAAGTAAAATTTATTAGACTTGTGAGGACCATGCCTTTACACAAAGATCATCCAACATTATTAAAAGAATAACAATAAAGTTGTTAAACTGGGTTAAAACACATTTCCCGCTAACCCCGCAAAGCAAAAACAAAACAAGACCAAGAAAACCAGCCCGCAATGCAGGAAAGAAAATACAACAGCAGATCAGGAGAGCATGCGTCGTCTAGGAACCCCTTCCTGGTTTTCATGGCCCTTGCCACAAAAACTGCTACCGCGTGGGAAATCCGTGGGTCTGCGTCTACCAGCAGAAACCTTACTCGATCCTCCGAGTTGCCTATTGAGTTAGGTATGAATTTTTCAATCACATCTCTGAAGGCCGAGTACATGGGACAGTACAACAGGAAGTGTGTGAGATCTTCTATGCTCCCCATGTGGCAAGGGCATACGCGGTGCTCTATCGGGATTTTAGCAAATCTGCCTGACAAATAGGCCGTAGGGATAGTTTCAGAACGGGCCATGGTGAAAGCTCTCCTTAGGGTTGGATCGGTGATGTTCACCAAGTAGTTGGCGCGGACTTTAACTGTTTTCAACCGGGGAAACCAGTGGGAGGACCTCGCATTTTTTATTTTTATACCATCTAACAAGGCGTCTCTATCCAAGATCCATTTCCGAACTTTGTCCGGGCTCCACCGTTTGAGAGTATCAAATTCTGGCAGGGTGTATCTGGCCAGAATATCAGATAAATTTTGACTCCAAGTGGTGTTCTTTTGAAATGATGCAAAGGCTTGTTTAGCCAATAAGGTATTTGGGGTGTTTGCCAGGTTGACGTAGAAACGCAAGAATCTTAAGTGGGCCCTGGCAGACACAGAAGGTAGTCCTATCTCTATTCTTAAGAAGGTTGTCGGTATTCCTTGAGGAAGGCCTAAGATCCTCTTGAGATAGTAATTTTGTAAGATTTCAAGTCTTTCCAGCAGCCTCGAATTCCACCCCCAGAGTTCAACCCCATATAACATCTGGGGAATAGCTTTCCCAACAAAAGCTTTTATTGCCGGGATCACCAGTTGGCCTCCCCGAGCATAGAAGAAGCTAAGCAGAGCACCGATTGTCCTTCGTGCTAAAAGGGTTACAGCCTTAAAATGGGCTAGCCAACTGGATGTAGCCTGAAATATAACACCCAGATATTTAAAAGTATAACACTGTTCAATTTCATGTTCATCTAATGACCATCTAAAACTATGACGAGCTCTATTAAATACCACAATTTTTGTTTTATCGTGGTTTATCTTTAGAGAGTTATGAGAGCAGTAGGCTGCGATCCCCTCCAACATGCTACGTAGGCCTCTTCGAGTGAGTGCCATTATAGCCATGTCATCGGCATAAAGCAATATATTCAGATGTTTCCCTTCAAGGGCTGGAGCCGATGACTTATATTTTGCCATGTGCTGGGCAATGTCATTTATATAAAAGTTAAAAAGAAAAGGGGCTAGCAGACATCCCTGTTTTACCCCTTTCCCCAATGGCAGAGGGTCAGTCAAATTCCCAGATAACCCAGTTCTAATTTTAACTGTAGTCTCTGTATGTAACTCTCTGAGTATCTTGAAAAGTCGACGATCAATGTCTGTTTCGTATAATTTTTTCCATAGTCTATCCCTACAGATCGAGTCAAAAGCAGATGTCAGGTCTACAAAAGCCACAAAAAGTCCGCTCTTATGCATTTTTGTATATTTAGCTACCAGGGGCTGTAGTACCATGCAATGCCCTATCGTGTTGTGGCCCTTTCTGAATCCTGCCTGTTCCGGGTTGAATAAGTTAGAATGATCCGCCCAATCTACCAATTTATTTAACAGGTAGCGGGTGTAAAGTTTGTATGCAATATCCAGGAGACTTACAGGGTGATAGTTTGACGGATCTTGGATATCTCCCTTCTTATAGATAGGGGCTACCAGGCTTAATTTCCAGTTTACTGGAATTTTGCATGTGTTGTTTATAGCCGTAAATAGTTGTGCCAAAATGGCGGCCCACCATTGGGCGTTTGATTTAAACACTTCAGGGGGGATCATATCCTCACCAGGAGCTTTCCCAATTCTTAGTGTTTTAATTAGCTGTAGGCACTCTGATTCCAACACAGGATCCCAGTTTGTTAGATGATCATTCTTCAATGGAAGGGACAAACTCAGGTTGGCAGTATTTGGGGGTGTATATAACTGGGCAAAGTGTTGGTACCACTCGTCAGGTGAGATACTGTTGATTATTTTTCCTTTGGATGAAACTCCCTGTGCTATTATATCCCAGAATTTTCTGTCATCTCGCAGTTTAATCGTTCTATCGAGTACCTCCCATTGTTCCTTCCTATAGAGGGCTTTCTTGAGTTTTAGGATATTTTTATAGTGGGAGCGCCACCGATGAAAAACTCTCATGGCTGACAGAGTCCCATCCTGTTTTACCTTATTTTGTTGTTACCTAAGCAGGGATCTTAGCTTCCAGCAGTCTTTGTCAAACCAGCCCCTTGGTTTATTGTGTAGTTTGGAAGACCTGGGGTTTGTAAGTATTGGGAAAAGAGAATCTGAAATCTGCTGATATAATGAGAAAGGATTGGAATTGAATGAAAGACACTGGTCTCTCAGGGCCAGTAAAGCTGGAGAATACAGATGATGTTTGATTTCAAGCTCCAGGTCACAGTTCCATTTACGCCTGCTTGGGGCCAATGCTTGAGTAGGGACTATACCGTGAAGATGTTGTAGACCCCCCGACTCGAGGGGAGTTAGTGAAATCGCTATGGGAAGGTGGTCGCTCTCTGTTCTATTAAAGGTGCTAAAACTCTGTGCTCGGTCCAAAAGTTTTGGAGACCAAAATATGGTCAATAACACTTGCGCCACGAGGCCTGAGGAAAGAGAAAAAAAACCCTGTCCTATCCATATAAGTGCCATGCAGGTTGTACAAATTATGCTTAAAGGCGGTCTCCAATAATATGGTACCTGCCTTATTTAGGACCTTCTCGTCTGAGCTCCAAGGAATGAACCAGTCTGCCTCGGGAAGAAACTGGGTTTTGGAGCCATACGAGTTGATGTCACTACCTATCCTGGCGTTGAAGTCACCTGCCAACAGGATGTCCCGGTCAGGAAGCTCCATTTTAGCCCAGAAGGAAAATATGTATCAATGTGCTGTTGTTAAAGGTTTCAGACTCTTGCAGAAACAAAGTCTCGCCAGACTGGGAAACGAAAGTAACTTGTTTCCGATTTTGGCTACAATGTAACAATGGAGTCTCATCTCACTGACTGGGTAGTCTGCTTTCAGGAATATAGCAGCTTTTAAATCACAGTCTTTCTTTGCAGGGTCAGGATATAAAAGTAGATGCACCCCCTTCTCCCTGCTAAAAGGGGAAGCAAGTCTGTAATTGCTTTTAGGAAACTTTCAATATAGATAAACAACAACGTCCGTGGCTTCAGCTTCAAAGAATGCTGCCTTTGGACTGCTTCAGCGGTAAGGGACCGACCTCGGTTATTATTTATCTCTTACATTTGCCAATTCTTCCAAATTTAAATCCAAATTGTACTCACAGTCTTTCAATGGCTTTTCTTATTTTGGAGAATTGGTCACTGGCTCCCGCAGGACTCGAAGCTGTGTGCAGAAAAGAAAGTGGTGAATCAACAGTGCTCCGTCTCCAACCCCTCTCACTCTCGGGGCTCTTAAAAAGAGCTTTACCGGGGAGGGGGGAGTTGTTCAAGCACCCGCCGGATCTCCAAGCCCCCAGAACTCTTGATCTGGGGTTTTTATGGGGGTCCGCAGCGCTTTTGAGGCACCCCCTTGCTTCAAAGCGCATGGGGCTCTTCAGCTGAAGAGTCCCTCATCCTAATGGTGCCGCGGCCAACCGGAAGTCTTCAAATGAAGGAAGATTACCAAAAACATTCTATGACTTTGTGGGAAATTTTGATTTGGTGGACATTTGGAGACTGAAGCATCCAATGGAAAAAGACTATACGTTTTTCTCAAATGCAAATCAATCATTTAGCCGTTTGGATTATATCTGGATAACCAAAGACCTTGCCCCAAGGGCATATGGGGCAGATATCCTCCCAAAAACATGTTCAGATCGTAATGCGGTTCTGTTGGAATTAAAAATGTCTCTGCAGGGATCCTTTAGATGGAGAATGAATGATGCATTACTTAAGAACAAAGGGATTGCAAAAAAAGCCCAGAAGACCCTAAAGGATTATTTTGATATTAACATGAACAATGATACTGACTTGAGGGTTGTATGGGACGCAAGCAAAGCGGTTATGAGATGGTTCCTAATTCAACAAATTTTGATTAGAAAGAAGACCCAGAGAACCACGGACCCCACCCCCCGTGATCCTAGCAGTGGCGTACCCGGCCACCCGAAGCTCCGAAGGCGGGAGGACCTCAGAGCCACCGCAGAAGCAGAAGCGGAGGGAAAGAAGGATGCCCGAACCCCACTGCTCTGCCTCCACCGCCGCCAGCGCAGACGCCGGAGGGAAACCGGGGCGTCCGGCGCACACACCGAGGAAACCACAGCCCCCCTCCCCCACCCCCCACAACCCAGCGAAGTCCCGAGGCCGAAGATACAGGGGAAAAGAGAGGGGGAGAGACAAAAGAAGAAGAAAAAGAGAGGAGAAGAACGAAAAAGAGAAGCCCCGACCTTTGCCGCCGCCGCGGAGGAAAGAAAAGGAGAGGTAGGGGAGAACCGGAGGGCGGGGGAGGCCGCGCGGGAGCACACGTGGCCGAGCCCAGGCCCGACTAAGGCCTACCTCCAGGATGGCTGGCGCGCCAGGAACAGGCTGGAGGCAAGCCGTGCACGGAGTGCTCCACGGACGAGGGGAAAATACCCCTTCTTTGAAAGCACCACCGCGCCGGGGCTGAGGGCGCCAGGCGGATTAATCAAGAAAACACCAGAGGTCCCCCCCCAGTGACGTTGCCAGGCCGGAGCTGGGGACATCCACCCAGCCAGAGGCCAGGCAGAACCCAGAGGGAAGAGGAGGAGGCCCTCGCCCTTCTACCCTGTCGTTGAACTGCAGCCGCCTCTGCCAAGAGAAGGATATCTTCGACTTCCGGTTTTACCGCGACCGCTGTCGGGTGCAAATCGAGAGGGCTTAAGCTCTCGAGACAGCAGCTGGAAAAAAGGGGGGTCTCGGAGGGCTAAAACCGGACCCGAGAAAGCGCGGAGAGGGGGATCTCCAAGCGAAGTGTTAGTGGTGCCCCAGAGGTTCTCTTGGCATCCCTCGCAAAAAGCAGAGGAGAGGAAGAGTCCTGGGCACGGAGACAAAATCCACTCATCCCTTCCAGCTGGAGCCTGCCTTTCCGACGCGGAGCAGACGGTAAAATTCCTGTTGACTTTTTAATTGGACACTAAACCGAAGCGCATAAATACGAAAAAGGAAGAAGTAAAGAAATAGCGCCCCCCCACCCCCCGCACTTGTAAAGTAAAAAAACTGAAGCGGAAGCGAAAAGGAAAAAAAGGGGGTGCACGCAAAAATGAAAGGAGAGCTTAATAGAGTTAAGATTTAAGAGAGAGCTTTCGGCAGAATTAGAATTGATTTTAAGAAATATAAACAGAGACTTACAATAGAGGAGCCTTCTTTGTTGCAAAAAGTGAGATCGTGCATACATTAGAATTGAGCCGGAGACGAGTTTAAAAGCGGAGAAGCTGTGTAGAGATTGCTAGAAAGAAATACAGGAGGAGAAAGAGGAAAAGAAACGGCGGGGAAGCTTGGTGGAGATAGAGACAGAAGCCGAGAAGGAAAGGCAATTTGACGAAGCTAGAGGGTCGTGGAAAGAAAATGGTGATAGCTTGCTGAAAAGGATGAGAAAGCAAACAGAGGACTAGAGCACAGGAAGTGACGAAAAATAAAGGAAAAAAGCCCCAAGAGTAAGAAGAGGAGCAGGCGGAGAAATACAATAGCGGCCTCCAGAGGGGAAAATAAAAAAATTCAGCTTTCAAATAGCACATCAAGCCGACATCGTGGGGCGAAAAGGAAAATTACACCTCGGCTGGTTTAAAATGGATAAAACGGACAAATCGCTAAAAAAAGTTGCAGGACTATCGCAACAAAGAAGACCCTCAATGGCAGAACATGACATGGATTTACGAGATCTTATATTAGGACTGAGGAGTGACATTGGAGAAATAAAACAAGAACTCTCAGAAATGAAAAGAGAAATGAACGATAAGCTTAAGGGTATGGAAGAAAAGATGGAAAAAATAGAAGGAAAGATGGAGGAAAATGAAAAAGAGAAACAAGAAATGAAGGAACAACTGAAAAAAATTGAAGATAAAACAAAAGCATCGGAAGAAATATCGCAGGAACTATAAAAGAAGAACCAAGCAATAGAAAGTGTACTGAAGAAAATACCGAAGGACAAAAGAGAAACTAAAAAGGAAATTGAACGAGTGAAAAAGGAGGTAGAGACACAGAAAATCCTGCACGAAGCCACGCAAGACGCATTGTCAATGATACAGATGTAGGTCCGGGGAAAAATATTAAGATTTAGAAATATACCCGAGGTGCAAAATGAGGATGTGGAAAAAAGGCTAATAATAGAACTGGCCAAATGGTTAAGAATGGAGGAAATGGACATTGAAATGAGAATAGAGAAAGCCTTCAGAGTAAACTCCAAGAAAGCAAGGATGAACAATTGGCCAGGGGACTGTTTGGTTACGTTTACAACATCATGGTTAAAGGACAAAATTCTTCAGACAAAAGGGAAAAATAAATTAAAAATTGATGGGACAGAAATAGTAATCCTAAAAGAAATCCCACCAAGATTGGTTCAAAAAAGACGGAAATATCAATTTTTGATGAGAGCGTTGAGTGCTAAAAGAATCCTCTTTGGATGGGAATACCCAGAAGGACTTTCGTTCACATTTAAAGGGGGGAAAAGAAAGTTTGACAACATTAAGGATGCAGATAGATTTTTTAGAACATACACTCAAGAACTGGGAGGAGAAAGGAAATATGTTAAACTTATCTGTTGGTCTTTAAGTTGTATTTTGTTAATAATTTGGAAAAAAATGAATAAAAATATGTTGCAAAAAAAAAAAAGAACAACAAGACCAGCTGGGGGAAGCAGAAGAAGAAGAAATCGTACGGAAGATGAATTGGAGGAGGGAGAGGAGGAAGAGGAAGGAGTAAGACTGTAATAAGAATCCTACACTCACCTGAGAATGTATTATTAACCTCTGTTATGCTTTCTTTGACCTTTCTTTGATATACCTAATAGCTAAAGAGTTTGAGTATTTGTGTATTGCTCAAGAGAGAAAATTTTTAATTTTAGTAGTTGACAATAAAAATGAAATTCAAAATTATTTCCTGGAATGTAAATGGACTAAATAATAATAATAAAAAGGAATAGAGTAACACATTATTTGAAAAAGCAAAAAGGGGATTTAATTTGCCTTCAGGAAACACACATAAATAAAAAACATGAAAGATTGTTAAAAAATGAAAAATTAGGCATGGAATTTATAACAGCAGAAGAAAAAAAGAAAAAAGGTGTGGTAATTTATGTGAACCCAAAATGGAAGCCAGAACTAGTATGGAGGGACAAGGACGGTAGGATAGTAATTGTAAAAATACAAAAGGAAGAAGAACAATGGATATGTGCAGGTATTTATGCACCAAACGGAGGGGAAATAGAATTTTTGAAAAAATTAGAGGAACAATTAATGAAATATATAGATAAAAAAAAAAAATAATGGGAGACTTTAATGGAGTTATAAACCCAGAATTAGATAAAACAAGGGGCACAGGAAAGAAAAGAGATAATAAATTAGCAAGATTATTTTCTGAAATTATGGAAAATCTGGAACTAATAGATGCATGGAGATATAAATTTCCAATAAAAAAAGATTTCACATATTTCTCACACAGATACCAATCAGCATCAAGAATAGATGCAATATGGGCAGCAAAAGAATTGATGTCAGAAGTGAAAAAAGTGGAGATAAAAGCAAAAAATTTATCAGACCATAGCCCTCTAGAATTAAATTTGGAAAGAGAAGAACATGAAAGAAATAGAAGATGGAGATTAAATGTATTTTTACTTAATAACCCAAACATAGTGGAAGGAGCGAATAAAGTATTAAAAGAATATTTTGCCCTAAATAATAAAGGAGAGGTGGACCCCCAAACAGTGTGGGATGCAGGGAAGGCTGTCATAAGGGGATATTTTATCCAACAAAATTCATTAATGAGAGAGGCAAGAGAAAAGAATAAAGAACAATTATTGGAAGAAATAAAAGAAAAAGAAAAAATCTTATACAAAACAGGCAAAAGGGAAATTGAACAGGAGCTAAAACTCTTGAGAATGGAATTTGACAGTATAATTGACAGGGAAATAGACCAAAAAAATCAATTCTGGAGATATAAAAATTTTGATTGGGCTAATAAACCAAGCAGATTATTAGCATGGCAAATTAAAAAAAGGAAAAATGAACAACTAATTAATAGGATATCAAAACAAGGTAAAATTATTGAGAAGACCAAAGAAATAATGAAGCAGTTTTAAGAATATTATAGAGAGTTATATAAAAAGGAAGAGATAAACGAGCAAAAAGTGGAGGAATACTTAAATACAGTGAATCCCGGACAAATAGAGAAAGGAAAAGCCCAAATACTCAATAATGAAATTACAATTACAGAAATAAAAGAGGTAATACAGGAGATGAAAAGAGGAAAAACCCCGGGTCCAGATGGGCTCCCTATAGAATATTATAGGAATTTAGAAGACCAACTACTATCCCAACTTAAAGAAATAATGAATATAATTTTAAATAAAGGAATAACACCGAAGACATGGAAAGAAGCGTTAATAATACTTCTCCCTAAAGCAAATTCAAATTTAGAATTAGTATCTAATTAAGGCCTATTTCATTATTAAATTGTTACTACAAACTTTTTGCAAAAATATTAGCTAAAAGATTAGGAAAGGTATTGGAGGAGATAATAAACAAAGATCAGGTAGGCTTTGTAAAAGGAAGAATGGCTAAGGATAATATAAGGAATATAATTAATATCTTTGAATATCTGGAAAACAGAAGAAACAAGCAAGCTGCAATACTCGCAGTAGATGCCGAGAAGGCATTTGACAATGTATCATGGGCATTTATGGAAAGCACAATGCAAAGTCTGAAAGTGGGGGAGAAATTTGAAAGAGCAATAGGAGCAATTTATAACAACCAAGAGGCAAACTTAATAGTAAATAATAAAATTACTGGAAAAATAAAAATAGCAAAAGGGACGAGACAAGGATGCCCTCTATCACCACTCCTATTTATAATAGTTTTAGAAATATTGTTAAACAATATAAGGCAAGAGGAGGAAATCAAGGGTATAGTAATACCCTGTTTCCCCTTTTTTAATACGTAGTCATAAAGTAAGCCATGGCAGGTTTTTTTTTACCTTTGTGAGAAGTAAGACGTACCCCAAAAGTAAGCCATGGTGCCGCCACTGTTCCCGTCACCTCCTCAGCCCCTCCTGCATGCGCAGGGAGCCAGCGAACCAGTGAGAGGCACGGGGGGAAACACGCCTCTTGCGGAGTTCTGCCCCGCTTGCTCAGCGCACAGGGGGAGGCTGTACCGTACCATACTGACGTAATAAAAATAAGACATCCCCCGAAAATAAGCCACCCTGTGTTTTTTTGAGGAAAAAAAATTATAAGACGGTGTCTTAAAAAGGGGGAAAGACGGTAGGTAAAAAGAAATATAAAGTAAAGGCCTTTGCTGATGATATTATTATAACAACAGAAGAGCCACTAATCAGCATACCCAAAGCAATAGACAAAATAAAGGAATTTGGAGATTTAGCAGGTCTGAAAATTAATTACAACAAAACGATAATGTTGGTAAAAAATATGGAAAGTGATGAAAAGAAGGAATTACAAGAAATAACGGGCATAAAAATTAATAATAAAATGAAATATTTGGGCATAAATATGACCAACAAAGCAATAGATTTAATTCAGGAAAATTATATAGGAACTTGTAACCAAATAAAAAAGAATTTAGAAACGTGGACCAAATTGAAATTATCTCTATTGGGTAGAATTTCATTAATAAAAATGAATGTCCTAGCAAAGATGAATTATCTATTCCAAAATCTACCCTTATTGGGAGGATCCAAATTATTTAAAGAATGGAATAAAGATATATCGAAATTTATTTGGAATGGAAAAAAACCGAGAATTAAACATAAAATATTAATTGACCAAAGAAAACGTGAAGGATTTGCCTTACCTGAACTGAAATTATACCACGATGCAGCAGCATTGTGGTGGATCAAAGATTGGATAGAATTGAAAAATGCAGACCTGCTAGATCTAGAAGGGGAGGATATCGGATTTGGGTGGCACTGGTATTTAACTAGAGAAAAAATAAGTAAAAAAAATGTCTTTACAAATAATATAATAAGAAGATCCCTATATATAACATGGCAAAAATATAAGAGATTCTTCGAATCCAAAACGCCCTGGTGGGTTATCACCTTTAGAGATTGTTGCAGTTAAAAGAAGAAACACGGAAAGGGAATGGCCTACATATAAACAATTACTAATAGAGGAGAACGGAAAACTAAAACTAAAGGAATACAATGAGTTGAAATCCTTCTTGAATAGCTGGCTTCAATATTTCCAAGTTAAACAAAGATTTTTAGAAGACAACAAAATAGGTTTTGAAAAGGAAGGTTCAAAAATAGATGAAATTTTATTAGGAAAAAACAATAACAAATATATAAAAAATCTATACGAGATCCTGTTGAAATGGGAAACAGAAGAAGAGTTAGTAAAAGACTCAGTGATAAAATGGAGCCAAGACCTAGGGAAAGCAATAGAGTTAAAAAAATGGGAAAACCTATGGCAGAGGGACAGTAAATTCACACGAAATTATGATTTGCAGGAAAACCTATTAAAGATGCAAAACAGGTGGCATCTGATACCGGTAAAACTAGCAAAAATAAATAAAGGAACAAATAATACCTGCTGGAAATGCCAAAAAGAAATAGGCACCCACATACATGTATGGTGGCAATGTAAAGCCATAAAGCCATTCTGGGAAATAGTATATAATGTGTTTAAAAAATATTGAAATATTCATTTAAAAAGATACCAGAGACATTTCTATTGGGAATACTAGAGGATGATATTAAATCAAAAGATAGAAAAATAGTAATGTATGCAACAACCGCAGCTAGGCTTCTCATAGCAAAAAATTGGAAGACACAATATATTCCGAATAAAGAGGACTGGCAGTTAAAAACGTTAGAGTATTATAATCTAGCAACAAAACATGGAGAGATACAAGGCTTAAACAGAGAAGCAAGAATGAAGAAATGGGAAACATTTAGAGATTATATTAAAAGGCAGGTAGAAAAAGCCGATCTTCTGGCGGCAAACTAAAGGCTCAAACAGGAAAAAGTGCATAAAATAAAAGGTAGATAAAGGTATGTAAATACACAGAAATACTAATAATTGTAATATAGAAGGCTGTGAAGTAAGGGGGGAGAGGGAGGGATGAAGGGAGAAGAAGGGGGAGGGGGGGAAGGAAGGTAAAAAATGGATGACAAGCTGTAATTTTTTGCAAGAAGATTTTATTAATACATAACGTGTAACAATGAATGTAATGTTGTAAAGAATTCAATAAAGTCTTTTTTAAAAAAAATTTTAAAAAAAGAGAAGGATATCTTCCTCAAACCCCTTCTCCAGACACACAGCCCCTCCATATTGATTCCCTCTCATTCCCCCTCCCCCATTTTGTTTTTTTCTTCCTCCCCCCTTTCTTTCTCCCCCTCCCCCTTTTATTTATTAGTTCTATTATTTATTTATTTTCCTTCTTTTCCCCTTTCTCCTTCTTAAATCTAATCCCACTTCTTACTCTTCACCCCCATTTTTGATTTTCCACCTTATAGTCCTTAGATTTAAAAAAAAACAAATAACAAAAAAACCAACATGCCTCTTGTTTCCTCTCCCCTTCCTAACCCCTAAACCTACAAACACACACCTCCCCAGACACCTCCATTAACAACCCCTCCGCCCATTATCTCATACCATAATTAAAACCTCCGCTACAATATATTATCGTTGCTACTACCTTTCTTTCTCTCAACCTCCCTTCTTTCCCTCCCTCCCTCCCTCCCTCCCTCCCTTCTTCCCCCCCTCTCTCTCTCCTTTTCTCTCTTTCTCTCTCTCTCTCTCCCTCTCTCTCTCCCTCCTTTTCTTCCTCCCCTCCCTCTCTCTCTCCCCTACTTCACTCTCTAATCTTCCTTCCTTCCCCTCTCCCCAAAAACCCCTTCTTCCCCCCCACCTTTCCCCCTTTTTTGATGCTTTGTTTGGTTCTACTCTAAAAACACGCCAGCAAGCCCTACATCTCTTAACTATTGGCTACGAACCCCTAACCGCACCTCCCACCCCTAGCTGGACCCCAATACCCCCTTTTGTGTATATGAGTACACACCGCTGAGACAACTACAGGGACCCCAAAGAAGTTCTTAAAGCATAACCCAGACGTGACACAAATGGCCACCTAAATGGAACGCTCTGAAAAAGCCACCAATCAACAACGCCTGATCAGATCAACAACTCAGCAACACCCAGGAACCACCAGCGCCACAACTCCCAACTGCAACATGTCATACTCCAAGAGGACGCCAAGCAGACCTAAAACCAAAATCAGGAAAATCGAGATGACACAAACCAATGAGAAGAAAAACAACACTGAAACTACAACACCCCCTCAAGATGATGACCGCCCAATAACGATGCCCCCCACCCACCACACCCTAGGAGTAGTTTAATTTTAGCATAATTGTTTTTTGCTTTGTTTTTATTTTTATTATTTTGTTAAGTTCTTATATAGTTTGTATTTCACTTTTTAAGGGGAAAGGGTCAGGGCTGCCTGGGAGGGGGCCTCAGCCAACAGAATGGCTGGGGCAGGTTCCACAGGGGGGGGATGTATTGGGACACCCGATCTCAGTGATCATGGGCAGGAGGAGGAGTCACGCTAAGACCAGACCATGTCATTCCCGAGGAGGCAGCTTTAGTCGTTGTTTGAAGACTATCCCTGCCTCCGGGTCTGGTCCTGGCCGGAAGGATACTGGAATCAGCAAGGGAAACCCACATGACCTGAAAGTGTTGCTGTGTAATGCCAGGTCAATGATGAAAAAAACAACTGCCATCCACGACCTGATTGTGGATGGAGGATTTGACCTGGCATGTGTAACAGAGACTTGGTTGGATGAGGCAGATGGGCCTGTCCTTGCCGCTGCTTGTCCACCAGGTTTCTCTTACGCACAGCAACCCAGGCCATCTGGGCGGGGAGGGGGGGGGGGTTGCAGTGATTTTTAGGAAGTCATTAGTTTGCACCAGGCGTCCTATTGGGAAGACCCAGTTTTCTGAGTGCATGTTCGGGAAGTTGGGCAATAGGGGCAGTACAGGATTCCTTTTGGTGTACCGACCTCCCCGCTGCACCAAGGATTCCCTGCCCGAGCTGCTTCAGGTCGTGGCGGATGTTCTCCTGGAGACACCTAGCTTGGTTGTCCTAGGGGATTTTAACATCTATGCCGACACGACCTTACAAGGGGCCGCTCGGGACTTCGTGGAAAGCATGGCCTCCATGGGGCTGTCCCTGAATAAGTCTGGCCCAACTCATAGCCGCGGACATGCCTTGGACCTGGTATTCACCTCTATGGATGTTGGTGATCTGACACTAAGTAAAAGCGAAACAAAAGAAGTGCCATGGTCAGATCACTTCCTGGTGCAACTGGACTTCTCCGCGACCCTGCCCCTCTGCAGGGAGGTGGGACCAATTTGGATGGTCCGCCCCCGCCACTTAATGGATCCAATTGGCTTCCAGAGAGTGGTAGGGGATGTTTTATCCCATGTTGATGGCCTTTCAGCTGATTCCCTGGTGGCCCGCTGGAATGTGGAGTTAACCAGGGCTATTGACTGTCTGGCTCCGAAGCGCCCTCTCCGATTGCATGGAGCCCGGACAGCCCCGTGGTTTTCCCCGGAGCTGAGGGCGATGAAACAGTCGCTGAGACAACTAGAGCGCCGGTGGCGGAAAACTCATTCTGAATCAGACCGGACACGGGCTAGAGCTCAACTTCGAGCCTACCAAGTGGCAATGGTGACAGCGAAGAGGACCTTCTTCACCGTTTCTATTGCATCTGCAGAAAACAGCAGCAGGAGACTCTTCCAGGTGGTTCGCAATTTAGCAGAACCACCTTCGTCATCGGGGTCCGGTAGGGACCCCAAGATCTCCTGTAATGCTTTTGCAAAGTTTTTTGCAGATAAAGTCGCTCAGATTCGGAAGGAGGTAGACTCCACCGTGGGAGCAGGGCCGGGGCGGGAGAGTGCTAGAGCCCTGTCTAGTCATGTTTTATGGGATCAATTCCAATCTGTTACTTCCGAGGATGTGGACAGGCTGCTTGGACGAGTGAAACCGACCACCTGTCTTCTTGATCCTTGCCCATCCTGGCTAATAAAAGCGAGCCGGGAAGGGCTGGGCGATGGGCTTCGCGGGGTGGTGAATGCTTCCCTCTGCGAGGGAGTATTCCCAGACCTGCTGAAAGAGGCGGTCATTAAACCGCTTCTTAAAAAAGATTATGGCCATTATGGCCAACTATCGTCCAGTCTCAAATCTACCATTCTTGGGCAAGGTGATTGAGCGGGTGGTTGCTGAACAACTCCAAGCACGCCTGGAGGATGCGGACCATTTGGATCCCTTCCAGTCGGGGTTCAGGCCTCATCATGGGACTGAAACTGCCTTGGTCGCACTGGTTGATGATCTCCGGCGGGCTAGGGACAAAGGTGAGAGCTGTTTCCTAGTTCTGCTGGATCTCTCAGCGGCCTTTGACACCATTGACCATAACATCCTTCTGGACCGTCTAGAGGCACTGGGAGCTGGGGGCACTGTTATACAGTGGTTCCGCTCCTTCCTCCTGGGCCGTGTCCAGAAAGTGGTGGTGGGGGATGAGTGTTCAGACCCCTGGGCTCTCACTTGTGGGGTGCCTCGGGGTTCCGTCCTCTCCCCCATGCTTTTTAATATCTATATGAAGCCGCTGGGAGTGATCATCAGGGGGTTTGGGCTGGGTGTTCATCAGTATGCAGATGACACCCAGCTCTACCTCTCTTTCAAATCAGAACCAGTGAAGGCGGTGAAGGTCCTGTGTGAGTGCCTGGAGGCGGTTGGAGGATGGATGGCGGCTAACAGATTGAGGTTGAATCCTGACAAGACAGAAGTACTGTTTTTGGGGGACAGGGGGCGGGCGGGTGTGGGGGACTCCCTGGCCCTGAATGGGGTTACTGTGCCCCTGAAGGACCAGGTGCGCAGCCTGGGAGTCATTTTGGACTCACAGCTGTCCATGGAGGCGCAGATCAATTCTGTGTCCAGGACGGCTGTCTACCAGCTCCATCTGGTACGCAGGCTGAGACCCTACCTGCCCGTGGACTGTCTCGCAAGAGTGGTGCATGCCCTAGTTATCTCCCGCTTGGACTACTGCAATGCGCTCTACGTGGGGCTACCTTTGAAGGTGACCCGGAAACTGCAATTAATCCAGAATGCGGTGGCTAGACTGGTGACTGGGAGTGGCCACTGGGACCACATAACACCGGTCCTGAGAGATCTACATTGGCTCCCAGTACGTTTCCGAGCACAATTCAAAGTGTTGGTGCTGACCTTTAAAGCCCTAAATGGCCTCGGTCCTGTATACCTGAAGGAGCGTCTCCACCCCCATCGTTCAGCCCGGACACCGAGATCCAGCGCTGAGGGCCTTCTGGCGGTTCCCTCATTGCGAGAAGTGAGGTTACAGGGAACCAGACAGAGGGCCTTCTCGGTAGTGGCGCCCTCCCTGTGGAACGCCCTTCCAGCAGATGTCAAGGAAATAAGCAACTATCCTATTTTTAAAAGACATCTTAAGGCAGCCCTGTTTAGGGAAGTTTTTAATATTTAATGCTGTATGGTTTTAACATTTGACTGGAAACCGCCCAGAGTGGCTGAGGAAACTCGGCCAGATGGGCGGGGTAAAAATAATAAATTATTATTATTATTATTATTAGGTCAGCGCAACTTCACTGGTTCGCTAAACAACACGAAGGGAGAGACACAAGACAACCTGGACGGGTTGGCAAGGAATTGTCCTACATAGTTTGGAAACAAGATGGCTAACTTAAAAGCAATTACACTAAACGTAAGGGGGTTGGGAAATCCCATCAAAAGAAAACGCATCACCTCATACATAAATAACATGAAACCACACATCACCTTCTTACAAGAAATACACAACCCACCCAAAGGGAGCAAACTCCTGAGCGACCCCCGTTTCAGTCAACAATGGGTGGCAAATGGCTCAGGAAAAGCCCAAGGGGTAGCTGTGATAATCAGTAGAGATCTGAACTTCAAAGCCACAACAGTCCTAAAGGATAAAAAAGGAAGATTCACTTTCGTTAAAGGGACACTAGATGGCAAAATTAACCTGACAATTGGTTCTATATATGCCCCAAACTCGAAACTAGAATTCTTCCAGAAGACACTAAACAAATTCCTCCCCCTCTCTGAAGGGGAAGCAATCATAGGAGGAGACCTCAACCTAAACATGAAAGGTATACCCCTGAAAAACACTCACCCCACAACCTCATGGGCAACCTTCCTAAAAAAAACAAAACGCAACAGCCAGAGAATCTTACAAGCTACTAAAAATGCTAAAAAACAGGGGCCTTTATGACATCTGGGGTGAGCGAAACCCAGGAGACACCAGTCACACATTCCAATCCAGACGCCATGGTACAGTATCCAGACTGGACAGCATTCTGCTCACACAAGCCTTGATCCCTTTAGTGGAATTGACAAACATAGGTAACATCAAAATCACAGATCACGCCCCAGTAGAAGTCACTGTTAAAATAGGAGAAGAACCACAAACCACCCCATCATGGTCCTTTAGCCCCACCCTAACCACAAACAAACAAATCAAAGAGAGTCTCACAAAAACTCTCCAAAACTACTTCAAGGAAAACAATGTAGACAATACAACAACCCCACTCTTATGGGATGCAATGAAAGCGGTTACCAGAGGAGCTTGCATAAAAGAGAAAGCACTCCTTAAAAACAAACCACCTCAAAAATTAACAATTTAGAACAAGACATCACCGCCCTCACATCACGCTACAAACAAACAGGATCTAAAAAACTCCTCCAACTTATAGAACAAAAAAGAAGAGACATAGACTCCCTAGAAATCAACAAAACAATGATCCACATTTTATACTCTAAACAGCGCTTTTATGAATATGGAGGGAAAAACTCCAGACTACTAGCAAATAGATGCAGGAAAAAAACACTCAAAGCAAGAATACACTGCATCACCAAAAAAAATTGGCAGCACGACATTCCCCCCCAAAGAAATAACCTCAGAATTTGCAGAATTCTACTCCAACCTATACACCTCACGCAACCCACCTGAGAAGGAAATCAAAGAATTCCTAACAGGACTGAACATGCCTACTCTAACTAACGAGGAACAGGAATTCATGAACAGTCCTATCACCCCAGAGGAAATAGACACGGTCCTGAAAAAACTTAAAATCACACAAAGTCCCAGGCCCAGATGGCTTCACAGCAGAATTTTACAAGAAATTCAAAGAACCCCTGATGCCCTACATGACACGCCTATTTAATGACATCATAAAAGGAGGGTCCATCCCCAAAACCTGGACCCTCTCCAAAACAGTCTCCATCCCAAAACCAATGAAGGACAGTCTCAAAGTAGAATCATACCACCCGATCTCTTTAATAAACCAAGACTACAAGATATTCATATCAATCATAGCCAACCGCCTGAAAATATTATTATCTAAGTTAATAGTCCCAGACCAGACTGGCTTTGTCCCCAGTTGCAATATTACAGACACCATCAGGAAACTACTGAACCTAATCGAACACAGTAAGGCAACTAAACTCCCACTAACAATTATGTCCCTAGATATTCTCAAAGCTTTTGATTGCTTAGAGTGGAAATACCTATTAGCAGTACTAACCAACTTGAAATTTGGCCCCAACTTCCTACAAATACTCAAACAAACATACTCCCAAGCCTCAGCAAAATGCAGAATTAACAATATGGCCTCAAACACCATAGCAATCCAAAGAGGCACAAAACAAGGATGTGCACTGTCTCCCTTCCTATTTATCCTGGCCCTGAAACCCCTAGCAATCTGAATCCGAGCAGCTACAGACATCAAGGGGGTAGAAGTAAAAGGCAGAACCTATAAATTAGGGCTTTTTGCAGACGACCTAATGGTCACAACACCAGATCCCCTAAACACAGCACCTTCCCTAATCAGAGAACTCAACATATTTGTCGGGCCTACAAGTAAATTTTGCAAAATCAGGGGAATCCCCAACATAGAAACATATTACAATGGCAACCAAATACGTCATATAATCCCGTATATACTAGAAGACGAGACAAAACAATGGATACACTTAGAGAGGGACACAATCAAAAATATCTGCACCACAGCATACCCATTCCTCCCAAACAAACTAAGAAAAATCCCCACAACAATTAACAGGTACACACAAACCATGTTCAAAGCATGGAAAACAGAAACAGGCAAATTATCCCCATCCCCATCCCCACTAATTCCTCTGGCATACCATCCATTATTCCACCATGCAGCAAAAAATCTCCAAATAAAAACCTGGCAGACCAAAGGCCTGTATCGCCTAACAGACTTTTATAAAAATAACAAATCCTTGTCAACACAGGAAATGCAGGACAAACTAGAAGACACCCAAATGCCCTGGTTAGCACAACATCAATTACATGCCCTCTTAAACAACCCAGCAGTAAAATCAGCAGCAACTAGACCCCTGACAGCCTTTGAAAACCTCATCCTAACGACAAAGGGACACGGCAGAGGGATAGTATCCGCAATATACAAAATACTACTTAAAATTCCCACGAATCCCCTAGCAATCAAAAAACAATGGGAGGACGACATAGGATATGACATCAACCCCACCCAATGGACTAGAATGTGGTCCAACCCCCCCTTTAAATCCATATCAATGAAAAGAAAAGAACTCGCCCTGAAACTAACCCACAGGTGGTACCTAACACCAAGAAAATTAGCGCTAATATGCACAGGAACCTCACCTAATCTGTGCAGATGCGGACCGAACCATTAGGCTTGACGGGTGTGATGATTGGGGTTTCCCAGGGGGCATTAGGCACAGGCTCCAGCACTCCTTGCTCCACGAGCCGGTCCAATTCCTTGTCTATACGGGGTTTCAGGGCGAACAGGACCCGGCGGGCCTTGAGCCTGACAGGTTGTACTGCAGGGTCAAGCTGTAGGGCAACGGGGGGCCCGTATACTGTCCCAATTTCCCATCGAAAACCCCCGGAAACTCCTTGCATATGGCGGCCACGTCCACTTGTAAGCTAGTGCGATTCACCCCGGTGACGGCTAGCCCCAGTGGTCCAAACCATGTCAATCCCAGTAAGCTAACGTAGGGGTCCTTGACCACAAGCAAGTCCAGTTGCCGCGTCCGCCCTCGATATTGCACCCTGAAGGTCCCCACCCCCATTATGGGGACCTTACGTTTCTGGAAGTCCCAGAGGGTGAATAGGGCCGGCCTGAGTGTGGGACCCCCACTAGGGCACAGTTTCCTTAAGGTCCGTGCCGAGATTATGGATAGTGTTGAACCCGTGTCAAGCTCCATGCGGCATGGGGCCCCCTCTATCTCATGATTGGAATGTAGTAATAGAGGGATACAATCTATTTCAGAGAAATAGACCAAACAGGAAAGGAGGAGGAGTGGCGTTATATGTCAGGGATGTGTATACCTGTGAAGAGATCCATGATTTAAAACTTCAAAGCCGAATTGAGAGTATCTGGGTCAAAATTAAGGGAGAGAAAAATAACAGTGATCTCATTGTGGGAGTTTACTATAGATCCCCAAGCCAAACTGAGGACACAGATGATGCCTTCATGGAACAGATGACCAAGCATTCAAAAGGAAGTGAGATAGTAGTAATGGGGGATTTCAACTATCCTGTGTTGGGATTGTTCTGGACTGGAGTGTTGGCACACCACGCTACACATATTAAAGGAAAATATTGTGTTGGCATGCCACAATAGTTCAGCCCTAGTCAGAAGTGTTACGCTGGCAAACCACACGGCGCTGAATGTCAGAAAGGCAGACACAAGTCAGGAACACAAAGAAACAATGGAGGGTGATTGGAAAAGTACTGGGATACACGAGGTGAACACGGGGAGGGTGCATGGTGAGAAACATGTGCTTGGTGCATGCAGGACAGTCACGTACACAATGGCGACAGGATGGGGGGAGTTTGGGGATGTCACAACTTGAAAACAACTCCTTACATGGTGCCATGTGCTGTTGCTGGGACAGATGTTTCCTTATTTGGTTCCTTGAGATGTACCTATGTGGTTAACTATTAACAAAGTGAAAGATTGTCAATAAAAGGGACCCTCACGAAAGAGTTGGGGCGCTTTCCCGTACATCCATCCTGTCTCCACGTTGTTCTTTCCTGCCATTTCCCGCAATCTTGATATTTGTTGGATGTCAAACTCAAAAGTAACAACAAAACCACTGCACGTCGGCTGAAATAATAATGACGAAAATAATAATAATATCAAAGATACTGTAATGAAAATCAAACAATGGAACCAAATATACTTATATACATGTAACGTATATGACCAAAATCAATACATATGAACCATTCAGCTTAGGATGTATTCAGACAACTCAGTGCCAACATAAGTTTTCAAAAGTTCACTGGGACAGAAAGACAAAACTGTCGATAGTAGGATGTAGTCATCTTGGATCCTTTCACAGAAGGGCAACTGAGAAGAAGGAGGAAGACCTGCCTTCCGGATTACAACAGGTTTCGCAAAGAAAGCTTCATCAGTTCTGTATGGATAATATGTCGATTACAATAAATAATAAATAAATAATAAATAAATAAATAAATAATAATAAATAAATAAATAATAAATAAATAATAAATAATCATAACAGACTATACAAATTATATAATGCCAAATATTATCAAAATATAGAACATACCTTCAAGTATATATGATCAATCAAACATACAGATAATGTAGGCACAGCTTGAAAAGACTAACACAATGGGAACTTAAATAGGACATACAGACCAAGATACCAATTAACTCTTAAAGGTACAGCATTTTAAATATAGCATTGTAAATCAAACTCAGTATTGAGGCCTTTAGGGTGTAGGGTATTTAATTCAAAAATTAACTTGTATTCCTTCTGTAATAGAATTTTTCGCATATCCACAGAACTAAAGGAGGATTTCAAGGGGGTCCATACGACAAAAAAGCTTAGGTCATTCTCAGAATGTGATGCTGACATAAAATGTTGAACCAAAGGGGCGTCGACGCACTTATTACGTATTTTTGATCTATGTTCGGAGATTCTAGTTCTCACTGCCCGCGTGGTGCTCCCAATATACAGTAAACCAAATGTACAACGTATACAGTATACACAGTTCTTGGTGGAGCAGTTGGAAAACTGTTGCAGCACAATGTGTTTACCATTGGTCGTATTGACAAAAGACTTAACAGGCAGGGCAAATTTGCAACTTATACAATGACCACATTTAAAGTGTCCTTTGGACATGGTCTGGAGTTCTGCAGGTTTTTGACGTAATATGTCGGTATGCGTGAGAACCTCCCTAAAGGATCTCGTTTTTCTCTTACCTACAATGGGTAGGTTCTCACACCCTGGGACCTCTGAAATGATATGCCAATGTTTGCGGATGATTTTCTCTATGGGAAATGATAAATGATTGTACTCCAAAGTGGCAAAAATCCTATCCTGAGATTGTCTGGGCTTAGGTGTCAACAGATTCTGTCTGGATACCTTTCTGGCCTTATCAAAAGCCTTCTGAATAACATTTAGGGGATAACCCCTGTCCTCTAATGCTACAAAAAGCCTCTCAGCATGTTGCAAAAAATCTGATTCTAAAGAAGAATTTCTTTTTAATCTTATGAATTGACTGTAGGGAAGGCTATTCTTGAGATGAACTGGATGATTGGACTGATAATGCAACAATGCATTCTTATCCGTGGATTTGCGAAAAGGACGTACTTTGATGGTTCTCTCATTTTCAGAAGTGACAAAAAATACTTCGATGTCCAAAAAAGGAATACTATTATAGCTCCTATGGCCCTTAAATTTCAATGCTGGGTTACGCTGGTTCAGCCAAATATCAAAATCCAAAAATACATCTTCATTAAAAACTAATATCAAATCATCAATGAATCTGTAATAAGCCAAAATATGCTCCTTAAAGGGATTACATTCATTCAAAATATGTTGTAAATCAAAAAACAACATATAAATACAGGCCAGTGAGGGAGCACAGCGTGAGCCCATCGCAACTCCCCTACTCTGTATGTAAAACTGATCCTTGAATCGAAAAAAATTATTTTCTAAAACAATATCCAATAGGTCCAATATGAAATGTACTGGGGGTTCAGCTTGGTTATTGTCATAAAGTACCTCTTCAACTAAACATCTTAACTCATCGAGGGGTACATTAGTATATAATGCTTGAACGCCCCAAGTAGCCAGAATGGAACCTTCTGGAACGATTTTGTCTTCAATAACAGATATAAAATGTTGGGTGTCTTTAATATACGAAGGGGTTTTCTTTGCTAGAGGATTTAAAAAAGAATCCAAAAACTGGGCAGTAGGTTCCAATAATGACCCAGAACCCGATATAATGGGGCATCCTGGAGGAGGGAAAATACCTTTATGGATTTTAGGAAGTGTGTAAAAAATGGGGACACGACTGTATTCTGGTAGTAGAAATTCTGCCAATTTTTCTGAAATATTACCCAAAGCCAAAGCCTCCTGTACTATCATAGATAGTTTCCTTTTAATCTCACAGGTGGGGTTGTAGTTAATTGGACGATAATACTGTATATCATTCAGCTGTCTCAGTATTTCCTGCTCATATTCCGTTCTGTCTAAAATAACCACTGCTCCTCCCTTATCTGCCTGTTTTATAATGAGCTGTTTTCTATCTGCTATCTCTTTAAGAGTGGCATATTCTTCTCTAGTTAGATTGTACGATTTATATTGCTTCTTCTGTTCTAGTTTTTCTATATCCCTTAAGAGTTAATTGGTATCTTGGTCTGTTTGTCCTATTTAAGTTCCCATTGTGTTAGTCTTTTCAAGCTGTGCCTACATTATCTGTATGTTTGATTGATCATATATACTTGAAGGTATGTTCTATATTTTGATAATATTTGGCATTATATAATTTGTATAGTCTGTTATGATTATTTATTGTATTGTAATCGACATATTATCCATACAGAACTGATGAAGCTTTCTTTGCGAAACCTGTTGTAATCCGGAAGGCAGGTCTTCCTCCTTCTTCTCAGTTGCCCTTCTGTGAAAGGATCCAAGATGACTACATCCTACTATCGACAGTTTTGTCTTTCTGTCCCAGTGAACTTTTGAAAACTTATGTTGGCACTGAGTTGTCTGAATACATCCTAAGCTGAATGGTTCATATGTATTGATTTTGGTCATATACGTTACATGTATATAAGTATATTTGGTTCCATTGTTTGATTTTCATTACAGTATCTTTGATATTATTATTATTTTCGTCATTATTATTTCAGCCGACGTGCAGTGGTTTTGTTGTTACTTTTGCTGTTTAGCACCACTGCGGTACTGTCCATTGGATGTCAAACTCAGCCAAGAGCATAAGGTTGAACAGATTCCTCACTGGCCTTGCAGACAATTTCATTGTCCAGAAAGTGGGAGAAGCAACAAGAGGATCAGCCATTTTAGATCTGGTCCTAACCAATAGTGATGACCTGGTTAGTGGGGTAGAAGTGGCAGGATCATTAGGTGGGAGTGATCATGCTCTTCTGGAGTTTATTATACAGCAGAAAGGAGCAACCAAGCATACTAAGACTCAAATTCTAGACTTTAAGAAAGCCGACTTCAGAAAACTTAGGGAAATGCTGGGTGTGATCCCATGGTCAGTAATACTAAAAGGGAAGGGAGTTCATGATGGATGGGAGTTTGTTAAAAGGGAGATATTAAAAGCACAACTTCAAGCAGTACCAATGAGACGAAAACATGGAAGGTGACTAAAGAAGCCAGGGTGGCTATCTAAAGAACTTTTAACTGAGTTAAGATTTAAAAGGGATATGTACAAAAAATGGAAAAAGGGGGAAACCACCAGAGAGGAATTCAAACAAATAGCCAGCACGTGTAGAGACAAAGTCAGAAAAGCTAAAGCACAGAATGAACTCAGGCTTGCTAGAGAGGTTAAAAGCAATAAAAAGGGCTTTTATGGGTATGTCCGTAGCAAAAGGAAGAACAAGGAAACAATGGGGTCACTTAGAGGAGAAGATGGTGAAATGCGAACAGGGGACACAGAAAGGGCAGAACTCCTCAATACCTTCTTTGCCTCAGTCTTCTCCAAAAAAGAAAACAATGCCCGACCTGAAGAATATGGAGCAGATGATTCAGCAGGGAAAACACAGCCCAGAATAAGTAAGGAGGTAGTACAAGAACACTTGGCTAGATTAGATGTATTCAAGTCTCCAGGGCCAGATGAACTACATCCAAGAGTATTAAAAGAACTGGCAGAGGTGATTTCAGAACCACTGGCAGTAATCTTTGAGAATTCCTGGAGAACAGGCGAAGTCCCAGCAGACTGGAGGAGGGCAAATGTTGCCCCTATTTTCAAAAAGGGGGAAAGAGAGGACCCAAACAATTACCGCCCAGTCAGCCTGACATCAATACCAGGAAAGATTCTAGAGCAGATCATTAAGCAAACGGTCTGTGAGCACCTAGAAAGGAACGCTGTGATCACTAAAAGTCAGCATGGGTTTCTGAAAAATAAGTCATGTCAGACTAATCTGATCTCATTTTTTGACAGAATTACAAGCCTGGTAGACGAAGGGAACACTGTGGATGTAGCCTATCTTGATTTCAGCAAGGCCTTTGACAAGGTGCCCCATGATATTCTTGTAAAGAAGCTGGTAAAATGCGGGCTAGACAATGCTACCATTCAGTGGATTTGTAACTGGCTGACTGACCAAACCCAAAGGGTGCTCATCAATGGCTCCTCTTCATCCTGGAGAGAAGTGACTAGTGGGGTGCCACAGGGTTCTGTCTTGGGCCCAGTCTTATTCAACATCTTTATCAATGACTTGGATGATGGGCTTGAGGGCATCCTGATCAAGTTTGCAGATGACACCAAATTGGGAGGGGTGGCTAATACCCCAGAGGACAGGATCACACTTCAAAATGACCTTAACAGATTAGAGAATTGGGCCAAAGCAAACAAGATGAATTTTAACAGGGAGAAATGTAAAGTACTACACTTGGGCAAAAAAAAAATGAAAGGCACAAATACAGAATGGGTGACACCTGGCTTGGGAGCAGTACATGTGAAAAGGATCTAGGAGTCTTGGTAGACCACAAACTTGACATGAGTCAACAGTGTGATGCAGCAGCTAAAAAAGCCAATACAATTCTGGGCTGCATCAATAGGAGTATAGCATCTAGATCAGTGATGGCTAACCTTGACACTCCAGATGTTTTGGGACTACAACTCCCATCATCCCTGACCACTGATCCTGTTAGCTAGGGATGATGAGAGTTGTAGTTCCAAAACATCTGGAGTGTCAAGGTTAGCCATCACTGATCTAGATCAAGGGAAGTAATAGTACCACTGTACCACTCTGGTCAGACCTCACCTGGAATACTGTGTCCAGTTCTGGGCACCACAGTTCAAGAAGGATGCTGACAAGCTGGAACGTGTCCAGAGGAGGGCAACCAAAATGGTCAAAGGCCTGGAAACGATGCCTTATGAGGAACGGCTTAGGGAGCTGGGTATCTTTAGCCTGGAGAAGAGAAGGTTAAGGGGTGATATGATAGCCATGTTCAAATATATAAAAGGGTGTCATATAGAGGAAGGAGAAGAGTTGTTTTCTGCTGCTCCTGAGAAGAGGACACAGAGCAATGGATTCAAACTACAAGAAAGAAGATTCCACCTAAACATTAGAAAGAACTTCCTGACAGTAAGAGCTGTTCGACAGTGGAATTTGTTGCCAAGGAGTGTGGTGGAGTCTCCTTATTTGGAGGTCTTTAAGCAGAGGCTTGACAGCCACCTGTCAGGAATGCTTTGATGGTGTTTCCTGCTTGGCAGGGGGTTGGACTGGATGGCCCTTGTGGTCTCTTCCAACTCTAGGATTCTATGATTCTATGATTCTATCTGTACCTCTACATAATTTTTCCCTATTTTGGGGTGGGGCAACTGGTATACCTGGCAGTCCGTGTTCTCCGTCGAGTTGCCTTGGTGCGTTGGGCCCCGGGACCTGGGGCTCTTGGGTCGGTCATCTGATGCCTGGCGTTGGGTGGGCCGAGCCCGACACACCCGGGCGATGTGACCTGATTTTCTGCACTGCCTGCACTCTGCGTTGCGGAAACGGCAGGTCCTCCTCTCGTGACTCTCCCCACAGCTTGCGCAGTTCCCTCCTTCTGGTCGAGGCAGCTGTGGTGTGTGCACTGCTTGAGTGCGCCGCTGTACTCTGTGCACCTCCTCCCTGTCGGATCCTGAGTCGTCAGAGAGGTCCTCATGGTGGACCCTAGGTTGGGACGGCAGGCTCGGCTGTGCCTCTTGCTTTGACCTCTCGGCGGCTTCCGTTGCCAGGGCCTCCTCCAGAGCGATCTGGAACGTTATGTCCTTCTTGGCGTAGAGGCTTCGTTGCAGCTTCTCGTCCCTCAGGCCACAGACGAGGCAGTTGCGAAGCGTGTTCTCCAACTCTGAGAAGTTGCAGAACCGAGCGGCTTGGCGGAGGGAGGTCACAAACCCAGTTATGGTTTCCCCCAGGGCTTGCTGCTTTGCGTAGAAGGCATTTCGACGAGCCACCACCTAGGGCTGCGGTGAGAAGTGCCCCTTCAGCCGTTCCATTATTGTTTGGTAGGGAACGGTAGCGACGTCTTCCGGCGCAAGGAGGGCCTGGGCGAATTCGAATGTCTCCTCTCCGCAGACGCTGAAGAATATCGCCCTCTTCTTGGCGTCGTTGGTCACCCCTTTAGCTTCTAGGAGGAAGGTGAAACGGCTGGCGAACCCTTCCCAGTCTCCTGATGCTGGTTTGAACGGCGAGAAGCTGCTGTCGGTTGCTCTTCTGAGTTCCTTGGGTCCCGGAGCTGAAGCCTGGATACACGGTGCGAGGCAGCAGTGCGGCAGGTGGTGGTGCTGTGTGTGGCGGTCAGCTCAGCGGAATCCCACCTTTGTCGCCAGTGAAATATACTCGGAGTCAAGTGTGGATTTCATGCTCTTTATTCAGCTCAGATATTACACAGACATGTGACATGCTACAGTCTCACATCTGCTCTTAAGGTGGAATGGAATATCACAACATCCCCCCCTTTCCATGTAACATTAATCTCCGGTATTGCAAACCAACTGTAGCTTCTGTACATTCACCTGAAGTTGTTCTTTGTTAACAACTTTCGACAACAGATCTGCGGGAATTTCATTACCTGGCATGTAGGACACCTGAATAAGTCCTGTTCGGATACATTCCCTTGCACGGTGTAACTTGATCTGCAAGTATTTGGCTCTTTGCTTGCAACTCTCTGAAGTCAGCAAAGCCAAACAAGACTTGTTGTCTTGATATACCTGTATCGGACATGTCACCTTGACTCCGATATCCTGAAACAGTTGCATCAACCATTCACAATCCATGAGCGAAAATGACAGTGCATTAAGTTCAGCCTCACAAGAACTTAGACTTACTGTCATCTGCTTCTTACACAGCAAATCAAACAGACAGTGGTTGTATAGCATACTCCAGAAGTGCTTGTACCATCTGTGGTGTCACTTCCAAAACTTGCATCTGCAAAAATCTCAAGACCTCCAGTGAACTGGTGAATCTCAGTCTGTAGTGCACAGTCCCTTTCAAATAACGAGCTAGGCACTTCAAAGCTTTCCAATCCTGAACAGTAGGATTGTTTGCAAGTCTGCTGAGCAGGTTAGTGCTTGCAGCTATGTCAGGCCTTGAGCATCTGGCAATGAAATTTAGTTTGCCCAAAATACATCTATACAGAGTTATATCAGAAAATGCTTCAGCATTGTCATCTCTCTGACAACCTGTCACCATCGGGGTGTCCACAGGATTCGCATCAATCAATTTTAGTCTGGCTAATACATCAGCGATTTTCTGAGTTTGGTGAACCAGAAAATTACCTGTCTGGTCTTTCTCTACCTGCAGAGAAAGGTAGTTGGATACCTGGCCAAGATCCTTCATGTCAAAGTGCTCTTTCAACTGAGCCAGGGTGCTTTGGTATAAATCTTGATCTTTCCAAAACAACAGAAGGTCGTCGTCAAAGCAAATACAATACAGTTTGCGTTGCCCCTCCCCTTTTACAAATACACATGGATCTGCCTTTCCTTGGTGAAATCCTAGAGAGAGCAATGTCTCTGTTAGTTTGGTGTTCCAACACCTGGTACCCTGCTTAAGACCATATAGGGATTTATTTAGCTTACAGACCATCCCTTTCTGTACCTGCACTCCGTCAGGTGGAAGCATGTACAGTTCCTCCTCTAAAATCCCGTACAAAAAGAGACTTGAAGCTTCTCTTCTGCAGCAATCTTGAGCATAAGCCTAATGCTCTCATACTTGATGATGGGGGAATAGATCTCGTGATAATCTTGTCCTGGCACTTGGGGAAAAACCTCTGGCAACCAATTTGGCTTTGTGCCTCACAAAATTTGTCAGAAACAAAGATTCTCATGTGTTTGACGTAAGGCTTCTTGCCAAACATCTTTTCATAGGGGGTACAACCTATGGGTGTAGACAATCGGTGGTTGTAAGTATACACAAAGTGGTTCAAACTCTCCGCCCAATACGATTCAGGAAGATTGGCATCATGCAACTTTTCGCAAAGTCCATTCTCCCATGGAGATCGTGGACAAGCGAGGTCATGCTGGATTCCCATCTCAGCTAGAAAAGCCTCAAACTGCTGAGAAGTGAATTCTCCACCACGGTCAGTGAAAAGACATTGCAGTTGCTTTCCATGGGCATTTTGCAACCAAGCACAGAATTCCTTGAACCTAGGAAATGCCTCTGACTTCTGCTTGAGCAAATACACATGAATGTATCTAGAAAAAGCATCAATCAACACCATAAAGTACTTTGCTCCACCAAGAAAGGGCGCAAGCAGACCAACAAGGTCTGCATGGATAATCTGGTAGGGCTTCGAAGCCTGCCTGCCAGATACCTTGCCCTTAGGAGCCACCCTTACCTTGTGCTCTGCACATGACTTGCACTTCATGTAGAACCTGCAGGGCTTGATGGTTAGACCCTTAACTACTCCTGGCATTTTGGTAAGCGTCTGCCAGGACATGTGACCAAATCTCCTGTGGTGTGAGTGTATACAATCTGCATGGAGAACTTTGTTAGTTTTCGCCACACAAGAATCATCACTTTGCACATTGACACCAATATCATCATAAGCAATCTGAAATAAACTATTCACATAGTCAGCACGTAAGAGTTCCTCATCGTCCTTGCTGATGATGCAGATGCCCTTCGAAAAGGAAATGTCAAAGTTCCGCTCCGTGAGCTGGGGAATACTCAGCAGGTTCTCGGCTGACTCAGGAACGTACAGAACTTTGTTGATAGTAGAAGGCAAACTCTTGAGCTAGACCATGCCTTCTCCAACTATCCGGATCGAAGTCCCATCAGCCTGATGAATTTGCCCCTCCTGTGGCTGGAAGGAAGTAAACAAATGCCTCTCTTTGCAGATGTGGCGGGTGGCTGCAGAGTCGACAACAAACCTGCCTTTGGCCTTCGCAGTAGCTGCTTGTGCAATACAAGCCTTCTTTTGCACACCTTTTGACTTTTGGCTCCCCTGCTTCTTGCCATCTGCAGACTTTTGCTTTTGCCTGCCTCTTGCCTTGGGACAATTCCATTGGATGTGGCCTTGGTTCCCACAGTTCCCACATTTCACAGCTGATAACGCTTTATAATAATAATAATAATAATAATTTATTATTTTTACCCTGCCCATCTGGCCGAGTTTCCCCAGCCACTCTGGGCGGCTTACAGTCAAATGTTGAAACAATACAGCATTAAATATTAAAAACTTCCCTAAACAGGGCTGCCTTCAGATGTCTTTTAAAAATAGGATAGCTGCTTATTTCCTTGACATCTGCTGGAAGGGCGTTCCACAGGGCGGGCGCCACTACCGAGAAGGCCCTCTGTCTGGTTCCCTGTAACCTCACTTCTCGCAATGAGGGAACTGCCAGAAGGCCCTCGGCGCTGGATCTCAGTGTCCGGGCTGAACGATGGGGTTGGAGATGCTCCTTCAGGTATACAGGACCGAGGCCGTTTAGGGCTTTAAAGGTCAACACCAACACTTTGAATTGTGCTCGGAAACATACTGGGAGCCAATGTAGATCTCTCAGGACCGGTGTTATGTGGTCCCGGCGGCCACTCCCAGTCACCAGTCTAGCTGCCGCATTCTGGATTAATTGCAGTTTCCGGGTCACCTTCAAAGGTAGCCACACGTAGAGCGCATTGCAGTAGTCCAAGCGGGAGATTGTCAGGAGTGCGTGCCAGAGCCAGGCCCTGGGACCAACAGAGCTTTGCAGGACTGGGGACCTCTTCGGCTTGTTCTGGAGAGGCAGGGCGCGGCCACACAGGTGAGGCTGCTTGATAATTTATTGAACCTGGTGAGGCTGAGTGGTAACTCGCTGCACCCGGTGTCAAGAGCCAGCAGGAGATATAAGGCCAGCATTTCACCTCAGCATTTCACCTTCCCTGCCTCGCTGCGTGTCTCCTTACTTCTTGACCGTGACTTCGTGCTTCTGGCTTCTTGCCCCTTGGACCGCGACTTCATGCTTCTGGCTTCTTGACCCTTGGACCGTGACTCTGTGCTTCTGGCTTCTTGACCCTTGGACTGTGACTAGGTGCTTCTGGTTCCTCGGCCCTTGGACTGTGACTTCATACCTCTTGCTGCTCGACCCTCGGACCCCTGCTCTTTGGACACTTGTTCCTGCCATCTTGCCCCGGGTCCTGACGTGCCTTGCTGGGACTTTGTTTGCTAACAGCCCGGACCGTGACAGAGATAACCAGAGCATGCACCACTCTGGCGAGACAGTCTGTGGGCAGGTAGGGTCTCAGCCTGCGTACCAGATGGAGCTGGTAGACAGCCACCCTGGACACAGAATTAATCTGCGCCTCCATGGACAGCTGTGAGTCCAAAATGACTCCCAGGCTGCGCCAGGGGCACAGTTACCCCATTCAGCACCAGGGAGTCCCTCACACCCGCTCGCACCCTGTCCCCCAAAAACAGTACTTCTGTCTTGTCAGGATTCAACCTCAATCTGTTAGCTGCCATCCATCCTCCAACCGCCTCCAGGCACTCACACAGGACATTCACCGCCTTCACTGGTTCTGATTTAAAAGAGAGGTGGAGCTGGGTGTCATCTGCATACCGATGAAACCCAGCCCAAACCCCCTGATGATCTCTCCCAGTGGCTTCATATAGATATTAAAAAGCATGGGGGAGGACAGAACCCTGAGGCACCCCACAAGTGAGAGCCCAGGGATCTGAACACTCATCCCCCACCACCACTTTCTGAACACGGCCCAGGAGGAAGGAGCGGAACCACTGTATAACAGTGCCCCCAGCTCCCAACCCCTCTAGACGGTCCAGAAGGATGTTATGGTCAATGGTGTCAAAGGCCGCTGAGAGATCCAGCAGAACTAGGAAACAGCTCTCACCTTTGTCCCTAGCCCGCCGGAGATCATCAACCAGCTCGACCAAGGCAGTTTCAGTCTCATGATGAGGCCTGAACCCCGACTGGAAGGGATCCAAATGGTCCGCATCCTCCAGGCGTGCTTGGAGTTGTTCAGCAACCACCCGCTCAATCACCTTGCCCAAGAATGGTAGATTTGAGACTGGGCGATAGTTGGCCATAATGGCCGACTCTAAAGATGTTTTTTTAAGAAGTGGTTTAATGACTGCCTCTTTCAGCGGGTCTGGGAATACTCCCTCGCAGAGGGGAGCATTCACCACCCCACGAAGCCCATCGCCCAGCCCTTCCTGACACGATTTTATTAGCCAGGATGGGCAAGGATCAAGGAGACAGGTGTTTGGTTTCACTTGTTCAAGCAGCCTATCCACATCCTCGGAGGTAACAGATTCGAATTGATCCCATGTAACATGACTAGACAGGGCTCTAGCACTCTTTCGCCCCGGCCCTGCTCCCACAGTGGAGTCTACCTCCTTCCGAATCTGAGCGACTTTATCTGCAAAAAACTTTGCAAAAGCATTACAGGAGATCTTGGGGTCCCTACTTTGGAATGTAGAGGTCCGGCGCGCTTTCTTCTGTGCGATCTGAACCCATAAATCTTGCAGCAGTGATATCACGCGAGCTTCAGCGTTCCGAAAACAGAGTCCGGGTAATTAGACAAAGTCCTTTCACTTTAGTCCAACTTGCTTTATTGAAAGGCATCAACAAAACAAGGAAAAAAGTTACGCAGCTCGGAGGAGCTGCTAGCAGCCGCCTGCAGCTCCCTGCTTCCGAGACTGTACAGCAGAGACAGAACTTACGTGGGAAAACCAAGAGTAATATAGAGAGCAGGCTTCCGTTTCCCTCGGAATTAGCCCCCTCCCTTATCCCCTGTGTGTTGCAGGAGGAAAAGTACTGAGCTGATAAGACTGTTCTGTCAACCTGAACACCTAGGTAAACCTTCACTGGTCCTAGCTCCTTGAGTTTGAAATGCTTTCCAAGCTCCTTGGCAAACTCACTCACCTGCTTCTCTGTCATAGCAAGGCAAATCAAATCATCCACATAAGCCAAAACAATTACCTGCTCCTGGCCAGAACCCGCCAGGTAGAGGCAACTATCCGCAAGGCTCTTGTGGAAGTTCAAGCTCTCCAAAGCAGCATTCAAACAACTAGTCCAGTTGCGAGCGGATTGTTTAAGACCATAGATGGACTTGTGTAGTCTCCAGACAACACCTGGCTTATTGCCCTCAAATCCCGGTGGTGGTTTCATGTACAAAACCTCCACCAAAGACGAGTTCAGATAAGCAACGTCAACATCGAAATGGTGTACAACAAACCCTCTTTGTGCAGCCACAGATAAGAGCATGCGAAGAGTCTCACTTCTGCACGTGCGTGAGTAAACTTCTGTGTAGTGCAGCCCTTTCTGCTGTGTGAAACCTCTGGCTACCAACCTAGCCTTGTACTGTGGTTCCTCAGTCGCTGTGGGTTTAAGCCTAAACACCCAACGACTACCCACTGCCCGCTCACCTGGGGGTAGTTCCACTGTGGAATACACCTTCAGTGCTTTCATGGCATCTAGCTATTTCTGCATTGCCACATGCCATTTCCTGGCCTCCTCTACTGGCAATTCCTGCACTTCCTCAAAGCTCTCTGGCTCACACTGAGCCAAACAAGCAAACACACTGGTAGCTGTGTACCTGTCAGGTGGTTTGCCTTTCGTGGTGTGCTTTGACCGCCGCAAACCACTGTCACCTTCACCCTCTGACCCAGACGAACTGGAACCAGATTTGGAGTCACTGGCACCTGGAGATCCCCCGCGCGACCTACTGCGCTTGCTTGGTTCTCCTGTACCTGTGGCTGGTGAAGACCTACTCCTCTTGAACTGTCTACATGTTCTAGCCACTGGTGAAGTGGGTGCACTCCGGGTCTCCTGCTTCAGGGATGTCCCTTGCTGTGCAGTACCCTGAACACGCCCGGGTGACCGACCCGGATCAGGACCTTGACCTTGAGCATTGTCAGCACCACCCCCTGGGGCTGGTCCAGCTGCTGGACCACCGCCACCAGCAGGCGGTGCACCTACCTGTCCTACATCCTCAGGTCCTCCCAGAATGTCTTCTGCGAGAACGTCAGTGTTCCCGTGGAGGCGCCTCCACCCCTGCTGCTCACAGAATTCTGCACTGTTGCTAAGAAGCACCCTCTCCTGATTCCCCCCTGGATAAACAAACCTCCAAGATTTGGAATTCGGCTCATAGCCAACAAATATCATCTTCTGGGACCTGGAACCACCCTTGCGTCTTTTGCTCTTGGGAACCAACACATAGGCTTCACATCCAAAGACGCGAAGAAAGTGTACCTTGGGTTTCTTCCCATACAACAGAAAATAGGGTGTTTCCCCTACTGAGGAGTTATATGTCCTATTAAAAACAAAGTTCGCACATTTCACAGCCTCCGCCCAAAACTTATGTGAAAGACCAGAGTCAAAAAGCATGGCGGATACAGCTTCCTGCAGAGTCCTATTTTTCCGCTCTGCAATCCCATTGTGTTGTGGTGCGTAGGGGGCGCTCAACCTGTGTTTGATGCCCTTCTTCCTAAAGAAGTCTTGTAGGGCAGACCCAAGAAACTCCCCGCCCCTGTCGCTTTGAAAACAAAGAACCTTACAGGAAAAATCCAGCTCAACCACTAAAACCCATTCCTGTATGATGCTAGCCGCCTCCCCCTTACTCCGGAGAGGTATGACCCATCCTGCTCTAGAAAAATCATCCGTAAGGGACAGAAAGAATCTAGAACGACCTATGCTCTCAGTAGCCATTGGACCACAAAGATCCATATGAACCAGGGCAAAAGGTCTAGAGGAAACCCTGTCAGACCTAGGGTATGAGCATGACTTGACTTTTGCTCTCTTACACGCAGCACAGTCCAGGAACTTGGAACATGGCAACATCTTGCACCCTTCAGCATTTCCTGTCACTTTGTTGACATACTGCCAGTTGACGTGAGCAAATCTCCTGTGCCATAAGTGAACACACCTGTCATGTGTGGGTGTATTAGCACACTGCGCGTGTATTGTGTCGGAAGTGGAGTCACCTGTTTCAAGGATAAAAAGCCCATCCCTGTTACATGGAACAGAAACCACCAAACCACCTCCCTTCCTGGCAATGATGCATTGATCATCCTCAAAATGCACTGTGTAACCATCCCTTAAAAGAGAAGAAACAGACAGTAAATTACATTTCATGCCTGGCAAAACATATGCTCTAACATCAGCATTCAGAAAGTCAAGATAAACAAGAGTCTCATTCTTCAGAAACTTCTTCGAACCATCCGCCAGCGTGACTTCTTTGCTTCCATCAATTTCGCTGCAATTCCGACTTCCACCACTAGGGGGCACCAAATTGTGTGAAGCCCCACTGTCTATGATCCAGCGTTGCTTGGCAACAGAGTGGCTGTCAACAGTTGCAGCTGCAGCAGAACGATGACATGGTCCCCCTGAGTCGCCTCCTCCACCTCTTCTGGCACCCTTGCGTTTCCCACGCTGGCCCTGACGTAGGTTGGAGGCCCTTATCTGCTCACTGGCCTTGGCAGCCCTCTGTGGACAGTTTACTTTCAGATGAGTGGGAGACCCACAGATAAAACAATGACGTGTTGAGGCATAAGCTTGTACAGTGGCATTCTCTGCTTTCCCAGGCCTGGGAACGGAGCAACCACCACCAGCTGCACTGCCCGCCCCCCTTTCCTTCCTTGCTTCCTCATCCAAGAGTCGACCCGACGCATACGTCATCGAGAGATCAGCAATTGGCATCGACTCCATAGTAATGCAGAGGGTCGAGTAGAGGTCAAAAACTGATGACAAAAGCACGTAGACTTGTTGTTCAGCATTTTGAGGCAAACCCAAAAGCTCCAGCTTAGCAAAGAGGGCTTTAAGCTCTGTGATATGGGCCTGCATGCTTTCCCCATGCCTCAGCCGTTTATCATACAATGTTCTGGTCACGTGTAAGCGTGCACCAGCAGTCGGCCTTACGAAACAGTCCTGTAACCGTGACCACATGGTGTGTGCGTTGGGGCAGCCAGCAATTCAAGTCAATTGGGAATGTTCCAAAGACATAAGCAAATAAGCCTGCAGCCTTTGGTCTTGCTTTGTCTCAGCTTCAGCAGCTGCCAACGCAGCAGCATTCGCACCTGCAGCCGCAGGTGTAGGGGCAGCATCTAACCGCTGATTTAACCCCTTGGCAACTATCAAAGGTCTGAACTGAACCGCCCAGTGTAGATAGTTCTCCCCATTCAGCTTGGGAAATGGGCAAAGATAGGACTCCGAAGCCTCAGCCATTTTTCCTTCCTCCCCCCAGGGCTTGTTTACTTACTATACCGTACCAGCAAACTAAGCTCCTCCGGCTTGCAGAATTTATGGCTTGCTTCCCAGACGTCCTCTTCGCTGCCCCGGCTTGTTTTCTTTACTGGCCATAACCTTTGGAATGTAGAGGTCCGGCGCGCTTTCTTCTGTGCAATCTGAACCCATAAATCTTGCAGCAGTGATAACACGCGAGCTTCAGCGTTCCGAAAACAGAGTCCGGGTAATTAGACAAAGTCCTTTCACTTTAGTCCAACTAGCTTTATTGAAAGGCATCAACAAAACAAGGAAAAAGGTTACGCAGCTCGGAGGAGCTGCTAGCAGCTGCCTGCAGCTCCCTGCTTCCGAGACTGTACAGCAGAGACAGAACTTACGTGGGAAAACCAAGAGTAATATAGAGAGCAGGCTTCCGTTTCCCTCGGAATTAGCCCCTTCCCTTATCCCCTGTGTGTCGCAGGAGGAAAAGTACTGAGCTGATAAGACTCAAAACCTCACACCTACCAGGCCCCGATGACGAAGGTGGTTCTGATAGATTGTGAACCACCTGAAAGAGTCTCCTGCTGCTGTTTTCTGCAGATGCAATAGAAACAGTGAAGAAGGTCCAATTCGCCGTCGCCATTGCCACTCGGTAGGCTCAAAGTTTTGCTCTAGCCCGTGTCCGGTTTGATTCAGAATGAGTTTTCCGCCACCAGCGCTCTAGCCGCCTCAGCAACTGTTTCATCGCCCTCAACTCCGGGGAAAACCACGGGGCTGTCCAGGCTCCATGCAATCGGAGAGGGCGCTTCGGAGCCAGACAGTCAATAGCCCTGGTTAACTCCACATTCCAGCGGGCCACCAGGGAATCAGCTGAAAGGCCATCAACATGGGATAAAACATCCCCTACCACTCTCTGGAAGCCAATTGGATCCATTAAGTGGCGGGGGCGGACCATCCGAATTGGTCCCACCTCCCTGCAGAGGGGGAGGGTCCCGGAGAAGTCCAGTTGCACCAGGAAGTGATCTGACCATGGCACTTCTTTTGTTTCGCTTTTACTTAGTGTCAAATCACCAACATCCATAGAGGTGAATACCAGGTCCAAGGCATGTCTGCGGCTATGAGTTGGGCCAGACTTATTCAGGGACAGCCCCATGGAGGCCATGCTTTCCACGAAGTCCCGAGCGGCCCCTTGTAAGGTCGTGTTGGCATGGATGTTAAAATCCCCTAGGACAACCAAACTAGGTGTCTCCAGGAGAACATCCGCCACAACCTGAAGCAGCTCGGGCAGGGAATCCTTGGTGCAGCGGGGAGGTTGGTACACCAAAAGGAATCCTGTACTGCCCCTATTGCCCAACTTCCAGAACATGCACTCAGAATACTGGGTCTTCCCAATAGGACGCCTGGTGCAAACTAATGACTTCCTAAAAATCACTGCAACCCCCCCTCCCCGCCCACATGCCCTGGGTTGCTGTGCGTACAAGAAACCTGGTGGACAAGCATCGGCAAGGACAGGCCCATCTGCCTCATCCAACCAAGTCTGTCACACATGCCAGGTCAAATCCTCCATCCCCAATCAGGTCGTGGATGGCAGTTGTTTTTTCCATCATTGACCTGGCATTACACAGCAACACTTTCAGGTCATGTGGGTTTCCCTTGCTGATTCCAGTATCCTTCCGGCCAGGACCAGACCCGGAGGCAGGGATAGTCTTCAAACAACGACTAAACCTGCCTCCTCGGGAATGACATGGTCTGGTCTTAGCATGACTCCTCCTCCTACCCGTGATCACTGAGATCGGGTGTCCCAATACAACCCCCCCTGTGGAACCTGCCCCAGCCATTCTGTTGGCTGGGGCCCCCTCCCAGGCAGCCCTGACCCTTTCCCCTTAAAAAGCAAAATGCAAACTATATAATAACTTAACAAAATAATAATAAAAACGAAGCAAAAAACAATTATGCTAAAATTAAACTACTCCCCGCCCCAAGTAAACATTTATCCCACCCCAAACAGAAAAATAAAATAAAATATCATATCATATAAACCACCATTCAAGGTGCAACAAGTTAAGAGCATTTAAAACATTTAAAATCATTTTTGCCATTTTAGCTCCCCCTGGTGGCTGCAACGCTGTCCCAGATGACGTGGCTGCCTGCTCCCCCTGAAGTGGGCAAGCGGGAGTTGCTGCATTCATCTGATCATATTCATTCTGCAAAACTGCTGTTACTTTGGAAGCAGTTAACTCTTCTGCTGGAAGAGTTGCCAGTTGGCTGGTTATCGCACTGTAGCTTTCATCCAAGGAGTCCAAAATTAACACAGAAATTAAATCTTCAGGCACAGTGAAACCTCGGTACACCAATTCCTGTCTCAGTCTTAAAAATTCTAAGACGTGGGCTCTTACATCCCCTCCGGGCTCAAGCTTTGTAGTGTGCAGCTTTCTGAAGCAGAGCAGCACAGAACCAGCTTCTTGTCTCATATGCGTGTTTCGTAACGCCTCCCACATTTGACGAGCGGTCACTTTGCTATTCAGCATGATAAGCTCCTCCGGAGACAGTGATAAGACAATTATTCCCATGGCCTTCGAGTCGGCAGCAGACCATGCAGCCGTGAGAGGAGCAGGTGGGGCGTCCTTCACAGTGTGCCACACTGCATTCTGTCTCAATTGAGCCTCACAATAGATTGCCCAGGTCTGGTAATTCTGTCCATTCAAACGCGGACAAGGGGTCCCCCGCAATGCAGTCTCAGAGAGATCCATTCCTGCTCTTTCACTTCAGCCAGGAACACAACTCCTCACAGCTTATTTAGCAGGTCATAAATCAATGCAGCCTGCTTTCTTCCGGCCTTAATTACTTTTGGCACAGACATCAAAGTCCTCTAGCCGCTGGCCAGGTTTATGCTTGCTTCGCTCCTCCTCCACATACCTCTGTGTCAGCGCCATGGATCTGGGCCCCATGACCTAGTTGTTGGTAATTTTCCAGGGAGACTGGAGCAACTGGCATGCCCCCAGCTGGCTCACACACTACTGGCCGAACTGTCGATCGAGTTCCGAACCCTGGAGCAGCAGAAATCAGGGACCTAGCTTCCAGGAAGCTAGGCACGCCTATATAGTCCATTGCACAGTAGAAGTGGCATGACAGAGGCTGGTATGAGCATATTTACAAACATTTATTCAGCAAACAGCAGGACAAAGAGATGAACACGTGCGGTCTCTTCCATGTCCAAAAGCGAAAGAGAAAGAACTAACTACAAAACGGAAGTTCCCAGAAGCACTGGGATATTACACAGACATGTGACATGTACCAGTCTCACGTCTGCTCTTAAGGTGGAATGGAATATCACAACAAAAACAAGGTATTCATGGCTATATCTATTGAGAAACAAATCAGAATGTGCTGATGCTTTTAAGTCCTGGAAGTTATGGGCAGAAAGACATTTTCAAAGGCCAGTTATTCAACTTAAAACCGACCGAGGCGGCGAATATTTAAGTAATCATTTCCAGGCATGGTTTAAACGCCATGGAATAATGCATCGTCTCACACGTCCAAATAGTCCCTGGAAAAATGGAGTTGCAGAGAGACGTGTGGGTGTCATACAAATTGTAAAGGACAGCTTGTTAACTGATGCTGGATTGCAAAATGATGCAAAGCTCTGGGGAGAAACTCCTGACTGCAAATTTTCTAGTGAACCGTACTTTCACTACTGCCACGGGTGATATTCCCTACAGAATGCTTTTTGGGAAGGAACCGTATTACGCAGGTTTACATGTGTGGGGGAGTTGGGCTTTTGTTCATATCCCCAAGTCTCTGAGACGCAAAGGTAAGCCTAAAACCAGAAAGCTACGTTTCATTGGCTATCAGAACTATTCTAGCAGGCATTATCATTTTGCTTTGGGACGTGGCCGAGTAGTCATTTCACAAAATGCTGAATTTGCTGAATAGGATAGGTGGGAACAGAATCATGCCAATCCTAGTATTTTAGTTCCTCTCTCAGTACAGGCACAGGAGCCTCTCAGGCAGCCAGCTGCTGAGGAAAGGCTAGAAAGTGGGGAAATTTTGCCCCCAGACACTGACACTTTGCAAAGTACCACAAGCAGTGAATCAGAGGAACAACAAAATGATGGATTGGAGGAGCAACAAGAGAAGGAAAGCCCAGTGGTTATTCCTAGGAGGTCCACACGGACTACCACGGGTATTCCCCCTGATAAATTGACTTTTGGTGCAACAAAAGTGTGTCAAGTTAATTGTACAGAGCCACAGCATAATTTGTCTGATTTATTTATTTAGCCGCCCAGAGTGGCTGGGGGGACCCGGCCAGATGGGTGGGGTACAAATAATAATAATAATAATAATAATAATAATAATTATTATTATTATTATTATTATTATTATTATTATTATTATTATTTATTATTATACTTGCAGGGGCGTTCCCTAGGGTGCAGCGTGTTGAATTGATTGCAAAGTTAAATCTTGTGGACAAAGTATATGAATAAGTTAGTTTTTCATGTTCATATTTCTGCTCTCTAGGTCTTTGGGGGAGTGTCATGTGACAAAGACACATGAGAGTAGAAGCAGCAAAGCAGGCTGGGAAGTGCTGGGACTGCACAATCATTCGGGCCTATTAAAGTTATTCAGGCCTAACTGCTAACTGCTGAGTCACTCTGACATGTGACTCATTCTCCTTAAATGTAGCAGCCATTTTCTGTCAGGCAGTTCTCTAAGATTTCAGTCAGAGTCTGCCTGCCTCAGTTGTGAGCAGAGTCAGTATGTAATCTCAGTCAAACTGTTTGGAACCATGTTGTTTATGAAGTTTACTTTAACTCAGTAAAGCTTTTATTATTTCACTGAAAAACTCTGCATTATTAATTTACACTGTGCGACAATTATAGCTGCCAAAAAATCTATCTGCATGCCACCAGAACCAGGGAAGCCTCGCCGGTTGCAGCTCACATAGTTGAAGCGAAATAAAAGACGGAAGAGTAGATCGGGAAGAAAGTTCCCCAGACTGCAGGAAAAGATAACAGTAGCTCCAGCATCTGATTCAGTGCAGGCTGTTGAGGAGTTGGACTCCTTAAAAACAGATCACCAACTGACTATGAGACACCTGGAAACACTCAACCTCAGATGACCTCCACTCCAAAAAGTGGGAAAGAGGATTTGACAGCGACCAATATTGATTCTTGTCGCAGACCCCTTCGGGGCTTCTCTGCACCAAGAATTCCAGAGACACGCTCCCGGCTTGCCATTTACAGATTTATTGCTTTGCTAATTGCTTACAAGCTCTCAGCCGCTCATAAAAGCGTCAGGACTCCATAACTCAGTTTCCGTGACTGGAGGAACTAAAACTTTCCCGCTTTCTTCTCCACCATTTCCTGACCCGGAAACACCCTCCCTTATTCTCCCTCCTTCCCTTGGCTTCGCAGTCAGGGCTCTGGGACCTTGCACACAGCCCTGCCTGCTCTTCCTGTTCATCGCAACTCCCTCCCGACTCCTCGCTGCTTTCACTACTCAGAGGTGGCGGTGGGTCTCGATACTGGCTCAAAGCCGGGGATGGGGGGGGCCCTTCCAGTCCTCTGACAATTCTTTTGATAGCAGCCCCATATTCTCAACACAAAGTGAGAAGTGTGTTATGTACTGAGTTGAATAGAATCCAAATTGCAGCAGTCTGATTGGTCCCAGAACAATAGGATTCAGAATGCAGCAGTCTGATTGGTCCGCAGGAGCCACCCACTCCAGCTCCAGGTGGAAGTGAATCCGCAACCTGATTGGCCTACAGGAGTATCCCGGAATTAGCCAATCACTTAGGGCCCATTGTGTAAATAATGTATATAAAGCAGACGTTTTGGGGGAACTGGCATTCCTCGCTACTATGAGCTGAATAAAGAGCATGGAATCCACACTTGACTCCGAGTATATAGGATTCAGAATGCAGCAGTCTGATTGGTCCGCAGGAGCCACCCAATCCAGCTCCAGGTGGAAGTGAATTCACAACCTGATTGGCCTACAGGAGTATCCCGGAATTAGCCAATCACGTGGGGCCCATTGTGTAAATATGTGAGGTTTTGAGTTTCAGGGATAGCGAACTCAGTCTGACGTCCTACATCATAGGGATCATGTTTCACACCCGGGCAATGTGTTTACTGGAGTCTGCGTAATGTGAAACTGTGTTACTGTATTCTTTTTTTTCTGACTAAAGACTAATTCTACAAAAGCTTCTGTTCTACTCTGCTACGAAAGAAAAGGATTTTTCAGACCGGCACAGCAGGAAGAGTGCTGGGCGAGAGTCTGTAAAATGCACCAGTGGACAGTGGTCATTTAACCTAGTTATTGATTCTGTCGTTGTGCATTTTTATACAATTTCCACAGGTTATGGGAACAGTTTTTGTAGAGTTAATTAGTCAGTTTTGAACTGTCAGTGTCAGGGATGGGTCCATCCCCAAAGCAGGGTCGGAAGGCAGAGGCAGTTGGAGGCAAAGGGCAGAGTTTAGGTCTGACAGCGATTCACAGCAGAGCCAAGGAGAAAGCAGTGGAGAGGAGGAAAACCAAGCGCAATCAGAAGGGGTGGGGCTTTGGGAGCAGGCCAGAGCCCCGTGTACAGAGGTGCTGAGGCTCTGGGATGAGGCTGAAGCCCGTGGTCAGCCGGAAGCAGGGGAGGGGCTCGGGGATCTGGCCAGAGCCCCAGAGCAGCCGGAAAGCGGGGGACAGGAAATGGAGGTGGACCAAGGGGAGCAGGGGCTATGGGATGCTGTAAAAGCCCCAGAGCCGCCCAGCGGTCAGGACGGGAGTAGAGGGGAAGCCACCAGCGCCACTCCGCTCAGGTCCAGAGGGCGGAAGAGGAAGGAGGGTAGGCGGCGCCTTGGCTTCCCGAAGCTCTTATGCTGGGGGCGGAGCCGCCAGCCGGCAGTCCAGGTATCTGACTCGGATGAGACGGATGATGAAGTCTGAACGCTTGAATGTTTGATCTTGTTAATAAAGTTACTAGTTTAACAATCAACGTGCGTGGAGGCTTACTCTTGAGAAGACACCACACACCTCTCACAGTCAGTGAAGTGCGAAGTGAAGGAGCCGTTGCCAAGAAGCGGCTGCTGCCAAGACGCAGCAATTATTTACAGCTGGAAGGTCGTGCCAGAGCTTTGGAAGCGATCTCGCTGTGGAAAACAAGTCATAAATCTTCAACTCCGGCAAGTTGCAGCTACGCAGAAGACAGCTACGCAGTGAGTATGCTGAAAATCAAAGCCCAGATTCCCGGGGCGAAATAGACAATGGCTGCTGAGGGAGGAGAGTCGTTCTGCTGCCCTTATCCTAAGCTTGACGGCACCAATTATTTGCAATGGGCCGTGGAAACAGAAGCTTGGATGACTGCCCGTGGGCTTTGGCTTGTCACTCAAGCACCACCTCCAATGGTTCCTGGTCCCGTTGCCCAGCGCAGGGAGGAGAGAGGCCGTGGAATGCTGGTGATGTCATTAGAAGCAAGTCAGCTACCATTGATTGCAGGCTTGAACACTTGCCATGGGATTTGGCAGGGTCTAAGAAGAGTTTACGTGCGTCCGACAGCAGGAGCTAGAATTTCCCTGACAAGGCAGCTTTATGAGTTAAAGTATGTGCCTGGGGAAAATATGCAAGAGCACGTTGTAGAGCTGATTACTCTATTTCATAAACTGCAACAACTTGGGCTGAATTTTACTCAAAAGCAGAAGGTTTACACGCTTTTAAGTTCGCTTGACAGGTCGTTTGAAGCGCTCTGCCTTAGTCTGGAAGCTCTACCAGCAAGGGACTTAACTTTGGAATTTGTTGCTGGGCGCTTAGCGGATGAACAGACCCGCAGAGAGAGGCAGTATGGCCAAACAGCTGGAGCAGGTTGTTCTTTCCCCAGGAGTGGGGGTGCAGCTAACAGCAGATCAACAGAAGAGTCTACAACAGTCCAAGCGTATGGTGTTGTGAGGCGTTGTTTTCTTTGTCAGTCTCCAAACCATCTACGTCATCAATGTCCCAGCAGAGAGTCCTTCAAGGCCACGCAGATAAGGGATTCTGCCAAGCATGGGAAGTCTTCCAAAGCACGCAGAGGTGGAGGAAGAGGAGATACTAGGTCACGTCATCTTTCAGCTGCAATGGCTACTATCAAGGACGTTCCTGTTGCTAGGCAACGTTGGTTGATAGACAGTGGTGCCAATCATCACATGGTGGACATATCCTGGTGGACATATCCGGAATTGCAGGGATATTTCCGGTGACAGAGAAGTCAATCTTGCTGATGGGTCGAAGAGGAAATTGAAGACAGAAGCAAGTTGTTTTCTGGACTTTCTGAAATCTGATGTTAGAGTTTATGTATTGCCAGGTTTGAAATGTAATCTCATGTCTGTTTCTTCACTCCTTAGGGATGGTTATAGGGTTCTTTTTGAAGATGACCGGTGCACCATCGGGAGGAAGGGGGGTGAGCAGTTGGTTAGTGTCACATGTAATGAGGATGGGCTTTTTATCCTTGAGACAGGTAATAGCAACTCAGACACAGTCAAACCGGGGAACACTCTGAGTTTCAGAGTCCCGAGGTGTTTCAGTCAGCATTAGGCAGTCTTTTCTACATTTCTCAGTGGAGCCGACCTGATATAGCATTTGCTGTAAATCTGCTCAGCAGGGAAGCAAAAGTTTGAGCCTTAAACTATCAGCAGAGGGTGATGCGCGAGTTACGTGTTACACTGATAGTGATTGGGCCAACTTGGTGGACAGAAAGTCCGTATCTGGGTTTGTTATTTTCTATGGGAAAGCTTTAGTTGGATGGAGATCCAAGAAGCAGAGTCTCAGAGCGCTTTCTTCCACAGAGGGTGAGTTCAGTGCGTTGTCAGAACTTTGTAGGGAACTAGAGTTCTACAGTTGTTTAGTCCATGAGATCAACGGGGAGAGTTGCCAACCCATCGCTGTATGGGAGGACAATCAACCCTGCTTGAAGTTGGCGGAGACGGGACAATTCAAGGCCCGTACTAAACATCTGGACATCAGGTTCCGGAATGTATGCCAGAGTATACAGACAGGCTTAGTGAAGCTGAAGTACTGTCCAAGCCAGGAGAATCTGGCAGATGGGTTCACTAAACCTTTGAGTTTCCAACGTCATGGAGGATTCTGTGATGGTTTGTATTTGACATAAGGAACTACTTACGTTTCCCCTGTGGTGCAGGACGAGAGGGGGTGTGAGGTTTTGAGTTTCAGAGATAGCGAACTCAGTCTGACGTCCTGCATCATAGGGATCACGTTTCACATCCGGGCAATGTGTTTACTGGAGTCTGCGTAATGTGAAACTGTGTTACTGTATTCTTTTTTTTCTATGCCGAGACGCCGGTGAGATGGGGCTGACGGCGTTGCGTGTTTAATTGGGCAATAAATCTTGTAAATGAGCAAGGACTGGCCGTGATTTATTGCAACTGCTTTCACTGACTAAAGACTAATTCTACAAAAGCTTCCGTTCTACTCTGCTACGAAAGAAAAGGATTTTTCATACCAGCACAGCAGGAAGAGTGCTGGGCGAGAGTCTGTAAAATGCACCAGTGGACAGTGGTCATTTAACCTAGTTATTGATTCTGTCGTTGTGCATTTTTATACAATTTCCACAAAATAATGTATATAAAGCAGACGTTTTGGGGAAACTGGCATTCCTCGCTACTATGAGCTGAATAAAGAGCATGAAATCCACACTAGACTCCAAGTATATTTCAAAGTGTTTGGGCAAATCACTGATTTGTACATCAGTTCCCCCATGACACAACTGCTGCTGCTCTGCCTGTGAGTGTTGGGGAGGACTGTTCCCCCTGAAGCCCATTTTCCATCCTGGGCTTGGGGGTGGGCCCCATACTCCACCACAGCTTATAAGGCTCCAGGAGGCCACGGGACACTGCTGCTGCTGCTCTGCCTGTGAGTGTTGGGGAGGACCGCTCCCCTTGAAGCCCATTTTCCATCTTGGGCCTGGGTGCGGGCCCCATACTCACCACCACAGTTTTTTTTAAAAAAATAAAAAAATAAAAAATAAATAAAAAACAGGTTGTTTGCTGTTGAGACACCTCAAGCAGGTACAGGTGGAGGTAGCACTGATGCGGTACAGGCTCAGTGCACCACTGTGCCCACTCACCACCTGTGCGTGCATCTGGAGCACAGGAGAATGGCGCATAGCCATTGGGGGAATGTGCAGAAACAACCTGAGTTTTCTGAAGGGTACAAGTTAAGGGCATGTGATGAAGTTTTTGTTTGCAGGGAGTGCAATGTCAAAGCTAAGACGCCCAGTTACCCAAGGTCCGAAAGGGTTACCAAAGTTGGCTGGTTTCAAGTCAACAGTGGCGAAGGGTTCCTTAGGTCCTCGCTGACAGCTTTCTTCCATGAGAGGGAGATTAAGCACAGAGTGACTAACTCAGTTTCTTCACAGGTACTCGGTCTTGCGGAGCGCCGGAATAGGACGCTTGAGGAAGCCACTGAGGCCGTGCTCTCTGTTGCATGTCTACCCAGTAACGTTTGTGAGGAGTCACAAAGAGCTATCTGTTTTGTTTTTAACAGGGTTTTTTGTTCTGATGTAGAGAACACACCCTATTTTATGTTGCATGGCAAGAAGCCCAAGGTATACTTCTTTCGCGTTTTTGGTTCTCAAGCGGTGGTCTGCGTACCACGCACTGAACGCAAAGAAGGTGGGTATGAACCCAGCATGAAAGGGTTTGCTTATGCCAATTGGGTTCAATCCCCGATTCCAGTCAGCAGGAGTGCTGAATTCTGTGAGCAGAATGAATGGGAATGCATTCCTGGAAATGCTGATGTTCTTTCAGATGTTCAGGGTGGTCCTGACACTGCCAGACAGGCAGGTACGCCATCTGCGGGTGGCGGGGGTCCAGGTAGTGGACCAGCCCCAGGTGGGGGTATTGCTGTGGTTTCAGCACCTGCTGGTGGCTTGGGCCAAGTTCCCGGCCATGACCAGGGCGCAGCGCAGCTAGCCACAACTCCAGAGTCTAGGAGGAAGGCTAGGCGCAACAGGTCTTCTCTGGGGGAGCCTAATCAAGGTCTCGTTCCGAAGCAAGAGGGGGGTTCTTCAGCGGTGAAGCAGGAGCCCAGAAGTGCGCCAATGTCATCCTTAGGTAAGTCAGCTAGGGTGCAAAGGCGCAGCAAGTCAGTAGATGACATGCCTGACGTCAAGGACGCACAGGCAGGTTCCAGGGCAGCTGGAGCAGAGGGGGAACCTAAAGTGGTGTCACAGCAGTTTGCACGAACCACTGAAGAGATTCTGCCGAAAGGTTCACAGTCACAAGCGTGAGTGCTTGTCTGGCTCAGTGTGAACCAGGGAACCTTGAGAAGGTTCGAAGGGTGCCTCAAGGAGAATCCCAGGAATGGTGTGATGCCATGGAAGAGCGTTGTCAGGGCTTTGTAGGGAACTGGAGTGCTATAGGTGTTTAGTCCATGAGATCAACAGGGAGTGTTGCTTATCCATCACTGAATGGGAGGACAACCAACCCTGCTTGAAGTTGGCAGAGACGGAGCGGTTCAAAGCCCGTACTAAACATCTGAAGCTTAGGTTCCAAAATGAGTGTCAGAGTATCCAGACAAGCTTAGTAAAGCTGGAGTACTGTCCAAGCCAGGAAAATTTGGCAGGTGGGTTTACCAAACCTTTGAGTTTCCAACGTCACGGGGGATTCTGTGATGGTTTGTATCTGACGTAAGGAGTTACTTACGTTTTCCCCTGTGGTGCAGGACGAGAGGGGGGTGTGAGGTTTTGAGCTTAACAAGCTCAGTCTGACCCCCTGCCCACAGGGAAAACATTACGCATGTCAGGGGTCTATCTATGTACGGATGTCTGTGTAATGTGTTTTTTGGTATTCTTTGTAATGTGATACTTGTGTGTATCGGCTGTGTTCAGTTCGTCTTCCGGCTACCAGCCAGGATGAGGGTAACGTCTCCTGGCTTAAAGCCCTTGAACAATAAATCTTCTTAATTAAGCTGGAGTTGCTGTGATTTATTGTCAGAACTAAATACAGAGGTAACTTGCTCTGAGAACTTTTCCGCTGTGAAGATCTCTGCTTTGAAGAAGAAAGGGAAAGGTTTTAAAAGGCAAAAACACGCATGGAAGCGTGTGGACAACTTGTGACGCAGCTGGTAAATAGACTGTGGGATAAGTGTTATCAAACATTATACCTCGGCTGCTGCGTTGAATAACTGAGAGTTATTCCATTATTTAAGGGGAGGGGTCAGAGCTGCCTGGGAGTGGGTCCCAGCCAACAAAATGGCTGGGGCAGGTTCCACAGGGGGGGATGCACTGGGACAACCGATCTCAGTGATCACAGGTAGGAGGAGGAGCTACGCTAAGACCAGACCACGTCATTACCGAGGAGGCAGGCTTAGTCGTTGTCTGAGGACTATCCCTGCCTCCCGGTCTGGCCCTGACCGGACGGATACTGGAATCAACAAGCGATACCCACATGACCTGAAAGTGTTGCTGTGTAATGCCAGGTCAATGATGAACAAAACCACTGCCAAAACCACTGTGGATGGAAGATTTGACCTGGCATGTGTGACAGAGACTTGGTTGAATGAAGCAGATGGGCCTGTCCTTGCCGCTGCTTGTCCTCCAGGTTTCTCTGGGTTACAGCAACCCAGGCCATCTGGGCGGGGAGGGGGGGTTGCAGTGATTTTTAGGAAGTCATTAGTTTGCTCCAGTCGTCCTATTGGAAAGACCGAGTTTTCTGAGTGCATGTTCTGGAAGTTGGGCAATAGGGGCAGTACAGGATTCATTTTGGTGTACCGACCTCCCCGCTGCACCAAGGATTCCCTGCCCGAGCTGCTTCAGGTCGTGGCGGATGTGCTCCTGGAGACACCTAGCTTGGTTGTCTTAGGAGATTTTAACATCCATGCCGACACGACCTTACAAGGGGCCACTCGGGACTTCGTGGAAAGCATGGCCTTCATGGGGCTGTCCCTGAATGAGTTTGGCCCAACTCATAGCTGCGGACATGCCTTAGACCTGGTGTTTACCTCTATGGATGTTAATGATCTTGTTGTGAGATTCATTCCCCGTGTGCAGTCATGGGTTTATTGTTTATCACATGACTGGGTATGTGTTTTCATTCCACAGAGTGGGAAGAAAAAGAAGAAGAAGAGTTTGGATTTGATATCCCGCTTTATCACTACCCGAAGGAGTCTCAAAGCGGCTAACATTCTCCTTTCCCTTCCTCCCCCACAACAAACTCTGTGAGGTGAGTGAGGCTGAGAGACTTCAAAGAAGTGTGACTAGCCCAAGGTCACCCAGCAGTTGCATGTGGAGGAGCGGAGACGCGAACCCGGTTCCCCAGATTACGAGTCTACTGCTCTTAACCACTACACAACACTGGCTCTCTGGGAAGTGACGTAGACAGGATGTTTGTCTTACTGTGTTTCCCTTAAGTGGGACTATTGTCCTTTGTTCTTTCTCTTTGCTGCCTGATGCTAGAGAGAGAGGGAGCCATGATGTAGAGCTCCGTGTGTGTAGATATGTAATAAAGCAGTTTATCCTACATGCTGAGTTGCTGTGGTCTGTTACGCTACTGCACACACTCTGCGGATCCCTAAGTGTGCTTGATGTCTTCTGACACCAGTCAATGTGATGTTCGGGCTGAAGAAGCTGAAAGCTTCCCAAACGATCACCCAGGAAGGAGGGAACATGCCAGTCGGGCATGTGTCTCTGCCAAGGCTCTACGTGTGAGTAGAGACCGTTTCATAACAGATCTGACACTAAGTAAAAGCAAAACAAAAGAAGTGCCATGGTTAAATCACTTCCTGGTGCAACTGGACTTCTCCGCGACCCTTCCCTTCTGCCGGGAGGTGGGACCCATTCGGATGGTCCGCCCCCGTTACTTAATGGATCCAATTGGTTTCCAGAGAGTGGTAAGGGATGTTTTATCCCATGTTGATGGCCTTTCAGCTGATTCCCTGGTGGCCCGCTGGAATGTGGAGTTAACCAGGGCTATCGACTGTCTGGCTCCGAAGCGCCCTCTCCGATTGCATGGAGCTCGGACAGTCCCGTGGTTTTCCCCAGAGCTGAGGGCGATGGAACAGTCGCTGAGACGGCTAGAGCGCCGGTGGCGGAAAACTCATTCTGAATCAGACCGGACACGGGCTAGAGCTCAACTTCGAGCCTACCAAGTGGCAATGGCGACGGCAAAGAGGACCTTCTTCACCGCTTCTATTGCATCTGCAGAAAACAGCAGCAGGAAACTCTTCCAGGTGGTTCGCAATCTATCAGAACCACCTTCGTCACCGGGGTCTGGTAGGGACCCCAAGATCTCCTGCAATGCTTTTGCAAAGTTTTTTGCAGATAAAGTCGCTCAGATTCGGAAGGAGGTAGACTCCACCGTGGGAGCAGGGCCGGGGCTGGAGAGTACTGAAGCCCTGTCTAGTCATGTTTCATGGGATCAATTCCAATCTGTTACCTCCGAGGATGTGGACAGGCTGCTTGGACGAGTGAAACCAACCACCTGTCTCCTTGATCCTTGCCCATCCTGGCTAATAAAAGCTAGCCGGGAAGGGCTGGGCGATGGGCTCCGCGGGGTGGTGAATGCTTCCCTCTGTGAGGGAGACCCGCTGAAAGAGGCGGTCATTAAACCGCTTCTTTAAAAAAATCTTTGTTTTTTTTAATATTTTTTTACTGCAATGCATAGCAACATAAATTTATTATATATGGTTCCTGAAAAAGGCTTACATAACAAAATCAGTTCAAAGTACCTTGCGGTTTACCATTCTCTCTCTCTCTCTCTCTCTCTCTCTCTCTCTCTCTCTCTCTCTTTCTCTTTTTCCCCTTCCCCCTCCCCTCCAACCCTCCCCCCTAGACAGGCCTGCCTTCTTCAAATCTTTATCCATGTACACAGTCTGTTCATTCGAGCTTGTATGTTTGGGTTGGCTTCCCCCCTTTCTATCCAATTCCTGTAAAATGCCCATTTATTTGTGATTCTTTGGCATTTATTTTCCCATCTATCCTCTACCACTATCTGTGCAAATATTTCTGATTGTACGTATTCAAAAACATAATCATTCCATTTTTCTGTATTCCATTTAGTCTTTTCTTTCCATCCAAGTCCAATAAGTGCCATTCCGGCTAGAATCGTAATCTTATACAACTCTTGCATATTACTTTTTACTTTGTTATTTCCCAGTATTCCCGAAAATAGCAAATCCCTATTAACTTCTATGTTTATTTGAAATACTCCAGAAATTGCCTTTATAATCTTTTGCCAATATTCCTTAACCAGATTACATTCCCACCACATGTGGGAGTATAAACCTTTTTCCTGGCCACAATGCCAGCATTTGGGACTGAACCCTTTCACTATATACGCCGTTTGTGCCGGAGTTCTGTACCATTTTAATAAAAAATTTCTACTTAATTCTTTATACTTTTCTATTTTAATATTGTTTATATTCTTCATCAGTTCTTGGACCGTATTTGGATGGCTCATACCTTCCTGCTCCCATTTCATCTGGATTATCCTTATCATTCTTTCTTTGTCACTTATCATCAATTTATATAACATCCCTGCTATCCCTTTCTCCGTTATTTGTCTTTTTTTCAGTACCATATCTATTTTCATTTCTGTCCTCATCATCTCCTCTACTCTTTCTGTTTTTATTAAGTCATAAAGTCCTTGGACTTTCAGCCAGTATTGTTTTCCTATTTTTTCTAAAAAACCTTTTTTTGTAATTAAATTCCCTTCTTCATCGAACATGTCTTTTGATTTATAAAATCCCTGATCTTCTAATTTCTTCCCCCATACAGGGTCTCTTTGACCCTCCTGCATGTATTTTAACGGCATCCACCTTGAGTATGTTGGCATCCATTTCGTGTTCCAGTTCTTCCAGATTCCTAACGCAGTTTTCCTTGGCCCTATTGACTTCTTGTAAGCCATATTGATATCTCTATTAAATATCCCCTCTCTTCCTATTCCTTCATTTATTTCATTCTCCAGCCTAATCCATTTAATTCCATCCTTATATCCAATATCTATTAAGTTTTTCAGTTGGAACGTTTCATAATAAAGTTATAAATTCGGTATTCCCCATCCCATCTCTTCTTGAGATGAATAATTTATTATATCTGGGGTTCTAGCTCTTTTACTTCCAAAAATCCAATTTTTGAATACCTTATTCCATGTTTTAAACCATATTTTCCTTATGGGTAGTGTGATTACTTGAAATAAATATAATAATTTTGGTACCAAAAACATTTTAACTGCTCTAACCCTACCTAGAATAGATAAATTCTTATTTTACCATGATTTTATATCCTTCTTGATATTCTTCCAAGCTTCTCTATAATTTACATCTGGAATCCTAGCAACATTTTTAATAATATTTACCCCCAAGTATTTTATTTTTTTTCTGTTGATATCCATCCTTGTCATTTTTGCAATTTCCTTCTTCTCCTCTTTATTTACATCCCAACATAAAATTTCAGACTTCTCCAAATTTACTCCCAGTCCTGACTCCTCTTTAAAGTCCTTCAATATTATCATAAGTTCTCTTACACCCTCAAGGGGGGTTGTGAGTAATAATAGGATATCATCTGCATACATATTTAACATGATTTCCTCCTTTCCTTTCTTATATCCTTTTATCCTTACTGTGTTTCGTATCCTGTCTGCCAAGTACTCAATGCCCAACACAAATAGTAGTGGTGAGAGTGAACATCCTTGTTTAACTCCTCTTTGTATATTGAATTGATCTGAGACCCCCTCATTCACTCTGACCACTGCCTTCCCTTCTCTATAGAATTCTCGGATTGCTTCCACAAAGTTTTCTCCTAATCCTACCTCTCGCATAATATTCCATAAAAACATCTTTAGACCCGGCCAATATGGCCAACTATCGCCCACTCTCAAATCTACCATTCTTGGGCAAGGTGATTGAGCGGGTGGTTGCTGAACAACTCCAAGCACGCCTGGAGGATGCGGACCATTTGGATCCCTTCCAATCAGGATTCAGGCCTCATCATGGGACTGAAACTGCCTTGGTCGCGCTGGTCGATGATCTCCGGCGGGCTAGGGACAAAGGTGAGAGCTGTTTCCTGGTTCTGCTGGATCTCTCAGCGGCCTTTGACACCATTGACAATAACATCCTTCTGGACCGTCTAGAGGGGTTGGGAGCTGGGGGCACTGTTATACAGTGGTTCCCCTCCCTCCTGGGCCGTGTCCAGAAAGTGGTGGTGGGGGATGGGTGTTCAGACCCCTGGGCTCTCACTTGTGGGGTGCCTCAGGGTTCCGTCCGCTCCCCCATGCTTTTTAATATCTCTATGAAGCCGTTGGGAGAGATCATCAGGGGGTTTGGGCTGGGTGTTCATCAGTATGTGGATGATACCCAGCTCTACCTCTATTTCAAATCAGAACCAGTGAAGGCGGTGAAGGTCCTTTGTGAGTGCCTGGAGGCGGTTGGAGGATGGATGGCAGCTAACAGATTGAGGTTGAATCCTGACAAGACAGAAGTACTGTTTTGGGAGGACAGGGGGCGGGCGGGTGTGGGGGACTCCCTGGTCCTGAACGGGGTAATTGTGCCCTTGAAGGACCAGGTGCGCAGCCTGGGAGTCATTTTGGACTCACTGCTGTCCATGGAGGCGCAGGTTAATTCTGTGTCCAGGGCGTCTGTCTACCAGCTCCATCTGGTGCGCAGGCTGAGTCCCTACCTGCTCGCAGACTGTCTCGCCAGAGTGGTGCATGCTCTAGTTATCTCCCACTTGGACTACTGCAATGCGCCCTACGTGGGGCTACCTTTGAAGGTGACCCGGAAACTGCAATTAATCCAGAATGCGGCAGCTAGACTGGTGACTGGGAGTGGCCACATAACACCGGTCCTGAGAGATCTACATTGGCTCCCAGTACGTTTCCGAGCACAATTCAAAGTGTTGGTGCTGACCTTTAAAGCCCTAAACGGCCTAGGTCCTGTATACCTGAAGGAGCGTCTCCACCCCCACCGTTCAGCCTGGACACTGAGATCTAGCACCGAGGGCCTTCTGGCGGTTCCTGCACTGTGAGAAGCAAAGCTACAGGGAACCAGGCAGAGGGCCTTCTCGGTAGTGGCACCTGCCCTGTGGAATGCCCTCCCATCAGAGGTCAAAGAGATAAACTACAGGACATTTATAAAATACCTGAAGGCAGCCCTGTTTAGGGAAGTTTTTAATCTGTGACATTTTGATGTATTTTAATGTTTGTTGGAAGCTGCCCAGAGTGGCTGGGGGGACCCAGCCAGATGGGTGGGGTACAAATAATAAATTATTATTATTATTATTATTATTATTATTATTATTATTACCTTCCCCACACTCAGTCTACAAACCATGGGACTTGTGGGTTCAGTTGCCAACATCTGTGTGTATGACTATGACATAAACACACTGAAAGGATCAAACTGGATAAATGACTGCATAATAGATGCATTTCTTGCCTCCAGGGTGATCATGGCCAAAGAGCTAGGTCACGATGGAACAATTTTCCCACTTAGTTGCCACTTCATGCAGATGTGTCAAAGATTGCCAGTTCAAGCCCTGAAGTACTGTTTGAGATTTGGAGTGCTAAAGAAAGATATTTTGATTATTCCAGTAAATGACAGAGAAGTCCACTGGATACTGATAGTAATCATTTTTAAAAGGAAGACCATGCTCTACCTCGATTCCAAACATGGATTGAACCACTCGTTGATTGATGCAATAACATCCTTCTTAGCATGCCTGTATGAGATGGATTCAAAATGTCCCTATAGTTTTGCAGACTGGTCAGTTTTTGCACCAACTGATATACTCAGGCAAGGTAATTCCAGTGACTGCGGTCCTTTTACATGTACCACTGCACATCTGATTGCTTCTGCTGGCCAATTACAGTTCACACAAAAGGATATCACCTGAAACACTGTTTCCAGTTCTGGGCACCACAGTTGAAGAAGGACATTGTCAAGCTGGAGCATGTCCAGAGGAGGGTGACCAAAATGTAAAAGGTCTGGAATAAAAGCCCTATGAGGAGACACTTAAGGAGCTGGATTTGTTTAGTCTAGAGAAGAGAAGATTAAGGAGTGACATGATAGCCATGTTTAAATATTTCAAGGGATGTTGAGGATATTTACGACCTCCTCCGAGGTTCGTGGCTGCCCCCAGCCATAAATCACAGACCTGAAATGTCCAGCTCGCTCCCTGCGCTTCTGCTACGGTCTGCGTAAAATAGTCCAGCAAAGATAAATCCACGGAGCTTCAGCTTGAAGTCTAAGCTTAGCGTCCGTGCAATAAATCAGACAGCTCCTGTCTCATTAGTTCAGACAGTTTTATTTACAAAGAATAAACATCACAGCCCGGAGAGTACACAGCCATCTCCATTCCAGCTACGCAGCTTTCTCCCAAGTCTGGGAAAAGCAAAAGTAACACTGAGAAGTCACAGACTTCCGGTCCCCCGAAAGTGACCCCTCCCTCCCTGTGGGCAGAGCGTACTGCTGAGCTGTTAACCCTGTCAGCTCAACTCCTCACACACCCCTTTGTCCTGCTACCACAGGGGAAACCGTAAGAAACCACTTACGTCAGACATATACCGTCACAAAATTCCCCATGACGCTGGAAACTCAAAGGTTTCGTGAACCCATCGGCCAGGTTCTCTTGGCTTGGACAATACTTCAGCTTCACCAAGCTGTTCTGGACACTTTGACATACATTCCGGAACCTAATGTCCAAATGTTTGGTACGGGCTTTGAACTGACCCGTCTCTGCCAACTTCAAGCAGGGTTGGTTATCCTCCCAAACCGTGATGGGTAGACAACACTCCCCGTTGATCTCATGGACCAAACATTCATAGTATTCCAGTTCCCTGCAGAGTTCTGACAACGCACCGAATTCTGCTTCTGTGGAGGATAGAGCAATGAGACCTTGCTTCTTGGATCTCCACCCAACCAAAGCATCACCATACTTCACAATGAATCCAGACACGGACTTCCTGTCCTTCCCGTTAGCCCAGTCGCTATCTGTCCAGCACATGACCTGTGCTTCTCCTAGCGCTGACAGTTTGAGACACAAACTCTTGGATCCTTGCAAGTATCTAAGTACCCTCTTAGATACTGGATAGGCATCCCTGGATAGGCATCCACACTAGGCTTTGCAGCTTCCCTGCTGAGCAGATTCACAGCAAAAGTGATATCTGGTCTACTCCACTGTGAAAGATACAGGAGTGACCCTAGGGTTGTGTGATGGCCTGGGATTCGGACTCAGACGCTGAACCTAAGGGATCCCAGCCTGCACAGGATTCCCTGCCTCCAGAACCAGCAGAGCTGGGGCTGGGGCCTGAGTCTGAAGGGGCCTCACCTGTGCTGGATCCTCAGGTGCAAGCATCGGCTGAGTCTGCTCTGGCTCCTGATGGGATGGAGGACCCATTGCCTGCAGGTGTTCCACTCCCAGCCCTGTCAGGGGAAGCTGAGGTTGCATCTGGGTCCGGTAACCCTCCAGCCTCCCCTGAGCTGCAGAGGCTCAGGGCAGAGAGGCGAAGGGAACTAAGTTCCCGCAGAAGGAGTGCTCGCCTCCAAGCCAGGAGAGGCGAGTCACCTGAGGATCGGAGCCGCCCTATGCCGCGGGGCAGATAAAAGCCAGCCAGCCAGCCCCAGCCCAAGTTGCAGGAGCAACATCGATGCTGACCAGTTCCTGCCGGTGTTCCTGCTTGATCCCTGTCCTGCTTTCCTGCCTGAGCTCCTAACCCACCTTGGTTCCCTGCTTGCCCACCCGTTCCTGACTTTGCCTGACTCCCTGCCCCATACCCTGCTTCAGTTATTTTGGACTGCCTTTACGTGTACCTCTGACCTTGGACCGGACTTAGACCTCGCCTTTTGGATACCCCACGGGACCAGCACAGGTTGATTGAAACACCTCGGGGCTCTGGAACTCAGAGTGTTCCCCGGACTGACTTCTTTGACAAAGCAAATCTCCATGGGTGTCCTGACACTAGCACAGTCAGACATCCTGAACTTCTCAAGCAACTGTTCAATCTTACCTCTTTGACTCAGCAAAAAAACTTCCATCTTCAGTTCTGTCAACCTGAACACCTAGGTAAACCTTCACCGGTCCTAGCTCCTTGAGTTTGAAATGCTTTCCAAGCTCCCTAGCAAACTCGTTCACCTGCTTTTCTGTCCTAGCAAGGCAGATCAAATCATCCACGTAACAGAGCACAATTACCTGCTCCTGACCAGATCCCGCCAGGTAGAGGCAACTATCAGCAAGACTCTTGTGGAAGTTCATGCTTTCCAAAGCATCATTCAAACATCTGTTCCAGTTCTTTGCAGATTGTTTGAGACCATAGATGGATTTGTGTAGCTTCCAAACAACACCTGGCTTATTGCCCTCAAATCCCGGTGGGGGTAACATATACAGAACCTCCGCCAAAGACGAGTTCAGATAAGCCACGTCAACATCAAAATGGTGAAGAACAAATCCTCTTTGTGCAGCCACAGATAAGAGCATGCGCAGAGTCTCACACCGACAGGTGGGTGAATAAACCTCTGTGTAGTGCAGCCCTTTCTGCTGTGTGAAGCCTCTGGCTACTAACCTAGCCTTGTACTGTGGTTCTCCAGTCGCTGTGGGTTTAAGCCTAAACACCCAACGACTGCCCACTGCACGCTCACCTGGGGGTAGTTCCACTGTGGAATACACCTTGAGCGCTTTCATGGTGTTTAACTCCTTCTGCATTGCCACATGCCATTTCCTGGCTTCTTCAGCTGGCAACTCCTGCATTTCCTCATAGCTTTCTGGTTCACATTGAGCTAGACCAGCAAACACGCTAGTAGCTGTGTACCTGTCAGGTGGTTTGCCTTTTGTGGTGCGCTTGGACCGCCACAAACCACTGTCAGACTCACTCTCTGACCCAGACGAGCTGGTACTGGGTTGAGAGTCCTTGTCACCTGGGGACCTTCCGTGCGACCTACTGCGCTTGCTTGGTTCCCCTGGACCTGTCTCTGGAGAAGACGTACTACGCTTGAACTGTCTTCCTGTTCTAGCCACTGGAGAAGTGGGTGCACTCTGGGATTCCTGCTTCAAAGTTGTCCCCTGCTGCACTGTACCTTGGACATGTCCAGGAGCATGGCCCGGATCAGGACCAGGGTCTGGAGCGACAGCACCACCACCTCCCGGGGCTGGCCCAACAGCCGGACCACCGCCACCAGCAGGCGGTGCACCTGCCTGACCCACATCTTCAGAACCTTCCAGAATGTCTGAAAGAATGTCAGGGTTCCCGTGGATGCGCGTCCACCCCTGTTGCTCACAGAATTCAGCACTGTTGCTAAGAACCACCCGTTCCTGATTACCCTCTGGAAATGCAAACCTCCAGGATTTCAAATTCGGTTCATAGCCTACAAAGATAATCTTCTGGGACCTGGGACTACCTTTGCGCCTTCTGCTTTTGGGAATCAAAACATATGCTTCACAGCCAAATACACGAAGAAAGTGTACTTTGGGTTTCTTCCCATACAACAGAAAATATGGTGTCTCCCCTACCACTGAACAATCCGTCCTGTTCAGAGTAAAATTTGTGCATCTTACCGCTTCAGCCCAGTACCTTTCCGGAAGATTAGAATCAAAAAGCATAGCAGACACTGCTTCCTGCAGAGTTCTATTTCTCCTCTCTGCAATCCCATTGTGTTGTGGTGCGTAGGGGGGGCTCAACCTGTGTTTGCTGCCCTTCTTCCTAAAGAAGTCTTGCAGGGCTGAACAAGTAAACTCAGTTCCTCTATCGCTCTGGAAGCTGGCCACTTTACAGGAAAATTCAAGCTCAACCGCTAAAACCCACTCCTTTATGATGCTGGCCGCCTCCCCCTTGTGCTTGAGAGGCACCACCCACCCTGCTCTGGAATAATCATCAGTCAGAGTCAGAATGAACCTAGAGTGGCCCATGCTTTCTACAGCCATTGGCCCACAGAGATCCACATGCACAAGAGCAAAAGCCCTAGTGGAAACTCTGTCAGACCTGGGGTAGTGGCATGTTTTCACCTTTGCACGTTTACAAGCAGTACAGTCCAGGAACTTCTGTGCGTTCTGAACCCATAAATCTTTCAGCAGAGATAGATAACACGCGAGCTTCAGCGTTCCGAAAACAGAGTCCGGGAAATTAGACAGAGTCCTTTGTCTTTAGTCCAACTCAGCTTTATTGAAAGGCATTGTAACAATGTTCGAAGTACAAAGAGCTATAAAAGAGGCAAAGAGTGGTAAAACGCCAGGGCCGGACGGATTGCCAGCAATCTATTATAAAAAAATGGAAGAGTATATATCGAACCCTCTTAAGGAAGTTATGAATAGAGCTTTGAAAGAAGGAGTTATGCCGGACACATGGAAAGATAGTTTTATTTCTTTAATACCAAAACAGGGAACGGATAAACAGGAAATGGCTAATTACAGGCCAATAGCCCTCTTAAATAATGATTATAAAATGTGTTTCTTTTGGCGTCCCCACTGGGGAGAAAGGGGACTATAAATGAAGCGAGGGCCTCACAGACCTACACAGAAGCCAGTTTGGGCTGAGGGAAGCCTACTGAGGTGCTGATTTTCTCAATTCTCCCTTCACCTGTGTGTATCCTGCTAGTTCTATCCATTTCGCCTTTCTCTTGACACAAATGTATATAAAATTATACATGAAAATGTTAAATGGTCAGCTTTAATGCAGTGTCTCTGTCTCTACCTTTCCTGTGCAATTGCTCAATAATGTCACTAAGAAAGCTCTATACAGTGGTACCTCAGGTTACATACGCTTCAGGTTACATACGCTTCAGGTTAAGAACTCCGCTAACCCAGAAATAATGATTCAGGTTAAGAACTTTGCTTCAGGATAAGAACAGAAATTGTGTTCTGGCGGCGCAGCGGCAGTGGGAGGCCCCATTAGCTAAAGTGGTGCTTCAGGTTAAGAACAGTTTCAGGTTAAGAACGGACCTCCAAAACAAATTAAGTACGTAAGCAGAGGTACCACTGTATATTGGAGTGGTCTCTTTTATTAAAATAATTTCCCAAAGTTAATTCTAAAGAAGTGCATAAGACCAGTGGGCCAGAATTTTTGTCCCAATAATATTTTTATTTTTTTCCTGTGGCCATCACTAAATCTTCATGCAGTTAACTCCACAGTTTAATCTCTCCTGGAGTAAAGTGGCACTTCCTTTCGCTGGGTGCCCCTGAGGTCAGTATTATGGGAGAGGGACGAAAAGTTCTCTTTAGCCACTTTATCTTCTTAAATTTTTAAACCTCTATCATGTCTGCTCACCGCTTAGTCACCTTTTATAGACTGAACATTTCCAAACTCTTCAGCCTTTTCTCAAAGGAAAAGCACTGTTACCCCTTAATTGTTTGGTTGCCCAATTCTAGATGTAAGAGCAATCTGGTTGCCACATCTATCACCCTGTTGATCACCAGGGTTGATTTGGCTGATCAGATTGGCAAGGAGATTGGCCACTGTTCCACCCTATCTGAAATCTGCTACCATTATACCCCTGCCAAAAAAAATCAAATATAGGCAGTCTGAATGATTTTCGCCCTGTGACGTTGACACCCATCATAATGAAATGCTTTGAAAAACTGGTGCGGAACTGCATTATATCTTGTTTGCCAGTGGGACTTGACCCTTACCAGTTTGCGTACAAGGCAAAGAGATCCACGGAGGATGCTGTGGCAATGGCTCTACGTGTTGTCCTGACTCATTTGGAGAAAAAAGGGAACTATGCGAGATTGTTATTTGTAGACTTTAGTTCTGCATTTAATACTATTCTTCCACATAGATTGGTGCCCAAACTATTAGACCTGGGACTTCCGCCGTGCTTATGCAGGTGGATATTAGATTTACTATCAAATCTGAAATATGGTGCACAACCTCTTGTGCCTGAATGGGTCGGTCAGAAAGCAGCTCCAGGGTCATAACCTCTTGCGCAGGCACTGGGTCGGGGCCTGTTTCTGGTAGTGATAGCCTGCTGAGGGCGTCTGCATGGCCCATCGCCTTCCCAGGCCGGTAGATCAGTGTACACTGGTAGCCGGCAAGGAAAATTGACCACCTGAGGACGCAGGGAGACAGCACTTGGGGGTGTGCTTCTCGGGGGCAAACAGGCCAAGCAACGGCTTGTGGTCAGTCACTACGGTAAAGGGCTGCCCGTACAAGAAATCGTGGATTTTTTTTACTCCCTTCACAATTGCTAGACCCTCCTTGTCTATTTGTGAGTAGTTCCGCTCGGCTGCGGTGAGCGTCTGGGAAAAGTATGCCACCGGCACCTCTCTTCCGTCCGGGAGTTGGTGTCCCAGGATAGTGCCGATGCCATAGGGTGGATCCTATTGTTCTAGGATTCAGCTCAGTACATATCAAAATCGTTCCCAACGGGTCAGGATGGGTTCTCACGTCTCTGTGGATCTCAGTATGAATACGGGGACACCGCAGGGGTGCGTGTTGAGCCCACTTTTATATACGCTCTATACATCTGATTGTGCTCCCAAGTACCCCAGCAATAAGATCATTAAGTTTGCAGATGATACAACGGTGGTTGGTTTAATCACGGCTGGAGAGGGGGAGGCGGCCTATAGGAAGGAAGTTGAGCAGTTGGCGGAGTGGTGTAGGGAAAACAACTTACTCCTTAACTTAAAGAAAACAAAAGAAATTAGTGTGTACTTTAGGAAATGAAAATTGAATATTCAGCCACTTATTATTGAGGGGAAGTGTGCGAAACAGGTCTCGGTGTTTCGATTTCTGGGAATGGAGTTGAGAGATGACCTAACCAGGGGAGCAAACAGCAAAGACCTGATGAAGAGAGCACAGCAGAGGTTATATTTTCTGAGAATCCTCCGGAAAAATAATTTCTCAAGGACCTGCTGATGGCATTTTACCACTGTACTGTTGAGAGTGTATTAACCTATGGTCTGTGTGTGTGGTTTGGGAGTTGCACGGTCAGGGAAAGAACAATGCTGTCCAGGGTTGTAAAGACAGCGGAGAGGATAATTGGGTGCACTCTTCCCACCTTGGATCAAATCTATGCTTCCAGGTGCTATAAGAAAGCTGCAGAGATAGTGCAGGATAGTGCGCACCCCAGAAATGAACTCTTTCAGCTTCTGCCTTCTGGAAGAAGGTACAGGGTTATAAAGACCAGGACTAGCCGCCTGAGAAATAGTTTCTATCCAAAAGCAATTTTGCTTTTAAACGCAGTGTGAGGCAGTCTCTAAGGGAGTGTTTGTATTTAGTTGTGGGGCATCAGAGTTTTTAGGGTGCTAACCAGGTAGGGTATTAAAGTTTTAGGAGGTTAATTATGCATAAGCGGGATGGGGAATGAGTCGACAGGCATTTTCTGGATAGTAGGCTTGTCGGTTTTTGCATGTCTGATGTAGATTTTCAATTCCGTTGTTCTGTATGGGACAATGACAATAAAGTTTATCGTATCATATTGAATGTGTCTGGCATCTCCATCACTGTACATCCCTCCCTATGCCACACACTCCATGGAAGAGAATGACCATCCCACACAGAGCAGGAATACCCTATTCTGCACTTTTCCCAGCTATGCCAAAACTGTACACCGTATTCCAAATGGGACATTATAGAACTGTACAGGGACATTACAATACTGAGCATTTCATTTTCAGTTCCTTTTTCAATAGTCTCCAGCATGGAATTTGGTTTGCCAACATAGCCACTATACTACTCAGCACTAATTCCAGATCATCTATATATATAAAAATGTTCCCATTGCGTGCGCGGCGGACACCACCGTGCTCCGTAACCGCTGGACCAAATCTCATCGAATTAGGACACAGCGTACCATGACCATCAAGGAAGGATCTGGCATAATAAAAATTCAAAAAAACCACACCTGACATACCTAAAATATAGAATAAACGCTAAAAAAATTGGCGCACATATTATATGTCATCATCAGCTTCCAATAGAAAGGCTCATCGCAGGGCAGCGTCATATCTCAATGGACTCTTCAGGCCAGGGCCACAAGGATGTCTGGGAAATAGAGTTCAAAGAAGCGATGGCCTGCCTCTTTCCCTGATAGTCGACTCGGCTTTTAATAGGCTTTTAATAGCCGCAAGGCACGCTGGGAAATGGAGGCCGCCGCCTCTCACAGTTAACTAGGCCGGACCCGCAAGGTGTTGTAAGAATAAGTATGCCAAGCAAAACAAGGCCACATGTCTGAAAACAGGCCGCAGGCCTGCCTCCATTTTCACTCCCAAACTGACAAACTGTTTCTCTGCAAGGAAGGAGGAGGTGATTGTCTCAGTGATTCTGATACCTGAGTGCCAGACAAAAGGGTGTGATTAACTTGACTGGGAAACAGGGAAATGTAAATATCTCTTTTGTCAAAGGCATGCTGGGAAATGGAGGCCGCCGCCTGTCACAGTTAACTAGGCCTGACCCGCAAGGCACACTGATGCTACTGATGGTAATAAGCATAAAATCAGCCACAGCAAGGCGTGGCCGGGCCCGCTAGTACATGAATAAATGAAATAATAGTGGTTCTGATCCTTGTGAGACCCAGCTGCTCACTTTCTTTCACTGAGAGAACTGTCCATTTGTTCCAACTTCCTGGCGCTTGACCAATTTGTAATCCCTCAGTGGGCCCAATCTTTGTTCCCGTGGCTGGTAAGATTACTCTCAGTAGTCTGGTGAGGTTTCTAATCAAAAACCCCCTTTGGAAGTCCAAGCATATCATGTCTAACAGCTTACCCTCATGCAGGTGCTTGTAACCCTTCTCAAGGAACTCCAAAATGTTGGCGAGCAGGACTTCCTTTTGCAGGGAAGCCATGGAATGCACATGATATTTCAAACAGTGGCTCATTACGCACTCACCCTTGCGGCGGGTGAGTGCGCATCCTCTGCACCCTCCCAGTGCAGACAATCAAAAAGGGACAAGAGCAAGTGCAAGGATTGTTGATGGAAGGGGATCTCTTCTGATTAAGTATATCTCGTGGCCTGTGGGAATGGAAATTATCAGATGTTTCTGAGGCATATGACATAACATTAAAAATCAGGTGCAACCACCACTTAATCCTGTTATAAGGCAATTAGGAAAAGCAAATGAATGCAAGTATGCCATCAGTTCTAAGGGCTAAATGAGACTGCGAAACACAAGATTGCCACAGGGACTTGCAGCAGGGCAGCAGTTGTGACCTGCTTGTGGGAAAAGCACCACGGGGGCCAAATTTGGATTGGTACCACAGTGAAAGGGGAGAATGGGCTTCAGCCTTCGCCCTGGCCCTTTTAAAAAAGCAGTAATTATAATAATTATTATTATTTATTAGATTTTTAAGCTGCTCTCCTCACCAAAGTGGGCTCAGAGCAGTGTACAACATCAGAAATTCAATAAAACAGATAGATTAAAAGACAATTTGACTCCAATAACTGAGGCACCATGATTACCAGCTACTAGCCCAGCCAAGGGTAATGATAAAAGGGGAAGAGGGAAAGGACCAACAGGAAGAGGGAAAGAGTGAGAAGAAAATAAAAAGGGGAGGAGAAGGGAAAGGGAAAGGGGAAAACAAAACCATTGCTGCCCTCAACCTTAGGACTGGTGAAACAACTCGGTCTTAAAAGCTCTACCGAACTGAGATCATCTTCTTTGGCGATCACTCGTAGCCGAGTAAGATTGTATTCCATAAACATGGTTTTAACAATGAGTCCGTAAGTGACTGTGGAGGCCAGTTCTGCACCCACATGTCCTTCCACAGTGGGGACATTGATTCCCGGGCAGGAGTTGATCACGGTGTGGATTTGCCAAGCATGCCTTCCTCTTAGCACGTTTCTCCCTTGCGTCCTGAGTTTGAGTGTCTTCAAAGTCCATGGCACCTTTGGTAAAGGCTGTTCTCCAACTGGAGCACTCGCAAGCCAGTTTTTCCCAGTTGTCGGTGTTTATACTACATTGTTTTAGATTTGCCTTGAGACAGTCTTTAAACCTCTTTTGTTGAACAACAGCACTACACTTTCCATTAAGTTCGGAATAGAGTAGTTGCTTTGGAAGACGATCATCAGGCATCTGCACAACATGACCAGTCCAATGAAGTTGATGTTGAAGAATCATTGCTTCAACACTGGTGATCATTGCTTCATCCAGTACACTGTTATTAGTTCACCTGTCTTCCCAAGTGATGTGTAAGATTTTTCGGAGACACCGTTGATGGAATCTTTTGAGAAGTTGGAGATGGCGTTTGTAAGTGGTCCATGTTTCACAAGCATACAGTAAGGTTGGTAGTACAATAGCTTTGTAAACAAGCATTGTGGTTTCCCTGCGAATGTCCCATTCCTCAAACACTGCACTTCAATCGAGAGAAAGCCGCACTCGCAGTGCTCAGGAGATGCTGGAATTCGTCGTCAGTGTTGACCCTTGTGGAAAGATAACTGCCTAGGTAGGAGAAGTGATTGACATTTCCCAACGTTACACCATTGAGTTGGATTTGTGGCGCTGCAGAGGGGTTATTTTGTACTTGTTGGTGCAGCACTTTGGTTTTTTTGGATGTTGAGCGACAGGCCAAGCTTTTCGTAAGCTTCTGCGAAGATATTTATGATGGTTTGGAGGTCATCCTCTGAGCATGCACACAATACGTTGTCATCAGCATACTGAAGCTCTATGACGGAAGTTACGGTAACCTTACTCTTTGCTTTCAGCCTGCTTAGATTGAAGAGCTTTCTTTCCATCTGTTCAATATATGATTTCTACCCAAGTGGGGAGTTTCCCTTTGACAAAGTGTAGGATCATGGCAATTAAAATAATGAATAGAGTTGGGGCAATAACACAAACCTGTTTAACACCTGATCCCACTATGAATGGTTCACTTTGAGAGCCATTGTTATCTGCAATTGTTGCTGTCATATTATCATGGAGGAGCCGAAAGATGTTTAGAAATTTATCTGGGCAGCAAATTTTCAGAAGGACAGTCCACAGTGTATTACCATTTACAGTGTCGAAAGCCTTGGTCAGGTCGATAAACGCCATATACAGGGGTTGGGTTTGCTCTCTGCATTTTTCCTGAAGTTGTCGAGCGGTGAAAATCATGTCCACTGTCCCCCTAGGCCGAAAACCATTTTGGGATTCAGGAAGGGTCACCTCAGATATTGTTAAGAGATGGTTTGCTCAGATCCTTATAATAATTTTGCCGGTCGCAGCTAATAGAGAGATCCCTCGATAGTTTCCACAATCAGTTCTGTCACCTTTTTAAAAGAGATTAATAATTTTGGCATCCCTGAAGTCTGCCGGGATCGCTTCTCTTTCCCGGATTTTTTTGTGAAGTTGTTGTGTAAATTCAATTCCACCCACTTTGAAGATTTCAGCAGGTATCCCATCAGGTCCACTGGCTTTGTTGTTTTTCACTTGGTTAATAGCTGTACACAACTCTCCCAGATTTGGAGATATTGCAAGCTCATGTCTAACTTGCTTTTGTGGAATTTGTGAGAGGACCTCAGCAGTTACGGGGGAGTTGCAGTTAAGGAGATGTTGGTAGTGTTCTTCCCAGCTCAGTGCAGTAGCTTCTTTATCTTTTAGAAGTGTGGTACCATCTGCTGAGGGAAGCGGGTGGTGCTGTGGGTTAAACCACAGAGCCCAGGGCTTGCCGATCAGAGGGTCGGCGGTTCGAATCCCCGCAACGGGGTGAGCTCCCATTGCTCCCTGCTCCTGCCAACCTAACAGTTCGAAAGCACATCAAAGTGCAAGTAGATAAATAGGTACCACTGCAGCAGGAAGGTAAACTGCATTTCCATGCGCTGCTCTGGTTCGCCAGAAGCGGCTTAGTCATGCTGGCCACATGACCTGGAAGCTGTACGCCGGCTCCCTTGGCCAATAAAGCGAGATGAGCGCCGCAACCCCAGAGTTGGTCACGACTGGACCTAATGGTCAGGGGTCCCTTTACCTTTACCATCTGCTGAGTGTAGGGGGCATATGTCATGATTTATTGGCCCATAGGTGGTCTTTGTGGCTTCAAAGAAACTGTGCATCATGACTGCCAGCTAATAATAATAATAATAATAATAATAATAATAATAATAATAATAATTTATTATTTATACCCCGCCCATCTGGCTGGGTTTCCCCAGCCACTCTGGGCGGCTTTCAACAGAACTAAGTGCTGGATCTCTTGAGCTTTTTTTATCCACCAGGTGTTTTTTAGTTCTCTGGTTCTTCTTTGAACCTCAGCCTTAGCATAGGTTTTTTTTCTTAGTGGCACAGTTTCTATCTCTTTGCCAGATCTGAAATGCCTTCCTTTTCTTGTCAATCATGCGTTCAATCTTACTGTTATTCTCATCAAACCAGTCCTGGTGTTTCTTGGTTTGGTATCCAATAGTTTGTTCACAGGCTGCAATAATGGATGTTTTTAGCTTGGTCCAGTGTTCCTCAATGTTATCAGGGAATTCTGAAAGCAGATGGTCCTTAAGAGTCGTTTGGAAGCAATCCTGCTTAATGGGATCTTGAAGGGCTTGAGTGTTCATTTTGCGCCTTGGTTTCCTTCCTTGAAGCCTGCATTGAGGTATAATCTTGATAGCCATCGTGGAGCGTATTAGTTGGGGATCTGTCCAGCAGTCGTCGGGGCTCGCCATAGTTCTGGTAAGTAGCACATCACGTCGATCTTTAGCACGGACAATAACATAGTCTAAGAGGTGCCAGTGGTTTGACTGAGGATGCCTCCATGAAGTTTTAAATTAATTTTTCTGTCAAAAGAGTGTGTTGGTAATAACAAGGTTGTGCACTGCACATATCGTCAAAAGTAAGATTCCGTTCTGGTTGCTGTTACCAGCTCCTTCTTTCCCAATTGTGCTGGGCCTGGGGGTAATCTGAGAGACGAGGTCCAGGTCCGGTCCAGAATCCGAAGGTTCAGCGAGGAGTCAGTCCGACAGAGCCAAGGCAGAACACGGGGCAGGAAACCAGGCAAGAACAGGTACAGAATCGCAGGCATGTTCTTACTTGCAGCAATGATGCTCCCGCAACCTGGGGCGGAGTCCGACAGCCTTTTATATTTGTCAGGGCAACTGCCGGTCCTGATCCCCTGGTGGCTCACCTCCCTGTTTCGCCCGAAGGCGAGCACTCCTCCTGCAAGTACTCAGGTCTCTCCTCCTCGCAGACCTGAGTCTCTGCAGCTCAGGAGACGTTGGTGGGTTACTAGACCCAGGGGCAGCCTCAGCCTCCCCTGACCAAACCGGTAGTGGACCAGCTGTAAGTGATGGTCCAGCTGAAGGCAACGAGGTAATCTCCGCATCTGGAGCCAGGACAGGCTCAGGGCCCTGACTTGGCCCAGCTGGTGTTTGCTGCAGGGGAATCTGTGCAGACTGGGACTCTTCAGGATCAGGCCCCGGACTTGGTTCAGATGATGTCTGAGGCAGAGGATCCGGTGCAGACTGAGACTCCTCTGGTTCCGAGTCCGAGCCCAAGTTCCAGGCCATCACACCAATAGTCCCAGGCCACAGATCGAAATCTTGTCCAACGCTTGCATTAAAATAACCCAGGAGGATAATTTTATCTTCCTTAGGCGTCTCTGATAGGACGGTATCCAGCTGAGAGTAAAACTTTTCTTTAATGTCTTAATCGGCATCCAGTGTTGGTGCATAAGCACTTATAATAGTAACCTGTTGGTTTTTGGTGAGCTTTATTCGAAGGGTTGAGAGTCGCTCATTAATGCCGGTAGGGACTTCTGACAGGAGCTTCACAAGGTTGTTTTTGATAGCGAAGCCTACCATATGTATTCAATGTTCTTGTTAAGATAGACTGTTGAAGAACTGTTAGCTTTGGGCTGGAAAAGCCCCAAAGCCATGCAGCACTGCAAAACAATGGAGTTCAGCAGGTTTCCGCCTGCGCTTACCACAGGGGTGTCAAACTCAAATTAATCGGGGGCCGCATCAGCAGTTTGGTCACCCTCAAAGGGCCGGTTGTATCTGTAGGACTATGTGTCCACTCTTTATTATCATAAATTATTGTCACTGCATTCAATTATTACTGTTTTTTGTAATAATGTAAGTAATAACAAAATATTGAGGGGGCTGGGCCCCTGCAAAATGGATGGGCATTGCCATTAAAATCAATGGTTGGTGTGTGCGAGCCGCATCTTGTGATTATGCAGGGTGGGGTTTACCTGAGCCGCCCCCCCTCCTATTTTACTCAATTTGGCACCCCTGCTAGAGCTCGTTCTCTGCTAGTGAGAAGAAAGGTAGACTTGGCAGGACCAGCTCAAGAGGTTTCAGTTCAGGAGGTGGAAACCCCAATGGACACTCTCCTTTCAAAGAGTATCATCCACATGTGGCAAGGAATGGGGGTTGTTGCACTACTGCCACCCACTGCAATGGGGCTTCCGCAGGAAAAACCTCTGGGGAGGGGAGGCTTTTGCCCTGCATGGGTCCGATCTGCCCCAAATCTGTCCCCCTAAGGTTGCCTCTTGGACAGCGGGGTGCGGGGGTCGTGTCTCCCTCTAGCCTGCCCAGCCCCACAGAGAAGGCTGTCCCTCCACAGCCCCCCTTCTTGGCTGGCAAAGGAAGAAGCCCCCCTTGTGCCGAGCCGTGGGGCAAGGACTCCGCTCCGAGCACTCTGGGAATGGAGGCACAGGGAAACTTAAGGCGCAGCCGGAAGGGGACCGCCGCTCTCTCTCCGGCGGAAGGACAAATCCGGGCAGAAGCCCCGAGCCCAGGGAAGGCAAGCCAAGGGCTCCCCGAAGGGCAAGGCGAGATCGGGGGCGTTTCTCCAGGGGGAGCCTCTCACAGGGAGGACTCGCCATCCCCGCGTGCGCCGGTCCCTGGCGGCGAAGCTCCCGCTCTTGGCGCTCTTGGCAACAACAGCAGCAGCAGCAGCAGCAGCAGCAGCAGCAGCAGCAGCGAGGCCACGAGCCCCAGCTGGCCCGCCAGCCGCTCCTTCCCCTGCCGGCGAGCGGGGCTCTTGCTCGGCAGCAGCATCTCGGCCCGACACGGAGCGCCGGCGAGGAGCGCGACTGCCTGTCTCGCTGGCTCGCTGGCTGGGCGCGAGCAACGAGCAGTGCCGCCTCGCCTCGCCTCGCCCGCCCGCCCGCCCGCATCTCCTCCGCTGGCCGCTCACTCTGCGCCGCCTCCCAGCGCCGCTGCCGGGAGAGCGCAAGGCGGCGCGGCGGGGGCGAGGCGCTGCGCCATGGGCAGGGCTCCTCGGCGGCGGCGGCAGCGAGCGCTCGGCCAGCCTGGCAGCCCCAACCGAGAGCCGGAGGTCGGGGAGGGGGCGCTCGCCGGTCGGTTCCGCCTCCTCCGCCAGACGGGGGGTGGCCGTCTTGCAAGGGCGGCCTCCACTGCAGCTTCTCGCGGAGAGGTTAGCGGATGGTCTCCTTCACTCCCTGGAAGGATGGACCAGCACCTGGCAGAGCTTTAGGGCACGGGTGTCAAACACAAGGCTGGCGGCCGGCGGAGGCTACACGGGCCACATGACGAGGTCTGGCGGGCCGGATTTGGCCCCCGGGCCTTGTGTTTGACACCCGTGGCTTACCAGCAGTGTTTACCTTCAGCAGAGTTTCTTCCTTGCGTAGCTTCTGTGTGTGCCCTGTGTGCTCTGTGCAGCTTCAGAGACATGCCAGCAATAATTCCTCACAGAGTCCACCTTGATTCCAACAAGCAAGCTTTATTACAGGCATAAATCACAGCAGAAAATCTCCTGGGGACGCGGAACACATTTTGCTCTCTGCGTCTCCGGTTGAAAACGAAACCAGAATGTACAGACAAACAAAAGTGTCACATTTCACACAAGCTTCTGTTTACAGCAATACCCGGATGTGTGAAACATAATCCCTGTGGCCGGTACGCACCTCTTGATCTTATTAACCCTGTAAGCTCCAAACCTCACATAGACCTTTCCAGTGTGTGTAGCCTCCTTTTTCTTCCTTCAGTTGTCCCTTGCCTGCTCTTCGAGAGTCCTGAAGTGCAGCAATATCGATGTTAAAACTTCACAGCTCTCTTGCAATGATGGCTGTTCTGCGTTTAGGACGTTCGCTGTCTGTGTTATCTGACAAAGTCCATATATTCCATGTTCCAAAGTTCAATTGTCTTTTACGACCACTGGGTGGTGACCCCACTGGGTGCGGTAATCCAGTCAGGGAAAAAGGGAGGCAGACTATGTTTAGGGCACCTTTTCTAGCCCCTCCCCCTTTTCGGGGAGAGCAGAGTGGATCCTAAAAAGGGCTGCTCAGTCATGGATACAGCTGCCGAGCTGCTCAACTGCCTCGTTCCTTGAGTCAGAACAACTGAATCTGTATCCACAGCCCATGTGCCGGTTCATGACTAGGGGCTTCCAGATTTCACGATCCTGCCCCCGTTACCATTTACCAATCACCATGGGACTTTTGGGGTTTGGGTTGGGTTTTTGGAAGATGCCTGTGCTTGAATTTGTTTTATGTGTGTAGATCAGTGCACGCTGATCAACGCAGTCTTCGCAGTAGGGCTCTGTTCCGATGGCATGAGTAGTCATGACAAACTGGTAGATCCTATCTGCTGCAGCCTTCATCCGCCTTCACAGCCATTGTAACATATTGCTTGTTATCATCTGCCTGTTCTGCCATTGAGGACTTCTTGGATCATTCTTTGTCTAGCTCCTTCCCTTTGACCTTACTGCCTTGGGTGACCCTGCTGGGAGTACGATATTCCCGACTCGCTCACAAGGGTCATAGGAATGTGCAAGCCCACTCACCACGACAAGATGATGATCCAGCGAGTGAGAGAACTGAGATAGATTGCGCTGAACCCTGGTCTCATTAGACAAAGCGTTCCACCAAAAAGGCTCTGGCTCTGGCTGAGGACAGCTGGATATGTTTTGGGCCAGGGACCACCAGTAGGTTGCTGTTAGATGAGCATCACGCTCTTTGTGGGGTGTAAAAGTAAAGGGACCCCTGACCATTAGGTCCAGTCGTGGCCAACTCTGGGGTTGCGGCGCTCATCTCGCTTTATTGGCCAAGGGAGCCGGCGTACAACTTCTGGGTCATGTGGCCAGCATGACTAAGCCGCTTCTGGCAAACCAGAGCAGCGCACGGAAACGCCGTTTACCTTCCCGCTGCATTTATTTATCTACTTATCTACTTGCACTTTGACGTGCTTTCGAACTGCTAGGTTGGCAGGAGCAGGGACCAAGCAACGGGAGCTCACCCCGTCGTGGGGATTCAAACCGCCGACCTTCTGATCAGCAAGCCCTAGGCTCTGTATTAGAAGATAATTCCCACAGATAAGAAAGGTCATAGACTGTTTAGGGCTTTAAAGGTTAGCACCAAAACCTTGAACCTGATTCGATACTCCACCTGGAGCCAATCCAGCTGATGAACAACCAACTGAATGTGGGCTCTCCACAAAATCCCAGTAAGAACTCATGCACCTGCATTTTAGACCATTTGGAGTTTCTGGAGCAGTCTCAAGGGCAGGGCCGTCTTAAGCATATCTGGTGCTGTGGTGCGAAGATCCCTCCGGTGCCCCCCCCCATTTCCCAGAGTTGTCGGCCTTTTTTTTAGGGAGCTGACACCATGCTTACACATTATCTCTAACAAGCCCTTAGGACAAAATAAAATGAAAAGGCAGAAGAAAATCTAATGAAGTCCTCAATTCCAAAGCAAGACTCATTCAAGACTCAGCAGTTCTTCTAATTCATCCTCATGATTCAAATCACCACATATCAAAAAGTTAAAGCAATCACCAGTTTGTTGTTCTTTAAATAAATGAATAAAGACACAATGAAGTTTCCGGCCAATTTGTGTTTAAGTACAATGCTGACGTTTTCAAACATTGTGGGGGTGGGGGGGTATAAAGCAGTGACATCCTGAACCTAAAAAAGGACCCAAAACTTGGGTCACAAAGGCTGCAGCCCTAACTGCACTTACCTGAGAGTAAGCCCTGCTGAATCTAATAAGACCTTACTTTTGAGTAGACAGTAGGACTGCAACAAGAAACACATTTGGGAATTAGGGCTTTCTGTTTTAAGTCTCAACCAGAGGAAAATGTAATATTGGAGATTAGGGAGAAAGGAATATGAATAGATTGGGGGGAGGGGGCTGACGAGAGACCAAAAACCACAGTTAGCAAGACAAGGCATACTTTCTGGGGAGCAAGTCTCACATACAGTTGCTTGGGGCGAGGACTGCAGAGGGACCATAGTTGAGTTGTGCGTGTGTGTTTCCCAGAGATGTTGACCATTTTTAAGGGGGGTGCTCTTTGGGTGAGGCATATTATATCACATAAAAACAAAGGAACAAAATATTAGGGGAGTTAAAAGGTTGAAATAGGCTTGACACCCATTTGATTGGAAAGTTGTTTTGGTCTTTTTCTCCCTACCCCACCCCTCCATTCATACTACTGTATTAGTGAATGGATTAACTATAAAGTATTCCATTCTAGATTAAAAAATGAGCTTGTTCATTCATTAAGAATAATACTTGTTAGTTTCCGCTTGGCATTCCTACTTATGCGGCTGAGTAAGATTTACTTAAATTCAGTTAACAATTATATAGTTAAAACAGGTTAGGTGGCTAGGTTGGAAAGGGACAGATACGGTAGCAATTGCCTAAACTGGCATAGATTAAAAAATGCCAGTTTGGCTACATTTGTGACCAGTGCCTCCATAGAGAGAGAGACGTCCAGGATCACACTGAGACTCCTGATGGCGGGTACAGGTGACTATTGTGCACCATCAAGAGTTGGGAGCTGGCAACCCGAACTGAAATCATTCCGGCCCAGCCATTGGACCCCCATCTTTAATGGATTGAGATTCAGCCAATTCCGTTTCCTCCATCCAGCACATCCACCTAAAAATTGGCCAATATATCCAGGGTAGCATCTGGCCAGGGCCATGAAGCAGTAGACCCATGATTTTTGTGGTCAGATCTGTGGTTATGTACAAGATATTTGAATAAAGGGTGAATTTGGGGTTCCCCAATGCAAAAACTCTGAGGATCCATGAGTATCCATGGTTCGAAACCACGTTTTTGGGCCACGGTATCACCAGGAAGCTGTGGATCCATGTTTTTTGTGGTGCAGGCTGTGCCCATGGACATGATATGTGATTTGACAGTTAGTTTGGGGTGGCGCAATGCAAAAAGCATGAGGATCCGTGCTTCAAAACCACGTTTTTGGGCCATGGTATCGCCAGGAAGCCATAGATCCGAGATATTTGTGGTGCAGGCTGTGCCCATGGACATGATATGTCCTTTGAGGCAATGGGTAAAAGGCGGATCAACACGGATCCTCATGAATTCATATGATTTTTTCATTCAAATTAAATAAAACCACCATGATACTGTAGATCATGTCTTAGTCTGTAGGCAGCATAAAAAAAATCATGAATCCACTGTTTCGTGGGGCCACAATGGCGCAAAAACGTGGTTCTGAAGCACGGATCCTCATGGATCCTCATGATTTCTGAACTAGATCAGCCCGAAGTCACGATCAGATCAAACATCATGACCATGGGCACAGAATGCACCACAAAAATATCGGATCCACCGCTTCCTGGCGACACCACGGCGCAAAAACGTGGTTCTGAAGCACGGATCCTCACGGATCCTCACCCTGTTTGCATTGGGCCAAACCAAATTCACCGTCAAATCTCACATCATAGCCAGGGGCACAGCCTGCACCAAAAAAACCACGGCTCCACTGCTTCCTGGCGACACCATGGCCCAAAAACGTGGTTTTCAAGCACAGATCCTCACGGATCCTCACCCTTTTTGCATTGGGCTACACCTAACTGACCGTCAAATCACACAGCATAGCCAGGAGCACAGCATGCACCACAAACATCTCAGATCCACCTCTTCCTGGCGAAACCACGGCCCAAAAACGTGGTTCTGGAGCACGGATCCTCACGGTTCCTCACGCTTTTTGCACTGGGCCACCCAGAAGTCACCGGCAAATCTCATATCATAGCCAGGGGCATAGCCTGCACCAGAAATATCATGAGTTGCACCACAAAAATCAGAAAAATGACCTCATCAGCACTGTTCATGTCACCACTGTAACGTTATTATTAGAGCCGAGAGGTGAATGTACGACTATATATTGTACCAAGATATGGTTCATCTTCAAGAACAGATCAAATACATACTGAAGTATTAAAGGGGGGGAATATGAAACTGCTTACATACTGTCAATAATATCCAGATTCAAGAAAGATAATATGGCTAAAAGTTAAATCAGTGAAAAGACATTATTTGAGTCCATCATAACAGAGGTCTACCTTTTGGGTAAAATTTATAAACTATTACTCAAATTTGACACTGAGCCCGAACAAGCAAAACCTTGTTTGACAAAATGGATGCAAAAATTTTAAGAGCAGGTTACAGTGGGGCAATGAGATCAATTATGAATAAAGGAATAAAATTCACTGCAAATTAAGCCCTAAAACAAAATGGGTACAGTGGAACCTCGGGTTGCGGACGTAATCCATGTCGGAGACACGTCCGCAACCCGCAGTGTTCGCATCCTTAAGTGCCGGGTCTGCACAATTTGGCGCTTCTGCGCATGTGCGAAGTGCGATTTAGCGCTTCTGCACATGCGCGAAGTGTGTTTTAGTGCTTCTGCACATGCAGAAGTGGCAAAACCCGGAAGTAACCCATTCCAGAACTTCCGGGTTTCCTGCGGTCCGCAACCTGAAAACACACAACCTGAAGCGGCGGTACCATGAGGTATGACTGTACAAAAATGTTCTTTCGATAGTATATAAATTTGAAAGATATACAGAAGATGAATGATGAAATGAATGGACATTGCTAGAAATGTCATAGACCTCAAGGGACCTTCTTCCATTTATGGTGAACCTGTGAAAGGACCAAAAAGTTTTGGAGGAAAGTTCATTTCGAAATGCAAAAAATGTAAAAAAAAAAAAAAAAAAAAAAACACCCTAAATTTGCATTCGACCCCAAAACTATGCTGTTGGGGATGACTCCTTCAGCTATTGTGAAATCGTCAGTGGAACTATTCAGTTATATGACCACAGCAGTCAGAGTGGTGTTGGCTAACATATGGAAATCTGATATATGTCCTGAAATAGATGCATGGAAAGAGAAACTATCAGAATATGCAGTAATGGCAAAACTCACCAATTTAGTAAATAATAGACCCATGGAGGAACATAAAAAAAATTGGAATCTTTATAATTTGTATACAACTTAACAGAACTGTAACAAAATGAACATCTGTATGGATTTGTATAATAGACCTTAGGTTACAAAAATATTTCCTGTTTAAAAATAGAACCTTTGTCTGTATATGATAAAGAAAGAAATATAGAGTAGAATAAATACTGTCTGTCTGATCTAGAAATGAAATCATATTTTTAAATAATTTTTGCTTTAGACTTTTATAATCATATATGGAATTTCTCCCATAGAGCAAATTACCTAGAATTGGAAAGTGTGTGTGTGTGTGTGTGTGTGATCTTGAAAGTTTTAACAATAGGTATGGATGGCATGCATATCTCAATTATGGGAAGGTAAAAGTTAATAAAGAATTTACAAATCATATACTTAGAAGTGCACTATATAAGGTCTGGAACAAATATAGACTACAGTTGGAACCACAGACACCTTGGTGGATATCGCCGCTGGAGGCGTACGCTGTGAAAAAATTGAATATGAGAACAAATTGGCCAACATATAGACAACTATTGGAAGATGAACAAGGGAAACTCAGATTAAAACCCTTTGAAGAGATACGGCAATATGAAATTGAGAGATGGCATTATATACAATTAAGAGGCATATTTAATTCTGATCAAAAGAAAGGCTTTGCAAAAGAGAACTCAAAATTCAATATTACAATAATTCAGAATAATAATAAATTGTTATCTAAAACATATAATGTGATAAATGTGAGAGTGTAGCCATAGTGGAGTCTCTCTTCTTCTTTGGACTGCTGCTCGGAGCAGCCATAAATTGTCTTAACGAGCCCTGGCTCCGCAATGGTGTCCAGCCACGCTTCCGTTGGGCAGGCTCTCTCACTCACTCAGCAGAATCGCGCAGCGCCTTGTGTTGGCAATTTTAGGTCTGCTTCTCTGTGTCTGGAATAACTGAGGTCCAGACAGTTGTATTCTAAACTACATATTTATTGACTCACAAAGAAAAGAAAACCTGAGGAGTCAAGCTCCATAGCTACGATACACACTACAGCATACACTACTCGGCAAGGGGAAAGTGAAACCAACTTCCCCTTTCGTCAGACAAAAGATAGTTGCCTGGATACATTGGCAGAGTTCCCAGAATCAGAACGATTGGTGTTAACTGCTTGCTGTCCAGAAAACACAACACCCCCTCTCGTTCGCAATTCTGGGTATACATATATACATCTCAACCCATGTTCAATCCCTCACAGAAACCTTCATGTTTCTGGAAACTTAGGGGTTTGGTGAAACCGTCTGCGAGATTCTTTTCACTAGGACAATATTTCAGCCTGACCACATTTGTCCTAACACTCTCATGCACATTTTTGAACCGAATATCCAAATGTTTCGTTCGTGCATTGAATTGACCAGATTCCGCCAATTTCAGGCATGGTTGGTTATCCTCCCATATGGTGATGGGCAGGTAACACTTCTCACACACATCTTCGACTAGGCACTTGTAGAATTCAAGCTCATGACACAGTTCTGACAGAGCACTGAATTCTGCCTCAGTCGATGACAGTGCAATCAGACTTTGCTTTTTGGACCTCCAGCCAATTACAGAATCTCCAAACATTATGACCATCCCAGATATTGATTTTCTGTCTGAGTCGCTAGCCCAATCAGCGTCAGCCCAACATTGAAGCTGTTCATTGCCCTGGGCTGTCAGTGTGAGGCTAAACTCTCTGGTTTCTTGCAGATACTTAAGAACTCTCTTAATCCCATTCCAGGCCATCACACTGGGCTTGGCTGCTTCTCGACTCAGCAGATTGACTGCAAATGCAATATCGGGTCTACTCCATTGAGACAAATAGAGCAGGCTGCCCAGAGCAGATTGATACACCTCCTTGTGCTCGAACTCTTTCTTTTCATCAGACTGATTGTCTTTAACAAAGCATGTCTCCATTGGTGTCCTTACACCCTTACAGTCTGCCATGTTGAATTTCTTGAGCAACTGATCAATCTTTGAGCTCTGGTTAAGTACAAAACTGCCATCTTGGTCTCTGTGAATGTGAACCCCTAGATACATGCTCACAGGACCCAACTCCTTGAATTTGAAGTGCTGCCTCAGCTTACTTGCAAACTCCTGCACCTGTTTGTTTGTACTAGCAACAAGGACAATGTCGTCGACAAAAATTAATGCCAATTCTTGTTGCTGACCTGAATCCTTTAGGTACAAACAACTGTCTGCACGACTCTTCCTGAAGCCTAGCTTCTCCAGAGCCTGGTTGAGACAAATATTCCAGTTTCTGGCAGATTGTCTCAAGCCATAAATGGAACGGTGTAGTCTCCAAACCAAATTTGGACTATCAAACCCTGGAGGAGGTAGCATGTAGATTTCCTCCTGCAGCGGTGAGTTCAGGTAGGCGACGTCGATGTCGAAATGTGCAACCTCAGCACCTCTCTGTGCTGCTACCGCTAGCAGTAACCTCATGGTCTCACTGCGGGATGTGGGTGCATAAACTTGTGAGTAATGCACTCCTGGTCTCTGGCTGAACCCTCTGGCCACCAATCTCGCTTTGTATTGTGGCTCTCCACTTGCAGTGGGTTTCAACCTATAGACCCAGCGACAACTCACAGCTTGCTGGTCAGCTGGCAGAGTTGTAAGTGTGAACACTCCAAGCGATTTCATGGCACTAAGCTCTTTCTCCATCGCTTGTTGCCACTTGCTGGACTCTGCTTGAGGTAACTTCCGCACCTCAGCGAAGCTCTCCGGTTCGCACAGAGCAACATGGGCCCAAACCGTGGTGGCTTTGAACCTGTCAGGAGGTTTGCCTTTCGTGGTGCGCTTGGAACGCCATGGCACCACTGGAGACTCCCCCTCTGACCCAGACGTGCCGGACTCAGTCTGTGAGTCCCTGGCATCTGGAGAACCGCCAAGTGATTTGCTGCGCTTGCTGTGCCCTCCTGGACTGAACTTGCCTGAAGGTGAGCGTGGAGACCTACTGCGCTTCTGTCTCCTAGCTCTTGTCTCCCCTGGAGACGTGGGTGCGCTGCTGGGTTCAGACTTTGCCTGACTCTTAGGGATTGCCCCCTCTGGCACTGCACCCTGGTCGTGTTCGGGATCGTGGCCCGAAACACCAGCAGGTTGACCACCATCAGCACCACCAGCGGGTGTGCCTGACTGATCCTGGTAGTCAAGACCGCTGAATAAGTCTGTGAGCACTTCAGGATTGCCATGAATCCTCTTCCAGCCATCTTGCTCACAAAACTCTGCGCTGCGGCTGATCACCACCCGAGAACGATTTCCACTCGGATGAGCAAATCTCCAGGCTTTCGACCCTGTGTCATAGCCGCAGAAAATCAGTTTCTGTGACCTCGGGCTGCCCTTCCTACGTAACTGCCGGGGTATCAGGACCCAGGCCTCTGCCCCGAAGGTACGGAAGTAGTGCACCTTGGGCTTCTTTCCGTAGAGAAGAAAATAGGGCGTGGTCCCTACCACAGAGTTGTATGTCCTGTTCAAAGTGTGACATACAGTTTTCCATGCTTCGGCCCAGAAGAATTTTGGGAGACCCGAATCAAACAAAATAGCATCAACTGCCTCCTGCAGGGTTCTGTTCCTGCGCTCCGCAACTCCATTTTCCTGAGGAGCGTAAGGAGAAGTTTTTCTATGCTTAATGCCTTTGGCACGAAAGAAATCCTGCAACTTTGCACAAGTAAACTCAGTGCCTCGATCGGTCTGAAAAGATTTCACTTTGGTGCCAAATTCCACCTCTACTGCCTCCACCCATTCCTTAATCTCTTTCGCCGCTTGCCCCTTGTCCCTGAGCGGGAAAATCCAGCCGGCGCGAGAATAATCGTCAATCAGACATAGAACAAAGCGGGCATGGCCTATGCTGGGAACCTGCATTGGTCCACACAGATCGGCGTGAATCAGCTCAAACGCCTGGTTGGCCACCCTGTCTGACCTTGGGTAACTGCAAGAATGCACCTTTGATCTCTTACAAGCTCGGCAGTCTAGGAATTTAGTGCACTCCTTCATTTTACAACCCTCAGTGCACTCTAGTTGCTTGCGCACGTACCCCCAATTGGCGTGCGAAAACCTGCGATGCCACAAGTGTAAACACTGATCGTGGGTGGGTTTGTTGGCACAATGCGCGTGTGCCGTCTCAAAACTGTTTTTACCTGTTTCAGCACCCTGCGCCCTCGCTGTGGCGCTGTTGTCAGTTTCCAGAATGTACACCCCATCATGGCCTCTCACCTGGACCAACTGCTCTCCACCTTTGGAGATGGTGCATACCTGGTTACTAAAACTGACCATGTAACCTGCAAGGTCTAAAGCTGAAACAGAAAGTAAGCCATACTTCATGCCATCTAAAACAAACACATCAATGTCATCATTCAGACAAGGCATATAAAAAACACCAGCTTTGGTGACAGATTTAGTGGTTGCATCTGCCAAAGTGACTGTGGTAGCATCTTGGATCGACCTGCAGTTCCACAACTGACTGCCAGGTGGCGCTAGATGCCTACTGGCACCACTGTCCACAATCCAATGCAGCTTGGGGTTGGCAACAGTCTTTCCAACGAAAGCGTATGCAGCTGCTTTATCTTCTCTGCCTTCTCTGGACGGTGCTTTCCTCCCACGACGTGGTCTCCCTTTCCTCTGGCGGTTGCCATGGAAACCAGCTTTGAAGTTTTCTTGGCTGCAGTCCCGGATTAGATGCTTATCTGACCCACAGCCAAAACATTTCTTCACTGCAAGAGCTTTAACCGAGCTCTCAGCAGCCTCTGCACCCCCACTCCTGGGCAAAGAGCAACCCCCCTTAACAGCTTTTCCTTTCTCTCTTTCTCTCCTATCCTGTTCATCCTGCAGCCTCCCCGATACATAATCAATGCTCAGTTGTGCTGCTGGCAAGGCTTCCAGAGTGAGAGAAAGCGTCTCAAAACTGGGGTCTAACGAACTAAGCAAAATGTAAACTTTCTGTTCCTCCGTAAATGGAACCTGCAGCTGTCTCAAACGGTTGAAGATTGCCAACATCTTGTTGGTGTGCTCACGCACACAGCCTCCAGGTTGCAAACGTTGCTCAAACAGCTGCCTGGTGGTGTGAATGCGTGCACCCGCTGTATCTCTCTGGAACACACGTTGAAGAGTCCCCCAAATCTCGTGGACGTTGGTGGCAGCGTCTATGTGCACCATCTGCTCTTCCTCAATGCCCATGACTAAGTGAACAGTAGCTCTCTCGTCTTTCTTCTTGGCCCTAGCTGCTGCAGCAGCAGGGGCTTGCACTGGTGGGGCCACAGTACAAGTCCACAAATCTTTAGCAGTTAAGAGGACCTTCATCTTTCGCAACCAGTCAGCCCAATTCCTCCCATTTAGCCTGGGGAAGGGCGGTGTAAAGTTCTCATGGGATTCTGCCATCTCCCCCCTGGGGCTTGAGGTAACTCACGTGGCTGCAAACTCAGCACTTGCCTCTCAGCTCCCAGCTCCAGGAAATGGCTCCTCTTCACCAGCGAGGTTTCCCTGCTTTATGCCTCAAAGCTTGCACAAAGCAGTCCTCCAGCTGGGCTTTCATGCTGCCGCTTGCAGCAGACACACAGACCTCCCGTCCTGGCCATAAATCACTTCAGGACGCTTTGCCAAAAAAGCCGTGCTATCTCTTAATGGCGCTTCCATAACCTGTGATAAATGTGAGAGTGTAGCCATAGTGGAGTCTCTCTTCTTCTTTGGACTGCTGCTCGGAGCAGCCATAAATTGTCTTAACGAGCCCTGGCTCCGCAATGGTGTCCAGCCACGCTTCCGTTGGGCAGGCTCTCTCACTCACTCAGCAGAATCGCGCAGCGCCTTGTGTTGGCAATTTTAGGTCTGCTTCTCTGTGTCTGGAATAACTGAGGTCCAGACAGTTGTATTCTAAACTACATATTTATTGACTCACAAAGAAAAGAAAACCTGAGGAGTCAAGCTCCATAGCTACGATACACACTACAGCATACACTACTCGGCAAGGGGAAAGTGAAACCAACTTCCCCTTTCGTCAGACAAAAGATAGTTGCCTGGATACATTGGCAGAGTTCCCAGAATCAGAACGATTGGTGTTAACTGCTTGCTGTCCAGAAAACACAACATATAATCTCTTACTGGACTGGGAACTGATGGATGAAGAAGTGGGCCCAAGATGTCGGACATACCGGTACTATTTATCTAGACTGAGCAATAGCATTGGCGCAAAATCTTGCCACCATAGCGGTGACCTTTGAATTTGAGTCTGACAGGAGCCATTAAATTTGCCGTTCTTCAGATCGTCCCGGTAACCCATCAAATATCTTTAGGGTAGATTCTTTCCGGAGGTTTCTGTATAGGGAGCAACGAAAGAAAACATGGCCGATGGTCTCTATTTCTCCTGATTTACACGGACAGAGTCTGTCTTCTAAGGGGACTTGTCTATACTTCCCGTATAGAACCGCTGATGGTAGAGTATGGAACCTAGTCAACGTAAATGCCCTTCTATGTGATGGGTTAGATAGTCGGCTGGGAGCGGGTTAGATAGTCTAGCTGGGTTAGATAGTCGGCTGGGAGCGGCAAGTATCTTCGTTCTTCTGATATCGGGAAGGATGGGACTTTATTTAGATCATTTTGTCTCTCGGTGTCAATTACCCTCTGTTTGACTATATTTTTTGCTGTTTTATAGTCACAGGAAAAGAGGTGAGTTGGTTGAAGGCCTATAGTCATTAGTTTGTTTTCGATGGCTCTGGACCAGGGCGATTGATAATTGTCTTTCAGTATCGACGGGGCCAGGCCCTGTGGGTTTAGATGTAATTTTAGCCATAAATTACACGCTTGTATCCATATTTTGGTCTCCAACCATATCATTCCTGTTTCTAGCTGTAGCGTGGCATTTGACATACAGGGAGGGGTCTGGAGAGCTGATCTGATGAAATTAGACTGGACTGTTTCTAGTTGGATTAGACTTGGTGCAGGGGCACAAAGTTGAGCCCCATAGAGTAATTGAGCCTGTGCCTTCGCCTCATAAAGCTTTAGAGCCGCCGGAATATAGTGGGCGCCTTTTGTTCTTAGGAATCTTAAAATTGCAGAGGTGGTTTTATTAGCTTCTGTTGTTACATGGTTTAGGTGAGCTTTCCTTGTTCCTTTATCATGGAAAATTACTCCTAAGTACTTAATACTGTGTACTTGTTCGATTTTCAGGCCATTTATAGACCAGATCAGGGTTTTTGGGTGTTTTGCAAAAGACATTATTTTGGTCCTTTGATAATTAATATTCAGGTGGTTCTCTTCACAGTATCCCGCCAGGGAACAAAGCGCCCATCGTAATCCAACAGGAGTCCTAGACAGTATCAGGGCGTCGTCTGCATATAATAAGATGGATATTTTCTTGTCTGCCAATTGGGGTGGATGGAACTCCACTTTCGATTGTTTTGATATGACATCATTGATGAAGTAATTAAATAGTAGAGGGGCTAATACACAACCCTGTTTGACTCCCCGCTTGGTATCCACTGGACTCGTTAGATGACCCTGCTGTGAGCATCGTACCATAAGTTTGGTATTCAAATATTGTTGTTGTTGTTTGAGTGGCGTGCCCTATCTGGGTGGATGGAGCAGCCAAGTAATTTCGTTGTCCCCAAAGGGGACAATGACAATAAATATTCTATCTATTGTTGTTGTTCAGTCGTTCAGTCGTGGCAGACTCTTCGTGACCCCATGGACCAGAGCACACCAGGCACGCCTATCCTTCACTGCCTCTCGCAGTTTGGCCAAACTCATGTTAGTAGCTTCGAGAACACTGTCCAACCATCTCATCCTCTGTCGTCCCCTTCTCCTTGTGCCCTCAATCTTTCCCAACATCAGGGTCTTTTCTTTTTTTTTTTTTTTAAATACTGTTTATTAAATTTTATACATATAAAAAACAACAACAAACAGATAAAAATTAAACAAACAAACACATCACAAAATACACAAAACAGATTCAAAACATACAAAAAAGAAAAACTTTCAAAACATACAATAAAAAAGTCCGTAAAACCTTGCTTTCTAACATTATCTAGTGACTTCCTCCCACTCTTCCCTTTACGCTTGTCATTGTCTTACTTTTTTAGCAATTCCTTTTCATGTTCCTCGCTAAATCTCTAAATCTTCTCTTGTACATATTTCTCTTATCTTATTCCAACTTAACTTCTACTGTACAAGTCTTATGTATCCATATTACCTTACTTCTTAAAATTACTATATTCTTATATTTCTTCTTATTTCCTTTTCTTATCTTTTACTACCTTATATCACTTGATACTATAAACTATTGATACTCTCTAGCTATTTTTTACTATTAAATACCATTCTATTTCTTAACATATTCTCTAAATTTCCCCCAGTCTCTTTCCACCACTTCTTCCCCCTGGTCACGGAGTCTCGCGGTCAGTTCGGCAACTTCCGAATACTCCATCATCTTCATCTGCCATTCTTCAATCGTTGGTAATTCCTTTGTCTTCCAGTATTTTGCAACTAAGATCCTTGCTGCTGTTGTGGCATACAAAAACAGAGTGTGATCTTCCTTAGGCAACTCATGGTTGACCATTCCAAGTAAGAAGGCCTCTAGTTTCTTTACAAACGTGTATTTAAACACTTTTTTCAATTCGTTATATATTGCTTCCCAGAAGGCCTTCATCCTCGGGCAGGTCCACCACATATGGTAAAACGTTCCTTCAGTCTTCTCACATTTCCAACATTTGTTATCTTGCAAATGATAGATTTTTGCTAGTTTGACTGGGGTTAGATACCACCTATACATCATTTTCATTACATTTTCTTTCAAAGCATTACATGCAGTAAACTTAATCCCTTTCTTCCACAGTCTCTCCCAGTCCACCATCATTATATTATGTCCGACATCTTTTGCCCAGTCTATCATTGCAGATTTGACTAGTTCATCCTGTGTATGCCACTCCAGCAACAAATTGTACATTCTAGACAAAGTTCCAGTTTTAGGTTCTAACAGTTCTGTTTCCAATTTGGATTTTTCCGACTGGAATCCTACTTTCTTATCCAGTTTAAAAATCTCATTAATTTGGTAATAACTAAACCAGTCCCATAATTCGGATTGCAACTCTTCAAAGGGTTTCAACCTGACGCTTTGCCCATCTTCTATCAGGATCTCACTGTATTTTGGCCACTTGGATTCCATATTTGTTCTTTTTGCCATTTTAGCTTCCAATGGTTATAGCCATCTGGGTGTTCTCCTTTCTAGCAAATCCTTGTATTTTATCCACACTCTAAACAGTGCTTTTCTTACGATATGGTTTTTAAAGCCTTTGTGAGCCTTTACTTTGTCATACCACAAATATGCGTGCCACCCAAATTTATTGTCCCAACCTTCCAAATCCAGCACGTCCGTATTCTCTAGTAACATCCAGTCCTTAAGCCAGCAGAATGCTGCAGCTAACATCAGGGTCTTTTCTAGGGAGTCTTCTCTTCTCATGAGGTGGCCAAAGTACTGGAGCCTCAACTTCAGGATCTGTCCTTCTAGTGAGCACGCAGGGCTGATTTCTTTAAGAATGGATAGGTTTGATCTTCTTGCAGTCCATGGGACTCTCAAGAGTCTCCTCCAGCACCATAATTCAAAAGCATCAATTCTTCGGCGATCAGCCTTCTTTATGGTCCAGCTCTCACTTCCATACATTACTACTGGGAAAACCATAGCTTTAACTATACGGACCTTTGTTGGCAAGGTGATGTCTTTGCTTTTTAAGATGCTGTCTAGGTTTGTCATTGCTTTTCTCCCAAGAAGCAGGCGTCTTCTAATTTCGTGACTGCTGTCACCATCTGCAGTGATCATGGAACCCAAGAAAGTAAAATCTCTCACTGCCTCCATTTCTTCCCCTTCTATTTGCCAGGAGGTGATGGGACCAGTGGCCATGATCTTCGTTTTTTTGATGTTGAGCTTCAGACCATATTTTGCGCTCTCCTCTTTCACCCTCATTAAAAGGTTCTTTAATTCCTCCTCACTTTCTGCCATCAAGGTTGTATCATCAGCATATCTGAGGTTGTTGATATTTCTTCCGGCAATCTTAATTCCGGTTTGGGATTCATCCAGTCCAGCCTTTCGCATGATGAATTCTGCATATAAGTTAAATAAGCAGGGAGACAATATACAGCCTTGTCGTACTCCTTTCCCAATTTTGAACCAATCAGTTATTCCATACCTAGTTCTAACTGTAGCTTCTTGTCCCACATAGAGATTTCTCAGGAGACGGATGAGGTGATCAGGCACTCCCATTTCTTTAAGAACTTGCCATAGTTTGCTGTGGTTGACACAGTCAAAAGCTTTTGCGTAGTCAATGAAGCAGAAGTAAATGTTTTTCTGGAACTCTCTAGTTTTCTCCATAATCCAGCACATGTTTGCAATTTGGTCTCTGGTTCCTCTGCCCCTTCGAAATCCAGCTTGCACTTCTGGGAGTTCTCGGTCCACATACTGCTTAAGCCTGCCTTGTAGAATTTTTAGCAAAACCTTGCTAGCGTGTGAAATGAGCGCAATTGTGCGGTAGTTGGAGCATTCTTTGGCACTGCCCTTCTTTGGGATTGGGATGTAGACTGATCTTCTCCAATCTTCTGGCCACTGCTGAGTTTTCCAAACTTGCTGGCATATTGAGTGTAGCACCTTAACAGCACCATCTTTTAAAATTTTAAATAGTTCAGCTGGAATATCATCACTTCCACTGGCCTTGTTGTTAGCAAGGCTTTCTAAGGCCCATTTGACTTCACTCTCCAGGATGTCTGGCTCAAGGTCAGCAACCACACTGCCTGGGGTGTATGAGACCTCCATATCTTTCTGGTATAATTCCTCTGTGTATTCTTGCCACCTCTTCTTGATGTCTTCTGCTTCTGTTAGGTCCTTTCCACTTTTGTCCTTAATTGTGGTAATCTTTGTACAAAATGTTCCTTTCATATCTCCAATTTTCTTGAACAGATCTCTGGTTTTTCCCATTCTGTTGTTTTCCTCTATTTCTTTGCATTGCTCGTTTAAAAAGGCCCTCTTGTCTCTCCTTGCTATTTTTTGGAAATCTGCATTCAATTTCCTGTATCTTTCACTATCTCCCTCGCATTTTGCTTGCCTTCTTGTTTTTGCTGAGTGTATAGAGCTTCTCCATCTTTGGCTGCAGAGAATATAATCAATCTGATTTCGATGTTGCCCATCTGGTGATGTCCATGTGTAGAGTCGTCTCTTGTGTTGTTGGAAAAGAGTGTTTGTGATGACCAGCTTGTTCTCTTGACAGAACTCTATTAGCCTTTGCCCTGCTTCATTTTGAACTCCAAGGCCAAACTTGCCAGTTGTTCCTTTTATCTCTTGACTCCCTACTTTAGCATTCCAATCCCCTATAATGAGAAGAACATCCTTCCTTGGTGTCATTTCTATAAGGTATTGTAAGTCTTCATAGAATTGGTCAATTTCAGTTTCTTCAGCACTGGTAGTTGGTGCATAAACTTGGATTACTGTGATGTTAAAAGGTCTGCCTTGGCTTCGTATCGAGATCATTCTATCATTTTTGGGATTGCATCCCAGTACAGCTTTCGCCACTCTTTTGTTGACTATGAGGGCCACTCCATTTCTTTTACGGGATTCCTGCCCACAGTAGTAGATATGATAGTCATCCGAACTGAATTCGCCCATTCCCGTCCATTTTAGTTCACTGATGCCCAGGATGTCAATGTTTATTCTTGCCATCTCATTTCATGACCTTCGAATATAGCAATCGAATAAGCTGTAATAGACGAGGATCAATGGAGGAGGCTTTCAACTTTTCCCACAATTTCGTTCGCGAAATGGAATCAAAGGCGGATTTTAGATCTATAAAGGCCGCGAACAGGGAGGAGGACTTGGTGGTTGCGTATTTCTCTCTTTTTTTTTTTTAATATCATTTTTTATTTATTTTCACGATCATTTTTGCAATATACAATATACATATTTTCACCTCTTAAACCTTTTTGGCTTTTTACAGCCTTGACTTCCTTCAGTCCATCCAAACGACTTTATAATTTCTATATTTCACCTTATATTTCTTATTTCTACCATTGCTCTCACATCTCACTCATAACTTATCCTGATAAGTTTACAATTTAGCAACAATATTTCTTCTTTAATCTACAATGTCTCTTGAAGTCCTACCAACGTATTCAATTCTATAGTTCCTTTTATATAGTCTGTAAATTTAGCCCAGTCTTTGACGAACTTCTGGTCCCGCTGTTCTCGGATTCTCCCCGTCATTTTGTCCATTTCTGCATAGTTCAATAATTTCATTCTCCATTCTTCTATTGTCGGCATTTGTTCTTGCTTCCAATTCTGTGCTATTAACATTCTCGCTGCTGTTACTGCATATTGGAAAAGCTTAATATCTTGTCTTTTAATGTCTGTACCTATAATTCCTAACAAAAAAGCTTCTGGTTTTTTAACAAATGTATATTTCAACATTTTCTTTATCTCAGTATATACCATGTCCCAAAAGCTTTTCACCTTTTTACAGTCCCACCACATATGGAAAAAGGTACCATCTTTCTCTTTGCATTTCCAACACTTATTATCTACTTTGTACATTTTCGCTAGTTTGACCGGCGTAATATACCATCTATACACCATTTTTAACACATTTTCTTTCAGAGCATTACACGCAGTGAAATTCATGCCCTCCCTCCAAAGTTTTTAATAATAATAATAATAATAATTTATTATTTGTACCCCGCCCATCTGGCTGGGTCTCCCCAGCCACCCTGGGCGGCTTCCAACAAATATTAAAAAACAAAACATTAAAATATCACAGATTAAAAGCTTCCCTGAACAGGGCTGCCTTCAGGTGTTTTCTAAAGGTCATGTGGTTGTTTATTGCTTTGACCTCTGATGGGAGGGCGTTCCACAGGGCGGGCGCCACCACCGAGAAGGCCCTCTGCCTGGTTCCCTGTAGCTTCGCTTCTCGGAGTGAGGGAACCGCCAGAAGGCCCTCGGCGCTGGATCTCAGTGTCCGGGCTGAACGGTGGGGGTGGAGACGCTCCTTCAGGTATACAGGACCGAGGCCGTTTAGGGCTTTAAAGGTCAGCACCAACACTTTGAATTGTGCTCGGAAACGTACTGGGAGCCAGTGTAGATCTCTCAGGACCGGTGTTATGTGGTCCCAGCGGCCACTCCCAGTCACCAGTCTAGCTGCCGCGTTCTGGATTAATTGCAGTTTCCGGGTCACCTTCAAAGGTAGCCCCACGTAGAGTGCATTGCAGTAGTCCAAGCGGGAGATAACTAGAGCATGCACCACTCTGGCAAGACAGTCTGCGGGCAGGTAGGGTCTCAGCCTGCGTACCAGATGGAGCTGGTAGACAGCCGCCCTGGACACAGAATTAACATGCGCCTCCATGGACAGCTGTGAGTCCAAAATGACTCCCAGGCTGCGCACCTGGTCCTTCAGGGGCACAGTTACCCCATTCAGGACCAGGGAGTCCCCCACACCCGCTCGCACCCTGTCCCCCAAAAACAGTACTTCTGTCTTGTCAGGATTCAACCTCAATCTGTTAGCCGCCATCCATCCTCCAACCGCCTCCAGGCACTCACACAGGACCTTCACCGCCTTCACTGGTTCTGATTTGAAAGAGAGGTAGAGCTGGGTATCATCCGCATACTGATGAACACCCAGCCCAAACCCCCTGATGATCTCTCCCAGCGGCTGCATATAGATGTTAAAAAGCATGGGGGAGAGGACGGAACCCTGAGGTACCCCACAAGTGAGAGCCCAGGGGTCTGAACACTCATCCCCCACCACCACTTTCTGAACACGGCCCAGGAGGAAGGAGCGGAACCACTGTATAACAGTGCCCCCAGCTCCCAACCCCTCTAGACGGTCCAGCAGGATGTTATGGTCGATGGTGTCAAAAGCCGCTGAGAGATCCAGCAGAACTAGGAAACAGCTCTCACCTTTGTCCCTAGCCCGCCGGAGATCATCGACCAGTGCGACCAAGGCAGTTTCAGTCCCATGATGAGGCCTAAATCCCGATTGGAAGGGATCCAAATGGTCCGCATCCTCCAGGCGTGCCTGGAGTTGTTCAGCAACCACTCGCTCAATCACCTTGCCCAAGAATGGAAGATTTGAGACTGGGCGATAGTTGGCCATATTGGCCGCATCCAAAGATGGTTTTTTAAGAAGCGGTTTAATAACCGCCTCTTTTAGCGGGTCTGGGAAGGCTCCCTCACAAAGAGAAGCATTCACCACCCCGCAAAGCCCATCGCCCAGCCCTTCCCGGCTAGCTTTTATAAGCCAGGATGGGCAAGGATCAAGAAGACAGGTGGTTGGTTTCACTCGTCCAAGCAGCCTGTCCACATCCTCGGAGGCAACAGATTGGAATTGATCCCACACAACTGGACTAGACAGGACTCTAGCACTCTCCCGCCCCAGCCCTGCTCCCACGGTGGAGTCTACCTCTTCCCGAATCTGAGCGACTTTATCTGCAAAAAACTTTGCAAAAGCATTGCAGGAGATCTTGGGGTCCCTACCAGACCCCGGTGACGACGGTGGTTCTGATAAATTTCGAACCACCTGGAAGAGTCTCCTGCTGCTGTTTTCTGCAGATGCAATAGAAGCGGCGAAGAAGGTCCTCTTCGCCGTCGCCATTGCCACTTGGTAGGCTCGAAGTTGAGCTCTAGCCCGTGTCCGGTCTGATTCGGAATGAGTTTTCCGCCACCGGCGCTCTAGCCGTCTCAACGACTGTTTCATCGCCCTCAGCTCCGGGGAGAACCACGGGGCTGTCCGGGCTCCATGCAATCGGAGAGGGCGCTTCGGAGCCAGACAGTCAATAGCCCTGGTTAGCTCCACATTCCAGCGGGCCACCAGGGAATCGGCTGAAAGGCCATCAACATGGGATAAAACATCCCCTACCACTCTCTGGAAGCCAATTGGATCCATTAAGTGGCGGGGGCGGACCATCCGAATCGGTCCCACCTCCCGGCAGAGGGGAAGGGTCGCGGAGAAGTCTAGCTGTACCAGGAAGTGATCTGACCATGGCACTTCTTTTGTTTCGCTTTTACTTAGTGTCAGATCACCAACATCCATAGAGGTAAACACCAGGTCTAAGGCATGTCCGCGGCTATGAGTTGGGCCAAACTTATTCAGGGACAGCCCCATGGAGGCCATGCTTTCCACGAAGTCCCGAGCGGCCCCTTGTAAGGTCGTGTCGGCATGGATGTTAAAATCCCCTAAGACAACCAAACTAGGTGTCTCCAGGAGCACATCCGCCACGACCTGAAGCAGCTCGGGCAGGGAATCCTTGGTGGAGCGGGGAGGTCGGTACACCAAAAGGAATCCTGTACTGCCCCTATTGCCCAACTTCCAGAACATGCACTCAGAAAACTGGGTCTTCCCAATAGGACGCCTGGTGCAAACTAATGACTTCCTAAAAATCACTGCAACCCCCCCTCCCCGCCCAGATGGCCTGGGTTGCTGTGCGTAAGAAAAACCTGGTGGACAAGCAGCGGCAAGGACTGGCCCATCTGCCTCATCCAACCAAGTCTCTGTCACACATGCCAGGTCAAATCCTCCATCCACAATCAGGTTGTGGATGGCAGTGGTTTTGTTCATCATTGACCTGGCATTACACAGCAACACTTTCAGGTCATGTGGGTATCCCTTGTTGATTCTAGTACCCATCCGGTCAGGGCCAGACCCGGAGGCAGGGATAGTCCTCAAACAACGACTAAGCCTGCCTCCTCGGTAATGACATGGTCTGGCCTTAGCGTAACTCCTCCTCCTGCCCGTGATCACTGAGATCGGGTGTCCCAATACATCCCCCCCTGTGGAACCTGCCCCAGCCATTCTTTTGGCTGCGACCCTTCTAGCATAATATTATGTCCGATATCTTGTGCCCAATGTATCATCACCAACTTCACTTCCTCATCTTGTAAATGCCATTCCAGCAACATTTTATACATTTTGGACAATGTTTTATACCTATTTCCTAGTATCTCTACTTCGAATTTGGATTTAGTATCTCCAAATCCGTTATTCTTCATGTCCTTTTTAAACATTTCATTAATCTGAAGATAATGCAACCAATCGCTGACAGACTCTTTCACATCTTCATATGGCTTCATTTTCCATTTCACTCCATCGTGTTGTAGTAATGTTTCATATGTTGTCCATTTATGTCCTATCTTTATCCCCTTTACACTCATTGCCTCCAATGGTGACAACCACCACGGTGTCTTTCTTTCTAACAGGTTTTTATACCTGTCCCAAACTTCATAGAGAGATTTCCGGAAAATGTGGTTTCGAAAGTCTTTATGTACCTTTATCTTGTCATACCATAAGTATGCGTGCCAACCAAATCTGTTATCATGTCCTTCCAGATCTAAAAGGTCTGGTTTTTCTAATATCATCCATTCCTTTAACCAACTGAGACAAGCCGCTTCGTAATATAATTTCAAGTCTGGCAGGGCGAATCCACCTCTGTCTTTGCTTTCTATTAACAGTTTAAATCTTATTCTTGGTTTCTTTCCCTGCCAGATGAATCTTGAAATTCTTTTTTGCCATTCTTTGAATATTTTTGTCCCCTTGATTATTGGAATTGTTTGAAATAAGAATAACATTTTTGGTAGCACGCTCATTTTAATTGCTGCTATTCTTCCCAATAGTGAGAATTTCATTCTTTCCCACACTTCCAGGTCTCTCTTTATTTTATTCCACACCGCTTCGTAGTTGTCTTGAAATAGGTTAATATTTTTAGTTGTTAGCCATATGCCTAAATATTTCACCTTTTTCACCACTTCAGTGTTTGTCTGCTGTTGCAATTTCTTCATCATTTCATTGTCCATATTTTTTACCAACATCTTGGTCTTTTTCCTATTTAGTTTAAAACCTGCGACACGGCCAAAATCCTCCATTTCTTCTAGAGCTGCTTTGGAGCTTTCTATAGGATCTTCAATTGTCAATACCAAGTCGTCTGCAAAGGCTTTTACTTTATGTTGTTTCTTTCCAATTGCAATTCCTTTAATATTTTCTCTTTGTCTTATTGCATTCAGAAGGACCTCCAGGACCGAGATGAATAATAATGGTGACAGTGGACATCCCTGTCTTGTTCCCTTGTCTATTTTTATGCTCTCTGTCAAAACATTATTCACAAGTATTTTTGCTTTTTGTTCAGAATATATTGCTTTAATGCTTCTTACAAGTCTCTCTCCAACATCCATTGCTTCTAAATTTCTTATCATAAAGTCCCATGATATATTATCGAACGCTTTTTCTGCATCCACGAACATCAATGCGGCCTGCTTTTCACTCCTGACAGTCAAATATTCTATTATATTTATCACATTCCTTGTATTGTTATTAATCTGCCTGCCGGGTAGAAAGCCTGCCTGATCTTCGTGTATTATTTCCTTTAACATGTTCTTCATTCTACTTGCAAGAATGCTGGCGAAGATCTTGTAATCATTGTTCAGTAATGATATAGGTCTATAATTCTTAACTTGAAGCAAATCAGAGTCTGGCTTTGGTATCAATGTAATATATGCGTCTTTCCATGTTTCCGGTATCTCTGATTTGTCCAAGATATTGTTGATAACTTCTTCCAAGGGATCAATCAGGATATCTCTTAACTTTTTATAATATTTTGCCGTAAAGCCATCCGGTCCCGGGGCCTTTCCACTCTTCATATTTTGGATTGCTTTTATAATTTCTTCCTTCTTAATTTTCTCATTTAATCTTTCTTTTTTCTCCGTCGGAATCTTCTGCACACCTTTTTTCTTCAAATAATCTTCGATCTCGACTAGGCTATGTTCTCCAGTGTTTTTATATAGTTGTCTATAAAACTTTGCAAAGCCTTTCCTTATTTCTGATGGATTCTGTATTTCTTTATCTTCAATTTGAATTTTATTTATTGTATTCTGCTCTTTCCTCTTTTTGATCTGCCATGCAAGCCATTTCCCTGGTTTATTTGCGTGTTCAAAGTACTTTTGCTTCATCCATTTTACTTTCCATTCTACTTCTTGATTTATGATTAACGCAAATTGACTTTGAAGCGCTTTTATATTCTGATTTGCTTTAATATCATTTGGCCTGCATGACAGCCTTTTCTCATTTTCCATAATTTGTTTCAGAATCTCTTCTTTTTTCCTTTCTCTTATTTTTTTCTTAATACTATTTTGTTGTATGAAGAATCCCCGCATCACTGCTTTGCTTGCATCCCAGACAACACTTTCCTTTATTCCTTTATTTCTGTTGTTCTCAAAGTAATATCTCAATTCCTTTCTTGCTTTATCTTCCACTACCTTGTCGTCCAACAGATTTTCATTAAGCCTCCATCTGAAACTTCTTTCCTCCAGTCCCTTTATTTCACAAAATATCGAATTATGATCAGATAATGTCCTTGGCTGGATTTCAATTTTTCCAATTCTTGGTGCTAATTCACTGGATACCATAACGTAGTCGATTCTCGCTGTTGATTGGTTAGGATCAGAAAAATGTGTAAATTGTTTGTCTAATGGGTGTCTCAATCTCCAAATGTCTACCAAGTTGCAACTTTCCATCAATGAAAAGAATGATTTCGGAAGTTTCCCTTCTTTAGAGTCTATTTTCTTTCTCATTCTGTCCATTTCCAGTGAGATCACCCCATTCATATCTCCCAAAATCAACATTTTCTGATCCATATATTCAAAAAGCATTTCTTCCACTTTCTTAAAAAAATCTGATTTATTCTCGTTTGGTGCATAAATTCCGACGACAATTATTTTTTCGCCTTGCATTGTGACTTGGACTGCAATTATTCTTCCTTCTTCATCTTTAAAAAGTTGTTTAGCTTCCAAATGCTGTTTAATATACAAAACTACTCCTCTCTTCTTTGTTTTGTCTGATGATATAAATTCGTTTCCCAATTTTTTCTTAACCAGAATTCTTCTGTGTTTTCTTGAAACATGTTTCTTGTAAACAGATAATGTCCAAATTTCTCTTCTGTAAAATATGTTCAATCCTATTTCTTTTTTGTTTCTGATTAATTCCGTTCACATTCCACGTCAATATCTTTAATGCCATTCTGACTTTTCTGTTCCTTTATCTGTTTCTTTACTGTTCTTCTTCTTCTTCTTCTTCTTCTTCTTTATTAATATTATCTTCCTGTTCCTCTTCCTCCCCCATTTCGGGCCTCACCGGTGCGGCACAGGCTCCCTCCAGTTGTTCTTGTTCTTGTTGTTCTTCCTCTTTTTCCAGGTCTTTGTCCAGTTCCTTGTATTTCCTTAGAAATTTTGTAGTGTCTGCTTTACTTCTCAGTCTATGTTTCTTCTCTTTGTAGTAAAAGGATATTCCTTCAGGGAATTCCCATTTGAAGTCAACCTTCTTTTTTCTTAACATCTGTGTCAGGGGTTTGAATGGGTCACGCTTCTTCAGAAGACGGAGAGGAATATCTTTAAAAATGATTACCATCGTATTATCAATATAAAACTTTTTCTCTCTGCTCTTCATCAGAATTGTGTCTCTCATTATTTTATCCTTGAATATTATCAGACAATCTCCCGTATATTTTTTCCCCTTCTTATTTTTTGGCTTGATTCTGAACACATTGACTACATTCATTGCTAGGTCGTCTTTTTCCATTCCAAGCCATTCTGCCAGTCCACCGATGATTTTCTCTCCGATGTTTTCTCCCTGCGTTTCCGGGATCGATCTCAGTCTCAAATTTGTCTCCCTCTGCCTTAAGTCCTGCATCGCGATAGCATCCAACATTTCTTCTTGAGCTTTATTTACTTCCGTCACTGCTATGTTAAGCCTTTCATCTTCTTTTTTTAATTCTTTGACTTCTTTCTGTACACGTTTGACTCCTCCTTCATTCTTTTGTGTTCTCTTATCTATCTCCTGTATTTGGGTTCTCAATTCTTTTGCTGTTTGATCCCATTTTTGATCCATTTGTTCCAATTTACTTTCCATGTTATGCTCGCTTTGTTTTATATCTTTAATATCCTTCTTTAATTCAGCCAGCATCTTAATTATTTCATTTGATTCCTCTTGTTTTGAGCCCCTTCTAGTATCCCCTGGTGTTGCACCTCCCTCAAGTCCTTTCTTTTTAGCCTTATCTCCCGCCATCTCACAACACTTAGGGTCTCTTTCAATGTCCAACACTCAAATTCTCAGAAATCAAAATTCAAACAATCACACTAAGCAGTAATAACAATAAAGTCAATAATACACTTTCCACAGTTCAAATTTTAAAATGTTCACACCATTCAAATTGTCTATCTTTTGATGATTTTCTGCCACTTGCCTGGCCAAATTCCAAAGGGAAAGAAAGGTCAATCACAGTTCCAAATTATGTTTCCAAATTGTAATCCACAATGGCCCACTCCCCCCCCCCAAGAAAAACGCAGGTAGTCCACACGGAGAGAAAAAAACAAACTAAAAGTCAGGACCAACTTCTGCCCCTTGAATGGCTAGATCCACTTATCGCATCAACAAAAAATTCAAAAAGAGTGTTGAAGAACTTCAGCCTTTCGGCTTAATCCAAGTCGCCCGGATGGGGCCAACCAGTGGCGTCCGAAGAGGATACTTTGTCTCAGTTCAAAGAAGAGAGGGTAGAAATAAAAGCACCCACGATTCCTGCCGTAATCGCAGGGAAAAAAACCTTAAAAAAAACAAAACACCAAAGAGGAAAACAGTCCTAAGGTGCTGGTCACGCTCTCACCCCTTATGATCCACTGCTGGATAGGCAGTTCTTTATTATTACGAGCAGATTTTCAAAGTTTTCTGCAACTACGCAGTTCAAATAAAAGTGAAAGTAAAAGGAGTACTCCTTTTCCAGCGGGTCTCCATTGTTCCACAAAGACTAAAAAAAACACACAAAATAATTCTCATTCACACAGTCTCATTCACTCTTCAATCCAAGGCAAGACGCCTTTTTAAATCAGATTTTCGCTGAAGGTATTAAAGTTTTTCTATGAATCTCTGGACAATTGCGCCGTCTTTATATAAATGCGCTTAGCCGCAGTCAGGGCTGACCTCCTTTTTAGACCCTACTGCCCTCCGAATTCTTATTTAATTAAATTGTACCGACCTTTTAAGTTCAAATTCGGGTTTTTCTTTTGTTGAGAGTCGTTAGAAGAGCCGCGGAGACTCGAGGCTGCGTCTCCCGCAAGTAGAAGATGGCGATCCGTGCCGGCGCCTCAATCTCGCCCACCCTCCAGCTCCCAAAAGAGAGAGCTTCCAGGTGTCGGAGAGGCCACTCTTCGGCACTGCCGGATCCTGTCCTCAGAATAATCCTCCTGAGGCTTTTAGGGGGTTGTGGCACCCAAACAAACACCCCTATTCCTTGCAAGAAACCGGACTCCCCCCGGAGGGTTGAGTCCCGTCTCCTTCTCGGCTCCCCGTTCCGACCGGAAGTCGGTGGTTGCGTATTTCTCAATTAGATGTTGTAGGACTAGGCAATGGTCAATAGTCGCTCTTCCTTTCCGAAATCCTGCCTGTTCGTCTGCTATTAGAGACTCTGCCTCAAGCCAGTCCAAAAATTTTCCTTTAAGGTGAGAGGCATACAATTTACTCACCGTGTTGAGTAGACTTATTGGCCTGTAGTTACCTGGGTCCAACTTGCTACCTTTTTTGTATATGGGAATAATTATAGCCGTCCCCCAGTCCTTTGGTATATGTCCTGTACTGTCAATGTACGTGAATAAAGCTGCTAATACCGGACACCACCATTCTTTGTTCTCCTTCAACAACTCTACGGGAATTAAATCCTCCCCTGGCGCTTTCCCTGCTCGTGCTCTGGACAGTAGGGAATCGATCTCACTCGTAGTAACTGGATTCCATTCTGGTAAGTCTATCAAAGTTGACGTATCTTGGGTCTCGTCGCTGTCGGAATCCTCATACATATTTGGTACACAAACCTTTGTTTAACTCTTGATAAATGTCAGCTTGCTGAGTTATTTTGCACCATTGTGATTCAATGTTAAATTTGCACTCAACAAGGGAAATCCACATGGCCTGAAGGTGTTGCTGTGCAATGCTAGGTCAATGATTCATAAGACCACTGCCATCCATGACTTGATCGTGGATGGAGGACTTGACCTGGCATGTGTAACAGAGACTTGGTTGGCTGAAGCAGATGGGCCTGTCCTTGCCACTGCTCGTCTACCAGGTTTCTCGTATGTACAGCAACCCAGGTCATATGGGCGGCGGGGGTGGGGCAGGTTTGCAGTGATTTTTAGGAAGTGTGGTGTGGTGGTTAAGAGCGGTAGACTCGTAATCTGGTGAACCAGGTTCGCGTCTCCTCTCCTCCACATGCAGCTGCTGGGTGACCTTGGGCTAGTCACACTTCTCTGAAGTCTCTCAGCCCCACTCACCTCACAGAGTGTTTGTTGTGGGAAGGAAGGGAAAGGAGAATGTTAGCCGCTTTAAGACTCCTTCCGGTGTTGATAAAGCGGGATGTCAAATCCAAACTCTTCTTTTTCTTCTTCTTCCCCTCTGCAGGGAGGTGGGTCCGATTTGGATGGTCCACTCCGCCACTTAATGGATCCAAATGGTTTCCAGAGAGTGGTTGTTCTTTAGTCGTTTAGTTGTGTCCGACTCTTCATGACCCCGTGGACCAGAGCACGCCAGGCACTCCTGTCTTCCACTGCCTCCCGCAGTTTGGTCAGACTCATGTTGGTAGCTTCGAGAACACTGTCCAACCATCTCATCCTCTGTCGTCCCTTTCTCCTTGTGCCCTCCATCTTTCCCAACATCAGGGTTTTTTCCAGGGAGTCTTCTCTCCTCAGGAGGTGGCCAAAGTCTTGGAGCCTCAGCTTCAGGATCTGTCCTTCCAGTGAGCACTCAGGGCTGATTTCCTTCAGAATGGATAGGTTTGATCTTCTTGCAGTCCATGGGACTCTCAAGAGTCTCCTCCAGCACCATAATTCAAAAGCATCCATTCTTCGGCGATCAGCCTTCTTTAGGGTCCAGCTCTCACTTCCGTACATTACTACTGGGAAAACCATAGCTTTAACTATACGGACCTTTGTTGGCAAGGTGATGTCTTTGCTTTTTAAGATGCTGTCTAGGTTTGTCATTGCTTTTCTCCCAAGAAGCAGGCGTCTTCTAATTTCGTGACTGCTGTCACCATCTGCAGTGATCATGGAACCCAAGAAAGTAAAATCTCTCACTGCCTCCATTTCTTCCCCTTCTATTTGCCAGGAGGTGATGGGACCAGTGGCCATGATCTTAGTTTTTTTTTTATGTTGAGCTTCAGACCATATTTTGTGTGAGAGTGGTAGGGGATGCTTTATCCCATGTTGATGGCCTTTCAGCTGATTCCCTGGTGGCCCGCTGGAATGCAGAATTAACCAAGGCTATTGACTGTCTGGCTCCAAAGCGCCCTATCCAATTGCATGGAGCCTGGACAGCCCCGTGGTTTTCCATGGACCTGAGGGCAATGAAACAATCGCTGAGACGGGTAGAATGACGGTGGCGGATAACTCATTCTGAATCGGACCGGACACAGGTTAGAGCTCAACGTCGAGCCTATCAAGTGGCGATAGCGACGGCGAAAAAGACTTTCTTCACTGCCTCTATTGCATCTGCAGAAAACAGCAGCAGGAGACTCTTTCAGGTGGTTCGCCATTTAAGGGAACCACCTTTACCATCGGGGCCTTGTAAAGACCCCAAGATCTCCTGCAACGATTTTGCAAAGTTTTTTGCAGATAAAGTTGCTCAGATTCGGGAAGAGGTAGACTCCACCGTGGGAGCAGGGCTGGGGCGGGAGAGTGCTAGAGTCCTGTCTGGTCAAGTTACATGGAATCAATTTCAATCCGTTACCCCCGAAGATGTGGACAGGCTGCTTGGACGCGTGAAACCAAACACCTGTCTCCTTGATCCTTGCCCATCCTGGCTAATAAAAGCTAGCCGGGAAGGGCTGGGCGATGGGCTCCGCGGGGTGGTGAATGCTTCTCTCTGTGAGGGAGCATTCCCAGACCCGCTTAAAGAGGCGGTCATTAAACCGCGTCTTAAAAAAAAAATCTTTAGACCCAGCCAGTATGACCAACCATCGCCCAGTCTCAAATCTTCCATTCTTGGGCAAGGTGCTTGAGCGGGTGGTTGCTGAACAACTCCAAGCACGCCTGGAGGATGCAAACCATTTGGATCCCTTCCAATCGGGATTCAGGCCTCATCATGGGACTGAAACTGCCTTGGTCACGCTGGTTGGTGATCTCCGGTGGGCTAGGGACATAGGTGTAAGCTGTTTCCTAGTTCTGCTGGATCTCTCAGCGGCTTTTGATGCAATCAATCATAACATCCTTCTGGACCGTCTAGAGAGGCTGGGAGCTGGGGGCACTGTTATACAGTGGTTCCGCTCCTTCCTCCTGGGCCGTGTCCAGAAAGTGGTGTTGGGGGATGAGTGTTCAGACCCCTGGGCCCTCACTTGTGGGGTGCCTCAGGGTTCCGTCCTCTCCCCCATGCTTTTCAACATCTACATGAGGCCACTGGGAGAGATCATCAGGGGGTTTGGGCTGGGTGTCCATCAATATGCGAATGATACCCAGCTCTACCTGTCTTTTAAATCATAACCAGTGAAGGCAGTGAAGGTCCTGTCTGAGTGTCTGGTGGTGGTTGGAGGATGGATGGTGGCTAACAAATTGAGGTTGAATCCTGACAAGACAGAAGTACTGTTCTTGGGGGACAGGGGGCGGGCTGGGGTGGAGGACTCCCTGGTCCTGAATGGGGTAACTGTGCCCCTGAAGGACCAGGTGCGCAGCCTGGGAGTCATTTTGGACTCACAGCTGTCCATGGAGGCGCAGGTCAATTCTGTGTCCAGGGCAGCTGTCTACCAGCTCCATCTGGTAAGCAGGCTGAGACCCTACCTGCCCGCGGACTGTCTCACCAGAGTGGTGCATGCTCTAGTTATCTCTCGCTTGGACTACTCCAAAGCGCTCTACGTGGGGCTACCTTTGAAGGTGACTACAACTAATCCAGAATGTGGCAGCTAGACTGGTGACTGGGAGCAGACGCAGAGACCATATAACACCAGTATTGAAAGACCTACATTGGCTCCCAGTACGTTTCTGAGCACAATTCAAAGTGTTGGTGCTGAACTTTAAAGCCCTAAACGGCCTCCGTCCAGTATTCCTGAAGGAGCGTCCTCACCCCCGTCGTTCTGCCCAGGCACTGAGGTTCAGCTCTGGATACTGATAGTACCGGTAATCATTTTTAAAAGGAAGACCATGCTCTGCCTAGATTCCAAACATGGATTGAACCACTCTGTGATTGATGCAATAACATCCTTCTTAGCATATCTGCATGACATGGATTCAAAATGTCCCTATAGTTTTGCGGACTGGTCATTTTTTTTGCACTAACTGATATACCCAGGCAAGGTAATTCTACTGACTGCGGTCCTTTCACATGTACCATTGCACATCTAATTGCTTCGGATGCCCAAATACCGTTCACACAAAAGGATATGGCTGCCATTAGACCCTGGATTGCTAAAGAAATAATACAGTACAGTGGGAAAACCTATCATGAAGGACTAGACAAAATATTTTCAACTGGAAATTGCTCCCAAGAAGAGACAAATCTCGAAAGAACATTACTGTGTCTAGATCATGCCCAGAGGGATGGAAGGATACACTAACCTATTGCTTAAATATTTTACCTTCCTTGTTTGAAGACCACTGGTCACTATGCTTTTTGAAGGAAGGGTGCAGGAGGCCCAGTGGTGGCCTATCTATGGTTTACTGTGAAGGAAACTGCAAGGACTGGTACCACTGCTTTTACATAGGCATTGATTTGAAATATCTTCAACAGGTTTTCGTGTGTCCAGATTGTCAATCCACTGTGGCCAAATAGATTTTGAAACTGCGAACTGTCATATTCCACAGGTTGGTATAATAGAGCAAAATCCAAACACATAGTTTTCATCATCATGGCAGGGATGGTCCTTTTCCATAGAATTCTTATTCATGGAGTTGGTTTTTATATCCTGCTTTTCTCTACCTTTAAGGAATCTCAAAGCGGCTAAAAATCTCCATTCCCTTACACCCCCACAACAGACACCTTGTGAGGTAGGTCGGGCTGAGAGAGTTCAGAGAGAAGTGTGACTGGCAAAAGGTCACCCAGCAGACTGCATGTGGAGGAGCGGGGAAGCGAACCAGGCTCTTAACTACTACACCACAGAAACGTACAGTATCTCTTAAAACTCTGCAGCAAGCTGTTCAATTCAGCCTCATAGTGATACTGATTTGCGGAGGGAGGGTTGGTGATGAGCAAGATCTGTTCCCATTTCCCAACACAGAGACCATAGAGCAGTTTCTTTTGGCGGCTGAACCTGCAGAGTGTCTCTGTTCAGAGTTTCTGTGGCAGAAATTGGCCAAGTGCCTTTATAAACATTCAGCTTCTCAAATAGAACCCCATCATGCAACTTTCAGGTGTACGTAGCTGTTGGAGGTGGAGGGCAGAGAAGGTGCTGGCCCTTACCTCCCTCCTCACAGCCCCATTATCAGTCGCCCAATGGATTGAATTTCAGGGCTTTTGTATGTAAAGGGCAAGCTTGTTCTTGTTTAGACTCTTTAAACTTGGGAACAGATATTTGGCTCCATGACCAAAATGACCAAAAGGGTTAGCTTCTAGAGGACTGGAAAGATGATGGTTGTACCTACCCTCAGCCCTAGCTCTGTTGAGTATTTTTTGTAATGAGACTGAGCGTTTGGGGCTGATGCTGTAGCATTCTTGTCTGGGGGCTTGGTGGAAAAACAGAAAAGTGACCCTCACCTAACTCTCCATTGCCCTTTGACAAGAATGCTATAGGAAATATTGCTAAGCCCAAAGGGAGGCAAGCATTTGCTTCAGTTCACCCTGTTAATGGGAAAGATAGATAGATAGATAGATAGATAGATAGATAGATAGATAGATCATTTATTTCGGCATTTGCGCCCATCATACAATACAAACAAACAAACAAACAAACGAGAATCAAATAAAACAACGGGACCATACAAGCCGCAAATAAGGTATCACAACTCACAAGGGCCAATATTAGCATTTCCGTTAAAACATATCTTAGAGGAATTTTAAAGTTAAAATTTAGGCACCAAAACTAAAATCAATTTCTAAATTCGTTTTAAAAACATATTCATAACTATCAATAATCGGCTGACATTCCATTTCGTCTCTTATACGAGATAACAGCTGTTAGGAATCTAGCAACCTGTAGAGTTATGTATGGGTCCACATCTTGGAGCATCCAAGCAAGACGTAGGTCAGCTGGCTTATCAGCAATGGACTGAATTATCGGATTTAATATACTGGCTCGGATCGAACTGTACATAGGGCAATTGAACATTACATGCTGTAGAGATTCAGTTGATTTATTTTCACAGGCACACATAGGAGAGACTTGGCCCTTGGTAAATGTGTGACTCAGTACGTTTGATGGAAAAGCATTAAACCTAGCTTTTATAAAGGCATAACGATGTGTGGCAACCGTAAGTGATGTTAAATAGGACGGAACTCGGTAAATAGGGGTAATGCCTATATTTAACGGTGAACAAACTCCCCCACCAGTTAGGAGATTTTGGTATAGCTCCACATCTTCCAGTCTTTGATTTATATACCTTTTTGCCGCAGTAAGATCCAGTTTGAGTAATTCAGAAGGGGAGATCTCATAAGCCAGCAATTTGGCATGGATTTTTCCAGTCCACAGATTTGTGTAGTCATCCCGCCACATGCATTGAATTAAATAGTGGTTCGGGAGTTTATGCCAAAGGGTTAGCCAATAAATCAAAACTCGCCTCCACAAAACTGACTCAACTGAAGGGATCTTCATTTCTAAGCGAATGGCTGCATTACTTACGCATGATGGTAGCTTTAAGAGTCGACGTAAGAATTGGCTTTGGAGCAACTCTAAAGGTGCAAGATTTGCAAAAGCGGCCCATAATGGGGCAGCGTAAGCCATTGTGGCCATCACTATGATACTGTACACTTTCAAAGCCGCAGGGACGTATAAGGCCCCCTCGGAAAAGAAAAAACGGAGGAGAGAGTGGGACAGGGCTTTTGTCTTATTGTGTAAATATTCAACTTGTGATTTCCACCCCATATTATACTGAAAATAAATTCCTAAATATTTGAATTTATGCACTTGTTCAATTTTTGTTCCCTCCAGTTTCCACAGATAGAGTTTCCAACTCCTTGAAAATATCAGTACTTTAGACTTAGAATGGTTAATAGACAGGTGATTTAAATGGCAGTAGGTCACAAAAATCTTTAGTGCCCTCCTTAAACCCACTCTAGAGTAAGAGAGTAGCACCGCATCATCTGCGTAAAGAAGTAGTGGGCAGCGATAATCTGCTATACGAGGAGCGTGGATAAATTTGTGTGAGACGATTAGAGGGTTCCTCATATCACTGATAAATAAATTAAAAAGAAATGGCGCTAAAATGCAACCCTGGCATACTCCCTTATTTATTGGCACTAGGTTAGTTAAATCACCAGCAGGTGTAAGTCTCACCCTGGCCACGGACCCGTCATGAAGTTGGGAAATGAGCCACAGAAGCCTTCTATCAATTCCCCAGTAGGTAAGTTTAGCCCATAGTATTTTTCTCGGGATACTGTTGAAGGCCGCTTTCAAATCTATGAAAGCAGCGCATAATTGGCCCCGTCGGGGTGTCGAATATTTCCGGGCTAAATGATAAAGAACAATTGCCTGGTCTGTTGTGGATCGGTTTAGTCTAAAACCAGCTTGCTCGTGGCCAATCAAGTTAGCCTCATCAGACCACTTCGTCAACCTTGCCAACAAGAAACGGGCATATATTTTCCCAATGATCGATAACAGACTAATGTTCCGGTAATTCCCTGGGTCACCGGAGGGGCCTTTTTTATGGATAGGAATTATAATGGCCTCCTTCCACGTTCCTGGTATCGAACCCGTGGCATTTATTGCGTCGAATGTTTTAGCTAAAATCCCTGCCCACCATACAGAATGTAGCTTTATAGCCTCAGCCGGAACCAGATCCGGCCCTGGGGCCTTTCCAATTTTCAACTGAGCTATCAATTCAAGAATTTCGGCAGGGTCGGTATTTGGCCAAACAGGAAGGGGACTATAAGAAGGACCCAGGTGAGTGGCCGGGGTCTCTGCCACGGAGAAATACTTTCTCAGGAACTGTTCCCACGTAGGGGCCGGAATGACCGTCAAGGGATATTTCCTCGTTCTTCTATTTATTAAGGACCAAAATTTCCGGGAATTATGAGATTTTGAGGCAGCAATTATCGTCTGCCAGCGGTTTAATTGCCACTCCCGTTTGGCCGTTTTCTGGGCCTGTTTGTATGCCATTTTAGCCTGGGAGTAGGCTGGAGGTAAAATAGAAGCACCAGAAAGTTTATAGTCCTTATATATAGTACGTAGCAGGAGTCTGGCTTGTTTACAAGAAGAGTTGAACCAAAGGGCGCCAAATTTAAAATCCTTATTAACTCTCTGCACAGATGAATTAAAAAAACATGTTAAAACAGCTGTCAGGCAGGAAAAAAGGTTCAAACACTTGATAAGGTCATGTGTGGCTAATCCTATGTCCGGCTGGACCCCAGGAAGCTTTTTTTGAATAAAATCCGCATATCTTTGGGCAAGGATGGAGGACCATTTAATCCCCCATATTTTGGTAGTCGACTCCTCGTTCACCCCGATTGGATGGGCGCGCTCAAGCAGCTGCCAGTCAACACATAACTTGGCTATCAGGGGAAGATGGTCACTAAATTGAGCATTGTCAATTTTAAAGAAGGTAACTGTCAGGGACTGGCCCGAGCCAGGAGGGGTGGCGGAAGGGACAGAGGCATCCGGAGGTCACCCATGGACGCCAGAGGAGGTATTGCGAGCATGGGAGCAGGAAGAGGCAGCGCCTAGGCTGTCGCCAGAGACAGGGAAGGAGGTGTGGAGAAGTGGGAGTGAAGAGGTGTTGCCACCTGTGCTGACGGAGGAAGAGCGGGTGGCGTGGGAGCCTATGGGAGGAGAGGAGAACATGGAGACGGAGGGAGAGCAAGGGGTTGAGGATGTTGCCGGAGCCTCTGCAACAACCTCCAGGGAGGATGAAAGTGAAAGGGATGAGGGCAACGCAGGGGCCAGCAGAGTCAAGAAGCGGAAAAGGAGGAGTGAGAGGAGGCGTTGGAGTTTTAAGAGGCTTTTATGCTGGGGGGAAAAGCGGAAGCCCTTACTTGGAGAATCTGATTCATCGGAGGAGGAGGATGAACTGTAAAGCTTGTCAGTGAAATAAACTTGTACATAAGTTAAACGGACTGCTGAGTCGCTTACTCTTGAGGAGGACACATATCCACCTCACAGTAACATTCAGAAATAAATCCCGAGAAACCAATACATAATCGAGGACACTATTTGATTTTGGTCCCAGATGGGTAAATTCTCCCGGTATGTCAGGAGGACATCTGCCATTTAATATTATTAAATTAAGGCGTATGGCCATCTGATAAAGCATCACTCCTGCCTCATTAAACTTTTGCATCCTTAGAAATTCTTGGGGGGATATGGTCTAAGTCATAGTTTTGAGAGCCGGGGTCAACCCACCATTTGGACTTTATAAGAACCTCCAGATTTGAGGCTATCCGGGCAATAAAATTGCCTCCAATAATAGAGGGGACATTTGGAAACTTGAGATAACAGGAGAGTAAAAAATCTTCTAGGAATTCCCATCTAGAAGTGAGTTCAGCAGTTAACCCTCCTAGAGGAAAAGAGACATTTGTAATCAGTAAAGAAAACTTTTCTCCAGAGACCAGTCCAGTAAGGGCATAAGGCAGTAAGGCGTACACAAGGGAGAGTTTTGCCCGTAGTTTAAGGGATATGCCAATTATGAGGCCTCCTTTAGGGCGGCCACCGTTCGCTGAGGGGTTGGCAGGTAGGAATGTAAGCTCGAAACCGTTTATCACAATTTCCCCCTCCACCCAAGTTTCTTGCAGTAAAATAATAAGAAAAGAATTAATATATTTTTGGAACTCTGGGTCTGATTTTTTGCTATTCCATCCCACAATGTTCCAGCTTAATATTGAAGGCTGAAAATTCCTAGCTCTTTCAAATAACTGTCATTTGGAAGGTTGGCTCAAATTAGGTACGGGAAGGGATGGGGCAGCAAAAAAAATCAGTTATTTTCCTCTGATGAGAAATCCCTCGCAGCGGCTGTAAAGGAGGATTTGCAAAATTGTCTGGCTGTTGATCCTGGCCGCTTGTTCTGCTAGGGGTGGATCCTCGGGCAGAAAAGGCCGCCTTTTCCAAAGAATTTTGGTGGGCCGACATATGCAACCCTACTAGCTCGGCAGATGTTTGTCCTCTCTGGGGCCTGCTACTGGTCTTTTGGACTGCTTGATTTATATGACCTGTTGGATCTTCAATCAGTTCCATCTCTGGTCTTGCTATTAAGTCCGTAGTTCGCCGTAATGAAGAATAAGGCTGGAAGAGTGGACTATTTGAGAGAGTTGGTAAGGACATCTGTAAAGGCATCCTCCAGGAGTTGGAACCAGTTGCATCCGGCGCATTAGGAAGTTCTAGGACTGGGATAGTAGAATGCGTGGGTTGTGAATTAGTAGAAAGAGACGAAAAAACAATGGGTATTGACGGATCAGGGAGGGTTGATATGTTCTGGTTGACCAAGATCGGAACAACCTCTTCATTTGGTTGATCAGTGCTATATGAAGGTTCCAGGTCCGGCATCGATGAATGGGTAGAAAGGGATTTGTCCTGCTGTGGTATGTCATGAGTGCCTTCTTCAAGTATATTTGTCAAGGGCGGATCATGTAAATCTATTAAGAGGAAGGGGGGTTGTTCTACTTGAAGGGAAGGGCTGGTGGTTACTTCTTGGGGATGTACCTTGTCCTCCAATGCCGACGTACGTTTGGGATTAGTTATTTCAAGTTCCATGTGATCTGGCTCCTCTGGGATATAATGTTCGCTATTTGAGGACGGTCTGCTGCTGAGCTTCCTAATAAGCTGGAGTTTAAGCGAGTCCAGCCTGTCAATAATTTCTTTTTGTTCCGCCGCTGGTAAATCAGCAAAGGAGGCAATAAGTTCCATTTCTTCTGGAGGGGTTAGGCCAATTTCCAGGTGGTCACTGTTCTTTATTCGGGGGGTGGAGGCCACATAGCTCTGCTCTTGTGACAGAACACCTGGTCCGTCATCCATTGGTGGTTCAGGGATGGATGGTTTTGAGCTATCTTTAGTTATTTCCTTCAACAATAGAGGTTTGAGCGTAGAGTCTATAAAGACTCTCGTTGGTGTTATCCCACGATATGACAAAAATGTTTTCCTTCTTATTATGATAGAGGGGATTCTTGTAGATTGAAACGCAAGAAGCACTCTCTGGGAACTGCGATGGTAGGCAAGGGGTAGGACTGCACAAAGGTCAATTTGTGTTACCTCGATGTTTAAAAGCGCCTTCAGGAGCTCCTTGGCTCCACCCAGAGTTCGCCATCTTGAGTCCCCGTTTTGAATAGTTAGGCCAACTTTCCTTGTTTGGAGAATCAAGGATTGATGGCCTACTTGAAGGTTAAGGTTGTATTTAAATTTGTCAGTATGTTTGTTATTTAAGGGCAACTCCCTTGTCCACATTCTTTCACCTTTCTCACCTGGTGACTTGACACAGGCTGACGACAGTGAAGTAATAACTAGCTTTTGTTGTAAGCTATGCAACTGGGAAGAAAGATCATCAATTCTTTTAAATATACAATGCAGGGTTTTGATTATTAGATGTAACTGTTCAAATGTCATATGATTAGCCGGGTCAAAGTCCAATTCCTCCTTCTGAGGAGGGCCGTCACTATTATTATTGGTCGCGACGCTTGTTATCTGAGGCATAATTTTCTCTTCATCATTCAGTACTTGCACACGATCAATCAAGGGATTGAAATGGTTCCGAGTTTCTACCATATAAGTACATTCCAGTAAGTTACTCCCATCTTTAAAGTGACATGAATCAGCCCTTGTTTGTTTAGATCTCGGGAGGGAAGAGGGCAGTGTCTCCTCAAAGTCTCTAGGACGTTTCCCATATCCCATATTTCGAATTTACAAGGGGAGGTCTAAGTAGCATACAGCTTCCGTGCTTTTAAGACACTGGGTGATTCAGCGTTTTCTCTTCCGAAGTCAGTTTACTACTGCCGGAGGATGTTATTTTGGCCTTATTCCAAAGCCCCAGGGCTGTAAATCGTCACAATCCAACCTCTGTTACTTCTGGGGGCACTTGACTTGTTTCCGATAACTTTCAAGGTTTTGGAAAGGGCCCAAACAAGCAAGCAACTCCCTATATCCTCGTCGTGACCTTGTCAAGCTAGGAGTTCGGCTTTTATCCCAAGAGTTTATCTTGGTCTCGATACTTCCTTTAGGGGATTCTACTCACTCAGCTGCAGTAGAAGCTCGCTGCAGATTTTCTTCAACTATCAGTAATAAAGCAGTAATGAGAATAAGAATGATACAATACAGATGCGGAGCTCCGGCCGTGCTTCCACTACCGACGCCATCTTCGATTCTTCTGTTAATGGGAAAGCAAAAGCTACCTGTATGTGTGTCTGCTTTCAGGACTGATTTTAGAACCCTTTTACATCAGGCCACATGGTCACTAAAGGTGGCCCCATCATGCAGACTTGCCTAGCCACACAGGGACCACCCTTTTTCTTTTATTCTGATACTGGATTTTAAGTTACACTAACATCTTTTAAAACAGCTGTCAGTATATCACACTGTATTGCACCTGCCTTCCAAAGGAACACATGGCTCTCCCCATGTAGTGGGTTAGGTTGAGACTGCTGATCCAAAGTGAACAGTAATTTTAAGGTAATTACAATCCTGCTTTCCCTTGTACCAGCTTACCTTGATTTCAATAAGGACTTTGAAAAGGTCCCCCATGATATTATTGCAAAAAAGCTAGTAAAATGTGGACTAGACAAAGCTACTGTTTGGTGGATTTGTAATTGGTTGACGGACCAAACCCAAAGAGTGCTCATCAGTGGCTCATCTTCATCCTGGAAATAAATGACTAGTGGGGTTCCACAAGGTTCTGTCCTGGGCCTGGTGCCATTCAATTTTCTTATAAATGATTTGGATGATGGAATAGAGGGCATGCTAATCAAATTTGCAGATGATACCAAACTGGGAGGGGTTGCTAATACCCCAGAGGACAGGGTCAGAATTCAAAATGACCCGAATAGCCTAGAGAGCTGGGCCAAAACAAACAAAATGGAGTTCAATGGGGAGAAATGTAAGGTACTACACCTGGGTAGAAAAAATGAAATGCACAGATGGAGGGCACTTGGCTTGACAACAGTACCTGTGAAAGGGATCTGGGAGTCTTAGCCAATGTGATTCTGGGCTGCATCAATAGGAGTATAGTGTCTAGATCAAGCAAAGGAATGCTACCACTCTATTCTGGTTGGTCAGACCTCACCTGAATTACTGTGTCCAGTTCTGGGCACCACAGTTGAAGAAGGATATTGTCAAGCTGGAGCATGTCCAGAGGAGGGTGACCAAAATGTAAAAGGTCTGGAATCCCTATGAGGAGAGACTTAGGGAGCTGGATTTGTTTAGTCTAGAGAAGAGAAGATTAAGGAGTGACATGATAGCCATGTTTAAATATTTGAAGGGATGTCATGTTGAAGAGGAAGCAAGCTTGTTTTCTGCTGTTCTAGAGACTAGGACGCAGAATAATGGATTCCAAATCTGGGAAAAGAGATTCCACCTAAACATTAAGAAGAACTTTCTGACAGTTAGGGCAGTGGAATACGCCACGTCAGAGAGTGGTGGAGTCTCCTTCTTTGGAGGTTTTTAAGTGGAGGCTGGCTGGCCATCTGCCATGAGTGCTTTGTGTGGGAATGTTTGGGAACGTGGATGATGATTTATAATTTAATATATCTCATCCTAACTTGCGCTTGCAAGTTCAACTAGCAGAGTAACATTCCCTTTTAAAATACACACAGCGGAAGTTGCTTTGATTCGCTAGAATCAACTTAATCTAGTTTCCTGGTTTGTCACTATATATTTCCCCTTTGTCCCTCTTCAAATAAGACACAGCACACGTCTTCTATAAAAAGATATAAAATGTTTACTCACGTACATTCTGTTGGAGACACAATAAGATTCCCAAAAGAAGGCAGGCTTATGCATAGTAAAGATATATACAATTGGAATCTCTCCATGTGGGAGAGAAGTCCATTAGGCCCCAGTTGGCTGGAAGCCAACTGGGCATCCTTCCTGATAATCCAGGCGAGATGAGAGGCAAGAGAGCAAGAGAGAGAATGGCTACATGACCTGTGCCTTTTGTTCTAACCTGCCCAGGTAAAGCCACTCCCACATCTAGCTGCAAGAGGAAGTTGTTTCAGTCCAGGTGACCAGGAAGTTGTGGCTGGAGGACTGAAACCCTTTCTAGCATTGTTGTACTTGACTGCTCTAGTGTTTACATTCCACAAACCCCTTCTCAGGCAAATACAACATACAAAACATAAACAACTTTATTCAACCACCCAGAGCCCCAGCTTGACACGTAGATTCTGGAAACTCTCTTTTGGCAAGGGTTTTGTCAAGATGTCGGCAGTCATCTCTTTGGTGCAGCAATAAGACAGTTCCACGAGTCCATCTTGCACCATCTGGCGTATGTAGTGGTACCTGACCCCAATGTGTTTGGTTCTGACTAGGAACTTTTCACTCTGTGTCAGCTTTAGGCAACTTTGATTGTCCTCTAGCAGGCTGACAGGTTCCCTTCTCACCAGTCCAAAGTCTTTGATGAGTTCATCAAGCCAGGCAATTTCTCTGCATGCTTCTGTTGCTGCAACATATTCAGATTCTGTCGAAGACAAAGCTACACAACTCTGTTTATAGCTGCCCCACACAACAAGTCCATCCCCAAACACAAAAACATGACCGCTTGTGGATTTATAATCAGCATTATCTCCGGCCCAATCTGCATCAGTGTACCCAACCAACTTAGGGTCTCTGACAGCTGGCAACTTTAGTTTACAATTTATTGTACCTTTCAGGTACCTAGCCACCCTTTTCAGCCCTGCTAAATCATGCTCAGTGGGAGAATTCACTTTTCTGCTCAGAATCCCCACAGCATTAGCTAATTCAGGTCTACATGTGGTAACTAAATACAAAAGTTTACCAATTACCGACCTATATTGACTGTTATCTGGCAACAGCTTCGAATCCTGCTGATTCTTCAAGAAGTCTGTAGCCATGGGCGTTGCAACCGGGTGTGCGTCTTGCATCTGCAAATACTCAATCAGTTCATGAATCTTTTGCTTCTGGCTGAGAAGAAATGAGCCGTCTTCTTCTCTTTCCACTTGGATTCCTAGGTAGTACCTGACATCTCCAAGTTCTTTTACTTGTACCTCCTTGCTGAGGTGTTTTACTATTTGCGTATAGTCTCTATTATCTGCAGTAGCAATAATCAAATCATTGATAAAAGCCAATATGTATGAATATTGTCCATTACTTGACTTGCTGTACAAGCACTTGTCTGCGTTTCCTTGCTTGTACCCAAGTTGCACAAGCATATTGTGCAATTTCTGATTCCAGGCTCTAGCAGCTTGTTTAAGCCCATAGATTCCTTTCTGGAGTCTGCACACGAGATGTGCCTCATTTGGTTTTGTGAAACCTTTAGGTTGTTTCATGTAAATTTCTTCAGAAATTTTCCCATGTAAAAACGCAGTGCAAATGTCAATGTGTCTCACATTCAACTGTTTAGAGGCTGCAATGCTCAAAAGCATCCTGACGCTACTATATCTCACGGTTGGTGCGAAAACTTCGTCATAATCTTCACCAAAACGTTGTGAAAAACCTTGTGCTACTAGCCTTGCTTTGTAGCGTTCCACTTCCCCTTCTGACCCCTTCTTAACCTTGAACACCCACTTGCACCCAATGGCCTTCTTACCAGGAGGTAGCTCTGTGAGGGTCCACGTCTTGTTCTGATGCAGTGCATCCATCTCCTCCTGAGCGGCCTTCTTCCAGAGACTGGCTTCCGCAGCTGGCATCTTTTGAACTTCTTCCCATGTGGAAGGTTCCTGTGGAGACACCGACCCTGCAAGGTAGGACAGTCGTACTGGTGGGACACCTCTGTTGGTTCTGGATGAGCGTCTGACCTCTGGTTCTGGTTCCTGAACCGCATCAGCTTCATCATACTCCTCCAACGGTGGCATGTCCCCATCTGAGTCCTCCTCTTCGTCTCTGGAGCCGCCAGGGGTCTGGTCCTCTGCGTCTTCTGGTGCGTCGCCTGTAGGGGGTGCTATGACACTAGAAGGCAGATTAGTATCATGTGGGGTTTCAGAAGGAAAGTTTATGAGTTCATGAGTCCATTCTGACTTCTTGGAGCAGCCAATAACAGTGTTCTTAGTGTCTGCTTTTGCATACTGGTTCCCTGAAAGATTAACCTCATAAACACCATTTATTAGATTTGCTTGAATGTACACTTCATCATCTTTAGTTACATTGCACTGTCCATTCTCAAATGTGACCTTGAAACCTTTCTTGTCCAATGTAGAGACACTGAGTAAATTGCAGCTCAGTTCTGGTACATACACAACATTGGACATTCTGGTCCTAAAAGATTCATTGTTTACATTGAATTCCAAATGCATTGAACCTTCACCTTTGGACTTTAAAATATTTCCATCTGCAACCTCAATTTCAGTCTCTTTATAATTTAATTCATTAAAACAGTCTCTTTTAAATGTGTAGTGAGAACTGCTTCCAGAATCAATAATCCACTTATTATGCACATTTTCACAATTTCTCACAGCTAAGCTCCTTTCTTGTAACAGCATGTTGCGCTCAAGCTTTCCTTTCCTTTCTCCTTTTCGCTGAGAGACATGAGAATCCTTTGCATTAGACTGAACAGAGCAGGCCTAAAACTTATGGAATTCTGCACTGCTCACAACGCTGTCATTTTAAATGGTCTGAATAACTTTCCAGATGATAATGAATTTACTTTCACCTCACTTAGAGGTCGCAGTGTAATTGATTACTGTATTTGCTCCTTAAGCCTTTATCCAAATGTCAATTTCTTCTCTGTTGGAGCTCGCACCAAAAGCGATCACTCTCCCTTAAGGTTGACAGTACAGTGCGGCCATGTCGCCAAGATCTTAAAACCTAATTATTTGGAGCATTCCTCCTATAATACCTTGAAAAGGGTTAGATGGTCAAACGAAGCTGATGGAACGATCACCAACCTTCTGAACTCTGACAAAATGTTGCAACTGAGAACTTCACTTTCTAATACTATCTCAGCTAATGAAGCTGTCTCATCCTATTCCCAATTAATTGACCAATGTAACACAATAGCTAAGCCCGTATCTGCCCCCTTTACCAACTCTCCCTCGTGGTTTAATTGGGAATGCTATGCAGAGAAAAAAAATACTTAGAATGGCTTTTAAAAATCTCTGCGAAAAGAACGATGAAAAAAGCAAAATAGCCTATTTCGCTCGTAGGAAACTATATAATGAATTTATTACCAAGAAAAAGAACGCATTCCACCAGATAAAATGGTCACGCCTAATAGCAGCTATTAATATGAATGATCAAAAAAAATTCTGGCAAATAACTTCTGGACATCTAAATAATAACCTCTCTTTTATTGCTCCTACAATTCCTCCCCAATCTTGGGTTGGTTATTACAGGGAAATCTTTAACGACTCACTTTCCCCTTCATCTGATGATGGAGAGAATTTACCACAAAATATCCCATTCTGGCCTCCGGTAGGTATTGATGAAATTATGGAATTAATTCAAGAATTGAAACATGGTAAGGCCCCCGGTCTCGACGGGATCCCTGCTGAGATCCTGAAAAAAAATGCCGACTGGTGGGCTCCACCACTCGCCAATCTATTTACGTTAATAGATCAAAAAGGAATAATACCTAATTCATGGCTGACTTCTATAATAATACCAGTATACAAAAAAGGTGATCTGGAGCAACCATGTAATTTCCGTCCTATTAGTTTACTTTCTACTATAAGTAAACTCTATTCAAAACACCTAGAGCGTTATTTATTGGAATGGATTAAAAAGAGTAAAATTATTGGCCCAGAACAGATTGGCTTCACAAAACAGAAATCGACGCTAAACCATTGTTTGTTATTAGCATCCCTAGCAGATAAATATATGAAACCTGGGAATGGGAAGTTATATGTGGCCTTCATCGACCTAAAATGTGCCTTTGACTCAATTCCTAGGCGGTTGCTATGGGATAAATTAAAAGCCACCGGGATAGAACCTCGCCTACTTTTTTTGATCAAAAAGTTGCACACTAACACCGTGTGCCAGGTGAAATTTTCTGCCGCTGGCCACCAAACACCCAACTTTATAACCACCAAAGGGGTAAAACAAGGCTGTATACTTGCCCCGCATTTATTCAACTTATTTCTAAATGACATGAACCAACAATTACTTACAGTAAATGGCCACCCTCCCAGGCTAGGCTCCAAACCAATTCCCACCTTATTATATGCGGATGACACCACCATTATCTCCCATACCAAAGTTGGACTACAAAGATACCTAAAAGCATTCTTTAACTACTGCCAAGTGAACCATCTGGTAATTAACTATTCCAAATCAAAGATAATGGTATTCTCTAAAAGTTGGCACCCGTGCAACTGGTATATGGGAAAACAGAAAATTGAACAAGTGAAGAGTTTTAAATACCTGGGAATCACTTTCCATTACAATCTAAGATGGGTAACTCACCGAGACAGAGCAGTCAATCTGGCTAGATGCTCGGCAACTCAAATTAAACGTTTTTATTTCACTGATGGCAACCAGTTTGTACCAGCAGCAGTTAAAGCCTTTAGAGCAAAAACCGCCTCCCAACTCCTCTATGGGATCCCTCTATGGATCCCCAGCTACAATAATAGAGTTGAAGGTGTCCAGGCAGCTTTCCTACGGCAAATTCTTGGAGTTCCAAATTGTGTCTCTTACCTGGCGATATGTGCAGAGCTGGGTATGCATCTCTTAGAAACAAGAGGTTGGATTATTGCTTCTAAATTCTGGCTGAAAATTCACTTCAATACAGAGCCAGAAGATTTATTAACTTTTTTATTAAAAGATAAACATAATTTTAGCTGGTTTTCTGCCATCTCTCTTAAACTTAGTCAAATAGGTTTTACAATGGATTCCCTCTTACCATATGATGAATCTCGCATCTTTGCACTAATCAAGCAGAGGCTGTTAGATAATGAATACCAAAAACTTCATCCCTTCCGGCCACCGGTATGTTCCCCTGCTTATCTGGGGTTACAACCCCATCATGGAACGATGCCCAATTATTTCTATAACTTGGTGACTCCCTTACACCGCAGAGTATTCATGTTGGCTCGTTTGAATGCCTTCCCGTCCTTCGTGATGTCTGGAAGACTTAGAGGCATTCCTTACCAGAGCAGACTCTGCACGTGTGGCCGGAATATGCCTGACTCTCTAGACCACATAATTTTGGACTGCCCTCTTTTTAGCACCTTTCGTGCTGACCTTATAACGTCCTTTTTATGGCTTGAGTCTCTTCCTAATAATCAACGCAAGGTGCAGTTTCTTTTGAGAGATGTCTCTCCATCAACCACCAGAGCCTTGGTACAGTTTTTGTCTAGAATCTTCGAAGTGAAATCTGGGGGAGCTTGGTCTACATAATAGGCCGAGGAAGTTTCCTTTTACTGTATGTAATATAAACATGTTGTTGTTTTATATATGCCAATAAAGGTGCTGAATACTGAATACTGTCCAGGCGAGATGAGAGGCAAGAGAGCAAGAGAGAAAATGGCTACATGACCTGTGCCTTTTGTTCTAACCTGCCCAGGTAAAGCCACTCCCACATCTAGCTGCAAGAGGAAGTTGTTTCAGTCCAGGTGACCAGGAAGTTGTGGCTGGAGAACTGAAACCCTTTCTAGCATTGTTGTACTTGACTGCTCTAGTGTTTACATCCCACACTTTGCTTGTGTGTTGCAGCATGGCAGGGAGTTGGACTAGATGGCCTTTGTGGTATCTTCCTGCTCTATGATTTTATGATTCTATGACACTAGCTAGTACACTGCACTGTTCCATTAGATAGATATTGTTGCTATTTTTTTAAGCTAAAGGTTATGTATAACTGGCATCTATTAGTCTTTGAGCCAGCGTGATGTAGTGGTTAAGAGCGGTGGACTCGTAATCTGGTGAGCAGGGTTCGCTTCCCTGCTCCTCCACATGCAGCTCCTCACAGGGTGTCCATTGTGGGGGAGGAAGGGAAAGGAGATTGTTAGCTGCTTTGAGACTCCTTAAGGGTGGCGCTGTGGTCTAAACCACAGAGCCTAGGGCTTGCCGATCAGAAGGTTGGCGGTTCGAATCCCCACGACGGGGTGAGCTCCAGTTGCTTGGTCCCAGCTCCTGCCAACCTAGCAGTTCGGAAGCACGTCAAAGTGCAAGTAGATAAATAGGAACCGCTCTGGCGGGAAGGTAAACGGAGTTTCCATGCGCTGCTCTGGTTCGCCAGAAGCGGCTTAGTCCTGCTGGCCACTTGACCCGGAAGCTGTACACCGGCTCCCTCAGCCAATAATGCGAGATGAGCGCCGCAACCCCAGAGTCGTCCGCGACTGGACCTAATGGTCAAGGGTCCCTTTACCTTTAAGGGGAGTGAAAGGCGGAATATCAAGTCTAAACTCTTCTTCCAAACTCTTTGTAATAGTGACATTTCCCATAAATATGCTGAGACACAACCAAATAATTTTGTAGATTTCAATGGGATTCATGGAAGGGCCAAGTTTATTCTGCAGTTTAAATGAATGGGGCATGGAAGTGCTTAACTGGTTTTTGATCAGGGCCAAAACCTGGGGGAAGAAATCTTCAGTCCCTGTAGCAAACAGCAGGCACAACAACATTTTGTATGGAATGCAGAGCCAGTTCTTCTCATAAGCAACCACGGAGAGCCCCTGAGGTGCTGGATGCACCACTAGAACTGGCAGGATGGTGTGAGTGCCAAGTAGAGGTCAGGAGAAGGATGTGTTTCTTTTGGAGTCCCCACTGGGGAGAAGGGGGACTATAAATGAAGTGAGGGCCTCACAGACCTACACAGCAGCCAGTTTGGGCTGAGGTGCTGTGAGAGGGATGTGTGTCCTCCTCAAGAGTAAGCATCCGCACACACAGTCTATTAAACTGATCGCTTTATTTACAGCATCAAGCATAATAGGTGTTACAGTTCCTCATCCGACCCTTCCGCGTCAGATCGCCGAAGTACCGCTTTGCGGCTCCGCCCCCAACATAAAAGCTTCGTGAAACCCAGGCGCCGCCTCCCTTCTTTCCTCTTCCGCCCTCTGGACCTAAGCGGGGTGGCGCTCGCCCCTTCCCTTTCACTCTCATCCTCCATGCTGGTTGTTTCCGATGCTCTGGCAGGATCTTCGAGCCTCACCTCCTCCCCAGTCTCCACTTCCTGATCCCTGCCTATTGGCTGCACTGGAGCCCCGGTCAGAGCCTCCTCCCATTGCCTCATTACCGCTTCTGGTGTTAACATGGGCTGTGTCTGTTCCTCGTCCCACACCCTCAATAACTCCTCGGGCGTTAGCTGTGCCCTGCCTTGGTCAGCTGTGTCCTCAGACACTGCCTCGGAACCCTGCCAGCCCCTGACATCCACCCCCCCTTCCAAGCCCCCCTCCCCCCCTGAGGAGGCCCGCAGGGTTGGGGCAGATCGGTGTTGGGTTCTCTGGTGGGATCCCACAGTTCCTCCCAGGAATCATCTGCTGTGTCTGGCGAGGAGGGGAAGCCCAGGAATATTGTGGTGTCGCCACTTGACGATGAGTCGAACACCGCTTCCCAATCCTCCCTGGCCATGGGTGGGAGAATGGGCTCTGACCTTTCTGCCACCTCCCCTACCGTCTGAAACTCTTCACTGCCCCCGGATGGTGGAAACCCCAAAAAATCTCCTTCCTCCGAGTCCGTGGGCTGGAACACGTCTCTTAGTTGCCAACGGTATGGTTTCGGCTTGTGCGGGAATAACTCATGGATCTCCCACACCAAGTGCTCCCTGGTGACTTCTTCCGCTGGGATCCAAGCATTCTCTGAAGCTGGCTCCCCCTCCCACGCTACCAAGTACTGCAACTCCTCCCCTTGCCACCTGGAGTCTAAGATCTCGGTGGCCTCATTGAACATCTCCGGGTCCACCAGCGGTAGCTCCTGCGACCCCTGCTGGGAGCCCTGTTGGTACCTGTGAGGTTCCCTGTACTTGGACAGGAGAGACCTGTGGAACACCGGGTGAATTCTCATGGAGTCCGTCAGTTGCAGTTTGAACGCCACGGGGTTGATCTGCTCCACTACCTCAAAGGGCCCCAGCCTGCGTTGCTGCAGCTTCTTGCACCTGCCTCGGATGGGCAATCCTTGTGTGGACAACCATTCCATGTCTCCCACCTGGATGTCCTCCCCCTCCCTGCGGTGCCGGTCTGCTGCCGTTTTGTAGGCTGCTTTTGCCTTTTCCAGATTGTCTTTGAGCAGTTGGTGCAGAGCTTCCAACTCCTCTGCAAACTGCTCTGCTGCGGGCACGTCCCCTTCCCCCCGTTCCCCCTCCCTCCCTGGGAAGGCCCTGGGGTGGCTGCCGTAGTTCGCTTGGAATGGGGACATGCCTGCCGAGACTTGCTGAGCATTGTTGTAAGCAAACTCTGCGAGCGAGAGTTTGTCGCTCCAGTCGTTGTGTTGCTGGGAGGCGTAGCAGCGCAAACACATCTGCAGAATGGAATTAACACGCTCTGATTGACCGTTAGTTTGAGGATGCCGTGCTGAGGACAGACACACCTGCACCTGCAAGAGCTGCATGAGCTTGCGCCAGAAGCGGGAGGTAAATTGGGCCCCGCGATCCGAGATTACTCTCGTTGGCATACCATGCAGCTTGAATACGTGCTGCACAAATAGCCGGGCCGTCTCCTCCGCCGACACCACTTTGGGGCAGGCAATGAAATGGGCCATCTTGGTCAGGAGATCCACTACGACCAGTACCGCCGTCTTCCCCTTGGACTGGGGAAGATCCGTGACAAAATCCAGGGAAACCGCTTCCCAGGGCTTGCTAGGGGTGGGGAGGGGTTCCAGTAATCCAGCCGGTACCTCTCTCACCCCTTTGGCCCTTTGGCATACCTCGCACCCCCTGACGTATTCCTTGACATCCTGCCTGATTCTGGGCCACCAGAATTCTCTCGTGACCAGTATCATTGGTTTGAATTGCCCAAAGTGCCCTGCTGTGGGATTGTCATGGAGCTGCCTGAGAATTCTAGCCCTCATTTCCTCCCCTGGAACATACAGTGCCCCTTTGTACAACAGCAACCTCTCCTTTTCCTCAAACCCTTTCGCCTTGGAAGCCCCTTCCCTGAGTTCCCTCAGTTTGTTCTGGGCAAAGTCATCGGCCTGCGTGAGGCTCACCAGTTCTTCCCGACCCCCCAATGTCGCCCCACACCGCCACTGTTCAGGTTTGAAGATGGCCCTTGCCACCGGAGGCCCTTCTTCCTCCATGTACTCCGGATAGGGCGTCCGCCCTGGCGTTCTGCTCGCCAGGAACATACTGGATGTGGAAGTTGAAGTCCGCAAAAAACTCTGCCCATCGCATTTGGCGCTGATTGAGGACCCTAGCCGTGCGCCAGTACTCCAGGTTCTTGTGATCAGTGTGGACCTGGATCTGGTGCTGTGCGCCTGCCAAGAAGTGACGCCAGTGTTTAAACGCCGCTACCACTGCCAACAGTTCCTTGTCCCAGATGGCGTAGTTCGATTCCGAGCGGCTCAGCTTCCTGGAGTAGAATGCGCAGGGCCTCCATTCCCGTGCAGGGTCTTGCTGCAGTAGTACGGCTCCAATGGCGCGATCTGACGCGTCCGTCTCTATCCTGATGGGTTTGCTGGGGTTCACGTGCAGCAGCTGCTCCTCTGACGCAAAGACCTTTTTGAGGGTTTCAAAGGCGCGTTGAGCCTCCTCCGTCCACTGGAACTTCTTCTTGCCCCTCAAGCAGTCCGTGAGTGGGGCCGTCATGTGGGCAAATGCCGGCACAAACTTTCTGTAGAAATTTGCGAAACCCACGAACCTCTGCACGTCCTTCTTGGTTCTGGGGCTCTTCCATTGCAGGATCGCCTCTACCTTGTCCGTGTCCATGGCTATACCCTCATCTGAGAGGCGGTAGCCCAGGAAGTCCACCTCTGTGGTGTGAAACTGGCATTTCTCCAGCTTGACACATAGCTGGTGTTCTTGGAGCTTCTGCAGTACTTCCTTGATGTGTTGCACGTGCTCCTCCGGGTTCTGAGAGTACACAAGAATATCATCCAGATAGACTACTGCCTGTTTGTACAGCAGGGGTCCCAACACGTGGTGCATGAACGCTTGGAAGCATTGGCTGCCTGCCTGGAGTCCAAAAGGCATAACTAGGAACTCATAGGCTCCCAGGGGCGTGAACATGGTGGTTTTCCACTCATCCCCCTCCCTGATCCTGATGAGGTTGTACGCACCCCTCAGGTCCAGCTTGGTGAAGATCCTGCCCTTGCGTACAGCTACCAGCAGGTCGTCGATCCTCGGCATGGGGTAGGAGATAGGGAGGGTCATAGAATTCAGGATTCGGTAGTCACAAACCAAGCGTTTTTGGGGCGTGTCTTTCTTGTCTACCCAGAACACGGGACTGCCCCCTACTGCTTTGCTTTCCCAGATGAAACCCCTGGCCAGGTTTTTGTCAAGGAAGTCCTTCAAATCCGCCAACTCCTGCTCCGACATTGAATAATAATAATAATAATAATAATAATAATAATAATAATAATAATTTATTATTTGTACCCCGCCCATCTGGCCGGGTCTCCCCAGCCACCCTGGGCAGCTTCCAGCAATTATTTAAAAACAACACATTAAAATATCACAGATTAAAAGCTTCCCTGAACAGGGCTGCCTTCAGGTGTTTTCTAAAGGTCATGTGGTTGTTTATTGCTTTGACCTCTAATGGGAGGGCGTTCCACAGGGAGGGCGCCACCACCGAAAAGGCCCTCTGCCTGGTTCCCTGTAGCTTCGCTTCTCGGAGTGAGGGAACCGCCAGAAGGCCCTCGGCGCTGGATCTCAGTGTCCGGGCTGAACGGTGGGGGTGGAGACGCTCCTTCAGATATAGAGGACCGAGGCCGTTTAGGGCTTTAAAGGTCAGCACCAACACTTTGAATTGTGCTCGGAAACGTACTGGGAGCCAGTGTAGATCTCTCAGGACCGGTGTTATGTGGTCCCAGTGGCCACTCCCAGTCACCAGTCTAGCTGCCGCATTCTGGATTAATTGCAGTTTCCGGGTCACCTTCAAAGGTAGCCCCACGTAGAGCGCATTGCAGTAGTCCAAGCGGGAGATAACTAGAGCATGCACCACTCTGGCGAGACAGTCTGCGGGCAGGTAGGGTCTCAGCCTGCGCACCAGATGGAGCTGGTAGACAGCCGCCCTGGACACAGAATTAACCTGCGCCTCCATGGACAGCTGTGAGTCCAAAATGACTCCCAGGCTGCGCACCTGGTCCTTCAGGGGCACAGTTACCCCATTCAGGACCAGGGAGTCCCCCACACCCGCTCGCACCCTGTCCCCCAAAAACAGTACTTCTGTCTTGTCAGGATTCAACCTCAATCTGTTAGCCGCCATCCATCCTCCAACCGCCTCCAGGCACTCACATAGGACCTTCACTGCCTTCACTGGTTCTGATTTGAAAGAGAGGTAGAGCTGGGTGTCATCCGCATACTGATGAACACCCAGCCCAAACCCCCTGATGATCTCTCCCAGCGGCTGCATATAGATGTTAAAAAGCATGGGGGAGAGGACGGAACCCTGAGGCACACCACAAGTGAGAGCCCAGGGGTCCGAACACTCATCCCCCACCACCACTTTCTGAACACGGCCCAGGAGGAAGGAGCGGAACCACTGTATAACAGTGCCCCCAGCTCCCAACCCCTCTAGACGGTCCAGAAGGATGTTATGGTCGATGTTGTCAAAAGCCGCTGAGAGATCCAGCAGAACTAGGAAACAGCTCTCACCTTTGTCCCTAGCCTGCCGGAGATCATCGACCAGTGCGACCAAGGCAGTTTCAGTCCCATGATGAGGCCTAAATCCCGATTGGAAGGGATCCAAATGGTCCGCATCCTCCAGGCGTGCCTGGAGTTGTTCAGCAACCACCCGCTCAATCACCTTGCCCAAGAATGGAAGATTTGAGACTGGGCGATAGTTGGCCATATTGGCCGCATCCAAAGATGGTTTTTTAAGAAGCGGTTTAATAACCGCCTCTTTTAGCGGGTCTGGGAAGGCTCCCTCACAAAGAGAAGCATTCACCACCCCGCAGAGCCCATCGCCCAGCCCTTCCCGGCTAGCTTTTATAAGCCAGGATGGGCAAGGATCAAGGAGACAGGTGGTTGGTTTCACTCGTCCAAGCAGCCTGTCCACATCCTCGGAGGCAACAGATTGGAATTGATCCCACACAACTGGACTAGACAGGACTCTAGCACTCTCCCGCCCCAGCCCTGCTCCCACGGTGGAGTCTACCTCTTCCCGAATCTGAGCGACTTTATCTGCGAAAAACTTTGCAAAAGCATTGCAGGAGATCTCGGGGTCCCTACCAGACCCCGGTGATGACGGTGGTTCTGATAAATTTCGAACCACCTGGAAGAGTCTCCTGCTGCTGTTTTCTGCAGATGCAATAGAAGCGGCGAAGAAGGTGCTCTTCGCCGTCGCTACCGCCACTTGGTAGGCTCGAAGTTGAGCTCTAGCCTGTGTCCGGTCTGATTCAGAATGAGTTTTCCGCCACCGGCGCTCTAGCCGTCTCAGCGACTGTTTCATCGCCCTCAGCTCCGGGGAAAAACCACGGGGCTGTCCGGGCTCCATGCAATCGGAGAGGGCGCTTCGGAGCCAGACAGTCAATAGCCCTGGTTAGCTCCACATTCCAGCGGGCCACCAGGGAATCGGCTGAAAGGCCATCAACATGGGATAAAACATCCCCTACCACTCTCTGGAAGCCAATTGGATCCATTAAGTGGCGGGGGCGGACCATCCGAATCGGTCCCACCTCCCGGCAGAGGGGAAGGGTCGCGGAGAAGTCCAGCTGCACCAGGAAGTGATCTGACCATGGCACTTCTTTTGTTTCGCTTTTACTTAGTGTCAGATCACCAACATCCGTAGAGGTAAACACCAGGTCTAAGGCATGTCCGTGGCTATGAGTTGGGCCAAACTTATTCAGGGACAGCCCCATGGAGGCCATGCTTTCCACGAAGTCCCGAGCGGCCCCTTGTAAGGTCGTGTCGGCATGGATGTTAAAATCTCCTAAGACAACCAAGCTAGGTGTCTCCAGGAGCACGTCCGCCACGACCTGAAGCAGCTCGGCCAGGGAATCCTTGGTGCAGTGGGGAGGTCGGTACACCAAAAGGAATCCTGTACTGCCCCTATTGCCCAACTTCCAGAACATGCACTCAGAAAACTGGGTCTTCCCAATAGGACGCCTGGTGCAAACTAATGACTTCCTAAAAATCGCTGCAACCCCCCCTCCCCGCCCAGATGGCCTGGGTTGCTGTGCGTAAGAGAAACCTGGTGGACAAGCAGCGGCAAGGACTGGCCCATCTGCCTCATCCAACCAAGTCTCCGTCACACATGCCAGGTCAAATCCTCCATCCACAATCAGGTTGTGGATGGCAGTGGTTTTGTTCATCATTGACCTGGCATTACACAGCAACACTTTCAGGTCATGTGGGTATCCCTTGTTGATTCCAGTACCCATCTGGTCAGGGCCAGACCCGGAGGCAGGGATAGTCCTCAAGCAACTACTAAGCCTGCCTCCTCGGTAATGACATGGTCTGGCCTTAGCGTAACTCCTCCTCCTGCCCGTGATCACTGAGATCGGGTGTCCCAGTGCATCCCCCCCTGTGGAACTTGCCCCAGCCATTCTATTGGCTGGGACCCACTCCCCGGCAGCCCTAACCCCACCCCTTAAGAACAAATAAAACCTGTATAAAAAACAGCAAAAACAAACAGGAAGGAAAACAACAACAACACACACAATAAAACAATACAACCCCAAAACAATAAAATTACAAGTATACCAAGATTACACAAATTCCCAAACCAAACTACGAACCCATCCCACCCACCCTACCAGAGAAAAAGAAAAAAAAGAAAAAGGAAAAAAAAGAAAAAAAAATTAAAATTTAATTAAAAGCATTTTTTAAAAAAAACTCAGTGCTGTTATGCAACAGCAGCAGCAGCAGCAGCCGTAGTCCTTTTGAAGGCCAGCAGGCCGCGCCCTAGGCCAGATGGTAAGAGGCAGGGAGGCGGCCTGTAGGCACTTACAACAGGAGAGTCCTGGGCAACAGCACCACCAGCAGCAGCAGCCGTAGTCCTTTTGAAGGCCAGCAGGCTGCGCCCTAGGCCAGATGGTAAGAGGCAGGGAGGCGGCCTGTAGGCACTTACAACAGGAGAGTCCTGGGCAACAGCACCACCAGCAGCAGCAGCCGTAGTCCTTTTGAAGGCCAGCAGGCCGCGCCCTAGGCCAGATGGTAAGAGGCAGGGAGGCGGCCTGTAGGCACTTACAACAGGAGAGTCCTGGGCAACAGCACCACCAGCAGCAGCAGCCGTAGTCCTTTTGAAGGCCAGCAGGCCGCGCCCTAGGCCAGATGGTAAGAGGCAGGGAGGCGGCCTGTAGGCACTTACAACAGGAGAGTCCTGGGCAACAGCACCACCAGCAGCAGCAGCCGTAGTCCTTTTGAAGGCCAGCAGGCCGCGCCCTAGGCCAGATGGTAAGAGGCAGGGAGGCGGCCTGTAGGCACTTACAACAGGAGAGTCCTGGGCAACAGCACCACCAGCAGCAGCAGCCGTAGTCCTTTTGAAGGCCAGCAGGCCGCGCCCTAGACCAGATGGTAAGAGGCAGGGAGGCGGCCTGTAGGCACTTACAACAGGAGAGTCCTGGGCAACAGCACCACCAGCAGCAGCAGCCGTAGTCCTTTTGAAGGCCAGCAGGCCGCGCCCTAGGCCAGATGGTAAGAGGCAGGGAGGCGGCCTGTAGGCACTTACAACAGGAGAGTCCTGGGCAACAGCACCACCAGCAGCAGCAGCCGTAGTCCTTTTGAAGGCCAGCAGGCCGCGCCCTAGACCAGATGGTAAGAGGCAGGGAGGCGGCCTGTAGGCACTTACAACAGGAGAGTCCTGGGCAACAGCACCCAGGAATAAAGCTTGCCTGGTGGCAGCTGCGCTCCTGGGACTAGGTTGATTTGGCAGTCGTAGGGGCGGTGGGGGGGGCAGCTTGTCCGCCTCCCTTGCATTGAACACCTGCTGGAATTCTGCATATTGCGCGGGGAGCGTGACCTTCCCTGCTTGCATCATGGCTGCGTCTGTCTGCTCCCTAGGACGCATCTGCTGCAAGCAATGTTCCATGCAGTAAGCAGACCCAAATGTCAGGGAACGCTGATGCCAGCTCACTACTGGGTCATGTCTGTCCAACCACCCCATCCCCAGTATGATGGGGGGACCCGCTAATGTGGTGACGTGGAAAGCAAGGAATTCCGAGTGCCTTCCTATCTCCATCCTCATGGGTGGTGTGCTTTGCGTGACCGCCCCTCCTTTCAACTCCCTCCCATCAATGGTGGTGACTTGCAGGGGCAGAAGATGGCCAAAGGGCAGAAGATGCCCAAAGGCAGAAGATGGAGCTGGTGCTGCCGTGCAAAGTCTATATCCATAAAGTCTGCTGAGGCCACCGAATCGACGAGGGCGGGAACCTGCAGGGTGAAGCCATTAGGGAGCTCCAGTGAGACTTCCATAACGATGCCTGGCTTGGGAGGGTTGGGGAGGGGCTGCAGGGGTGGGCTGGGAGGGGCTGTTTTGGGTGTGCTGCGAGGGGGACGTTTTACTGCTTCTGTGCCTGGCTGGCCGTCCCCTTGACTTGCCACCAGGCAGTGCCGTTTCCCTCCACCGCAGCTTCCTCCCCTTCTCCTGTTACAGCCCCCGTCATGCCTTGCCACACCTTCTTTTGGTTACAAGCCTTGGAGAGGTGCCCTGTCTGATGACACACAAAGCACTTTCTGGGTGCTTTCCCGCCTTGCGCGTCACTTCCCTTGGCAACCGTTGCATTTGAAAAATGGCGCGCGCGAGCTCCGCCCAGCTCCATGGGCGTTTCTTGCTGGAGGTGCGTTTGTAAGCCGGCCGGCTTCTCTGTTGGTGTGGGAAAGCGAAAGTTGATCCACTTTCCCGCCTTCCCCTCCCTCTTTGCTTTGTCTCTGAGCTCCAAACGGACCCCAATCGCCATTGCCGCTTCGGTGAGACTGTTCATATCGTTCAGGGGGCCCCCTCTCGCCAAAGAGTCTTTAACTTCATCTGCCAGCCCTAATTTAAACAGCGCTAGCATTTGGGGCGCATTCATGTCCCACCCCAAACGGTGACCCAAAAGCGAAAACTTCCCCCAGTATTACCAGACAGTCATGTTGCCTTGCCTCAGCATCAGGAGCTCCTGCGCTTCCAACTCCTGTTCAGAGCGGCTCGTATACACAATGTCCATCCCTTCAAAAAACGCTTTTACGTTCTGGAGCGCCGGATTTTTGGCCACAATGAGGGGGCGAATCCAATCACGAGCAGCTCCCTCAAAATGCGAAATTATGAACCCCACCTGTTCTGCTTCATTCTTAAAAGACTCCTTCTGCAGCTCCAACGCATACATCATGTCCGTTTTAAATCCTAAATATTGTTCTGGTTTCCCCTGAAACCTGCTTGCCAGCATGGTGATTGTGATGGCCTGGGAGTCGGACTCAGACGCTGAACCTGAGCGATCCCAGCCTGCACAGGATTCACTGCCCTCAGAAACAGCAGAGCCAGGGCTGGGGCCTGGGTCGCAAGGGGACTCACCTGTGCTGGATCCTCAGGTGCAGGCGTCGGCTGAGGTTGATCTGGCTCCTAATGGGATGGAGGACTTACTGCCTACAGGTGCTCCACTCCCCACCCAGTCAGGGGAAGCTGAGGTTGCCTCTGGGTCCGGTAACCCTCCAGCTTCTCCTGAGCTGCAAAGGCTAAGGGCAGAGAGGCGAAGGGAACTAAGTTCTCGCAGGAGGAGTGCTCGCCTCCAAGCCAGGAGAGGCGAGTCACCTGGGGATCGGAGCCGCCCTTCGCCTCGGGACAGATAAAGCCGGCCAGTCCCAGTCCCAAGTCGCAGGAGCAACATCGTTGCTGGAGAGTTCTGCTTGCTCCCTGCCCGGTTGTTCTGCCTGAACTCCTGACCTGCCTCGGTTCCCTGTTTATCCTGCCGTTCCTGACCTCGCCGGACTCCTTGCCCTGGACTCTGCTCCTGTTTATTCAGACTGCCTTCACGTACCTCTGACCTCGGACCGGACTTTGACCTCGCTTCCTGGATACTCCACGGGACCAGCACAGTGATCCTTCTTCCCACCTGCGCGCTCCTGCCCTGCTCAGCGTGAAGCCGTGCCTCCTGCAACTGTGCCTGGGAAATTCGGTACATTACTGTGATGACCTGGGAGTCAGACTCAGACGCTGAACCTGAGGGATCCCAGCCTGCACAGGATTCACTGCCTCCAGAACCAGCAGAGCCAGGGCTGGGGCCTGAGTCTCAAGGGGACTCACCTGTGCTGGATCCTCAGGTGCAGGCATCGGCTGAGGTTGATCTGGCTTCTAATGGGATGGAGGACTTATTGCCTGCAGGTGCTCCACTCCCCACCCAGTCAGGGGAAGCTGAGGTTGCCTCTGTGAGTGGATCCTGAGCTTACAGGGTTAACAAGCACAGGAGAGGACGTCCAGCCCACTGGGGAGGAGAACATCCGGGGATGTTTCCATTGTTCTCTTTGTTCTGTATTGTTGTGTACGTTTAGTTTCTGGTTTCACTTTTGCCGGAGTGAGACACGATGGAGATGAGCTCTGATGGAGTTTGTATCTTTTACCTGTAAATAAATGCCAAGTAGTTTAGTAAAGCTACGGACTGTGTTTGCATTATTTACGGGAGCTCTTTGGGCATCAAGGCAACTACGATCCGCTGTGTGCAACTCTGCTGAAAGAAGGTGACGGGAAGCGGTATCTGGACCCATTTCAGAGGTACCGTGTGTTTCGCTTTGAAGGTGTTTTGGGCCCGACGTCACCGATAAAACACACAGGTTATGGCTCCGCGCCAGGTCGTTAGCAAGAAGGAGCTGTTTCTTGCCAAGTTTGCCTTGCCCGGAAAAAAAGGAGCTGTTTTAAGCCGAGGCTTGAAGCTCCGGCTGGAGTTGGCTGTTGTGTGCTGAGAGCAGCCAAGCTGATCCAAGCCCAGTTGAGGTCCTGGGGCAACCCAGTTGTGCACCTCCTGGTGAAGAGAAGCCCCATCTTGGAAGCCAGGAGCTACTGAAGCGTGAGTAAGCTGCCCTGGGCTGGGAGATGGAGGCTGGCGACCCTGAGAAGGGAGCAGTTGGAACAGTCCCCTTTGAGAAGCTAAATGGGGGAAACTACGTAGATTGGGCTTTGCGTGCCAAAGTTTGGTTGGAGGCGCTGGGTTTGTGGAGCTGTATAGAAAAGCCCCAAGCCACTGCTACATCACAGGCTGATGCAGACGCTGCTCAGCAGGGAGGGAGGACAGGCTTGAGAAGCACCTCATCCCCAAAGCTTGCTGGCACAGATCCAGAAGCAGGGAAAGTAGCAGAAACAGCACGGCGCGAAGTGGAGAAAGCCAAGAGTTTGCTGGCACTGAGCGTCGAGGCCTCACAATTGCAGCATGTAAAAGGTGCTGAAAGTGCCCAAGCGATGTGGGAAGCACTGGCACGGGTTCACAGGCGCGGTGAACGGCCAGGAGAGGCGGCGGAGAAGCAGCCCCCAGTTCAGCTCAGAGACGTGTCGGCCAGTCTGGCTGTAATGGGTTCAGAGTGTGCTTTGAGAATAACACCTGTTCTATTTTCAGGGGTCAGAAGAAGCTTGTCAGTGTTCCAAGAGGTGAAGACAGGCTGTTTGCTGTTGAGATGCACACCGCAGATACCCCAGCTACAGGTGAAGGTGACACTGGTGCAGAGCAGGCCCAGTGTGCAAACATTCCACCTCATGATAAATGTGCACATTTGTGGCATCGTAGATTCGCCCATGCACATTGGGGGAAGGTGAAAAAGCAACCAGAAGTTGCTGAGGGGTGCAAGATGAAGTCATGTGGCACATATCTTGACTGTAGGGCTTGTAAATCAGCCAAAGTCAAATCTTGCTCATACCCCAGGTCAGACAGGGTTACCACTCGCCCATTTGAGATAGTCCACATGGACATCACTGGTCCAATGAGGGAGCCCAGTCTGGGAAAGTCCCGTTACGCTCTAACCTTGGTTGATGATTTTTCCAGGAACAGCTGGACTTTTCTGCTGAAAGAGAAGAGTGAAGCAGCAGAACTGATCAAAGGTTGGGTCATAGAAATAGAAGTCCGGTATGACACACACGTGAAGTGTTTTCAGAGTGACCGCGGCGGAGAGTTCCTAGGGTCATCACTGAAAGCATTTTTTCGTGACAGGGGGGTGGTGCAAAGGCTCACTAATCCTTATAGCCCCCAGGAGAATGGCGTAGCCGAGAGGAAGAACCGTACGCTGCAGGAAGCGACGGCGGCCATGCTCTTCGATTCTGGTCTTCCAAAGCGTTTTTGGGGGGAAGCATGGCGATCTGCGAACTTTGTTCAGAACAGAATTCACAATTCTGTGGTAGGGGACACGCCCTATTTTCTGTTGAATGGCAAAAAGCCAAAGGTCCACTATTTTCGCGTGTTTGGCTCGGAAGCGTGGGTTTTGACACCCGGAGCCAAGAGAAGGAAAGGTGATGCAAGGTCGCAGAGGATGATTTTCTGCGGGTACGAGCCAGGTACGAAAGGGTGGAGGTTCGCGCATCCTAGTGGGGATCAGTCCAAGATCACAGTGAGCAGGAGCGCTGAGTTTTGTGAGCAGAGTGGATGGTCACGCATTCACGGAAACACTGATGTGGTAGCGAGAGAAAGTCTCGATTTTGATGTGGAGGAGATAGGTCCAGCAGCATCAGCTGGACAACCTGACCAAGGCCAGATCCCAGTGTTAGAGGGGGGTTCACCACAGGTGAAGCAGGAGCCCAAAAGCGCGCCAACATCACCCGCAGGCAGTCCAGTGAGGGTCAAGAGGCGCAGTAGGTCAGTAGGTGAGGAACCTGAAGGCGAAGACATGCAGGCTGAGGCCAGCGAGGCAGGTTCAGAGGGGGAACTCGGACCTAGGCGATCTGCTAGGACCACGAAAGGAGTTCCACCGGCTAGGTTCACAGCCACTAGTGTGTGGGCTTGTCTGGCTCAGTGTGAACCAGAAAGCTATGAGGAAGTCCAACAGTTGCCTCAGGAAGAAGCCGAGAAGTGGCGGGAGGCAATGGGTAAGGAGTTGGACTCAATGAGGTCTTTGGGTGTGTATACTCCCACGACACTACCTGCAGGCAAGCAGGCGGTAAGTTGTCGTTGGGTGTACAGACTCAAACCTACAACGTCTGGAGGCGTGCAGTACAAGGCTAGGTTGGTAGCCAGAGGGTTCACGCAGCGGAAGGGGCTGCATTACACCGAGGTGTATGCGCCCACTTCACGCAGCGAAACCATGCGTTTGCTTTTAGCAACTGCTGCCCAGAGAGGTCTCCAGGTGAACCATTTTGATATAGATGTTGCTTATCTGAACTCAGATCTCGAGGAGGAGCTGTACATGCGTGCTCCACCAGGGTTCGAGGAAGATAAGCCAGATCAGGTGTGGAAGCTACACAAGTCCATTTACGGTTTACGGCAATCTGCGAGGAACTGGAACTTGTGTTTGCATGGAGCTTTGCTAGAGCTTGGTTTTAGTCAAAGTCAAGCTGACAGTTGTCTTTACCTGGCTGGAGCGGGCCAGGGGCAGGAGTTAGTACTCATCTTTGTAGATGATATCATTTATCTCGCAAAGACGCAGGAGCAGGTGCGGAAGTTTGCAGAGGAGCTTGGTGAGTTCTTTAAGCTCAAGAATTTAGGTCCTGTGAGTGTTTATCTAGGCGTGCAGATAGATAGAACCGAGGACGGAAGTTTCTTGCTCAGTCAGACAGGTAAGATTGAGCAGTTGTTGGAGAAGTTCAGGATGTCTGAGTGTGCGGGTGTCAAAACGCCCATGGAAACCTGTTTTGTGAAGGACAGTCAGTCCAAGGAGCACTCTGAGTTTGAGAGTCCCCAGGTTTTCCAGTCAGCTCTAGGGAGTTTGCTGTATCTCTCTCAATGGAGTCGACCAGATATAGCATTTGCTGTAAATCTGCTCAGCCGAGAGGCTACAAAGCCTAGCATACATGCCTGGAACGGCATCAAGAGAGTGCTGAGGTATTTGCAGGAGACAAAGGAGTTTTGCCTGAAGTTGTCAGCTGTCGGAGAACCCCAGCTCATGTGCTGGACGGACAGCGATTGGGCAAATCTCGCGGACAGGAAGTCAGTGTCTGGAATGGTAGTGAAGTTCGGTGAGTCACTCATCGGGTGGAAGTCCCGCAAGCAGAGTCTCATCGCGTTGTCGTCTACAGAGGCCGAGTTCAGTGCGCTGTCAGAACTCTGTAGAGAGCTAGAGTACTATAGGTGTTTGGTACAAGATGTCTGCGGACAATGTAGTCTACCCATCACGGTTTGGGAAGACAACCAGCCATGTTTGAAACTGGCGGAATCTGGCCAGTTCAAGGCCAGAACCAAACATCTGGACATACGTTTCCAAAATGTATGTCAGAGCATCCAGACAGGCTTGGTAAAGCTGAAGTACTGTCCGAGTCAGAAGAACCTAGCAGATGGGTTCACCAAACCATTGAGCTTCCAGCGTCATGGGGAGTTCTGTGAGGGTTTGTGCATTGGGTAAGTGATAACACTTACACGCCCCAGTGGACGGGACGAGAGGGGGTGTGAGTGGATCCTGAGCTTACAGGGTTAACAAGCACAGGAGAGGACGTCCAGCCCACTGGGGAGGAGAACATCCGGGGATGTTTCCATTGTTCTCTTTGTTCTGTATTGTTGTGTACGTTTAGTTTCTGGTTTCACTTTTGCCGGAGTGAGACACGATGGAGATGAGCTCTGATGGAGTTTGTATCTTTTACCTGTAAATAAATGCCAAGTAGTTTAGTAAAGCTACGGACTGTGTTTGCATTATTTACGGGAGCTCTTTGGGCATCAAGGCAACTACGATCCGCTGTGTGCAACTCTGCTGAAAGAAGGTGACGGGAAGCGGTATCTGGACCCATTTCAGAGGTACCGTGTGTTTCGCTTTGAAGGTGTTTTGGGCCCGACGTCACCGATAAAACACACAGCCTCTGGGTCCGGTAACCCTCCAGCTTCTCCTGAGCTGCAAAGGCTAAGGGCAGAGAGGCGAAGGGAACTAAGTTCCCGCAGGAGGAGTGCTCGCCTCCAAGCCAGGAGAGGCGAGGCACCTGAGGATCAGAGCCGCCCTTTGCCTCGGGGCAGATAAAAGCCAGCCAGTCCCAGACCCAAGTTGCAGGAGCAACATCGGTGCTGCCTAGTTCCTGTTCCTGGTTCCTGCGTTCCTGACCTGAGCTTTGTTAGTTCGGCTTCCTGACCTCGGCTTCCTGACCTCGGCATTGTGACTTCGGCTTCGTGACTTCTGGCTTGGACTGACCTTGGACTGGACTAGACCTCGCCTATCAGATATCCCTCGGGACCAGCACAGTTTGCTCCTGCCACACCCGCACTCCCCCTTCGTTGGGGTGCGTTCGGGAGGAACCTGTCGTCATGACTGACCAGGCGGCTGCACTGGTGGCATTGGCCCAGGAGAACCAGGTCTTGACCCACACAGTGCAGCAGCTAAGCAATGCGGTTACGGCGCTTCAGCAGCGTTTGGACGCCTTACCGGCTCCTGGTGCCGGCGCCCCAGCTCCAGGCAAGTACCCAGTGGCCCTGCCAGAAAAATTCGATGGGTCCCCGGGCAGCTTTCCCATGTTTCTCGCCCAGGCCAAACTGTATATTCAGGGGCGAGCCCGGGATTTCCCCGACGACCGCACCAAGGTGCACTTCCTGATCAGCTTGCTGAAGGACCAGGCGGCCAAGTGGGTGTTGCCGCTGCTCCGGCAAGACTCCCCCTTGCTGACAGACTATACGGGGTTTTGCAACCATTTTGAAACTGCGTTCGCCAACCCTCAGAAGGCAAGTCAAGCCAATCGGGCAATTCGGCGGTTGAAACAGGGCAAGTCCACAGTGGCCGCCTATGCCACGGAATTTCGGCTGTTGGCGCAGGACTTGACCTGGAACGATTCCGCACTTCGGGACCAGTATCTCGAGGGGCTTTCGGACGAGATACTGGACCAGCTGGCCACCTTGGATCGCCCCGCCACGCTGGAGGCCCTCATCCAACGGAGTCTACAGATAGACGATCGGTTGGAGGACCGTCGCCAGGCCCGGGGCCGGCAGCACTCTGGGCTCCCGACTCCAGTGCTTCCCAGCAGTTCCACGGCCAGAGCTGAGTCACTGGAGGAGCCAATGCAGCTCGGGGCAGCACGGCCTCGCCTCTCCCCTTCGGAGAAGACACGACGTCGGGAGGGAAACCTGTGTCTCTACTGCGGGGGGAGTGGACACTATGCCCGAACCTGCCCCGAGAAACGCCAGCCGCAGGGAAACCGCCAACCCCAGTAGCCAATGGCCCAGGCTATCTGGGGTCCCAAGCATCGCATGATGGGCCCTCACCAGTGGAATTGCAACACCTCATGATCCCGGTGCGTCTATACCCCCCAGGCGGGCCCTGGATTCTCACCCACGCTCTGGTGGATTCAGGGGCAACCCGCTCCTATATGGACTCTGCCTTCGCCGCTCAGCATCGGGTGCCGCTCCAGAACAAGCCAGAACCGGTGCAGGTGGAGGCAATCGACGGACGGCTCTTGCGGTCAGGCGCCGTTACTCGGGAGACCCAGCCCTTGGTCCTGTGCCACCAGCAGCACCAGGAGGTGCGTACCCTGGACATTGCCACCATGCCCAGGTTTCCCCTGGTGCTGGGGATGGACTGGCTGGAGTCTCACAATGTTCAGATCGATTGGGTCAATCGAACTGTACGCTTCCCAGACTCGGGTTCGATTGCTCAGTCCGAGATTCTTTCGGCCGCCTCCATGGGGGAGGCTGCGTCAATGCTCCCCGCTGTGTACCGGGACTACGTAGACGTGTTCGAGGAACAGGGGGCAGACCGGCTGCCTCCTCATCGGTCTTTTGACTGCGGCATAGACCTCCAGCCTGGGGCGCCCCTGCCTGTGAGTCGCCTATACTCTCTTTCGGAGCCAGAGCGTGAAGCCTTACAGGACTTCCTTCACAAGAACCTGGAGCGGGGGTTCATTAGGCCCTCTACCTCTCCCACCGCCGCTCCAGTACTCTTCGTTAAGAAGAAGTGTGGGGAGCTTCGCCTCTGCCATGATTACCGAGCCCTGAATAAGATCACCATCCCAGACCGGTATCCCTTGCCCCTAATTGCAGAGTTGCTGGAGCGGGTGCAAGGGGCGCAGATGTTCACCAAACTGGACCTCCGGGGGGCTTACAACTTGATTCGGATCCGTGCCGGGGATGAGTGGAAGACCGCATTCGGGACCCGTTATGGGCAGTTTGAGTACCTGGTCATGCCGTTCGGACTATGCAATGCGCCCGCCGTGTTCCAACGGTACATCAACCACGTGTTCCAGGACTTGCTCGACAAGTATGTGGTGGTGTACCTCGATGACATTCTGATTTATTCCCGTGACCCAGCTCGCCACGAGAGTCATGTCCGGACCGTGTTGCAGCGCTTACGGGAGCACCGCCTGTACGCTAAGCTCAGCAAGTGCGAGTTCCACCAGCGGTCAGTGGACTTCCTCGGACACCGACTCTCCCCTGACGGTGTACAGATGGACCCCGGGAAGGTGTCTGCGGTTCGAGAGTGGGCGGCGCCGCGGAACCGCAAGGACCTACAGCGGTTTTTGGGGTTCGCCAACTATTACCGGACATTCATTGCGGACTATGCTCATCGCACCACCCCGTTGACCCGACTGCTGCGCCCCAAGACACCCTTCGCCTGGGATGAGGAGGCTGAGGTGGCATTCCAGGGATTGAAAGCCTGTTTCCAGAAGGCGCCAATTTTGCAGCATCCTGATCCCTCTCGTCCCTTCGTGGTGGAGACTGACGCCTCCAGTACGGCTCTCGGTGCAGTCTTGTCCCAGCAACACGGACCTGATGCGCCACTGTTACCCTGCGCCTACTACTCCCGGCAGCTCCTTCCGGCGGAGCGTAACTATACCGTGTGGGAGCGGGAACTACTGGCCATCAAGGTGGCCTTTGAGGTCTGGCACCATCATCTTGAGGGGGCACGACACCCAGTGGAAGTGAGAACCGACCACCGGAATCTGGAGTACCTCCAGACCACCCGCAGGCTAAACCAGCGGCAGATCCGGTGGGCACTGTTCTTCTCCCGGTTCCAGTTCCGGATCCGCTACATCCCCAGCTCCCAAAACCAGAAGGCGGATGCACTGTCCCGGAAACCGGAGGACATTGCAGAGACGGTGCAGCAGGCGGCCCCAACAACGATCATTCCACCAGCAGCTTTCCTGGCTGTTCATGAGACTGAGTCACTGCTGGACCGAGTGCGGAAGCAGCAACGGGTCGACGCGTGGGCTCAGGAACGGATTCAGGAATTGGCCAGTGGATCATGTCCTCGATACCCAGAACTGGTTGTGCACCAGGGTTTGCTGATGCACCGTGGTCGGTTGTACGTCCCACCAGGGCCTTTGCGGGCCGAGGTACTCCAAATGTCACACGACGCCCCGGCAGCTGGCCACTTCGGGAGGTATCGGACCACCCACCTGGTCAGCCTGGAGTTCTGGTGGCCCCGCTTGAAGGCCGACGTGGCACGGTACATTGGGGGGTGCGAGGTCTGCCGGCGAGCCAAGGGATCGACCGGGAGACCTGCGGGACTGCTACAGCCACTGCCAGTTCCCCCTCGTCCGTGGCACACGGTTTCATTGGATTTCGTGGTAGACCTACCCCCATCCCGTCAGTGTACCTGCCTCCTGGTATTCACAGACCACTTCACTAAAATGGTGCACTGCGCCCCGTGCCCGTCTGTACCCTCAGCCAAGGAGACGGCGCAACTGTACCTACAAAACGTCTTCCGCTTACATGGCCTATCGGAACGTTTGATCTCCGATCGTGGTGCCCAGTTCACCTCCCGGTTCTGGCGCGCTCTACATCAGGCTCTCCGGACGGAGGTCTGCCTATCTTCGGCCTACCATCCACAGACGGATGGACAGACCGAACGGGCAAACGCGGTGTTGGAACAGTACCTCCGGTGCTACTGCAGCTTCCACCAGGACGATTGGGTTGACCACCTGGCGTTGGCCGAGTTCGCATATAACAACGCAGTGCACGCTTCCACCCAACAGACCCCGTTCCAGGCAAACTATGGGTACCACCCGTGGTTGTTTCCAAGCGTACTGCCGGCATCCGCAGTTCCCGCAGTGACAGACTGGCTACAAGAGCTCCAGTCACAGCAGCAGCTTCTGACGGAGCAACTGAGCCAGGCCAAGGACGCGTATAAGGCCCAGGCCGACCGTCACCGTCAGGAGGGGCCGGAACTCCATGTCGGAGACCTGGTATGGCTCTCCACCCGCCACCTGCACCACTCTCGGCCTTCACGGAAGCTGGATGCCCGCTTCACCGGCCCATTTCCGATCGTGGACCGGGTCTCACCTGTGGCATTCCGTCTCAGTTTACCCGCGACCCTGAAGGTCCACCCGGTATTCCACCGGTCCCTACTCAGTCCGGTCGCCCCGCCCGACGAGTTCCACCCAGACCATCCACGACCGCAGCCAGTTTTGGTTCAGGGGGAGCCCGAGTATGAGGTGGAGCACATTCTTGACTCCCGATACCGCAGGGGGAAGCTCCAATACCTCATCGACTGGAAGGGGTATGGGCCCGAGGATCGGTCGTGGGAACCAGCGGAGAACGTCCACG